>JBBBDQ010001422.1:0-622500 GCA_037127315.1 Ascarosepion bandense
TAGCCTCCAAGATGTTGCTCACCACGCTTCGAATGTTGGCTTTAGAATACGAGCTGGACATTGATGTAGTCTAACTGACCAACTTACTAGACTAACGCAGCGATGGCTGAAAGAAATGCATACAATGACGGAACCCAAAGAACCTATGTGCACTGTGGCTGAAGAGCGAGATGTTGTTTAAGTATGGGCCGTTCATCAATCCAGCATACACCCTGGTGTGAAGAGAACACTCTATTTTGTGAAGTTGATCGACCCAAGAATAAGGAAAGCTGAGGTGCATGTGGTGGTTAGAGGATGCAAAGAATGCCAGTGAATCAATCCAGCCCCAGTGCGCTGGAAGCCAGGCAGGCTTGATATCATGGAAAATTGGCACAGGGTTGCTATGGATGTAACCCATTTTGGACATCTACTATATCTGACGCTGATAGACTGCGGCCGTAGTCGTTTTGTTATTTGGAAGCCCTTGTACTGCCAAGACTCTGCAAGCATCATCAAGCAGTTGGAAGTAGTGTTCTGTGAAAGAGGGTTGCCAATTGAGCTGCTTATGGATAATGGCGCAGAGTTTTGCAGAGAACATTTCGCCACTTTTGCAAAGATGTGGAGTGTGCAAGTACGACTTTGCTGTGCCCACATACCATTAGGGAATGGAATAGTTGAGAGATCTCATCGCACAATAAAGCATATTGCGACAAGAACACTGTGTTCAGTTTTGGAGGCTGTGTATTGGCACAACGTTACCCCAAAGAATGATAAAACAGCTTCTACTGCACCGGCGAATGCAACCTACACCAACAAGGTTCGCATAAAGGGTATTCATGCAGCTTTGGTGCCTGACAACACTGTTGGCAGTCCTTTTACAGTGGGAGAGGTCGTCTGGGTGAAAAATTTGCATGGAAAGTGTATGACGCGGTTCAACAAGGGTACAGTAACACAAACAGTCCCCATTCCGTCTCTGTTGATGGAATACTGCGCCACATAAAAGATGTGCATCCAGCCTGCAGGAAGAACTATTCCATCAGTGATCACGTTACTTCTTCAGATGATGATGAAGCCCTGTTGGTATATATAAAAACACAGGAAGAGCACGCCTCAGAGAGTAGCACGCCTGATGAACCTATGTTGGATGAGCTTAGTGAGATATCTGAAGAAAGCACTACTAAAGAAGTGTCCGAGACTATACCACTGAGACGAAGCACCAGGCAGAAGCAGCCTGCCCGACATTGCTATTTGTGTGATCTCGAGATCAGGGAGGAGTGTAACGAGCATGCACGGAAGTATCATGAGAGACTTGACCAAAGACGATAAGAAGAGAACGCCGAGTGATTAGCTTGGTCTGTTGACAGACACGGGACTGCGGATTGTTGTTCTGTATGCAACAAGTTTAATTTTTCATACCTCATTTTCTAATTCCCGTTCTACTACAATACATACATTTATAAACATTTACCAAATTATTAAAATATAGAAAATAAATATAACGAAAGGCTTATTATTTAACACTAGCAGTATAGCCTGGCAATGCTCGGATGTTATGAAAGCTTTAAAACTAATCCATGGTCCTGGAGCTCAGACTCTTTGGACATTGGCACGAAAGACTAAAAAGCAATAGTTGTTTCCAGTTAACGTGAAACCGTAGACTGAAAGAAAAATGAATGGATGTAAGTCAAATTTTCATTTCCTGTTATCGATATCAAATAAGTTTTTTTCGTCATAAACTGAATTTTGGAGGCTAAATAAGTCCTCTGAGTAAATGGTATCATGGCTGAGACTAAGAACTACAATTATACCTACTTAGAGTCAAACCTGAAGCAAAAACTAAAATAAAAGGGCTGAAAAAATAGACATACTGGCAGATAAACAGACACACACACAAACATCTTGACTTTTATATATATATATATATATAATTGATTTTCTGCACTATTGTAAGAACTGCAACCTTGAAACTTCTGAATATTGTTTCTGATGTCTTTGTTTATGAGTGTATCAAATTTGATTAAAATCAGACTGCTCCTTCTATAACCCGATTTTTTCGATTATCAATATTTATTGGGGGTACCTCAACACAAAACCAAGCTAAGAACACTTGCAAATGCTTATAGTACAACTGTGTAAAGTTTCAAGAAAATCAGTTCAGCCGTTTCAGAGTCTATAGGTAATGGACACACAAAATTCCATTTGTAGATAAGTTAAGATTTAGATTTTATGAAGTTTGAATGAATTGGCAATTCGCCAATGTTTTGCTAATCATTTCAATTAACAATCTAATAATGTAAATAAACAATCTAATAACTAAATAGTTTATTGCTTTCGTAGTCAATTCTCAGGAACAAAGAAAATGTAT
Organism: Ascarosepion bandense; assembly: GCA_037127315.1. Lineage (NCBI taxonomy): Eukaryota > Metazoa > Mollusca > Cephalopoda > Sepiida > Sepiidae > Ascarosepion > Ascarosepion bandense. The sequence goes on from JBBBDQ010001422.1 coordinate 2,345, forward strand.
AAAGTTACTTTCATATACTTAGGTTTTATTACAATTCTAATCATTGCTTTGTAAAAGAATAAACATTACTGAGGAGTGAAGGTTGTTCTTTTGTTTTTTTAATAATCATATTTCCCCAAGTAAGGCATTTTACTGCCACTGTTTTGCAGTGGGTTACATAGGAGTGACAGATTATAGAGAGTGTCAGGAAGTGGGTAAGAGAAGGGTGACTGTGGCCATAAAGTGAGGGATCAGTTTAATTAATGATTGTAATATATAATTGATCCCCCACTTTATATCCACATTATAATAATATAGAAATTTTTTTCTTTTTATAATCATATCGCCCCAAGCAAGACATTTTACTGCCACTGGTTGCGCAGAGGGTTACATAAGAGGAAAGTTTTGAGAAAGAGTGACAGATTATAGAGAGTGTCAGAAAGTGGGTAAGAGAAAAATGAGAATACTGAATGGAGTGGGTACAGAAAGGAGCATGAGAGAGAGAGGATGCAAGTTAGTGAGATAAGAGATGACTATTGACTTTACATTCTAATTCTTGGTGATTGTAGCTGTCGGGGAAGCAAGTAAATGGAAGGGAATTCTACAGGTGGGAAGTGAGAGACAAGAAGCTGCTGGAGTAGAATTTGGATTTATATTTTATTGGTTTCACAGTAAAAAGGTGGGACCTTGTTGCTAATCTTGTTGCTTGAGCAAATTCATATATATAGGGGGCACCAGGGAGCTAAGTTCATTGGAGCAGGAACTAAAAATAATAATTATGTCAAGACAAAACCCATCCTTTTGACACTCCATTTTTTGTGGTGGGGGCACAGAAGTCCAAATTCGCTGGCAAATGTTATAAAAGACAATAGGGTTTTGTACATGATTTACATTATTCGAACTATTGTCCAAATCTTTTTTGCCATGTTTATGACGTTTCAGCTGCTGTATGCTTCAGCCTTCTTCAGGTGCTAGGAATTCAAACTGAACCCTTTATTTCAATCACTGAGGTATATCATTCTCATTCCATGTGTGACGTCACTTCTGGTAGCCACATAGTTAACTCCCTGTCACTTAACTCACTAAGTTGTTTGTTCACCACTGCTGTAGCCTGGCACTGAACTCACAACACTTTGGGTCAAGTCATGGGAACTAAGCAACGTTTATATCCACTTGGCCACAGCAATAAAGATAGTCCAAATAATGTAAATAGTGCAAATACTACCTCATCTCAGAAATATAGACAAATACAGAGTTTTGTACTAATTAATTTTATTGATTGACTTTTCCTAATTACAAATGATCCTTCTTATACAGGGAGGAAATTCCATCTGAAATCGTCCAAAGTTCATTTTGAAAGAAATACAGTCCATGCTTTTGGCTTTCTTAAGTCATCATCAGGGTAGGAAGGTATAAGTGGTGAGTTTCGTAGAACCAGAGTGTGTAGTTCAAGTTGAAATACCAGTTCCCCTACAATCATTGAAGTTAAGCAATGCCAAACCTGTTCAGTAGCTAGATGGGTGGCTGCCTGAGAATACCAGGTACAGTAAGCTTGGATGTGCAGGTGGTTTAATGGATGATGGCTTGGAATTATTAATTGAAGAACTGAGTCAGGTTTGTTATATTCACTTACATGTAAATATACTTGAGAAAGGTATGAACACAACTCTTCTCCTCAGCTATGGGTTAATTAGTAAAACGTGTGTCATTAAACCATCATTATCTCCCAAAAAAAAAAAAAAAAAATAAAATAAAATTGCATACAAAGTATCAACCTCTATTTTTTTTACATGTTAGTTATCAACAATAACCAACTAGTGAGTGTATTGACGTAGAAATGTAGGTTAGGTGTGACGAGTGTGTGTATGTGTTTTTTTTTATATATATGAGTGTACTCCTGCCATCAAAAATGATAGCAAAATATTTGAAAGGATTATTAGCTGTTTCCTCACAGGTTATCCCCCCGAGCATGAAAGTAGGGAATACATATATATATATATATATATATATATATATGTATTAGAAGAAAGTGAAAGAACAGGTAGGTTAAAAGCCACTGTTCAAGCATTTACTTTTATAAAAAATGCTCAATACAGAGTAGAGCTTAATATTGTAATTTTGTTATTACAATGGTTTATAAAAGCATTAAATATACATAAGATAGATCTATGGTCCCACTATGTATCTTATCCGGGCAAAATTAAAAAGTGACGTGTCTAGACACCAGGCCATCCTGCTCCCTTTCACAACCCAAATGTTAAAACTCCATGGTCACATAATTCTCATTTTTGGTTGAACAATATTGACACATCTAAAGCATTTTCTCCAACTACCATTCCCTAATTTTCTAAATGACCATGAATTCATCATATTTTTTAAATAAATCATTTTTACCATTTATTTTAATATATCACCTGAAGAACAGTATTGTTCTGAAACATGAAATTTGTGTAGTGATATAATGCTTTTATGAACCATTGTAATAAAAAAATTACCATATATATATATATATATATATACACACACACACAATGGTCTTTTTTATAACAGAGAGGATTCTTTATTAATTATGTCTTGCGACATAATATTAAAAAAAAAAAGAAAAAAAGAAGTCACGGCTAAAGATCAAACACATGGCGAGAGCTTTAATAACTGGTAGTAAAGAAAACAAACTGAGCCAATGCTGTCTGGTTATTGTCTCTCTCTCCATAAGCATGACAAAGTGTTAATATATACATATATATAATTTTTAACATGAATTATATATAAAAAATTTTTAAATATGGCTTTATTCAAACACTAATAGGTTTTAAAAAGGTTAAAATACAAAACTGAAAACTAAAAAGGTAAGGTTGGTACAACTAAAGATAAAAATAGATTGTAGTAGTTGTATATAAAAAAAAGAGGAAATATCGCAAAACTTGATACCCTTTTAGCACGGCATGTTAAGAATAAATATATGACCCTGTAATTTGAGAGCTTAACCAGAAGCTATTTATACAGTCTAAATCAAAACACCTCTCACTTTTGGAAAAATTTTTTCCATTAGTCACTTCAAAAATGATTGCTTGACGATGAAGTCATAGTAAAAATATGATTCTGAAACATGGGAGATTCTGCATCATTTAAATGTTAAATTAATTATATATATATATATATATATATATATATATATATATATACATATAGATACACACACACACACACACACACACACAATTATAATAGAGAGGACATTTGAGAATGCAAGCTCTTAAATTATAACTGTTTTATTTATAAATCTTTTCTGCATGAGTATTGCTTTAAATACCTAGGAAGTGTTCTAACAGGAGAAGGAAAGTGTGACACAGAGATCTGAAGGCAAATTAGCATGGCAAAGGACATGTTCCAGAAGCTGAGTAAAGTAGTAACACACAGGAAAATTTCACTAGAAGCAAAGAAAAGAGTGCTGGATTGCTATGTGATGTCAGTTCTTCAATACGGCAGTGAATGCTGGACAAAATCATCGAAAATGAGGACAAAACTGGAAGCAGCGTAAATGTGGTTTGACAGAAGGATACTGCGGATATCGTGGACTGAGCATGCAAGCAACAATGAGGTGTTGGAAAGAATGGCAACAAAAAGGAAATTAATACTGAGCATCAGGAAGAGATAACTGAAGTTCCTGGGACATGCAATGAGGAAGAAGGGCTTGGAGAACCTGATACTGACTGGCTAGATAGAAGGAAAAAGAGACAGAGGAAGGCAGTGGATAACATATTTGTAGGGCCTGATCAGGTGGATAACGGAACGGGGGTTGTGCGGTGTAACAGGAGCAAATGTACTAAGAGCTACAAGGGATAGGGAGACGTGGAGAACCATGATCGTGCTGAAGGGACAGGGCATATAGAAGAAGAAGATCATATGCCTGCATTTACTGCTTGATTTTGCTAGTATTTTGGTAGAGGCCAAAAAAAATTTCAACTTGGAATTAATGCAAATCAACATAAATAAATTTAATTTGATATTAACGATTTAGTTTTGTAGTTCTTAAAAATACATTGAAGTATTTTAATTTGTTTCTCCTGTTTGAATTATATTTTGAATTCATAATAAACTATCATATTAAGGTAATGACAATAATGAGTTAATGAGCATAAATTTATATTAAAATAAGAAAAACATACATGTATTTCTTTTATTTATTAAAAATAATTAAAACTGTTCAAAAACATATAAAAATAATATCGCTATATATTATTCAATTAGTTCTTGAATTGCTATTATAAGCAATTAATGGATCTTTAACAAATGATTATTTGAATAAAAAGTTTGTCTTTATTTCATTAATTGATTAGTTAAGTGATATTTTCTTAAATTTTACTAGTGTTTACATACTTATTATCAGGCTAAACGTTTCATCAACTGTTGTTTAATCCAGGGGTTTTCAAATTGTGGTCAAAGTATAAATCTTCAATGTCTGGATATTTATTTTTACTTATTAATGTTATCAAATGACAAAAGCTTGCACTATCGCCCATTACATGTCAACATTATTTATACAAAAAATTATTTCACACATGCAAGAGCTTGATGTTCAAATTTACTTTTTTTTTTCAGGGTGCAAGTGTCACCCATGGATAAAGTTTTAAAACAGAAACCTCAGGATGAAATCAACACAGAATTCGCTATAGAGATGGAAGAGATTGTTCAAAAAAACAAATTAAGAAAGTATGATGTAGAATATATTCGATTTGGATTCATTGAAAGTGTATCTAATGCTAACAGACCACAGTGTTTATTTTGTGATAAGCTGTTGTCGAATGAAGCCCTGAAACCAGCTAAATGACAGCAATAGTAAAAATTTATGTAGAAATTTCATAAGCGTTTAGTGGGTCCCTAGACTAAAAGTTGAAATATAAATATTTTCTACTAAGATATCTCAGTAATTTATGTTTAGAAAAATTATTTAATTATATTATTAAGAGTTCACAAACTTATAATCAGCACTGTACCTTCTTTTTTAAATAAAATAAATTAAATTTAGATTCACAATTATTTCTATTCAGTAGAATGATAATGACTCTCACAAATGTAGTTCATACAGTGTACACCTGAAGATGGTTGGAGAATGTAGTGGTCAGAACAAAAGCAATACAAAGAATAAATTTGACAGTCTGAACAACTCTTGGAATGGTAATGACTCTTTTTGATATTATAGAAGGTGTTTTTTATACATTTGTACCCATGCTTGAGAATGGATCGACTGAAATATAGTGGTCAGAACCACATTTTCACTCCCCTTGGGAACATGACATAATTGTTATATATCGACAAACAACAACACGCATATATATAAAAATATGAAGTTATATTTTTATTAATGACGATGGACCGTGTAGAATAGGGAACAGAGAATTGAGAGAGCGCGCTTCTAATGGGTTGACGGGAGTGTAGTCTTATCTGTTGTGTCTCTCTCTTCACCGGCCGATCTCTGTTGCTCCTCTACTACTACTGGCGAATCCGTGTGACGAGGTCTTTTTATAATCTTCCAGAACCGGGACTTTTTCTTCCGGTTTTGCCTCGCCCACGCACGCCTACGTAATTCTCAGAGACACCTGTTCTGTTTGCCTCTGTAGTTATTTCCGCTGCTGCCGGAAATAAGGTCAAACGACATCCGTTCCTTTCAACGACCGGAAACACCCTCGCTTGCATCAGCCTTCCTCGGGTGGGGCCAGATTGTTATATTACAATAATGTCTCTTTCCAAAATTATTGATGGCATTTGGATATCTGCAATGAGCATCAGAGATTTTATTAAACTTTTTCTTGTGTATAAACTGTAAAACCTTTCAAGATGAATAAATTTTCTTTGGCTGCATATGTCTAAAGCAGTGTTTCTCAACCGGGGTTCCCCGGAAACTTAAGGTTCTACAAAAGGGTTCCTCAGGGTTCTGCGAGAACAAGTGAGATAAGCTAATGCCTTGATGTACCTCACGTTTTTTTCAACATTGCCAGTAAAGAATAAGTAAATAATAAACTGATGCTGCAATTATCAGTATTAGTTCTGTTTACATTTATACTAGATCAATATGATGTTGGTTTCTTATGTTTATTTTTTATGTTTGGTTTAGAATTTTTTTTGTGTGAATAAAAACTCCCTGATAAGGATTATAAATGGACAGTATTACATCTCACTGTTCTGCAGGGGGTTACATAGGAGGAAAGTTATGAGAAAGAGTGACAGGTTAAAGGGGTGTCAGGAAATGGGTGAGAGAAAGATGAATATGGTCATAAAGTGAGGGGTCAGTTTAGATATTGATTGTAATGTAGAATTGATCCCCCACTTTATATCTACATAATAGTATAGAAATTTTTTTTGTTTTCATAATCATATCGCCCAAAGCAAGGCATTTTACTGCCACTGTTTTGCAGAGGGTTACATGGGAAAAAAGTTATGAGAAAGAGTGACAGGTTATAGGGGGTGTCAGGAAATGGGTAAGAGAAAGATGAATATGGTCATAAAGTGAGGGATCAGTTTAGATATTGATTGTAATGTAGAATTGATCCACCACTTTATATCCACATTATTATAGCAAAGAATTTTTTTATAATCATATAGCTCCAAGCAAAGCATTTTACTGCCACTGTTTTGCAGAGGGTTACATAGGAAAAAAGTTATAAGAAAGAGTGACAGATTATAGGGGGTGTCAGGAAGTGGGTAAGAGAATGATGAGAATACTGATGAGAGTGGATGGAAAAAGAAGCATGAGAGAGAGGATGCAGGTTAGTGAGATCGGAGATGACTATTAACTTTACATTTAAATTCTTGGAGATTGTAGCTGTCGGGAAAGCAAGTAAATGGAAGGGAATTCCACAGGCGGGAAGTGCGAGAAAAGGAGCTGCTGGAGTAGAATTTGCATTTACAATTTATTGGTTTCACAGTAAAAGGGTGGGACCTAGTTGCTAATCTTGTGGCTCAAGTAAATTCATATATAGGGGACACCAGTGAGCTAAGTTCATTGAAGCATAAGCCGTGAAAGTATTTGTAGAAGAGACACAGGGAAGCCACATTGCGCCTGTGAGAAAATGACTGTTTCTGAGCTGCCAAGTCGGGATCGATCACATTACAGATTCTCCATTGGATTTTGTCAAGGACACCTAGGTGGATAGCAAGAGCACCCGACCAAATATGGCAGAAGTATTCAATGCACGGGCGGACAGTAGATTTATATATGTGCAGGATTGTTTCACGCGAAAATTATTATTATTTTATTTATTAAAAGCATTATCAAAAAATTTGACAAAGAAGTGTTAATTTTTTCTTAGACCAGTTATTCAAAAATATATATTTTGATATCTACCACGTGAACTATGATAAGAATGAAATGAGAAAAATATGGTATACAATTTAGTTTTTGCACAGGGGCTCCTTGAGGAATGTAATTTATTTTAAGGATTATGCAAGGGTAAAAAGGTCAAGAAACACTGGTTTAAAGTAATAATCAAATTAGTCCAAGACAGTGATTTCCCGACAAGAAATATCTTTAAAGTTCAACTTGTAAATCAACTTTATCATAATGTTAGCTCACCTGGTTAATGTTGATTTTGATTTTAAGCTCTGACACACCCAAAAGGGCAGTTTATTCTCTAATGCAGGTATGGTAGGTTCAAAGCAGTAAAATCTGTTCATTAATTTTTGTCATTTTTTCAGTCCTTAGTTATTTTATTGCTCAATAAAAAATGGTAATAGCAAGATTATTTATTTTCACTCAGAAAACATTTGGCAGTCATTGGCTGAACATTAAGTGAGATTATCAGTTGAAATTTATCAAATATTTCTTTTAAAACAATTTTTCAAGAAAGTGAATTTCTTAAGTCAAGCTGTTATTGCTCTTTCTAGTATTTATGGAATTTTACTTACTAACTGGGCTTCCAGCCATATCTTGTATGATCACTGAAATTAATGCAACATAGCTTTCCTGTGCCTTCTCTATAAATATTTTCATGGTAATCGTGTAGTGATATCAGTGTTAGCCGATATATAGAAAATATCTGACACGTTACAAACTCATTGAACTGTTCCCCTCAACTATGCTTGCATATCTGACCCACTCGTCTATAGCAATAGGTTACAACCAGAAAATAAAATTTTGTTACTGCTATGAAAGTCTCATGGTTTTTATTCATGGGTGATGATCTGGCCAAAGAGTTATTTTTTAGCCATTTGACTGGAAGAAGCTGCATCCTGAGAACAAATATGAAGTCTGATCTGAGCTGAAACACAAATTCTTTTTTTAATCATTTCACCCTAAGCAAGGTGGGACCACCACTACTGCACTACTGGTTACGGTGAGAGAAAAAACTGGGTACAGTGGGTATTGAAGAAAGGATAAAAGAGGAATGGGATTCAAGAAGATTGAAGATGGCAATTGACATTGCACTTAAATTTTTAGAGATTGTAGCTAACAGAAAGCAAGTAAACAGAAGGGAGTTCCACAGGCGAAAAGTGCAAGAAAAGAAACTATTTGAGTAGAAGTGAGAGTTACATTTAACTATTTCAATGGTAAAAGGGTGGGACCTAGATGCCAATCTAGTAGAATGCTTAAATTCACTTGGACAGGGCATCAGGGAAAGAAGCTTGTTCTGATCAGCTTACCTCTTTGGTTCATAGACTTTATGAATTTAAGTACAGTGCATGGTCATCAGCAAAAAGAGCAGCATAAAATGCCAAATACAAGTGGAGGATACTAAAATCAAGCAGGTACAAAAATTTAAATACCTGGGAAATCTTCTAACAGAAGATGGAAAGTGTGACACAGAGATCCGAAGGCAAATTGGCATGGCAAAGAACGCATTCCAGAAGTTGAGTAAAGTATCAAGAAACAGGAAAATTTTGCTAGAAACAAAGAAAAGAGAACTGGATTGCTATAAGATATCAGTTCTTTAAATGGCAGTGAATGCTGGACAACATCATCAAAGACGAAAGAAAAACTTGAAGCGACTGAAATGTGGTTCTGCAGAAGCATACTAGATATAAAGTGGGGGATCTGCTCCATATTACAAACAATATATAAACTGACCCCTCACTTTGTGGTCACAGCAGTTTCTATACATTTATATTCCTGAGATCCAAAAGCACAAGGATGCATTCCAGGAGCTGAGAAGAGTATTAAGAAACAGGACAATTTCACTAGAAACAAAGAAGAGAGTAATGGATTGCTATGTGATGTGAGTTCTTCAATATGGCAGTGGATGCTGGACAATATCATCAAAGTTGAAGGAAAAACTTGAAGCAAGTGAAATGTGGTTCTGCAGAAGGATGCTGCGGATATCACGGATCAAGCGTGTGAGCAATGATAAGGTTTTGGAAAGGATGGAAACAAAAAGGAAATTAATAGGGCACCAGGAAAAGACAGCTAAAGATCCTGAGACATGCAATGAGGAAGGAGGGCTTGGAGAGCCTGACACTAACAGGCCAGATAGAGAGTAAAAAGAGACAGGAGAAAGCAGCGGATAACATATTTGAAGGGCCTGAGCAGGTGGATGACAGAACAGGGGTTGCAAGCTGTTACAAAAGAAAGTGTGTTAAGAGCCACCAGGGATAGGGAGACGTGGAGAGCCATGATCACCTACGTCCTGAAAGGACAAGGCACATAGAAGAAGAAGAAGAAGAAGAAGAAGATTGATTGCAAGGTTTCATCATTTTACTGTTGAAATATTAAATGTAACTGTAAATTCTATGCTAACAGTTTCTTCTCTTGCATTTCTTGCTTGTGGAACACTCCTCAGGCCTCTTACTATCCACTTAACTTTGCTCATCCAAACTTTAAATGCAATAACAACCATTTTCTTCTGTTTTCTTGTTCTTTTATAATTCTCTCTCCTTAAAATGTTTTCTTTTTCTTATATTCTTTCATGCTCACTAACCTCTTGCATCTTAGTGGCTTTACTGCCTTGCTTGAGGTGAAATGATTAAAAGACAGACTTTATAAAAATTCTTATTTTCACTGACTTTATTGCATCTAGAAATTGTCGACATCTGATTTACAGCCGTAGTGAGGAGACCCAGGATAAAGAAATTTCTTGCAAGACGTCCCTGATTGCTTTTTATGGCGTGAAATGGTGTGCCCCAAATATGAGCTAAGTTAGAAAATAAACAATTCAGGACAATGTAAACAGTGCAGGAGAAACTAGCAAAGCATTTGTAATTTAGAATGCTAAATACTGCATAATATTTGCACTGGCACAACAAATATACATTAAATATATCACTCATTACAATAGGATCTTGCACAAATTTAACTTATGTGCTACCCATTGTTGTTGTTGATGAATTATTCAAGTGATGTGGTTTTTGTTAGTTGGTAAAGTTCTTTCTTTCTGATTTTATGGCATCAGTCTATAAAGTTTGATAAAGGACTGTCTTTTTGTAAAACCTAAAGGATCCATTTGCTTGAAACTATTTTTAACCACAGACCTAAGAAAACAGTTGTATTTTAGACAATAAATGCGTCGGCTGCCATTTGTGATATTCATATGAGAGTCAAGATTTTTTTTTTTAATCATCTCACCCCAAGCAAGGCATTCCACTGCCACTATTGCGCATGGGGCTACATAGGGGAATGTAAAGAGAAGGAGTGGTTAGACATAGGGAATGTCAGGAGGAAGGTGACAGATGAGTAAGGATAGCGAGGATGAGGGTTAGGCAGATGGGAAGAGTGCTTGATAGAATGGGAGCAGGTTAGTGTGTTAGGAGGTGTCTATCTAATGAGATCTAATGAGGTTATGTAAGATCATGTCTTGAGCTCTCCGCTTATTTTGGTATTATGCCACCCACGGTGTTCAATGTAAGACGTGTGTTGTGGTACAGTGGATATCAGCTCAGGAGGAGTAATTGGAGAGCTGAGTTTAAATTTCAATTGAATTCCATGCATTCACTTACACACAAATGCCTTTCAGAAAGGTATTAATCCATCTCTTCCCTCCAGCTATAAGTTAAATAACAGGACAGATTGGGTTCTCCAGCTTTGGTTGGCAACCAGTCTAGCACAGAAAGTAATTGCAACCTATTGCTGAAAAATCTTCTGCCCAGTAAGTCATGTCTCAAAAGAGACACGATTGCCCAAGTGTGAATCACGTGTGACTGACAGCGTTTGACAAAAGTATCTCTAGATCAACCTCATTTCCAATACTAAATTTATTATAATTGATCCATAAGGTGGAGTTTTTAAAATTTTTTTTATAATGAAGTTCCCGCTGTACAAGACCTGAGAGCACCTCAAGGTAGACAGTTGGTTCCACAAAGCTGTGGTTTATGGGAAGAAGTGTTTAGGTTTTATTAACTACACAACCTGAATTTTTATGATAAATTCAGGGTATGTGCCATTAGAACTCTCGTTCCAATTTCAAATAATTGTTTCAGGTTTTTTGGAACACTTGGGAAAGAGAAAAGTTTTTTTTAAGCAAACCATTTAGGAGAAGAATATGTTTGTGTGATATTGTCATGAATCGTATCAGCTGCTCTAGATAAATCGTTTTTCTTTCATCACCATTGAAACTCCTTTCACTCACTTAGGTTTCTATTATATTCAGTTAGTTAAGTGCTATACCTGATACATGCTTGGGTGATTATGTCTTGAATGAGACAAGCCTGACTGGGCAGATGATTTTTCTCACAGTAGGTAGCCATTACTTTGTGGTAGACTGGTTGCCAACCAAGGCTATATAACCTAATCTGTCCTGCTATTTAACCTATAGCTGGATGGAAAAGTGGAAGATCAATACCTTTTCAAAGGATATTTGCTTTGATTTAATGTAGATGGTCTCCAGTATCTGAAGGTTCTTTTTACTGTATATATGTGTGAGTATTATTGTGTTATCAACTAAAATCTGTCTAATATTACATACATGGCTATGTTTTTCTAAGAAATGCTTAATAGAACTATGATCAGAAAGGTAACAGGTAAGTCAACAGGAGAGTATAGTTGTAGTAAAACCAATATATGTAGTGGGTTTATTATTAGTATCAGAGATACAATCTCTGAACCGGCATGTAAACTGATACACTACATTGGTTTTCTGTAGAGGATTTAGTTGTGTGGTTGTAGGGTTATTAGAGACTATGAGGTCAATTGTTTTACATTTTTTATAACATATGATGAGCTTAATTTGTTTATTATTAATTGAGTGCTGTTTCATCATTTTTGTAATTATTATGCATTTGGTTACAATAGTATAAGTTAATAGTGTCATGTTTATTTTAATGTATGCTATTATTATTGAGATACATTTTAATTTGTTGACCAATGATGGAGTTAGGGAATCCATTGTTAACAAATGTTTGTTTATAATGTTGTGTAATTCTTTATAGAATATGGCTTTGGAAGAAGATATCAGTTGTGTGGGTTGAATTAAGTTTTTTTTATAACAGCTTATATCTTTGGGGGCATTCACTATTATAATTAAAAAGACACGAGCTTAGTTTTCGATCTAGAAGAGTAGTAAATCTATGTGTGCTGCAATTAATAAATACAAAGAATTTTATTATTATCAAGTTCTAATGTAAATTTGAGGATGGCGTGAAATTTCAGATTTGTTTTCAAGTTGTGTAATTTGATCAGTATTTTTAGCTAAAATAAAAATGTCACCTATGTATCTTACATATATAGGGGGTGTGTTATGAACCCGTTTGGGTCAGCAACACATAAAAATACAATTTTAGTTGGAACAATGCTGAAGAGGGTGAATTAAACTATAACGCAAGATAATTTGATACAGAAAGGAAATTTATTATAACACAAAAATATTCAGCAAGCACACAGGAATAAGGTGACAGAACCATCATATACAGGACACTAGAACGAGTTCTACTTCATGCTAGTTTCACACAATATTCACTGGAAAATAAGAGGTGAGTCTAACGAGGAAGATATTTGGTGGAAGTTTAAGTGGAATGGAAAAAGGTCATCCAACTCAGCTAAAGATTATATAACTTTACACAGCTAGGGTTTGGTCAGAATGAATAACAAAACAACCTTTACCTTAAACGGTAGAACATGGTGTATTCACTGGATGTTGGGGAAGGTCTTTGTGTGGAAAATTTCAGCTTGTAGCTTGATGGAAAGTTCTTTTGACATCTTGAACAAATAGCCGGAGAGAGGTCTTGCATGGCCGGTAGCCCAACAACTCTGGGGTTTACTACTATTTCTTCCCTTTTATATAGAACCAGGGGCCTATATTCATTGGCCCTATCTTTTTCTGGTCTTTTCCTTCTCTTCACAGTAACCATAGTTACCAGGCTATTTAATCTCTTTTTGGGAAGGGTAGAACCTGACCCAGTGACCTAATTCATACTACTCTCCTTTCTGGAGTGGTAAAAACCTTGACCAAATGACCAGTTACTACTACTGTTACTAAGGTGACTATTTTAGTCATGACCCAAGGCTTTTAGGGTGAAAAACGCTTCTAACTTCCTTGTTACAGTGTGTATTAGTGTCATTAAGTATTTTATTTTCTAAATGTGCCATATAATAAGAAAAGAGAGGATCTAAAGGAGATCCCCTTGCAATACCATCTATTTGAGTATAAATATTACCTAGGGAATCATGAAAAGGTACTTGAGTGGTGCATGCTAATTTTAATTTTATTTAAAATTGTGAGTTTAATATTGATTAGTTGGAGAGTAGCATGGTTGTATACATCACGGATAATGATGTCAATCATTTCTTGGATGGGAACATATGCAAATGTTGGACAATTTTTGCCTTTATTTCCATCAGAAATTAAAGCCCAAATATGATGTTTAGAACGGCTCCTGATTAAACATAATAGACATTCATTGTCTTTCATATTTAACAATATATGTTTAGATAATTATCTGCTGCCTCAATACACTAAAGATATCTAAAAAGAATGATCATTTTTTTTTGTTTTTTTTAATCGACTTACTAATTTAATGCATACAATCTTTTCAATAACATTTTTTTAAAAAATGCCATATACCTTCAGGATATGGATGAACATGGCTCTCCACATTTTTTTTTTTCAAGATTAGCTGTTAATTACCGTGTCTTTTTAGAAAAGACGATAGAGTGAGTCTCACATCAACAGCTCTGGCTAAATCATTGCTTTTCTTGTCTTTATCGAGATTCCTTTCACTGATTCTTGTTCATGTTTATGAATTATCATGAATATTTTTCAATTCACTGCCAGAGTAAGAAGTTTCTAGACACATAGATCTTTTTTTTGCAGTATATCTTATCAGCTATTTCAGAAATATCCTTATTTTTATTGCCTTTACTCCATCTAGAATTCGTCTAGAGTCAACATCTGATTCACAGCCGTAATGAAGAGACCCAGGATAAAGAAATTTCTTGCAAAACATCCTGTCTGCCTTATCTGTCATGCAAAGGAGTGCTCCCAATATGAGCTAATCTAGAAAATAAACAATTCAAGACAATGTAAACATTGTGGGAGAAACTCGCAAAGCACTTGTAATCAACTGTTCAAGTCGTTTGCACTGGCTTGATAAACATACAGAAATTTGATTACATCACTTATTACAATAGGAACTGGAGGAGATTGAACTCAGTGGTTAGTGTATTGAACTGGAGAGTGAAAGGCTTAATCTCTAATGCCAAGGTCATGTTACTTGTTTTTGCACTACAACAGCTGCAACAACTTAAATGGATAGCACATCTAACACAAAGAGAAAATATTGACATAATCTAGATATTGACATTTCACACTACTTCAAACAAAAGGTTAGGAAAGAAACCCCCACCATGATTTCTGGAAAGTGTGAAAGTGGACTCCAGAAACCTAAAAGGTTATTTTAACAGAAAGATTTTATAAATTTTAACCCCAAAAAGATTTTATAAATTTCAATCAAATGGTCAATAAATGCTGAATGTTTCCTTATTAGGAAACTATTAATATTACTACTACCATAAGTCACTCCACATTATCAAATGGATTCTCTTAGTATTTTTTTTATTATAAACCATTTCACCCTAAGCAAGGTGATATAGCCACTAAGACGTCAGTTTACTCAGAGTGAATAAAACTGAAAAATCATTAAGGAGAAAGAGGACACTAAATGGACAGGATTAAATGAGACAGAAAATGACAAATTTTTAAAGATTGTAGTTGACAGGAAAGCAAGATACATTGAAATGTTTGGTTTATTTATTTTTCAAAATTTAACGTTTCATAATATCACTAATTCTAAACCCAATGAAAATTTAAAATACAAGTTAAAAGAATAAGCCTGCAAAGTTTTAAACCAAGTTGGGGGGTAAAAAAGCTGCCTTGCCTTTTCAGTGCAGTACTAAATTGGAAGTTAGGTTTCATCACTGAAATAGATGTAATTGTTAGTTCTGGTCTCATAGTTTCTTCTCTCGTGTTATAGAACTTGATTCTGGCTTCTTGTTTTCCTATGAGCTTAATATTTTACCATGTGCCACATCTCTTCAGGATGTTAGTGATCATGGCTCTCCACAACTTCCTGTCCTTTGTAGACCTTAATAAATTTTGTCTTTTTGTTATCTCCCATAACTGCTGTTCTGATATCCATGGGTGGCACAACAAAGGTCCCACAAATGCGAAAAGTGACATGACAAAAGTTTCACGAAGATGCCAAACAAAATGAAAAAAATTTCATGAATATGTCAATCAATATAAGAAAGCTTTCATTAATATGGCAAATGACAAGACTATGAATGTAACATGACAATGGTCCCAAGAATGTATCAAACGACACAACAAAGGTTTTACAAACTTAGTGACATGAAAAAGTTTTCATGAATGTGGCAAGTGATATAACTGAAGTCATATGTTCACAGAATGACATTTTAAGTAAAATTCTGCAAGTTTTGCTCCAAATAAATTTTCAATTAACTCATGAATTGGGAATGGAAGTTCTTTCATTGTTCTGTCTTTAATAATATTTTTCTTTTTCTCATATTCTCTCATGATCAGTATCCCTCTCCCAGCATCTTAGTGGTTTTATTACCTTATTCGGGGTGAAAAATTTTATCGAACAACCAGCCAATAATCAAGTAGAATAGAAGTTGAGTCTAACTGACCAAAAAATCACCAGGGCAAATTGGTAGGTGGTTTAATAACCTAGGAGATTCCATTCAGGCAAGTCTATTCTGTAAGCAGTGATTGGCTGATAATTTCAGTGTGTACATTGAGCTCCATAAATATTGAGCACAATATCCACCATTTGTCTTTGGGCCACATCGGGACATGTATTCAGTTACAACCCTGTTTATTTTTGTCTGCCAACTGGATGCTAGTTGGACACATCAGGAAGGTGAGTCTCACACTCTTGAATGTTCACCTTCCTACAGGGAGACAAAAGATGACCACCATGTTGAAAGGTAAGTTATTTGACTTCTACAAATGAGAGGGGAAAAAAAAAAGAAAAAAAAAGAAAAAGAAAAGAGAGAAAACATTTCATGTTTAATAATGTTTTTCTTTTTCTCATATTCTCTCATGATCAGGATCCCTCTCCCAGCATCTTAGTGGCTCTATTTCCTTGCTCGGGATAAAATGAATGAGAGGGGGAAAAAAAAATTTCATGCTGCTATATTCATTTCAGATATTTCAAGACGCAGCCAAAGCCAAGTACTTCTGCTAGTACTAAAGTTTAGAGAATTTAGACGGTAAAAAAAGAAAATAACAATGTAAATTTTTGCATGTCACTCTTTTTAAGATAGTGGGAAAACATGCTTCAGGGGACAAGTTTAAATGAAAGATAGAAAGTATGTATAAAATCAGGTTGAAAATCCAACAGAATGGTAAATATCAAAAACAATTAAGCAAACTTCTATTCTGACACATTATGGCAACAAACGAGTGTTGACTGAAAAACAATTTTCTTTCTAGAGTATCTACATGCAGACTTCATTATTCCATTAACGGTTTCATTACAGAAATGAAATTTCGACTAATTTCAACCAAATTTGCAATATGGAAGAAAAAATATTAAATAATACATAATTATCTAAAAATAAAAACAAAGTTAAAAGTTAATTTCTATAACAATACAGGTATAGTATAAATCAAATGTCTCACCTGGAGAAGGCAAAGGGAAACCACTCCACTATTTTTACCAAGGAGGCATGGCAATTCACAGATAATAAAGACAAAGGAATCTGTGGAGAGCCATGATCACCTACATCTTGAAGGAAGATGGCATAGATGACTACTCTGAATTTACAACCATGGAGAAGGCAAAGAGAAACTACTCCACGATTTTTCACCAGAAGCTCTACAACCTCTGCCTATCTTCCTCCTGCTTTCCTGCCTGTTTGAAGTCTTCTTCTGTGGTTCCAATATTCAAGAACACTGGTGAACCATCGGACCCCGCAAATTACCGCCCCATCAGCCTTCTTCCGATCTTCAGCAAAGTGTTCGAAGCCATTATCAATGCCGAGGTCGTTCAGCATCTCACAGCTCACGGGCTCCTCTCGGACAAACAGTATGGCTTCCGCTTCACCAGGTCCACTGCTGACATGCTAACGACCATCACCGAGTATATATACCAGGCTCTCGACAAGAATGGTGAAGCCCGAATCGTCGCCTTGGATATCTCTAAAGCATTCGACAGAGTATAGCATGCCGGCCTTCTACGGAAACTGCGAAGCTATGGCATAACTAGACTTTTGTTGGACTTAATCTGGTCATTCCTCTCTAACCTCACACTGAAGGTGGTATTAAACAGACATGCCTCCCAGAACTACCCTATAAATGTGGGTGTACTCCAAGGCTCTATCCTAGGTCCTACGCTCTTTCTAATCTATATCAATGATCTCCCCGATACCATAAGATCACAAGTAGGCATGTATGCCGATGATACCATAGTTTACTCTCGCCTCGATCAAAAATCTGGTGTAAGTGACAAGACAACCCTCGCTGCCGAGCTTGAGAAGGACCTCCAATCCGTGGTGGATTGGGGTAAGAAATGGCTTGTAAAATTCAATTCTTCCAAAACGAAGCTGCTGTCAATTAACCACCACAGACAACTGCACCTCCCTCCCATTAGCATGGAACAGGCTTGTCTCCCAGAGAGTAAATCACTACGCCTGCTTGGCCTGACACTCTCAGCAGACCTCAAGTGGAATGACTACGTCGAATCCATTGCTAAATCTGCAGCTATGAAAGTCGGCTCTCTGTGCAGGGCCCAGAAATTCTTTCCGCCTGAATCTATCCTGCAATTATATAAATCTACCATCCGCCTGTGTATTGAATCTGGTCGGGTGCCCCTTCTATTCTTCTCGGGGTTCTTGACAAAATACAGCAAAGAATCTGTAATGTGATTGATACCGACTTGGCTGACCGCCTGCAGTGTCTCTCTCACCGGCGTGACTGTGCCTCTTCTATAAGTACTTTCATGGCTTCTGCTCTGACGAACTTAAATCACTGGTGCCTCCTAGATGTGAATTTGCACGAGATACTAGATTGGCATCTAGGTTCCACCCTTTTACAGTGAAACCGATGAAATGTAACCGCAATTTCTACTCCAACAGCTTCTTTTCTCACACTTCCCGCCTGTGGAATTCCCTACCACATGCTTGCTTCCCTGACAGCTACAACCTCCAGGAGTTTAAATGTAAGGTCAATAGACACCTCCTAACACACTAACTCACACCCACTCTCTCCAACTTTCTCCCTATGTACATCCTAAGTCATCTATCACCCTCCTTCTGACATTTCCTATACCCAATCCCTCTATGTAACCCCCTGCGCTATAGTGGCAGTGGAATGCCTTGCTTGGGGTGACATGATTAAAAAAAAAAAAAAAAAATCTGTGGAGAGGCATGATCACCTACATCCTGAGGTAAATTTTTGTTTTGTTCCCTGAAGGCCTTTACTCTGTCAAAACTTTCTAAAACATCCTTAAATCCGTGCAAATGTACATGTTAGACTCAAATCAAATAATTGTTAATTGAAGAAACCTACCTTTCTTTCATGGTATCGACCATAAATACATCGGACTATATCTCATCCCTTACTACCGTTGTCATCTCTGATTCACTGCTGAATGAATTGAAGCATAGGTTTCTTTTCTTCGGTCGATTTTCTCCATTTGAGCAATTACTCCGCAAATTGTTCAGTTTCAGAACACATTTTGCACGTAGGGATTGAAAAAAGGATGAAAAATCGTAAAGCTACGCGTGAATTCAGTCAGCAGTGAATAACATTTTTGAACCGTGGTTACGGGGTGAGATAAACAGCGACAAGAAGTCCCATATTTTTCTGCTCGATAAAATGAAAAAAAGATATGTTTCTTCAAAAAACAATTACCGATTTGAGTTTAGCATATACATTTGCACGGAAATAAGGATGTTTTTGAAAGATTTGAAGGGGTAAAGGTCTTCGGGGAACAAAACAAAAATTTTCACTGATCCTGAATGGATATGGCATAATATTTCTAACATTCTAAGATAACTTCTAATTAGCTTGTCTTTTGGGATGACACTTATGATGCCATCTTAGGAGCTTTTGCAGTGCATGTATTAGGAGACACAAGTGGCTACTATGTATTTTCACGTTTTCCATCTGATTGAATAATTAGGCCTCATCCACTGTACAGTGTTAATTGATTTTTGCAGCTGATTGACATAAATCTGGTCCACTCAATTCTTCCATTGACCATATTCAGTCTCAGTATCTTTCTGTTAATGTCTTCACTGTAATCTTTGCTCGGGGGAGTAGATAGATTAAACTATCGCCTGGTTCACACTCCACCCACGTCTATTGAACAGGTGAAGAGGCTCATCCCTTGTTCCCTGTATAGGATGTGGTTTCCGGCTTTCTCTTTTCCAATCTTTTCTTTTTTTCTTTTTTTCAATTGGAGTAGATTGACTAAACTACCGCCTGGTTCACACTCCACCCACGTTTATTGAACAGGTGAAAAGGCTCATCCCTTGTTCTCTGTCTAGGATGTGGTTTCCGGCTTTCACTTTTCCAATCTTTTCACTCTTACGTAGCCCCCTGCACATCAGTGGTGTTACCGCCTTGCTCGGGGTGATATGATTTAAAAAAAAAAAAAAAAAATCTTTGCTCGGGGGCATGACTTGCCAAAATGCAACTTGTGATTTAGTCATTACAGGTTTTTGAGTTCACAAAGTTGTCTTTCTACTAGACTGACAGCCAGTCTTGGCTCTGGAATACAGAGCTATTTAACCCATACTTGAAGTCAAAGAAATAGATTCATACATTTTGTAAGTATTGCATTCTGTGTCATCTCTCTGTTCTCACACTACTACATAAAATGGTATCAACAAAAAAAAAAAAAAACAATTTCTTTTTTTTTCTATTTGTTTTAGGTGAGAGTGGCGGCATCTTGGATTCTATGAGGCAGTGGGATGAATAAGGTTGCATGATTGCATGTCAAATATTGGCTCAGTGTCCCTCCACAAATGGTCTTATTTGGTCTCTAACCTGAGTATGAGAGGTGTACTGACACTTTACAAAATACTATGCAAATAAGGCACTCCAGCCAATCACTAGCCATTCTAACCTTGGCTTCCAAATTCTTTAACACAAGAACATTTACACATAATTGTGATGGCCATATTATGTCGAAACACTCATTCTCATTTGATCACCACAGATAAACAAGATTGAAATTGGTCAGTACTTGGATGAGTGACCGCTGGGAAATACCAAGCGATTTAAATTACATGATGAGCTTAACACGTCATTGATAGTGTTATGAGGATGCATTTATATATAAAAATAATATTAATAATGTATAAAAAGTTACAGTAATGGTTTCTATTGAGTCCTAAGTGTCATTCCAAAAAAGTTTGAATTCATAAAGTAGTCGTAAAAATAGAGAAATTAAGAATAGAACGTTTTGGAAGGGACTAGAATGTTTCAGTAGAATCTAGAGAGTTCGAAAGGTTCTAGAAGTATGCAAATTAGATGTTAGCCCCTATAAAAATAGGTTTTGGGCATGAAACAGTCAGTTCATAGCAGGGTGGGTTGACCTCTACAACCCCAGTTAAGATTCAGGATGCATATCCAGCCGAAAAAATCCCTAAGTCGACGAAAAAAACTAAAACTTGAAACAGTTGATAAAAGGATGTGCTGACCTCATCAGCACTGGTTTCGATTCAAGGATTTATATTCAGCTGAAAGAATCTTTCTAGTTGATGACAAACAAAAACTTGAAAGAGTTGTTAAAAGGATTTTGCTGTCATACCAACTCCGGTAAAGATTCTAGGATCCATATCCGACCAAAAGAATCTCACAGAAAAGTCCGAACAACTAAAACCTGAAAAAAAAAACAAACCTTGTGGAACTATCTGGGTAAATACATATTTTTGCCTCTTTTATTTATCAAGCCAATAATTAGTCTTTATATACACCTTTAAAAATTTCCAAAAAGTATAGCACTTAACATCCCCACCAACAGGTGAAGAGGCTCATCCCTTGTTCCCTGTTTAGGGTGTGGTTTCCGGTTTTCTCTTTTCCAATCTTCTTACTCTTTTTTTTTTCCCCTTTTTTTCAATTGGAGTAGATAGACTAAACTATCGCCCGGTTCACACTCCACCCATGTCTATTGAATAGGTGAAGAGGCTCATCCTTTATTCCCTGTTTAAGATGTGGATTCCGGTTTTCTCTTTTCCAATCTTCTTACTCTTTTTTTTTTTTTCCTTTTTTCAATTGGAGTAGATAGACTAAACTATCGCCCAGTTCACACTCCACCTTTGTCTATTGAACAGGTGAAGAGGCTCATCCTTTGTTCCCTGTTTAGGATGCTGTTTCCGGTTTTCTCTTTTCCAATCTTTTCACTCCTACATAGCCCCCTGCACATCAGTGGCGTTACTGCCTTGCTCGGGGTGATATGATTAAAAGAAAAAAAAATAACACTTCGCCTGACTTTTCCTTTCTCGCCTTGTAACACTTCACCTGACAGTCATCAACTCTGTTTCTATTTGAATGTAATACTGTACATTTGTAAGTATTTTTATCTAATGTTTTGTGAATTAAATATTTGTCTGTATTTTAACTCTGAGTTTTGGTTCATCATTTTTATTTTTTCTTATGTTAAAATTAACACATAACATAAATGGGGGCTTGTCTGGGATTAACTCATAAATGGGGGCTCGTCCAGGAATCTACCGTAACAATAGATACAATCTTGCTACTTATACTAACAGAAGATCTCAATTTGTACAGATACTTTTGAACTGACAAGTCAGAAAGGTCTATTTAAAGTCAACTGAGAATTTGCACATAAGTGAATGTAATGAACTCGACTGGAATTTGAACTCGGCTCTTTGATTGCTCAATCTGAGCCACTCTGCATTACACCACCCACACATCATCTGAAGATAAAAAACAAACAAATAAAAAAAAACACACCAAAATGAATGATCTTATTTCACTTCAGTATTTGTCTATACTTCTGAGATGAGGTAGTATTTACATTATTTACATTGTTCGGACTGTTGTCCTCATCTTTATTGACATGCTTATGACATTTCAGCCATTGTATGCTCCAGATTTCTTTAGATGCTCGGAATTATTAACCAAATCCTTTATTTCTTTCACTTGGGTATATATAAAGAGTTTGGTTAAATTCCTAGCACTGGAAGAAGGCCGAAGCAGACAACAGCCGAAACATCATAAATATGGCAATAAAGATGAGATCGGCCATAAAAAACAATGTAAATAAAGCTTATTTCACTTGTTTGTGAGTGTCGATTTTTGGTTGTGGGTCGATCAGTAATGGCGGAAATAGTTCTTCAAATGGAATGCTGGGTTGAGCAACTAACATATCACCACTTGCAACACCAGTGACACTGAGGGGAGGAGGTCTGGACAGACAAAACTTGAATTCTTCGCCTTGAAAAGGAACACTGAGTTTTGAAGACAGTCTGCTTGACACTGAAAGATCAAAAATTAAAATTTCATTTTATGAATTAAAATAAAAAAAGGAAAAAATAAAAAAGATTTATCCCCCCACCACCACCAGATGAAATTTTATAATCACAGTACAGTGTATTTCAAAGATATAAGATGACTCTTTCAATAGTAAATATACTATGAGATTTTAAATTTATAATGCATATGCTGTGTGTATTGGATTTGAGTTTTGTTTAATGGCATATCAACATTTGTGGGTTATTTAATGCCAAAAAAGTGGGGTTTTAAGGTACTTTTTTTAATGTTTGGTTGTAGTGAGAAAGTTGATTTAGCCAGATTTTAATGAAAAATTTTATTTTATTTTTTATTTCAGAAATTGAAGATGCCTTCTAGTTTTGTATTTAAAACTTATTGCTAGTAATAATTATGTATTATGGCAATTTTTTTTTCTTAAAAAATGTATTGGTAATATTTTTCTTTAAAAAAATGTATATTTTTCTACAAAAGTTTATTTTTTTTGTATATATATTTCTATAAAGTGTTTATTGTTATACTTTCATAGTGTTTTGACCTCAGTTTTGGGGTCAACTATTTGCCCATAGCTGAGACCCTAACAGTTGCTATCACTTCGGGTCAGGGTGGACCTGGGAACAACAGCAATTAAGAGGTGGTCCCATGCTCCTCACAACCTCCCAATCAGAGGCCTTGCTGCTGGATGCAGTTTACCATCATACGCAGAACCTATGTTGTACGTATATAACAGTTTTGGTTAGAATCAAATTAGTAATATTAAAAGTGCTCAAAAACACATCTATCTATCTAAATCTAATCTAATCTAAATCTAAACTTATTTATAAATGAAACTTTGTTTGTGTGTGTGTCCGTTACCTATAGACTCCGAAACGGCTGAACCAAGTTTCTTGAAAATTTACACAGTTGTACTATAAGCATCTGCGAGTGTTCTTAGCTAGGTTATGTGTCGAGGTACCCCCGATAAATATCGATAATCGAAAAAATTGGGTTATAGAAAGAGTGGTCCGATTTTAATCAAATTTGATACACTCATAGACAAAGACATAAGAAACAATATTCATAAGTTTCAAGTTTGCAGTTCTTACAATAGTGCAGAAAATTTGATATTGATACCAGGAAACCAAAATTTGATTTACATCCATTCATTTTTCTTTCAGTCTATGGTTTCGCTTTAACTGGAAACAACTATTGGTTTTTAGTCTTTTGTGCCAACATCCAAAGAGTCTGAGCTCCAGGACCATGGATTAGTTTTAAAGCTTTCATTATACCTGAGCAACGCCGGGCTATACTGCTAGTTTAAATAAAAGATAAAGATTTAACATGCAGAGATTTTAAATATTAAAATTAGGAAGATCAGCCTATTATGCTACCATGTTTCGAAGATTTTCATATTACCAGTTGTTATAGACTAACTGATTCTCTAACATTTTTCATTTTGAATGCACAACAGGAAATAGAAAACAGAAAAGGGAGGAGTGAGTCAAAACTAGTGAAATTGTATTGTACATAATTTTATCTGGGTTTGTACAAACCCAAAATATTCTTTCTAATGTGTTTACATCCGGACATTATTTCAGGTCTTTCACCTTATTTTAATCTTCCTGTCCAGTCCATTGAGGAATAAGAATTCTGGATTCCAAATGATAAGACAAATTGCCCAAGATACCCATTAAATTACCCATTAACCACTTCTTCCTCGACAAGGTCTTTGTTCTGAAAGCAGCTTTCAAACCTTGTGACTCAAATGCACATTACAATTTGAAAATGGAAATTTCCTTATCATGAATGCCAAATTCACTGGTGTTTGCAAAATTCCATATGCCCATGGGTCGACACCCAAAATAAATGGCTGATATTCGATTATCAATCATATGTTATCTGAGAGCCATATGGTTTCTTTACTTCATTTCAAAACAACTTTTCTCTCTTCTTCAGTTTAAACATTCAGAGAATATTTTTTACTTTGCACAAGAAATATACAAGCCTTCTTTTCTATGTTATATCCCTTCTGGACATGAGCAATCATAGCTCTCCACAACTTCCTATCCTTTGTAATTCTAAGCAATGTTTGTTCCCTTTCTATCCCTTCCAGTCCCCATTCTTCCAAGCTCATTAAATAGGTTACTCATGGCTCTCCACAACTTCCTATCTCTTCAGTCCATTCAGCCATTTGTCCACACAAGCTTATTCAGTAGGCTCCACAGCTTCCTATACTTTGTAGCTCTAAGCAATGTTTGTTCCTTATCTATCCTTCCCGGTCCCTATTCTGCTATCAGTTCACACAAGCTCGTTAGCTAGGTTGATCACAGCTCTCCACAACTATCCTTTATAGTTTTATGTTTGTCTCCTTACTACCCCTCCCAGTTCCTGTTCTTCCATTTATTTACAGAAAGTCATTAGTTAGGTTGGTCATGGCTCTCCACAACTTCCTATCCATTGTAGTTCTAAGCAATATTTGTCCCCTTACTATCCCTCCTAGTCCCTGTTCTGTTATCGGTTCACATGAGCTTGTTAGGTTGATCATGACTCTCCACAACTTCCTATCCATTGTAGTTCTAAGCAATATTTGTCCCCTTACTATCCCTCCTAGTCCCTGTTCTGTTATCGGTTCACACAAGCTTGTTAGGTTGATCATGGCTCTCCACAACTTCCTATCCATTATAACGCAAAGCAATGCTTGTTCTCTAACTATCCCTCTCAGTCACTGTTCTGCCATTCATTTACACAATCTTGTTAGATAGCTTAATGTTTCCCTCTACCCCTGAACATGTAATTTGAGTGTCATATTCACCAAGCTCTCTTTCCTCATTGTGTAACCTTGAAATTTAAACTATATACGATAGAACTCTTTGGGTCAAGTCACTGAATTACTTCAACCAACTCTTCTACCCACTGGGCCATGTGTCCTTGAGGACACCATCCAGGAAAACGTCTGGGAGCAAGACCTCTCTGATTAGGGGACTGTATGTTTTGAAGAGTGTAGATTTTGGTTGGTTGTTTTTATGGCATATCAACCTTGGCAAGTCATTTAATGCCAACTAAATTTTATGTATTGCTGGTAATACCTTTTTCTTTTCAACAATATGTTGTTGTTTTTTATATAAGTTTTGTGTCTAGTAATACTTTTTTTTTCTTTCTGAGTATCAAGATTCATTGGGATTTGTTTTTTTAAGGGCAGGGTCCCCAAGTCCTACCCTTGTTATTTAACCCATAACTGGAGGGAAGGGACGGATTAATACCTTTCTTAAGGGTACCAGTGTTTAAGTGAATGCAGGGTATTCAACTGGAATTCAAACTCGGCTCACCAATTTCTCTTTCCGAGCCAATATCCACTGCACCACGATGCACATCTGTCACTAAATGCTTACAGCACCTAGTATTCCCAAGCGGTCACCCATCTAAGTACTGACCAGGCTCAACGTTGCTTAACTTCAGTGATCGAGTGAGAACCAGTGTAGTGAATGTGATAGGCTGTAAGCCGAAGAGTGTAGAAACCACCTTTTAATTGCTGTTGTTCCCAAGTCCACCATGACCCGAAGTGGTAGCACTTGTTAGGGTCCCAGCTATGGGCAAATAGTTAACCCCTATCAAAAACAAAATACTATGAAATGATAAAAATACATTATTATTGTAAACACATACCTATAGTAAAATTATCAACTATACATTTTATCTGTAACTGAAGGCATGCAATTTTATTCAAAATGTTAAGATTTTGGTGTTAAATCACTTATAGAGGTTGACGGTGTTAAATCACCCATAGAGGTTGACGGTGTCAAATCACCCATAGAAGTTGACGGTGTCAAATCACCCATAGAGGTTGACGGTGTCAAATCACCCATAGAGGTTGACGGTGTCAAATCACCCATAGAGGTTGACGGTGTCAAATCACCCATAGAGGTTGACGGTGTCAAATCACCCATAGAAGTTGATGGTATTAAATTAACACAGGTAAAAATTTTGGAATTCAGTTGATCTACTCTACCCTACCTGCAATGATCGTCTGACCTTGCACTATTCCATTAACTGTTTTGATCAATGTAAAACACTTTAATGAAGAAAACTTCTCATGTAATTGGTAAGAGTATTAGACTTAGTCATAAGTAATTTTGGTTCTTGAAAATGGAAGGATTGCAGAAGTGGCAGCATACATAGTGGATTGAAGAATAAATTTCTTAACCCCTCTAATGAAAGGATTGAAACAAAATATATTATTAAGAACATCACAACTCAGAAATTTCGACAGACTAGAAATAAAAACAACAATGAAAAAGACACTCGTGTAAAAGAAACTATGTACAGAAGAATCAAAACACAGCATGGGGTAATTTTTTCAAATGGCAAAAGCTGTGGGTAGACTCTGAAACAATGCTTAGAGCTACAACAGACATATGATCAACCTGGCTAACAAGCTTGTGTGAACTGATGGCAAAAAAGGGACTGGGAGGGATAGTAAGGAAACAAACATTGCTTAGAGCTACAAAGGAAAGGAAGTTGTGGAGAGTTTGAGTTTTGTTTAACTGCATATCAACCTCTGTGGGTTATTTAACCCAAAAAAGGTAGGGTTTTAAAGGTACTGTTTTTTAATGTTCGATTATAGTGAGAAGGTTGATTTAGATTTTGATGAAAATTTTTTATTTTAGAAAACTGAAGATGTCTTCTAGGTTTATATTCAAAAATGTATTGCTGGTAATAATTTTTTCTTCAAAAATGTATTATGACAATATTTTTTTTTCCCTTCAAAAATGTGTATATTTCAATAAAAGTCTATTTTTACACTTTCATAGTTTTTTAACCCCAGTTTGGGGGTTAACTATTTGCCCATAGTTGGGACCCTAACAGGTGCTACCACTCCGCATCAGAGTGTATCTGAAAACAACAGCAATTAAGACGTGGTTCCATGTTCCTCATAACCTCCAAATCAGAGGCCTTGCTGTCGGAAGTTGTGAAGAGCCATGATCAACCTAGCTAATAAGCTTGTGTGAAGTGATGGCAGAAAAGGGACTGGGAGGGATGGTAAGAAGACAAACATTGCTTAGAGTTACAAAAGAAAGGAAGTTGTGGAGAGCCATGATCAGCCTAGCTAATAAGATTGTGTGAAGTGATGGCAGAAAAGGGAGAGATAGTAAGGTGACAAACATTACTTACAGCCACAAAGGATAAGAAGTTGTGAAGAGCCATGATCAACCTAGTTAACAAGCTTTTATTTTGTCAGAGTCTAAAGTGTTTGATGTTTTTATGACTAACAGTTAAAATCTTCAAAGTAGCCACCCACTGTCCATTTGTAAAAAAAAAATATTGTAAATAAATGAAAATGTTTGGGATCAGGTGTCACTTGGGAAGTTCTTGTCATAAATTTATACAGGTAGTCACAGTTACAATTGTTGGGATGGGTAGAAGTGGAAAGCTGTGGGTTGGGATATAGATATATGCAGAGTTAAGGTTGATAAACCATAAAAAACAATCAATTCTTTTCTTTATCATAGCATCTCTCATATACAGTGTGCAATGTGTAAATTGTTGCCATGTTATATTTTAATTTCGCACACGTGTTGTTTTTGATTTTGTCAACTGCATAGTATAGCAGAGTCAGTTGGGCACCATCTGTGAGAAAAAGAACATCATGTCACAATTCACTATCAGAAATTTGGAGACAGCATGCTGTACTGTTTGGCATTCATACCAGAAACTCCAATACAAACATTTGAATAATCTTGGAATTATTTCGAACTTTTGTTCTCATCTTGTGTCTATTATAACACCTATATTAACCAAGATGAGAACAAAAGTTCAAAATAAGTCCAAGATTGTTGAAAATTATTCATCTCACAAATAAATACAAACCAACATTTCAGTGTGTTTGGATGTCAATTTGAGAACAGTGCAGATTCAGAAAGAGTTCAATGAGTCTAATGGTGATTACAAAGACACAGCAGCTTAAAAAACTCACTCTGATCATTTTGATAAAGAAACTATAAGTGAAGTGCCTTGGGGACATAGTACTGCCCTGGATCAAGAGGGTGGCTGCTGGAAGACCTTATGTCTGGCAACAAGACTCTGCACCATGCCTCACAAGCAGAAGAACTCAGTCATGGCTGTGAGACAATTTCTGTGACCACATCATCTCTTACATCCAGCCACCTAACTCCCTAGACTTCAACCCCCTTGATTATTATGTACTAGCAGTATAGCTCGGCGTTGCTCGGGTGGAAGGAAAGCTTTAAAAGTAATCCATGGCCCTGGAGCTCAGACTCCATGGACGTTGGCATGAAAGACTAAAAAGCAATAGTTGTTTCCAGTTTTAGCGAAACCGTAGACTGAAAGAAAAATGAATGGAGGTAAGTCAAATTTTGATTTCTTGGTATCGATATCAAATAAGTTTTTTTCATCGTAAACTGTATTTTGAAAGCTAAATAAGTACTCTGAGTAAATGGTATCATGGCTGAGACTAAGAACTACAATTATACCTACTTAGAGCCAAACCCGAAGCAAAAACTAAAATAAAAGGGCTGAAAAAAAATACAGACATACAGCCTGATAAACAGACACACACACAAACATCTTGCCTTTTATATATATATATAATTGATTTTCTGCACTATTGTAAGAACTGCAACCTTGAAACTTCTGAATATTGTTTCTTATGTCTTTGTCTATGAATGTATCAAATTTGATTCAAATCGGACCACTCCTTCTATAACCCGATTTTTTTGATTATCGATTTTGATATTTATCGGGGGTACCTTGACACAAAACCTAGCTAAGAACACTTGCAGACGCTTATAGTACAACTGTGTAAATTTTCAAGAAAATCAGTTCAGCCGTTTCGGAGTCTATAGGTAATGGACAGACACACACACAAAGTTCCATTTATAAATAAGTTTAGATTTAGATGTGGTACAGTTGGTCAAGAAACCAACAAAACTCCTTGTAGCACCAAAAATGAACTGAAGGCAAGGATTATGACCAACTTAAACAAGGAAACCATCCAGAAAAGTTACAGGATATTCCAAAGTTAAAAAATAATTTATGAGCCACTAATTGGTGTTAGGTCAATTTTTTCTTTTGTGGGTATATGTGTACACACTTGTGTCTGTATGTTTATGTGTAAGTGTCAAATGTCTTACCTATTTCTCTTTATTCCTTTTCCTTCCTTTTTTTTACACACACACACACATAAATATATATATATATATATATATATATATATTTATTCAGATACTTTAATCCAAGCGGAAAAAGCAGGAAGGTAAATTCCAAAAACCCGACCCTAATTAATATTAAAAATTTTATTTTAATATTATTAAAAAATGATACAGGAAGAGAGCTCCATGTAATTTTTAATTTATATATATATATATATATATATATATATATATATATATATATAAAATAGTGATGATCCACGTATACTGTCTTAATATGTATAGGAGAGAATATTAATTAAAAAAAAAAGTTTTGAATTTAAAAATGTACTTTTTTTGGACAGTATTTGTTTATTTTTATTATTGTATTTTATATTTCAGACCGCCCTCGGTCCTTCATCAGAAACAAGTGATTTTTAAATTTGAATTAGAAACATATTTCACGATAGCGTTCGGATATTTTTTTGTGTTTACATCACGTGGTGTGTTTGTTCACAACATGCGGCACGTTCGTAGTTACTAATAGACTCCAATTTTAGTTCTACATACACACGCAGAAAGAAAGAAAAATACTGGATTTTAAAATTAAATACACACAAGCTAGGGTTAAATAGGGACTTAGGTGTGTTGAATCTTTACAAATATTTCAATAGCTAAAATTTTTTTCAGGTATTCCAAGAAATTTTTATTTAAAACAAACAGACTTTACGGACGTGCCGCATGTTGTGAACAAACACACCACGTGATGTAAACAAAAAAATATTCGAACGCTATCGTGAAATACGTTTCTAATTCAAATTTAAAAATCACTCGTTTCTGATGAAGGACCGAGGGTGGTCTGAAATATAAAATACAATAATAAAAATAAACAAATACTGTCCCAAAAAAGGTACATTTTTAAATTCAAAACTTTTTTTTATTAATATTCTTTCCTATATATATATATATATATATATTATCCTAGGTCTAAAGCTGAACTTGAAGTTTAATACCCTATTCAATCATTAGGTGCATATTATGAATTGACCATTTCTAGAATTTAATTTGTATTTTTGGTTCTTGTCTTGTTCATGTTCGTTATAAATAATAAATGAGGGATGCCACTTTTTAATTAGTACTGAAACTTAAACATGAAATTGGAAAATAAAATCAGAAAATTTGAATTTTTTTTTTTTTTTATAAGCGTTTCACCCCGAGCAAGGCATGTCACTGCCACTACTGTGCAGGGGGCTACGTAGAGTGGAGAAAGGCTGATTAAATATAGGAAATAACAGAGGGTGGGTGATAGGCGGGTAAGGATACCGAGAATGAGGGTTGGGTAGATGAGAGTGTTGTGAGAATAGTTGGGAGTTAGTGTGATAGGAGGTGTCTATTGACCCTACATTTAAACACCTGGAGATTGTAACTGTCGGGAAAGCAGACTTGTGGAAGGGAGTTCCACAGGCGGGAAGCACGAGAAAAGAAGCTGTTGGAGTAGAATTTACGGTTACATCTTATTTGTTTAACTGTAAAAGGGTGGGGCCTAGTTGCTAATCTAGTATCTCGTGTAAATTCGTGCTTAGGCGGCACCAGTGATCTAAGCTCATCGGAGCAGAAGCCATGAAAGTACTTGTAGAAGAGGCACAGGGAAGCTACATCACGCCGGTGTGAGAGCGGCTGCAGCCGGTCTGCCAAGTCAGTATCAACCACGTTACAGATCCTCCTTTGTATTTTGTCAAGAAGCCCAAGGAGAGCAGCAGGGTATTGAACAATAAATTTTGTTCAGAGCAGATTTTGGACATGCAGTTCAAGGGGAACCACTTGCAGATTATTATTTTCAGGAAACAAAAGGCATTAATAAATAAATAAATATATGAAAAAAAACAATAAGGTAAAGTAATGAAATAAGGTAAAAATAAAATAAAAAATAAGGTAGAAAATAAAGTAAAAGGTAAGTAAATAAATAAAAAGAAATGAAAAGGTTGATCTATGTTTATCCAGGTCAGTATGTTTGAGCAGATATTTATTTCTATGTCTGCAGGTGGTCATCAATTCACTTCTTTTGTTTAGTAAAATAGGGTTATTTAGGTGTTTTAAAATGACATGTTTTTTTCTTGAAAGGTGTAAGTTACATCTATTTCCTATTCCATTATAAGATTTGGTTGATGATATCCCAGGTAATAACTAGGTTTTTGTTGTTTTTGCTGTATGATATATATACCTTTTTCTCCTCACTGGTATTACCAATCTGAGTTTCATGCACAACGTACACCTGAAGAATGTGTCGAGCTTGAAACTCAGAGTTGTGCTACCAGTGAGGATAAAAATGTATATTTATTATTAATATATAATTTATAGCTCTTATTTTACATGAAGCACTATTTTATTAACACTAGTACTCAATGTGCAACCTTATATATGTGTCAGTGTATATCTCTCTTTATATATATATATATATATACAAGAAATCTAGAAGCGAGCCACTGCGGTAGGTGGTGGCTCGCTTCTAGATTTCTTGTATTGTCGCTCTACTTTCGTATCAAGTACTTTATTGTTAAGGTTTCGTCTTGGTTTTTTTTTTCTAACAGGCACTAGACGTATTGTTCTTGTGCACTGTTTGTTTCTCCCCCCCCCCATTATTTAACCCACGAGGTAGTTCTCGCCGGGTTACAAGACGGTTTAAATTACTGTTAATTTAGCACTATTTTCGGAAGTTTAGTCTGTTATTATTAGTGTTGCCTTACTGTGATTAGGTTCATTACTATATATATATATATATATTTGAAAATGTTTTTATAAGTACAAAATTTAATTAAAGAAATGAAATGTGTAGCTTATTGTTACACATTATGAAATAGTACAAAATAGTGAAGCAACCAGTTTTACTCCCACTCAAAAATGAGGGGGGGAAAAAATTCACTGTGCAAACAGCGTGGATTGATGGGGCTTGATATTGTTAGCCTCTAGCTCCATGCATTCATAATTTTTTTCCCCCCACTCATTTTCCATGACACACTTTATTTTAATTCTAATTTAAATCTCCCATAGAGGCCTGATGAGCGAGAGTGGAACAAGTTTCTTCGCTTTTTTATTACTATTTCATAATGTGTAACAACAAGCTACACACTTTTATTTCTTTGATATATATATATATATATATATATATATATATTTTTTTTTTTTTCATTTATAAACGAGTTATTTCGCTACCTTGGTTTCCACCATGAGTGGTTTCTTCAGGCGATTTTTAATAACTGATTTTACCTTTTACTGTTTTTCTTTTTAAGAACGCTCTTGTAATGGTGTTTTATTTGTATGTTCATATGGCAGAGGATTTATGAGTGCATATTGTTTAAATTCGAACCAAAGGTAGCAAAATAACTCGTTTATAAATGTAAAATATTCAAAAGTTCTACAATATAATTGTATAGAACACTTTTTAATACAAATGTGTACTGGTCTAACCCTATTAAGACCAAAAACTAAGTATTAAACAAAATATATATATATATATATATATATATAAGAATGATTATTTTTTTTTGTTTTTTCCAGCTTACTAATTTAATACATACAATCTTTTCATTAACATTTTTCAAAAAATGCCATACCTTCAGGATATGGATGAGCATGGCTCCCACATTTTTGTTTTTTCATGATTAGCTGTTAATTATGACATGTCTTTTTAGGAAAGCTGATAGAGTGAGTTTCATGTTAGCAGCTCTGACTAAATCATTGTTTTTCTTATCTTTATCAAAATTCCTTTCACTATTCTTGTTCCCACCTGTAAATCATCATGAATATTTTTCAATTTGCTGCCAGAGTAAGAAGTCCATTAGACACAGGGTTTTTTTTTTTGGTTTTTTTTCCAGAATATCTTGTCAGCCATTTTAGAAAAATCCTTATTTTCACTGACTTTATTCCATCTAGAAATTGTCCAGAGTCAACATCTGATTCACAGCTGCAGTGAGGAGAACCAAGATAAAGAAATTTCTTGCAAGATATCGTGCCTGCCTTATCTGTCATTAAAAGGGTGTCCCATATATGAGCTAAGTTAGGAAACAAACAATTCAGGATAATGTAAACATTGTGGGAGAAACTAGCAAAACACTTGTAATTAGTTTAGACTGCCAAATATTGAAGTTGTTTGCACTTGCACAGCAAATATACATTAAATCACATTGCTCATGACAATAGGATCTTGCACGGACTGAGGTCGTGTGTTACTCATTTTTGTTGATCATGTTGGAAATGTTTAAGTCAAATGAAGTTATATACAGAGTGATAAAAATCAACTGAACCATTTGAGAGCAGGATATTTTTTGCTTTGTCTCATACTGGAAAAATATTACATCACCCACTTCAGCTAAATCATTGCTTTTGTTGTCTTTATCATCATCTGTAAAATGTTTTATTTATTTATTTTTTTAAATCATCTCACCCCAAGCAAGGCATTCCACTGCCACTATTGCGCATGGGGCTACGTAGGGGAAGATAGAGAAGGAGTGGTTAGACATAGGGAATGTCAGGAGGAAGGTGACAGATGAGTAAGGATACTGAGGATGAGAGTTGGGCAGATGGGAAGAGTGTTTGATAGAATGGGAGCAGGTTAGTGTGTTAGGAGGTGTCTATTGACCTTACATTTAAACTCCTGGAGATTGTAGCCGTCGGGGAAGCAATTGTGTGGAAGAGAATTCCAATCGGGAAGTGCGAGGAAAGAAACTGTTGGAGTAGAAGTTACGGCTGCATTTTATCGGTTTCACTGTAAAAGGGTGGGATCTAGTTGCTAATCTAGTATCTCGTGCAAATTCAAATTTAGGGGGCACCAGTGATCTCAGTTCATCAGTCTTCAATCACTTTTTATTTTGCTACCAGAGTATGAAGAATCTGGATGAAGTACTTTCCTTATTAAATATCATGCCAGGAATAAGAAAAAAAAAATCATTATTCCAATTCCAGACGCTTTAGGGAGAGGCATGAATCTATCTCACATCTATGGGTTAAAGAACAGAGCAGATGTAGGTGAATCAAGATTTCGTATTCTCTTTATTATCTGTGAATTGCCATGCCTTCTTGGGAAAGATAGTAGAGTGGTTTTCTTTTACCTTCTCCATGGTTTTGAAGTCAGAGTAGTCGGCTATGCCATGTCCCTTCAGAATGTAGGTGATCATAGCTCTCCACAGATTCCTTCTTTATTATCTGCGAATTGCCATGCCTTCTTGGGAAAGATAGTAGAGTGGTTTTCCTTTACCTTTTCAATAGTTTTGAGTTCGGAGTAGTCATCTGTGCCATGTCTGTTCAAAATGTAGGGGATCATGGCTCTCCACAGATTTCTTCTTTGTTACCTGTGAATTGCCATGCGTTCTTTTGGACAAATAGTAGAGTGGTTATAGTGCTCCTATGACATCCATTAATCTAAATCTAAACTTATTTATAAATGGAACTTTGTCTGTGTGTGTGTGTTACCTATAGACTCCAAAAGGCTGAACCAATTTTCTTAAAAATTTACACAGTTGTACTATAAGCGCCTGCGAGTGTTCTTAGCTAGGATTTGTGTCAAGGTACTCCCGATAAATATTGAAAATCGATAATCAAAAAAATTGGGTTATAGAAGGAGTGGTCCAATTTTAATCAAATTTGATACACTCATAGACAAAGACATAAGAAACGATATTCAGAAGTTTCAAGTTTGCAATTCTTACAATAGTGCAGAAAATCGAGAAAACCTAAATTAAATAATATGCTCACCGATGAATTAGGTAAAAATAGAAATGAAAATAAAAATAAAGCCAAAGATAGAATAAGTTAGTTGTCCTTTTTTTCATTTTTTTTTATAATCCTCCCTCCCCTTCGTATCAGGATAGTAAACTTTGCAGCAAATTGATAGATGTAGCAAAAAAATAGCAGTTCGGGGTTTACTCGAAGGAAAGCAGACAAGAGGGAAATAGGGTCAAGGAAAAAGAAAAAAAAGAGGAGGAAAAAAGTTGGTTAGCACATAAATTCCTCGAGGTCAAACCCCTAAGTGAATCTCCATTCTGATTAGCCGAACACACACAAAAAAAAAACACCCACATACATTCACAGTAAACCGAAAGTATTTGTCATTTGAATGTAAATCGTCTTCACAACCATACCAGCATTGCCTGATGATGAGAATTAATCTCGAAACATAGAAATTTCCATGTAGCAATGAAAAATTGACATAACCATATAATTATATTATATTAAGCTCTATAATACTCATTATATTGAGCACTGTTCATAATAAAATAAATGCCAGAGCACTCAAGATATAAAAAAACCTCGAGTCTTCTTCACTTGGAATTATATATATATATATATATATATATATATAAATAAATTAAAAAAGAATTAATTCAATGATGTTGGATGATCATTTCGATATGAAAATCCCCACATATAACACATCACCTCAGCAACAGAAAAATCCTTTCAGAAACTGGAGAAAAATCAGTCTAATTTTCCTTTTTAAATAGATTTGCAAAGAAATTAAAAAAGAAAAAGAAAAAGATAAAACAAAATAAAATCAAATAAACAAGAAAAGAAAAAATTGACATCGTCTGGGTTCGCAAAAAAAGGAAAGAGAATTGTAACTTAAAATTAACGGACTGCGTGTTGAATTGATGTAAGGTTAAGCAACACGGAAAAAAGGTGGGAGATAAGAGAGATAAAGGAAGGAAGGGAGGGAAAAAGAAAAGAAAAGAAAGAAAAAAAATTTTTATATATTACAGATGCTGGACATATTCAAAAACCTAACTACCCAAAAACGTTGAAGTATTAGAAAAAGGCCTTTACTTAAAAAAGCATAATTATTTTTAAAGGGAATAAAAAGATATAGGATTTAAAATCAAATTTTTTTTTTTTTAAATTAGGTCATTTGATTTAAACTAAATAAAGACATTGCTAGGTAAAAAAAAAAAAATTTTTGTTTCATTTACAATTATACATACATATAGAAGTACACACATACATACATACACACACACAATTCTTCGATTATGAAGACATATATACATACATACACATACATTCAATTCCATACACACTTATATATGTATATACACATACATGCGAATACACACATATATACAAAAATTCACACACACAATATATATGTGTGTACACACATATGTATACATACACACACACGCACACACATATATGTACATTATACATATGCACACACACATACATATAAAAATATAAAAAATTAATGAATATTATAAAAAAGAGCATTTAAATAGCTAAAAAAATTTTTTTACACATAAATACATACATACATATATACACACATATATACACACATATATACAAATATGCACACATATATACAAATATGCACACATATATACAAATATGCACACATATATACAAATATGCACACATATATACAAATATGCACACATATATACAAAAACATACACATATACATAAAAATTATAAAAAGAAAAATTAAAAATTAAAAATTAAAAAAATTAAAAAACTTAAAATTTTAAATTTAAATTTTAAAATCCATCCTATGACGGCACTTATTAATGAATTCCTTCCTAAGATTCAAAAGTAAGTTCTGATGATACTTCAAAATCAGAATCTTCTCCAATAAACATAGACGGCACCTATCACGAAAATTTTTAGGGGTACAAGCTGAGCCTATTAATTTCCAGCTGATTATAGGGTCCTGCCCTTCCTCCTTCATTTTCCAGAATCTACATGATAGTGCTGTCTGGAATCTTTGGTTAGGGTTCGAAAACGAGTACTTGTGCATTTATATATTTATATTTTTGTGCATTTATATATTTATATTTTTTATATTTATATATATAAATAAGGCAAAATGTTTGTGTATGTGTCTGTTTATTTGCTTGTATGTCTGTATTTTTTTCAGCCCTTTTATTTTAGTTTTTGCTTCGGGTTTGGCTCTAAGTAGGTATAATTGTAGTTCTTAGTCTCAGACATGATACCATTTACTCAGAGGACTTATTTCAGCCTTCAAAATTCAGTTTACGGCAAAAAAACTTACCAGGAAATCAAAATTTAACTTACATCCATTCATTTTTCTTTCAGTCTACGGTTTCGCTTTAACTGGAAACAACTGTTACTTTTTAGTCTTTCATGCCAACGTCCAAATAGTCTGAGCTCCAGGACCATGGATTAGTTTTAAAGAA
Source organism: Ascarosepion bandense (assembly GCA_037127315.1). Classification (NCBI taxonomy): domain Eukaryota; kingdom Metazoa; phylum Mollusca; class Cephalopoda; order Sepiida; family Sepiidae; genus Ascarosepion; species Ascarosepion bandense. The sequence goes on from JBBBDQ010001422.1 coordinate 40,538, forward strand.
TTCATTACACCCGAGCAATGCCAGGCTATACTGCTAGTAGATTCATAATGTCTGGATGAATTAATGGATTTGGGATTGTGTCTAATAATCTTAAGATATTCTTGGGTCTCTCACTGGCCATTTTGGTGTGACCAAAATTTAAAGTCCCCCGTGTTGAGTTGGGAATCTGTTTTGTTTGAAATATTCTTAAAGTAAGTCCTTTGTTTTGTTTTTTTTCTGCCTAATTTTAAATTTTAAGCTTTTCATGGTTGCTTGGTTTTCTTTAATTCTTTCTGATTTTAGCAGAAATCTCTTGACTGGACTTTTACTAAGTTAAAACTTAGTAATCCACCACCATGTTTTTTTTTTTTTTCTTTAATTGGAGTAGATAGATCTATCTATCGCCTGGTTCACACTCCACCCATGTCTATTAAACAGGTTAAGAGGCTCATCCCTTGTTCCCTGTTTAGGATGTGGTTTCCGGCTTTCTCTTTCCAAATCTTCTCACTATTACGTAGCCCCCTGCACATCAGTGGCGTTACCACCTTGCTCGGGGTGATACAATTAAAAAAAAAAAAAAAATAACAATAAACTTGACAAACAATTGTTATTTTGTCACCTTTTGTTCATTAATTGTAGAGACTGACATTTAGCTACTAAAACACAAAACTCTTTAAGTTAAAAAATAATTATAGAAATGGTTAAAAAAACAGTGAATGGAAACTGATTATACTTTTAAAAATCTGCTGCAAGGCCTCAGCCTTGTTAACTGGAAAAACAAAACAACTCTGATGTGCCAAAAGTCACAAAAGTGCAGTATGTAAATGTTAAGATAGGTAGCAACACTTTATCTTACATGTGGAAATCCCCAAACATTACTTGCACGCTGACATCTTGTGAGTCAGTGTGAATACAAGTAAGGATTCTCATTGCAAAGTGATATGAATTGTTGATGTTCAAATGTTCAGTGGGCACCAGATAAATGAGACAACTTCTGAAATTCATAGAATATTACATATTCTTTAATCTATAGTTTTGCATATCTGTCCAGAATGCCTGATGCAACGTACTTGTAGAAAACTAAAAGACGATTGGTTGATAAATACATTTTTCTTTCTCTCTAAACCACTACACATTTTCCTTGACACAAACATGTAATTCAAATCACCAAGTAGGTGTGAATTTTTGCTCTCAACTACGTCCACACACTATATCATAAATAGTTCATCAAAAATGACCAAGCGATAGATTTCATCCTGCCAGCCAAAGGGAACAGACATCCACCTCCATGGAATGCACACATGCATTGGCAGCCATGTCAAAAACTGGTAACAAACCACTTCAGCAACACCAGAACCTCTAGTTCACTACAAATAGACAGGTACAGACTCCCATATGCAGACACATATACACGCGTTGCATAGATGCTTATTAATGCTAACGCACACATGTGACACAGGGGAACTTTGTCAAGATGCATGTGCTTCACACAAAGATACATCTCAGTTTGATGTAAGCAGGTCAAGGTTCGAGTATCAATAATGTATTTTGTCTTTGGTAAACCATATTTTTGTCCTTGTTTTAAATAGTTGCTTGTCGAAATGAGGCAAGCTCATAGCAATGTTTAACAAATTTTTAACATTCATAAATGTAGATAGAAAAAAAAAAAGCAAATGTTGATAAGATAGAGAAGATCACAAAGCACTGTGCAGGTTGCCCAATCTTTATTCTATAACCCTGTATGTCTGCATGGAATGCCTGATGCAAGGCACTCTTGCTCACTGTCAACAATGAAATAGCCAATCACAAATTCTTAAGGATTAAAACAATATTGTTTTATTATACAAAAACATTTGAGATTCATGGACTGAGCAGCAGGTTACTTAAGTTACACTTTTCTTCATTCTTTGTTAATCAAACTGGGATCAAAGCGTAGCATCTGCTCTCTTCATTTCTAATGGTAATTGGTAATATTAGTTGTTTCATGAGGGCAGAATCATTCAATGAGTGAGCAGCCAGTGCTACTCAAGTTGTGCTTTTCTTCGCTCACTGTTTATAAGGCTGGGATCAAAGTGGAGGCATCCCACATTCATTTCTTGTATTCAGACACACACACATCTTACCTTTTATATATATATTATCGATTTTCTGCACTATTGTAAGAACTGCAACCTTGAAACTTTTGAATATCGTTTCTTATGTCTTTGTCTATGAGTGTATGATTAAAATCGGACCACTCCTTCTATAACCCGATTTTTTCGATTATCGATCTTTATCGGGGGTACCTTGACACAAAACCTTGCTAAGAACACTTGCAGATGTTTATAGTACAACTGTGTAAATTTTCAAGAAAAGCGGTTCAGCTGTTTCGGAGTCTATAGGTAACGGACACAAACACACACAAAATTCCATTTATAAATATGTTTAGATATCATGAAATGATATGATATACATATGTAACACAAAATTATATATATATATATGTCTATTTAGTTGTAATTTCAGTGAATCTACTACCTTGAGTGGTAAGGAAATTACCAAGAGGTCTTTCAGCTACTGCTGGTCTATAAGGTAAAATGGTAAATATCTGATCACAGTTAAGTTTGAAATTCTTGGTTGGTTTATTATGCTTAATGGCATATCAACAACTCTTTGAGTTATTTAATTCAGAAATCTAAATATTTTATACATAATTTTATACATTCATGATAAAGATATATTTTTTTTTACATATATCTGTTGCAGATACTAAAATGCGTTCTTGATAATTTTACTATAAAAATGTATTTTCATATATTTTTAGTGCTGTATTGATTGCTATTTTGCTATAAAAAAAACAATACTTTTCATCATATTATAATAAAAATGTACTGTTGATTTTTTGTTTAAGGGTTCACTATTTGTTTATAGCCGAGACCCTAACAGGTTCTACCACCCCAGGTCAAGGTAAACCTGAACACAGTTGCAGTTAAGAGGATGGTTCAATAGAGGCTCATCCCTTGTTTCCTGTTTAGGATGTGGTTTCCGGTTTTTTTCTCTTTTCCAATCTTTTCACTCTTTTTTTTTAATTTTCTTTTTTTTTCAATTGGAGTAGATAGACTAAACTATCGCCCGGTTCACACTCCACCCACGTCTATTGAACAGGTGAAGAGGCTCATCCATTGTTTCCTGTTTAGGATGTGGTTTCCGGTTTTTCTCTTTTCCATTCTTTTCACTCTTATGTAGCCCCCTGATTGGGGTGATATGATTAAAAAAAAAATCCCAATACCTCTAATCTCTCAATCAGAGGCCTTGCTCCTGGATGTAGTTTAACATCATGCCCAGGATGACTGAAATTCTTCTCTAAAATGCCAAGTGTCCCTTAATAATATGAGTCTGTTCCAAATTGTTGTTTTACTTTGAAAATCTTTTCTTTGTGTATTTTTTGTCTATTTCCATTTGAAGAGATATATTTGTTATTTGTCCCCAGTTTTCATTGTGTATTTCTTAAATAAATGGACAACGTCAATAGGAAGCAAAGATCTTTTTCATTAAGACCTCTGGTCCCTTGCACAGCTGGATTGGGAGATAATTGAAAGGAGCAGCAGATATTTGTTGAACAAAAGCAGCATATCAAAAAAACAAATTAAGCAAGAGTGTGAGGATATAAACCAAATATAATAAGATGGAATAAAACAATAAAATAATAGTAATATCGAAGAGTGTATTGAGTCAGTTGTAATAAAAAGCAACAATAATAAGATGGAATAAAACTAGTAATAAACTAATAGTAATATCAAAGAGAGTATTGAGTCAGAGAGTTGTAATAAAAAACAATAATAAGATGGATTAAAAATAGTAATAAAATAATAGTAATAATGAAGAGTGTATAGAGCCAGAGTTTTGGGAGAAAAAGCAACAATAAGATGGAATAAAACTAGTAATAAAATAATAGTAATAATGAAGAGTGTATAGAGCCAGAGTTTTGGGAGAAAAAGCAACAATAAGATGGAATAAAACTAGTAATAAACTAATAGTAATAATGAAGAGTGTATAGAACCAGAGTTTTGGGAGAAAAAGCAACAATAATAAGATGGAATAAAACTAGTAATAAAATAATAGTAATAATGAAGAGTGTATAGAACCAGAGTTTTGGGAGAAAAAGCAACAATAAGATGGAATAAAACTAGTAATAAAATAATAGTAATAATGAAGAGCGTATAGAGCCAGAGTTTTGGGATAAAAAGCAACAATAATAAGATGGAATAAAACTAGTAATAAAATAACAGTAATATCGAAGAGTGTATTGAGTCAGATAGTTGTAATAAAAAGCAACAATAATAAGATGGAATAAAACTAGTAATAAACTAATAGTAATATCAAAGAGTGTATTGAGTCAGATAGTTGTAATAAAAAACAATAATAAGATGGAATGAAACTAGTAATAAAATCATAGTAATAACGAAGAGTGTATTGAGTCTGAGCGTTGGGATAACAAGCAACAATAATAAGATGGATTAAAATTGTAATAAACATCATATAAAATGTCAAATGCTTATGATACACGTTGCATCAACAAAATTGACCTAAATATTCCTGTAAAAATAAAGTCATAAGTTATTAAAAAATATGCAATTTAATAAAATGATATGAATGTTCTGGCACCATCTTACTTTTAACATGAATCCAATTTGGCAAATTCATTGCCCCTAATTGCTCCTTAAAAGAAAAGCAGAACCATTTTTTTCTATTATTCAGTTTTGTTCAAGATCAAAATGCAGCCAATTAAGTAATTGCTATAGATTTTGTACTTTGGTCATCGTTACAGAACAATGTCATTATACAAAGCAATTATTAATGGTGACATTAACAAGCTTGTGTTAACAAACAAAACCAGGATACAGTTTTGTTAATTGACTTTAGTGTGAAATGATATCAAGGCCGATATCCCTATCGTTCTTTTTATTATACAGAGTATGACAAAAATTAACATTTATTGAACAAAAAAGAGTTATTATTTGCAATCAAAATAACAAAGAGTCTGAATATAAGGAGACAATCGACTAATAAGAGAGACAAAAGACGACAGCCTGAATATAAAGAGACAATCGTCTAATAAGAGACAAAGAACGAAGCAGCCTGAATATAAAGAGACAATCGTCTAATAAGAGACAAAAGACGACAGCCTGAATATAAAGGAACAATCGTCTAATAAGAGACAAAAGACGACAGCCTGAATATAAAGAGACAATCGTCTAATAAGAGACAATCGTCTAATAAGAGACAAAAGACGACAGCCTGAATATAAAGAGACGATCGTCTAATAAGAGACAAAAGACGACAGCCTGAATATAAAGAGACGATCGTCTAATAAGAGACAAAAGACGACAGCCTGAATATAAAGAGACGATCGTCTAATAAGAGACAAAAGACGACAGCCTGAATATAAAGAGACGATCGTCTAATAAGAGACAAAAGACGACAGCCTGAATATAAAGAGACGATCGTCTAATAAGAGACAAAAAGACGACAGCCTGAATATAAAGAGACGATCGTCTAATAAGAGACAAAAGACGACAGCCTGAATATAAAGAGACGATCGTCTAATAAGAGACAAAAGACGACAGCCTGAATATAAAGAGACGATCGTCTAATAAGAGACAAAAGACGACAGCCTGAATATAAAGAGACGATCGTCTAATAAGAGACAAAAGACGACAGCCTGAATATAAAGAGACGATCGTCTAATAAGAGACAAAAGACGACAGCCTGAATATAAAGAGACGATCGTCTAATAAGAGACAAAAGACGACAGCCTGAATATAAAGAGACGATCGTCTAATAAGAGACAAAAGACGACAGCCTGAATATAAAGAGACGATCGTCTAATAAGAGACAAAGACGTACAGCCTGAATATAAAGAGACGATCGTCTAATAAGAGACAAAAGACGACAGCCTGAATATAAAGAGACGATCGTCTAATAAGAGACAAAAGACGACAGCCTGAATATAAAGAAGACGATCGTCTAATAAGAGACAAAAGACGACAGCCTGAATATAAAGAGACGATCGTCTAATAAGAGACAAAAGACGACAGCCTGAATATAAAGAGACGATCGTCTAATAAGAGACAAAAGACGACAGCCTGAATATAAAGAGACGATCGTCTAATAAGAGACAAAAGACGACAGCCTGAATATAAAGAGACGATCGTCTAATAAGAGACAAAAGACGACAGCCTGAATATAAAGAGACGATCGTCTAATAAGAGACAAAAGACGACAGCCTGAATATAAAGAGACGATCGTCTAATAAGAGACAAAAGACGACAGCCTGAATATAAAGAGACGATCGTCTAATAAGAGACAAAAGACGACAGCCTGAATATAAAGAGACGATCGTCTAATAAGAGACAAAAGACGACAGCCTGAATATAAAGAGACGATCGTCTAATAAGAGACAAAAGACGACAGCCTGAATATAAAGAGACGATCGTCTAATAAGAGACAAAAGACGACAGCCTGAATATAAAGAGACGATCGTCTAATAAGAGACAAAAGACGACAGCCTGAATATAAAGAGACGATCGTCTAATAAGAGACAAAAGACGACAGCCTGAATATAAAGAGACGATCGTCTAATAAGAGACAAAAGACGACAGCCTGAATATAAAGAGACAATCGTCTAATAATAGACAAAAGACGACAGCCTGAATATAAAGAAAGACGATCGTCTAATAAGAGACAATCGTCTAATAAGAGACAAAAGACGACAGCCTGAATATAAAGAGACGATCGTCTAATAAGAGACAAAAGACGACAGCCTGAATATAAAGAGACGATCGTCTAATAAGAGACAAAAGACGACAGCCTGAATATAAAGAGACGATCGTCTAATAAGAGACAAAAGACGACAGCCTGAATATAAAGAGACGATCGTCTAATAAGAGACAATCGTCTAATAAGAGACAAAAGACGACAGCCTGAATATAAAGAGACAATCGTCTAATAATAGACAAAAGACGACAGCCTGAATATAAAGAGACGATCGTCTAATAAGAGACAAAAGACGACAGCCTGAATATAAAGAGACAATCGTCTAATAAGAGACAAAAGACGACAGCCTGAATATAAAGAATGTAAAAAGCTTCTGATAATATGACTGTACACTTGTCAAATGTTAAATTCTGCCGATAACAAATGAGCGGTTTGCCTAAAAGAAATAATTTTCTGTTTTTAATTTTTTCATCCCCAAGCAAGGTGATAATGTCACTGGAATGCAGGGAGTTACAGGTTGTGAAAATATATAAGTGGTCTGCATGCTGCAGACCAGCAGAGTTGGGCGCAGGCTGACAGAGATCAAACAGAGATGAGAGATCAACAGAATGCTGCGAAAACAGTTTAGTGAATTAGCCCTGCGGCTGTCAGGTACCCAGGAATCCGATCTGACTAAGAGACAGATAACGCCCGTACGATTCTAACTATCAACAAAGCTGAGAAGAGAAACTGCTATGTATTGTGAAAGGAGAAGAATCCTGAAATTACCTCCATTAGACCAGTGAAGATGCTTATTTTTTTTTCTCTGTCACCTTTTTGACCCAGACGAGTGAATCTCGTTAAAACACTTGTATTCTTGTAAATTCTGAAGTAGCAACATAAAGGCAGTAGTCTTGTACAGGAACTGGCAGCGTTACTTTTTTTTTTTTTTTGACATCCTTGCAGTTGTGGCCAGAACCCTTTTCTGCATGAATAGTGGTTTTCTTCTAGTGTAGACCCCAGCCACTTCATCCTTTATCATGGGAGCGTCCTGAAGGGCCTGGAAACCGCTATTCGGATAAAAAATTCACAACGTGGCGAATGGCGGTGGTCTCTTCAGCTCACCGGGGAAACAGGACATAGAAAGAAGCGGCCAAACTGGTGTCACGTTAGAACAATTAACTCTATACAAGAACAATTGGAGTAGATAGACTAAACTATCGCCCAGTTCACACTCAACCCACGTCTATTGAACAGGTGAAGAGGCTCATCCCTTGTTCCCTTTTTAGGATGTGGTTTCCGGCTTTCTCTTTTCCAATCTTTTCACTTTCTTTTTCATTTGTTTCTTTTTAATTGGAGTAGATAGACTGAACTATCGCCTGGTTCACACTCCACCCACGTCTATTGAACAGGTGAAGAGGCTCATCCCTTGTTCCCTGTTTAGGATGTGGTTTCCGGCTTTCTCTTTTCCAATCTTGTCACTCTTACGTAGCCCCCTGTGCATCAGTGGCATTACTGCCTTGCTCGGGGTGATATGATTAAAAAAAAAATGTCAAGATTGTAGTGATTAGGGAAACATTCTTTTGGTAGTCTTTTTCATAGGGTGATGGTTTATGGAAGGAAGGTATTTAGTGAAATTTACTTTTCCCTGATGAAATACAGAAGGAAAGTACATGGTGTGCGACTATGTCAGAGGAATGATGGGTCCTAGCCATGAAGAGCCTGACCTTGTCGAACCAGGTGATGAAGTTCATCTGAACACTTTCCATGATAGTACTATATGTATTCATACAGAGGTAGTTAGGAAACTCTGAATACATTAACTCTTATGTTGTATAACATTATTTACATTGTTCCAACTGTTTATTGCCATGTTTACAACATTTCAGTCGTTGTACACTCCAGTCTTCTTCAGGTGCTAGAAAATTCAAACCCAACCCTTTATTTTAATCACTGAGGTATATCACTCTCATTCCATGTGCAATACCACTTCTGGTAGCCATGTTATTATCTCTGTTTTACTTACCTCTATAAGTTATTTGTTCACAACTGCTGTAACCAGGTATTGAACTAACAATCCTTTGGGTCAAGTCACTGGAACTAACCAAAGATTATATCCACTGGAGCATGTATCTTTGAAATATTACCTCACTTCAGAAGTATGGAAAATATCTGTTATTGCAGTAAAAGTCTAGTAAAAAGCTAAACTATTATTATTACAACATATATATCTCTGGTCGGGTGCTCCTGGTATCCACCTTGACAAAATCCAACAGAGAATCTGTAATGTGATTGATCCCAAATTGGCAGCTCAGATGCAGTCACTTTCTCACTGGTGCAATGTGGCTTCCCTGTGTCTCTTTTACAAATACTTTCACAGGTTCTGCTTCGATGAACTTAGCTCACTAGTGCCCCCATATATGAATTTACGTGAGCCACAAGATTAGCAACTAGGTCCCAACCTTCTACTGTGAAACCAGTAAAATGTAAATGCAAATTCTACTCCAGCAGCTTCTTTTCTCGCACTTCCCGCCTGTGGAATTCCCTTCCGTTTACTTGCTTCCCCGACAGCTACAATCTTCAAGAATTTAAATGTAAAGTCAATTGTTATCTCTTATCTCACTAACCTGCATTTTCTTCCTCACGTTCCTTTCTCTGTCCACTTTACTCTCGTCAGTATTCTCATCCTTCTCTTACCCATTTCCTGATACCCCCTATAACCTGTCACTCTTTTTCATAACTTTCCTTCTATGTAACAGGCAATATTATAATATATATATATATATATATATATATATATATATATATATATATTTTTACCCTGAAGCACATGAAACGCATCCCCCCACTAAGCCAGTGTGAACCGGAAGAATTTAAATAAGCATTTATTTCTATGATAGCATGTGGTCATTAAATCACTTTTCTTTTTAAGTAAATTTGGTTTCTTGATCTGGTTTAAGATTACAAGTTTTTCCAAGAAACATAGATTACATTTATCTCCTTTTCCATTGTAATGTTTGGATTTAGCTACGATATTCCAGGTAATAATTGGGTTCTTACTGTTTTGTTTTAATTTCCAAAAATGTATGCATAAACAGTACTTTTGCTGTATTTACTGTTTAAAAACAACATGTGGTTGTTAAATTTTATCTTCCACCTGTTAAAAGTACTTCTAAAGTAAAATTTAACATCATTATCATCTGAATGAATTTGAGCTCTATAAACAATATTCTCGGACATACATCGGCCATTCAATGGGCAGGTTTTATTTTTTCAGCAGTTGCAATTATTTTTTGGGAACGTTATTTTTGCTATTAGTTGGCTGACGAATGTTGTTTATGTGAACCAAATATTTATTTGATATCATAGCATTATGTTGAGAAATATATTCATCTATGTTTTTAATATATATATATATATATATATATATATATATATGTAATCTCCAAGTGAATAAGGAACGAAGAAAAAAAATTTTTTACAACGTCCAAAACATTAATTTAAAACAGTGCTTGATATATAATATACAGAGCTGTGAATAAACAGACAATTCACAAGACTTATTCCCTTATGACTAACCCCCCACCAACATCCCAAAAACAACCCACCAAATATAAGAAAAGAGGGTTCCATTCCTGTCCACCCCACCTGAGGAGACATTGTAGTTTCAATGTCGAAACAAATGTACGATTTGTAGTGGATATATAAAATTTTCTACAGGTTCTAAAATTTATAATATATTATATTTTAGAACATGTACATAATTTTTCTATATATATCCACGACAAAGGTACATTTGTTTCGACATTGAAACTTCAATGTCTCATCAGGCGGTATATGTAAAGGAATGGAAAGCCTCTTTTCTTATAGTTGATCAGTTGTGTTTGGGTGTTGGTGGGGGTTAGTGATAGGGGAACAAGTCTCTGACCGTTGGAATTTTAAAGAGAGTGAATTCGTGGATATATATAGAAAAATTATGTACATGTTCTAAAATATAATTTATAATAAATATTTGCAGCTCTATATATTATATATCGAGCACTGTTTTAAATTAATGTTTTGGACATTGTAAGAATTCTTTCTTCGTTCTGTATTCGGATATATATATATTAGCAGTATAGCCCGGCGTTGCTCGGGTATAATTAATGCTTTAAAACTAATCCATGGTCCTGGAGCTCAGACTCTTTGGACATTGGTACAAAAGACTAAAAAGTAATAGTTGTTTCCAGTTAAAGTGAAACCGTAGACTGAAAGAAAAATGAATGGATGTAAGTCAAATTTTCATTTCCTGGTATCGATATCAAATAAGTTTTTTTTCATCGTAAACTGAATTTTGAAGGCTAAATAAGTCCTCTGAGTAAGTGGTATCATGGCTGAGACTAAGAACTACAATTATACCTACTTAGAACCAAACCCGAAGCAAAAATTAAAATAAAAGAGCTAAAAAACTGATTTTGATCTTGCCTTTTATATATATATATATATATATATATATATACACATTATTGATTTTCTGCACTATTGTAAGAACTGCAACCTTGAAACTTCTGAATCTCATATCTTATGTCTTTGTCTATGAGTGTATGAAATTTGATTAAAATCGGACCACTCCTTCTATAACCCGATTTTTTTGATTATCGATATTTATCGAGGGTACCTTAACATAAAACCTAGCTAAGAACACTCGCAGACGCTTATAGTACAACTATGTAAATTTTCAAGAAAATCGGTTCAGCCGTTTTGGAGTCTATAGGTAACTGATACACACACACAGTCACATACAAAGTTCTATTTATAAATAAGTTTATATATATATATATATATATATATATATATATATGTATATTCTATGTGTCATGTGATTTCACCTGCACAGTACCACTAATTACTTGAGAATGAGGTTGTCTGCGTTTACTCCCTGGCAATCTGCGTCCAAACAAGTGTCGGCAGTGACGTATTTTTTTCCTTTATGACAGAAATCAAACGGGTGAAGAAAGGTCAAAGAACAAAGTACTATTTTTTCTTTCTTTCTTAAAGATGAAGTTTTGTTTAGTCATCGAATAATCTCTAACTTAAAGCCACAGGTTAGAGTCAAAGATGATTAAAAACTAGAATTAAATAAACAGATTTAGCAGAGGTTAAGAATGTTTTTTTCTTTTACAAAAATGGTTGCCTTTCATTCCTCAGTTGTTTCATTCAAAAAACGTCCACAAATGTAAACATCACATAAGAGTTGATTGGATTAAGGATACAACAAGGCAGTTTTGCAAATGACATTTTACGAAAAAACCTAAGCTTAAAATTTTTAAACTTGTCCATTTTTTTTTATTTTTGATGTCAGAGAAACGGAATTTTAGTTTGTTTCTTTATAAAGTACTAGTTGCAGATGTTAGCAGATAAACAAACTTTTCGAGTGAAAATTGTCAAAATTTTCAATACAATAATAAAATTAAGAATACAGCAAAACAATATAAAAAATGAATACAAGGCAAAGCAACTATGAGACAATAGAAAAGTAAAACAAAAAAGACTGCTCATATGGAAAAGGGATACAGTCAAGTGGTTATAGCCTTCTGACTTCAAAGCAAGAAAAACAAATGTGTGGGTAAAATCAAGAATTGCCCATTCTTATTAAGAAAAAATCTACATCTTGAGGATTTGGCTATGAATTTGAAAAGTTGAGGGATTTTTTGAAGTCATTGTGCAGAGATCATAATTAACTGCTTAGATAAAAGGATGGTATTACTGATAGGATTTATTCAACAAATCCATCCAAACTTTCATTCTCTCTACTGATTACATATATAGTGACATAGCAAATACTAAAAGCATATCTAGAAATTCATTGGAAATGATTTTACTATAGGAATGCATTGCAAATTATTTACTAGCCATTTATGTAAGCTGTCTTATCACTGATAGGATTTATTAAACAAATCCATCCAAACTTTCATTCCCTCTAATGATTACATATATAGTGACATAGCAAATACTAAAAGCATATCTAGAAATTCATTGGAAATGATTTTACTATACGAATGCATTGCAAATTATTTACTAGCCATTTATGTAAGCTGTCTTATCAATGATAGGATTTATTAAACAAATCCATCCAAACTTTCATTCCCTCTAATGATTACATATATAGTGACATAGCAAATACTAAAAGCATATATAGAAATTCATTGGAAATGATTTTACTATACGAATGCATTGCAAATTATTTACTAGCCATTTATGTAAGCTGTCTTATCACTGATAGGATTTATTAAACAAATCCATCCAAACTTTCATTCCCTCTAATGATTACATATATAGTGACATAGCAAATACTAAAAGCATATATATAGAAATTCATTGGAAATGATTTTACTATACGAATGCATTGCAAATTATTTACTAGCCATTTATGTAAGCTGTCTTATCACTGATAGGATTTATTAAACAAATCCATCCAAACTTTCATTCCCTCTAATGATTACATATATAGTGACATAGCAAATACTAAAAGCATATATAGAAATTCATTGGAAATGATTTTACTATACGAATGCATTGCAAATTATTTACTAGCCATTTATGTAAGCTGTCTTATCAATGATAGGATTTATTAAACAAATCCATCCAAACTTTCATTCCCTCTACTGATTACATATATATTCACATAGTGAAGTAGTTCTTAACCTGATGCACTAAATAAAATCACTGTTTCAATTCTCATGCAAAGATTAATAATTTTCTTAAGTGTGTCAGGCTAAGAACTTTTTTTTCTCTTTTATATGTAATAGATTAGAAGCTCTAATTAAAATGTATTGTAAATTATTTTAATATTTGGGTCTTTAAGCTTTGACATATGTAAAATTCATTAAATAAATATATCAACCATCTGTTTATGATTAAATATTTGCGACACCGTTAATAGGAAAAGCATAATTAAGAATTAAATAAAAGAATTAAGACGTAATGCCAGAATGCAGCTTGATTATTAGACTTTTTTTTTTATTTTATCATACCTTAGCAGATGTGTGTTGTGGTGCAGTGGATATTGACTCGGAATGACAAATCGGAGAGTCGAGTTTGAATTCCAGTTGAATTCCTTGCATTCACTCACGCACAAATACCCTTGGGAAAGGTATTAATCTGTCTCTTCCCTCCAGTTATGGGTTAAATAATAGGACAGACTGGGTTCTACAGCCTTGACTGGCAACCATTCTACCGCAGAAAGCAATGGCAACCTACTGCAGGATAATCTTCTGCCCAGTCAGTCATGTCCCTTTCGTGACATGATCGCCCAAAGCGTGTATCACGTATGGCGCTTAACTAACTGATCATACTTTAGCAAGATATTTAAAGCCAGAAAATATTTTTAGATTGTAAGAATACATTTTTTTATTTTGAAATAATAATGGTTTAATGATACAAGTCATTGCGAAATGGGTCTATCTGGTCCAGCACAAGCAATGGGTTCAGAAAGGACAAGAGACACCGTCGGTTCCAAAACAAGATCGATTTGACATAAATGTCATGTTGTGTGTTTGGTGGAACTTTGAAGGAATCGTGCATTTTGAGTTGGTTCCGAATGTTTGTGCCATCAGTGCCGAACTTTACTGTCAGCAACTTGAGCGGGTCTATGAAAAGTTGAAGCAAAAGTATCTGGCTCTGATCAACCGAAAGCGCGCTTTGATGCAGCAGGACAATGCCAAGCCACACACCACCAGGAAGACCAAAGACAAGTTTGAAGAGCTGGACAGCGTTGAGGTTCTGCCACATCCAGCCTACAGTCCTGACTGTGCTCCATCTGATTACGGCCTTTTCTGCTCAATGCAACACTTTTTGAAGGGCTGCCGATTTGACTTGTTTGATGAAGTTGAGGAAGCGTGTCAAGAATTCTTTGATTCGAAGCCGGCTGAATGGTACTTTGACCAGATCCAAAAGCTTGCAGATCGATGGCAGAAAGTCTTGGAAAATGAGGGTCTTTATTTTGAGCAATAATTGTTGTTGTTTTTGCGAGTAAAATTTCAATTTTTTGCAAGTGTTTAAGAAATATTGGGACAACCTAATAATTAATCCATAAATCAGGGAGAAAAGGTGGATACTTAACTAATCTGAATTTGATAAATAAGCAAGAAATTATAATGTGGATATAAAGTAGAGTATCGTTCCTATATTATAAACAGTATATAAACTGGTCCCTCACTTTTTGGCCACGGTAGTTTCTACACATTTATATTTTAGAAAATGTAAATACATCAAAGACAAGTCTGTGCAGTTAAACAGGATTTCATTAATTAATCTTTCTGCGGTAGACTGGTTGCCAGTCAAGGCTGTAGAACCCAGTCTGTCCTATTATTTAACCCATAACTGGAGGGAAGAGACAGATTAATACCTTTCCCAAGGGTATTTGTGTGTAAGTGAATGCAAGGAATTCAACTGGAATTCAAACTCGACTCTCCGATTTGTCATTCCGAGTCAATATCCACTGCACCACAACACACATCTGCTAAGGTATGATAAAATTTAAAAAAAAGTCTAATAATGAAGCTGCATTCTGGCATTACGTCTTAATTCTTTTATTTAATTCTTAATTATGCTTTTCCTATTAACGGTGTCGCAAATATTTAATCATAAACAGATGGTTGATATATTTATTTAATGAATTTTACATGTGTCAAAGCTTAAAGATTTCATTAATTAAATTTTTATGAATTATCAACCCTTTTTAGATTATTCAAAACCAGCAAATACCTTAAAATTATAAAAAAAAATTTTTTTTTTGTTTTGGAGATATTCGTTATAGTTATATTAGTTTTATTAAAGAACGGTTTGAACATCAGTGAATACCACATTTTTTTATAAAAATGACTGGAAGAAAAAGCTTAACCAGTAACATTTTAAAACTGATTCAAGATGTAAAAAGGTAACAAAAAAAAAACAAAACAAAAAAGAAAAAAAAGCATTCCATGGCCCAGCTGGGGAAAACATAGGAAGCTCAAAGTTGCATCTCTCTATGGGCAGAGTGCAATTGAGTTGTGTTGTCTGTCTGTGCTTGAAATCCCCACATTAAGCTTGACCAAGTGTTGTATCCCAACCCTGAGGGACCAAATGACTAGGATCAAAATGTAGTACCTGTTCCAGCAGCAGCTAACAAAAATCCCACGACTTCACCAATCGGCAGTGGTTCCTGCTAGCCAGACATCATTACATTCACCTTGCCATTGGCCATTGCTACAGTGATTTCGAGCAGGCCTGCCACTCCAGCAAACACTGATAGGTTTCAAGCTCCAGCCGTCCTTGCCAGTTACATAAAATAAACTGTAATTCTCAGGGAAACACTCTCCAGTGAGTACCAAAACTGTCCTACTCAGGAAAACAATCTCCAATGACTACCAAAGCTGTTTTTATCAGAACAAAACTCTCCCACGACTACCAAAACTATCCTTCTCAGGACAATATTGCCAATGACTACTAAAACTGTCCTACACAGAAAAACCTTTACAAGTAACTACTAAAACTGTCTTTCTCAGTAAAAAAAACTCTTCAGCAACTACCAAAACTGCACCTCTCTGCAAAAAAGCTTTTCATTCACTACCAACACAGTCCTTCTCAGGACAACAATCTCCAGCGACTACCAAAACTGTACTTCTCAGGAAAACACTCTTCAGTAACTAACAAAACAATCCTTCTCTGGACAACGCTTTCATTGACTATAAAAATTGACATTTTCAGGAAAACACTCTCCGGCGACTACCGAAACTGTCCTGGTTTAAATTCTCCGTGGAGTTATGCTTATAACTAATATAAACATTAAGATGTACAGGAATGAATTTCTTGAAATTTCATAAAATTAAAATAAGTGCGTGTGACAGGGGTAATGGATGTAAAACAATGTTTTTACCAAGATTTTCAAAAAAAAAAAACTCTTTCAAAAATGATTTCATTCATAATAACTCTTAAAAGTTTCTTTAAATGCAACAACTATTTGATTTTTTCAACAATTTTTATACTAATGTGTTAAAAAGAAATGCCAAAATTTCCTATACTAATTAATGGTCTCATGGACACAAGAAGAACAAAATTTTTAACCAAAATTTCAAATCAATAAATAAAATTAAATAAAAATCATTTGTTCTTTCCTCTTAAAAAGAAAGATTTTGATGATAAAACTTTTCATCATATATTTTTTGAGGTACCTATATATTATAAGCAATCGCCCGGTTCACACTCCACCCACGTCTATTGAACAGGTTAAGAGACTCATCCCTTGTTCCCTGTTTAGGATGTGGTTTCCGGCTTTCTCTTTTCCAGTCTTTTCATTATTGTGTAGCCCCCTGCACATCAGTGGCGTTACCACCTTGCTTGGGGTGATACGATTAAAAAAAAAAAATTAAAAAAAAAAAATTATGTAGTGTCAATTTTACCACAGGAAATCATTGAAAATCAGGAAGATTGAGATTTTCAATGGTCTGAAATTAAGGTAAGAATTACTCAAAGAATAGAGATATCATATGTATAATAAAAATGCATTACTAATGGTTTTACTAAAGAAATACATTGAAAATCAGGAATGAATGCATTACTGATAAAATAGGATTATTATATGTATAATGTAAACGCATTTCTAATGATTTTACTCTGAGAATGCATTGAAAATCAGGAAGAAAGGGATTGTCAGTGGTCAGGAATGAATGCAAGCATTACTGATAAAATAGGATTATTATATGTATAATGTAAACGCATTTCTAATGATTTTACTATGAGAATGCAGTGAAAATCAGGAAGAAAGGGATTGTCAGTGGTCAGGAATGAATGCAAGCATTACTGATAAAATAGGATTATTATATGTATAATGTAAACGCATTTCTAATGATTTTCCTATGAGAATGCAGTGAAAATCAGGAAGAAAGGGATTGTCAGTGGTCAGGAATGAATGCAAGCATAACTGATAAAATAGGATTATTATATGTATAATGTAAATGCACTGCTAATTATTTTACTATAAAAATGTATTGATAATCAGGAAGTAAGTAGTTGCCAGTTGTTAGGAATGCAAGCATTACTCATAGAATAGGGCTATTATGCAAATAACATTTGTATCCTTGAAATGTAATTAATGCAACTAACAGCTGACACAACCCACACACTGATAGGTAATAAACAATATCAAATGTCACACCCTATCATAAAAATGATATTGTAATTGCAATCTTTGGAATGCATTTTATGATTATTGCCTATTGTCTTCCTCCGTAGATAATATTATATTCTTCGTCAGTGATCAGTGTTTACCATGGGAGACTGGAGAGATGACCTTTCAGTGATTCTCTTCAAAATACATGGCTTGTCATTTAAATTGACATTAGATTCGTCATCCATTTGCAAGACTTTTCATCAAGTCACAATGTTGAATGGTGTGGGCAGTTGATTGTCCTTGGTATAATGGCAGTGACATTCAACACCACTGATCTTCTTCAAAGAATGGCCCAGACAGTAACCGAAAACATGTAAACGCAAGAATAGACAGTTTCAGATTGACTTACCCAAGCCTGCTTGCTTATTTTTAATCATCGTACTCAGCATTTTTTCTTGGAATTTCTGCAATAAGGACTTATTAATAATTGCAATCACATTAAATTATTGATTTTTTTATGGCTTATCGACTTTTTGTGAGTTATTTAAAGCCAAAATATATTTTGGATTGTAACAATAATTTTATTGTTTTTAACAAATAATACTTTTTCCTGACATTTATCCTACTATTTAACCCATGAGAGGAAGATCGATTCTTAATTTGGAATTTAAACACTCACAATGAGAGTAGCAAGAGGCTGGTGATGTTGCATCTGTGGGGAAGCGGCTGCAAAATGCAAACTTTTCTCTCTCACAAGATTGGGTAAATAATTTTGAACACTGACAAGCCTGAAAAGTAAGGATTGTGCAGGTCCAACCCAGATGTGCCACCCATACTCCATTTTTGGTCTGATCTGTCTCTTTTAAAAATGAATAATGGCAGATAGGCTGGAAAGTGAGGATTGTGCAGCTGCAAACCAGAAATGGCAGGAATATTCCATTTTTGGTGTTATCTGGTTCTTGTAAAGATGAATTATGGCAGAAGGACTGAAAGTGAGGATTGTGCAGCTGAAGACCAGATATGGTAGAAATACACCATTTTTGGTGTTATCTGGTTCTTGGATAGCAAAAGTGCTGGAGAATGAGGATTGCATAGCTATACTCCATTTTGGTGGCTGGACAAGGAACTGGACACTTTTCCAACATTTTTAATAATGGCTGATGTAACAACAAACAGTTATTGCATCAAGCAATTTTACACGATATGACATCATGCAAAAAAAAAAAAATAAATAAATCCCCCTTTTTACAGTGTGGTTCATCCTGTACAAAACCCAAGAGCCATTTAAGGTAGAGGGTTACGTTAAGGGGTAGTTTATAATGGATAGAAGGGGAAAATAACAGTTGACTCTAGACTTGATTTACAATAGGGTTTATCCTGTACATGGCCCGGGGGCTATTCAAGGTAGAGGGTTACGTGAAGGGGTAGTTTATAATGGATAGAAGGGGAAAATAACAGTTGTCTCTAGACTTTATTTACAAAAGGGTTTATCTGATACAAGGCTCAAAGACCACTTGTGGTAGAGGGATAGTTTATATGGATCAGAGTTTGAATTCCAGTTGAATTCATTGCATTCACTTACACGCAAATACCCTTGGGAAAGGTATTAATCCGTCTCTTCCTTCCAGTTATGGGTTAAATAACAGGACAGATTGGGTTTTATAGCCTTGGCTGGCAACCAGTCTACCGCAGAAAGCAATGGCAACCTACTGCGGGATAATCTTCTGCCCAGTCAGTCATGTTTCTTTCGAGACATGATCGCCCAAGTGTGTTTCACGTATGGCACTTAACTGACTGAATGGTTGACTCTAAACTTGAACAAAATTGTAGTGATCAGGAGAAACATCTTCTTGGGAGTTTATTCTATAGGGCCGTAGTTTGTGGAAAGAAGCTGTCTGAGTGGAACTTCTTGCTGATGGTATTTGGAGGGATAGTGGGTGGTTTGCTACTACGCAAATAGCATGGCAGGTCCAAGCCATGAAGGTCAGACCTGGTGGAATCAGGCAATGCAGTTTGTTCATGCAATTTCCATACTTTTAGTGATAGAGCCATGAGAGACTGGCCACATCCCATCTGTGAAAGAGAGAAAGGTTGGAATGTGGAAAATAGTTCTCCTCCAACAAGATCTTGGATATGCTTTTGAACTCTATAAAGGCTGGAAAATGATGTCAATAGCACTCCATTTTGGGCATGATCTGGCTCTTATAAGGTAGAGGAAAGCATGAGGTGTCATATACTTACGGGAGTGGTACAGGAAGCTGATCATTTTACCTGCGTCTTTAGCGATGGATCGTATATAGAAAATCTACTTTTAAGTTGGGTGTGAGTCTGAGGTCCAATATCCTCTCAAGGCACAGGGCTTTTCTGAACAGAGATCTGTTCATCATGACTGGTGCCGTTTCAGGATCTGATTGGCAGTGACGGAATATAATGAGCTTGGTTTTGGAGGCATTGAATGTAACTGAACAGTTTTTCCCTCTCACTGGGAAGGGTTAGTGTTAGGTCAGAAGAGGGGTCAGCTGCCAATCCCTGATTGTCATTATTTTTGGAGGTGTGCACATATATCCTTGTATCATTAGAGTATTTTCTTAGTTCTAAAACCCATTGTTAATGAAAGTGTATGTGTGTGTGCGTATATATAGTTGTAACCGAAATAGTTACTAAATGAAAAATAACCGAAATGGAGGTTGGAAAATGAAATCGTAATCTTTATAACATCAACAAAATACAATACTTGTCAGCCGTGTGAAGTAGATAATCACTGCTAGTGGTGTGTTATATATTCATTGGGTCTGTGTGGAATTTTGCCTGGAAGTGTATTTGCATTGTTGTTGCAAAATTTAAAAAAAAAAAAAGAAAATAGATGTGAGTAATTGTGAAAATTCAGGTGGCAAGCTAGATTTTGTTTTGATGACAGAGGTCAAATAAGTCAGCACCCAAGGTGTGATAGAGTACAACGGAAATAACGTTTGACAGGTTGGCATATTTAATAGATCAGAAAGCAGCAGCTGGAGTTTAACATGCAGTTGAGTTGAGAACACAGAGAGAGACAGACAAGGAAAGATGGCAGTAGCTGTCTGACTACCTCGATGCGCGTGCCTACCTCCTACTAGTCCTGACTAAACCTCCTATTCAACAGCCAATGTCACCAAAGAAGAAACAAATAAAATTATTATAGATATATATAGTCATCTGCAGACTGATCTGTTTCGCTGTATCACAGCTCATCAGTACAGTTAGACTCCGATTGCTTTTAACCCAGGATTAAAACCAGACCGAATTGGTGTCAATCATGATTCTACCTCTGAGCTATGGGTACCTGGTAGAAGAAGGCAGACTTTTTAGCATGTATATTATCATTATACATGCCCAATAGCCATATATATATATAACTCCAGGTAAAGAGGACTCAAAGTTTTTTTTCATTTTGAGTGCTCTGGCATTTATTTTATTATAAACAGTGCTCAATATAATGAGCATTTTAGAGCTTAATATAATTATATAGTTATGTATCAATTGTACAGTGCGACACGGAAATTTCTATGTTTCGAGATAGATTCTCATCATCAGGCAACGTTGATGTTAATTGAGCAGATGATTTACATTTAAATGACAAAAACCTTTGGTTTGCTGTGTATGTATGAAACACCCACATACATACACAGCAAACCAAAGGTTTTGTCATTTAAATGTAAATCATTTGCACAGCTAACATCAACATTGCCTGATGATGAGAATCTATCTCGAAACATAGAAATTTCCGTGTCGCAATGTCCAATTGATACATAAGTATATATATATATATATATTTTTTTTTTTTTTTTTTGAGGAAAGACTTATGAAAAAGTGTCAAAAATCTTTTTACAAGACACATTTCGTTCCTTAGCACATAATCAGATTAGGTTTGTCTATGTTGATGGGTGAGAGATGCTGGGAACTCCCTATTTTAAAAAAAAAATCTTTTTACTTTTTTATAAGTATTTTAGCTATATAACTTAGCCAAATTCATTTAGATTTTCCCTTTTTGTTTACATCATCTTTTTTCTTAAATCTTAGGTACAACATACAATCAATCCCTTTATTGATGATACCTTCCTACCTTGACGAGTTTCCTAATTTATAATTTTTTAAATAAATTTTGTCGCTTCGGTTTAAATAATTACTATTAAATTTTGTTCTATTGTCCACTGTTTTTTCTTTTGTTGGTCTCAAAAAATTAAAAACTGACCTGATTTTTCTAGCAAACATTAGTTCCACTGGTGACATACCTGAACTTGTGTTTATGCTTGGCGTTATTCGGTATACAGGACAAAAAATTTTGCAATTCTTCATTCATTGCTTCTATCTCGCTCACCTTTTTTATCGCTTTTTGAAATACATTGATAAACCTTTCTACCTGTCCATTTGACATTGGGAGATAAGACAGGCATGTTAGATGAGTAACTGAATGAAGTTTACGGAAACCTGCAAGTTCTTTCGATGAAAACTGAGTCACATTAATGAGTAACTGAATGAAGTTTACGGAAACCTGCAAGTTCTTTCGATGAAAACTGAGTCCCATTAATGACTAAGTGAATGAAGTTTACGGAAACCTGCAAATTCTTTCGATGAAAACTGAGTCCCATTAATGAGTAAGTGAATGAAGTTTACGGAAACCTGCAAATTCTTTCGATGAAAATTGAGATGGGAAGGGCAAGGAAAGAAGCTGTTGGAGTAGAAATTGTGTTTACATCTTATCTGTTTCACAGTAAAAGGGTGGGACCTAGTAGCTAATCTAGTATCTCATGCAAATTCATACCTAGGGGGCACCAGTGATCTAAGTTCATCGGAGCAGAAGCCGTGAAAGTATTTATAGTAGAGGCACAGGGAAGTAATAAATCCTTTTTATTGGTTCAGCATAGTCAATATGAAGTCTCAACCATGGTTTGTTAGTTTTAGACGAGGGATTAAATTTCACTGGTGATGCCTTTGCAGCCAGCACACAATTTTTGCATGCTTTAACCAGATTTTCTATATCCTTGTCTATAGTGTGCCAATATACATAGTTTCTCATAAGTGCTTTCATACGCGATATACCTGGGTGTTGACAATTCATCAGCATAGATTATTTTTTTTTGGTGGTAAAAACTCCGTTTTAAATGAGTAATTCAACAAGATAGTTGCCCATCATTGAAGATGGTTTGCTGAATGTGTCGAAATTTCATTTTTAGAACCAAATATTGACAGTAATCAACGGTGATCAGTTTGAAAAGTAAACTGCCTTTCATTAATATATTTTTGGAATTTTTAACTGAAAATATCATGGCTAACTCTTCCTTTTCAATTTGAGAATACTTTGTTTCTGTAGGAAGCAGAATCCTCAAAATATGGTCTTGAGCTGACCACTCTTTTTCCTTATGTAGAAGTAAGGTACCTAAACCTAAATTACTTGCATCAGTAGCCACATACATCTCTTTGTTAGGGTCATAATACATAAGTGATAAATCAGACGTTAATGCCATTTTTAATTTTTGAAAAGCTTCTTCACAATCCACCAACCAATTCCATTTTATGTCTTTTTTTAAAGTATGTTTAGTGGTGCTCTCAGTGTATGCATGTTTGAAATATAGCTGCTATGATAGTTTACAAGCATTTTTAGGATTGGCAAAGATGATTCATTTGTAGGGGCAAGCATGTTTGCTATTGAGCTTGCCCGGCTCGGATCTGGCCTCCTACCTTTCTTGTAAAATATTTGTCCCAAATATTTTATTGGGGAGGGGGGGGGAACCACCTTGCATTTTTTTATGCTGAGCTTGAATCTAAATTCTTTAATTTTTTGAACACCTCATTTACTTTTTTTTTTTGTTGTTTTTGTTTTTATGGCAAATCAATCTTGGCGGGTCATTTATTGCCAACTAAATTTTTTTTATATATTTATTGCTGGTAATACCTTTTTCTTTCAACAATTTATTCTTGTTTTTATATAAGTTTTTGTGTCTAGTAATACTTTTCCCTTTTTGAGTATCAAGATTCATTGGGATTTGTTTTTAAGGGCAGAGTCCCCAAATCCTACCCTTGTTATTTAACCCATAACTGGAGGGAAGGGACGGATTAATACCTTTCCCAAGGGTACCAGTGCTTAAGTGAATGCAGGGAATTCAACTGGAATTTGAACTCAGCTCACCGATTTCTTTCCAAGCCGATATCCACTGCACCACGACACACATCCGTCACTAAATGCTTACAGCACCTGGTATTCCCAAGCGGCCACCCATCTAAGTACTGACTGGGCTCAATGTTGTTTAACTTCAGTGATTGAGCGAGAACCGGTGTATTCAACGTAATAGGCCGTAAGCACACACATCCGTCACTAAACGCTTACAGCACCTGGTATTCTCAAGTGGTCACCCATGTAAGTACTGACCAGGCTCAATGTTGCTTAACTTCGGTGATCGAGCGAGAACCGGTGTATTCAACATAATAGGCCGTAAGCCTATTTACATGCTTTTCATGTTCTTCATGTTTTTTTACTTTTTTTTTTAATCAACATGTTGTCCAACTATGCTGTAACAAAAACTAGACCATTGAGCATAGTCCATTACTTCTTGTAATATTGTCAGCACTACCTTCACTCCAAAAAATAATCTATTGAGTTTGTAAAGACCCTTGTGTAGATTGTTAGAATTTTTGAGCATTTCTTGTCTATTGGTATCTATAAATACACCTCAGATAAATCTAGTTTAGAAAATATTCACCCTTCATTCAATTTTGCAAAAATTTTGTCTGCTGATGATGGAGGATAGTTGGCTTGTTTTAAATAGTTGTTCAGACCTGTAGAATAGTCAACACAAACCCTGATTTTTTTAATTTTTCTTTTTTATGTAAACTGTTGGGCTTGCCTAAAAAACAGTAATTAATTTTTTCAATTACACCCAATTTTCTCCAATCTTTCCAGTTCTTTATTTATAACTTCCAATGCAGCAAAGGGTACTGGTCTTTTTTGATGAAAAACCAGAGTATCATTTTATTTCCATTCCAGGTTTGCTTTACTTTAGAGCAAAAACCTAAGCCATTTGAAACAATTTCAGGAAATTTTGCTTTTAGATCCCTTTCCAATTTTTCATTGATGTTTGATGACCCAATTACAATACTGCAAAATGTGTTAATCGGGATGTTAGATAAATTGAATGTTTCCATCCATTCCATATGAAAAAGATTGTGTTCACTCCATTATGAACGCTTTTAGTTTTTTTCTCTTTTCCTGAGAAAACAACATTTATGCAAAGTTCAACCAGAAATTTTAATTTTTCGCCTGTCACAGCTTTGGTGATTTTTTTAGAACTGGTTAATACCGGTTTGTTTATTTTCTTCCAGGTATCAGTATTTATTATAGTTAAATCTGATCCTGTGTCTATTTGGAGTTTAATTTTCTTGTCATTTATTCTGACATTTATATATTTTCTCTTCTTGACAACTTTTTTACCAATGGTACAATAAACCACATTTTTTGTTTGAATTTCTTTTTACAAAGAGAAAATCTATGTCTTTTGTATACGCATTTGTAACATTTTTTGTTTTTGAATGGGCATTCTTTATATAAGTGCAACTCACGACAACCATAGCAAAAATTAATTTAAAAAATTTTTCTACCTTGGGGTTTATTTTTTGATTTCGTGAATATGTGATACATTGCATTCTGCAAATTGTGTCATTCCTCTGCCAACAAATTCAACTGGAATTCAAATTCTCCGATTTCTTGTTCTGAGCCAATATCCACTGCCCCATAACGCACACCCACAAAATTTTTCATAACCACATCTAAAACAATAAAATTCTTAATACAAAGCAATAAGCTTGAAAGTAAAGGAGGAATTTACCTATAATAATTTCAAGAAATAATATATTGGAGAAACTTCAAGAAGTTTAAATAAATGATTATATAAACATAAAAGGAATATTTTATAAAACACATCAAACACATTAGTTGCTCACCGTAATCAGACGGATCGTAACTTTGACATAAAAATTGCTACCATAATTAAAAGAGAAAACAATTCACTATGACAAAACTGTTTAGAAAGTGCTTTAATCACGAGTTCATCCACAGTAAATTTCTTACGTTTTACCATTCTTGGTAGGTCTTCTGTTATCACAAGATGGGATATTTAATAATAGAAAATGATAGAAACAAAAAGGAAATTAATACTGAGCATCAGGAAGAGACAACTGAAGTTCCTGGGACATGCAATGAGGAAGGAGGGCTTGGAGAAACTGATACTAACAGGCCAGATAGAAGGAAAAAGAGACAGAGGAAGGCAGCGGATAACATATTAGCAGGGCCTGATTAGGTGGATGACAGAACAGGTGTTGCGAGGTGTAACAGGAGCAAACATACTAAGAGCCACAAGGGATAGGGAGACGTGGAGAACCATGATCACCTACGTCCTGAAGGGACAGGGCACATAGAAGAAGCTGGAAACAAGAAAAAAGAAACTAAATGAAATTGGTTAGGTCATATATCCAAAACACATAAAATAAAACTAAATTAAAAATACCCAGTGTCTCTTGCTCATATGCATGTGTAGTCACACTAACATCAACAAACTGTCTACTAAAGTCCTAAAAAATCATACAAAAACATTTGCATGTTATTATATATATATATATATATATATATATATATATATACTAGCAGTATAGCCCGGCGTTGCTCGGGTGTAAGGAAAGCTTTAAAACTAATCCATGGTCCTGGAGCTCAGACTCTTTGGACGTTGGCATGTAAGACTAAAAACCAATAGTTGTTTCCAGTTAAAGCGAAACCATAGACTGAAAGAAAAATGAATGGATGTAAGTCAAATTTTGATTTCTGGTATCGATATCAAATAAGTTTTTTTTCGTCGTAAACTGAATTTTGAAGGCTAAATAAATCCTCTGAGTAAATGGTATCATGGCTGAGACTAAGAACTACAATTATACCTACTTAGAGCCAAACCTAAAGCAAAAACTAAAATAAAAAGGCTGAAAAAATACAGGCATACAGGCAGATAAACAGACACACACACAAACATTTTGCCTTTTATATATATATATATATTATCGATTTTCTGCACTATTGTAAGAACTGCAACCTTGAAGCTTCTGAATATCATTTCTTATGTCTTTGTCTATGAGTGTATCAAATTTGATTAAAATCGAACCACTCCTTCTATAACCCGATTTTTTCAATTATCGATATTTATGAGGGGTACCTTGACACAAAACCTAGCTAAGATCACCCGCAGATGCTTATAGTACAACTGTGTAAATTTTCAAGAAAATCGGTTCAGCCGTTTCGGAGTCTATTGGTAACATATACACACAAAGTTCCATTTAGAAAAGTTTATATATATATATATATATATATATATATACATATATATAATATATATATATATATTATCCTACAACTATAGCACAACTTAGTTTCATGCATTATGAATTCATCAGGTGCATATTTGAAATTGAAAGTTTATTAGATTTGAACTTAAATTCACTTGATGTTCATGGAAATTAAATTTTATAAAGTTAAGAAGATTAAAAATTTAAATCTAAATATTCTAAGGTTACATGTAGATAAAAATTTTAAATTCAAATTTAAAACTTAAAATTAAAATAAAAAATACAAAATATTAAAAATAAAATATTGCAGAGAAAAGAAATCAAAGGGGCCTAAGTCATGAAATGTAAAAATCTAAATATTACATGTAGATAGGAAACTAAAATTTTAATAAAATAAAATAAACATTAAGAATAAAAATTAAAATTTAAAATTAAAAAATGTAGAGAGCAAAAATAAAAGAGGTTTCATTCATAATTGTTAAAAGTAATACTGCAAGAGAAAGAAAGAAATAGGCAAACGTAAAGAGGGATCTATATTAATCTGGGTCTAAGAATTTAAGTAAGTATTTTTTTCTATGACAGCATGTCATTAGATTACATTTTATTAAGCAAATTTGGATTCTTGATATGGTTTAACATGTTTTTCTAAAAAGCATAGATTACATTTATCTCCTTTTCCATTGTAATGTTTGGATTTAGCTACGATATTCCAGGTAATAATTGGGTTCTTACTGTTGTTTTTTTAATTTCCAATAATGTATGGATAAAGTAGTACTTTTGCTGTATTTACAGTTGTTTAAAGACAACATGTGGTGGTTAAATCTTATCTTCTACCTGTTAGAAGTGCTTCCAAAGTAAAATTCAACATCATTCTCATCCGAATGAATTCAAGCTCTATAAACAATATTTTCTGAAACACATTGGCCATTCAGCGGGCACATTTTATTTTTTTTTGGCAATTGCAATTATTTTTAGAAGGGTTATTTTTACTATTAGTTGGGTGAAGAATATTGTTCATGTGGGCCAAATATTTATTTGACATCACAGTATTGTGTTGTGATATATATTTTAATTGGTTTTAATGCAATTATAACTGAATTTAACATTGTTTTTGTTGGAGATTTTTTTAGTGTGGGTGAGTGGTTGAAATATTTGTAAATTAAGTTAAGGAAGAGTTTGCCAATGTTAGTTTGGACATTATGGCTGAAGGGTGGGTTAAACCAAATAATGTCATGTTTACGTGATTTCTGCTTATTTCTGTCTACCTTGTTTTTAACGGACTATTCTAAACTAGCATTGGGTTTACTTTTTCTTAAAGCATTAGAATTGTCAAAAATTTCCTTATTACTGGAGTTGGTACTTAAATGAAATTGGATAGATTTGTGTAGGTTGTCGGTAATTCTCTGGGTATGATCCGATTCCCTGTTGATGCATGTATGGTTTGTACAGAGCATTACCCAAGTTGAAGATAACATCAAAGAAATTTACAACTTTAGCGTTAATTATGGTGGTAATGTTCAGATTAAGGTTTTTGAAAAATTTTATCTGATCCTTTCTGAGTTCATCAGTTTTTTGTGGATTAGTTTTGAAGGATTTTTTTTTTTAATCGTATCACCCCGAGCAAGGCAGTAACGCCACTGATGTGCAGGGGGCTACGTAATAGTGAAAAGATTGGAAAAGAGAAAGCCGGAAACCACATCCTAAACAGGAAACAAGGGATGAGCCTCTTAACCTGTTCAATAGACATGGGTGGAGTGTGAACTGGGCGATAGATAGATCTATCTACTCTAATTGGATTATCAATCTGCGTCGTGGTACAGTGGATATTGGCTCGGAACGAGAAACCGGGAAGCCGAATTCGAATTCCAGTCGAATTCCTTGCATTCACTTACGTGCAAATACCCTTGGGAAAGGTATTAATCTATCTCTTCCCTCCAGTTATGGGTTAAATAATAGCACAGATAGGGTTCTGTAGCCTTGGTCGACAACCAGTCTACCACAGAAAGCAATGGCAACTTATTGCAGGATAATTTTCTGCTCCCAGTCAGTCATGTCTCTTTCGAGACATGATCGCCCAAGCGTGTATCACGTATGGCACTTAACTGACTGACTGGTCTTACATAAATCAAAGATGTTCCTAAGATTCCAGAGCAAAAAGAGCCCTACCAAGTTGAAGGCCTCTGCAGAATCATACTTTTTTTTTTTTTTTTTTTAATCATACCACCCCAAGCAAGGCGAAAACACCACTGATGCGCAGGGGGCTACGTTAGAGTGAAAAGATTGGAAAAGAGAAAAACCGGAAACTACATCCTGAACATGAAACAAGGGATGAGCCTTCTTCACCTGTTCAATAGATGTGGGTGGAGTGTGAACCGGGCGATATATATATATATATATATATACTAGCAGTACAGCCTGGTGCTGCTCAGGTGTAATGAAAGCTTTAAAACTGATGTTGCTTTTAAGCTTTTAGAAATTGTAGCTATCAGTGAAAGCAAGCAAACGGAAAGGAGTTCCACAAACGAGAAGTGCAAAAAAAAGAAACTATTAGAGCAAAAGAGGCAATTACATTTAACTAATTCAACAGTTAAAGGGTGAGATCTTAATGCCAATCTAGTCGTACAAGTAAATACATCTGTCCAAGGAACTTGGGGGAGGGGGACTCATCAGAGCAGTTGCCGTGAAAATACTTGTAAAGAAGACAGAGGGAAGTCCCATGGAGATACAGAAATCAGGGTTGTTTTTTCTAGTTCCACAGAAATAAAATAAAATAGATTTGGGGACTTGTTTGATGATATTGATATCTTGGTCACTCATGGGGTAGGAATTTTTAGACAAATTTAAGGCTGCGGTTAAAAGTTTTTTCAGATATGGATGGGTAGAAGCTACAAATAACAAACTGAATGAAAGTGCAATCCATTTTATTTTTTTATTTTTGTGAACCAATCAATTGCCTCAACTGTGTTCTTCTATCGATTTATGCCTAATGCATTCTTAGTGAATAGGGAAACTCTTTCAACAATAATTTTGTTAATTCTACCTATTTAGTTTTTTGAAGGGTTTGATAATCTGTATTGTGGGTTGTTTATGAAATTGTATTTGTAGTCTTTGATTGTGATAAATGCCTGTTGCTTATATAAAATTAGTCCCCTATCATCTATTTTTAGTTTCTTAGTTATTTTCTCGACTTCCCTATTTATGTTGGTTTCCTAGTTACTAGGCGCCATTTTACAATTTTTGTTGATTTCACAGAGAATGGCTTTGTGATATGACTCCGAGTTAATAAAATAATGCTGGTTAATCTTGTCCAATTTAATAATCATTTTGTCAGATTGGTCGAACTTATGTTAATCTGCATCGTTTTTTACAGCTTGTTGGTGGTATGACAGGATTTAATTTTGTTAATTAGAGCAAATAAGTTGTTCTCAAATTTTGACAACTGCTTGTCATGTAGTGGGATTTTTACAGATTTAAACCCGTAAAACTTTGTGTTATCTAGGATGGAGGGGTTCTTGTTATTTTTGGTGAAGCAGAGCCACCATCTCATCCTATTTAGTACATTTTCAATTTTGTGTAATAGTGTCAAGTGTGCAATATTTGATAGTTTTAGTGCAAAGAATTTGTCATTTTAACTGAGCAGTTAAAGTGACAAATTATTTGCACTAAGACTATCAATGTTCTCTTGCCACCCCAATATGAAGCACTTTGCGATAAAAAAAAAAACCTACTTGCCAAGATACATTTTATCAGTAAAAATACTGAAAAAAACTACAATCTTGGCACCAAACATTATCATAACTCAACACTATATCTAAATCTAAACTTATTTCTAAATGGAACTTTGTCTGTGTCTGTGTGTGTGTCCGTTACCTATAGACTCTGAAACAGCTGAACTGATTTTCTTGAAAATTTACACAGTTGTACTATAAGCATCTGTGAATGTTCTGAGCTAGGTTTTTTGTCAGGGTACTCCTGATAAATATTGAAAATCGATAATCGAAAAAATCGTGTTATAGGAGTGGTTTGATTTTAATCAAATTTGATACTCATAGACAAAGACATAAGATACGAGATTCAGAAGTTTCAAGGTTGCAGTTCTTACAATAGTGCAGAAAATCAATAATATATATATATATATATATATATAAATAAAAGGCAAGATGTTTCTGTGTGTGTTTCTGTTTATCTGCCTGTATGCCTGTATTTTTTCAGCCCTTTTATTTTAGTTTTTGCTTTGGGTTTGGCTCTAAGTAGGTATAATTGTAGTTCTTAGTCTCAGCCATGATACCATTTACTCAGAGGACTTATTTAACTTTCAAAATTCAGTTTATGATGAAAAAAACTTATTTGATATCGCTACCAGGAAATCAAAATTTGACTGACATCCATTCATTTTTCTTTCAGTCTACGGTTTTGCTTTAACTGGAAACAACTATTGGTTTTAGTCTTTCGTGCCAACATCCAAAGAATCTGAGCTCCAGGACCATGGATTAGTTTTTTAAAGCTTTCATTATACCCGAGCAACGTTGGGTTATACTGCTAGTGTATGTATATATATATATATATATATATATATATTTTAATTCAGATACTTCAATCCAAGGGAAAAAAGCAGGAAGGTAAATTCCAAAAAACCCGATCCTAATTAATATTAAAAATTTATTTTAATATTAAAAAATGATACAGGAAGAGAGCTCCATGTAATAAAATATTACAGAGCAAATATATATTAAAAAAGGATTAATTCAAAGATGTTGAATGGCCATTTCGATATGAAGATCCCCACGGGGGATGACACATCACCTCAGCAACAGAAAAAACCTTTCAGAAACTGGAGAAAAATTAGTCTACTTTTCCTTTTTAAATAGATTGCAAAGAAATTAAAAAATAAATAAATAATAAAATAAAATAAAATAAAAAGAAAAATAAAGGGAAAGAAAAAGAAAAAGAAAACGAAAAAGGAAAAGAAAAAGATAGAATAAAACCAAATAAATAAGAAAAGAAAAAAAGAAAAAAAAAGAAAGAAAAAAAAAAATTGACATCGTCTGGGTTCGCAAAAAAAAGGGAGAATGTAACTAAAAATTAACAGACAGGCGTGTTAAATCGTGTTATATATATATATATTAACAGACAGTTATATATAAATTATATATAAATTAACAGACAGCCGTGTTAACCGTGTATATATATATATATATATATATATATATATATATACACAAACTGTCAAAAAAATATATGCACGCTTTAAAAAAGGAGAAACTTGTCTTTCGTAATTTTATCAAATTGCAATAACACTTTATGATATTTTCTTAATAGATGACATGACACTGGCATCCCTTTAGTTTGTTTTTTGTTTAATGACATATCAACCTCTGTGTGTTATTTAATGCCAAAAAAAGTGGGGTTTTAAGGTACTGTTTTTAATGTTCAGTTATAGTATGCTGAGAATAATTTTTTGCCTCCAAAAATGTTATAGGTGGAAATATTTGGCCTCCAAAAATGTTATAGGTGGAAATATTTGGCCTCCAAAAATGTTATAGGTGGAAATATTTGGCCTCCAAAAATGTATATTTTTCTTTAAGGGTCTATTTTTATGTATATATTTCTATAAAGATGTATTTTGATACTTTCATAGCATTTTGACCCCATTTTGGGGGTTTAACTATTTGCCCATAGCTGGGACCCTAACTGGTGCTACCACTCTGAGTCAGGGTGGACCTGAGTACAACAGCAATTAAGAGGTGGTTCTATGCTCTTCACAATCTCCACATCAGAGGCATTGCTGCCGAACGCAGTTTACCATCATGCCCAGGACCGGCGTCCCTTTAAAACAAAAATGAAAATGAACGTGCAGTCATGTTAGCCTTGCAGTGTTTCAGTATACTAATAAATGTCTGGAAGCTAAAAGCCACCATTTTGAACAACTCTGAGGATTGTCAGGTCCAAAGATAACTTGTATTAATCTCATGATTTCTGAATCTCTGAAATAAGATCTGAATAAATTTACTATTACAATACCTATACAAGTTTTTCCTTTCCTGAAATGTGGGTGCATATTTTTTGGCAGACTCTGTATGTGCGTGTGTAGGTGAGGACATGTCTAAAACCAGTTTGCTAACCATTATGCTACAAGAATACACCCAGCTTTTACAAAATATAATTACAAAGCAATTAACTTTGGTATTTACAATCACAAGTGGTATACATAGTATTAGGTTTTAATGGCATATAAAAGGTTAACATTATAATGGAGGAGGAGAAAAGTCAATAAATTTGGGGTTGGAAAATGTTTTGAAAAAAAAAAAAACCCAAGAAACAAAAAAAAAAACAAACAAACAAACAAAGATAATGTGTCTGAAGACAGAATTTTTTTTCGCATTTATTTAAAACCAGCATTTTACCCATCAAAAATGTGATGATTATTCATCTTTCAAGGATCAGCGTCCCAGTATGCTTGTCTTGAGATTAAAGTTGGCCTTTTTGGCACTTCTGCCTTAATTCAGTTTAATATCTGAGCAGTTTGTATTTTTCTTTTCTACTACACATGAACAGGAATAGACGTTGCCTTTTACATACGTGGATACTTTTATATACATGTTCTCATCCCAACTCACCAAATTTTTGTTACCCTAAGTGACCTTTGATTCTTTTTTCTCCCTATTTTATCAAGTACGACAAGTCTCCTATCTCATTTTAAGCTAAAGAAAAAAAAATCCTGCTTTGGTGTGAACTACGATTTTCAAAAAATTGTAGAACAATCTATTTATAAGAATTCCATCCACACACAAACACACACACTATATATATTGTCTAATTACTTAGTTTCTGGTCATAATAAGGTTAGACCAGTACACATTTGTATTAAAAAGCGTTCAATACAATTATATTCTAGGTTGCATAATAACTTGTTTACAAATGAAAAAAAAAAAAATATATAAATATATATATATATATAAATATATATATATATATAAATATATATACATATAAATATATATATACATATATATAAATATATATACATATATATATAAATATATATATATATAAATATATATATATATATATATATACAATATATATATATATATACATATACATATATATATATATATATATATATATAATATATATATATATAATATATATATATATAATATATATATATATATATATATATATATATATATATATATATATATATATATATATATATATACATATATATATATATATATATATATATATATATATATATATATATATATATATATATATATATATATATATATATATATATATATATATATATATATATATATATATATATATATATATATATATATATATATATAAACAATCATACAATGTAATGGAAAATCCAGAAGATTAACAAAATGATTTTAACAACCGACATATTTAATTTGTTTGAACATTATTTTTAATTGATACTCATATTTGAGTAGATATTCTGTTTTTAATCAGGCTTGAATCCTGTCGAGTGACACATATTTTCCTAACAAAATTTATCGTAAATAATCAGGCGACTAAAAACAAATATATAAATATACTGTTTGATTAAAAAACAGAATATCTACTCAAATACGAGTATCGATTAAAAAAAATAATGTTTGAAGAAGTAAGTTAAATATGTCGGTTATTAAAACCATGTAATATATTATTTATAATGAAGGAAAGACGTGAAGCAACCAAAATGTGGTTCTACAGAAGAATGCTGAGAATACTATGGATCGAACGTGTGAGCAATGACAAGGTTTTGGAGGGAATGGAAACCAAAAGAAAACTTATAATTAACATCAGAAAGAGACAGCTGAATTTTCTGAGGTGTGTAATGAGGAAAGATGGCTTGGCGAATTTGATACACACAGGATAGATAGGAAAAAGAACTGTGGAAGGCAACGCATGACATACTTGATGAGCTTGAGCACATGGATAGCAGAGCATAGTTTGGAAGGAGTAATAAGAGAAAGGGTGTTAAGAACTACCAGAGATAGGAAGATGTGGAAGGCCATGATCACCTGCATTCTGAAGGGACATGGCACATAGAAGAAGAACCATGAAAGAATTTTGAACTGAAAACTTCATTCAATCATGGAGGTGTGTAATGAGGAAAGATGGCTTGGAGAATTTGATACACACAGGACAGATAGAAAGAAGAATTGTGGAAAGCAATGCATGACATACTTGATGGGCTTGAGTAAACAGATATCAGAGTATGATTTGGAAGGAGTAATAAGAGAAAGGGTGTTAAGAACTACCAGGGATAGGAAGATGTGGAAGGCCATGATCGCCTGCGTTCTGAAGGGACATGGCACATAGAAGAAGAACCATGAGAGAATTTTGAACTGAAAACTTCATTCAATCACTATGGCTTTAGTTCTCATTTTGTTATCCATGTCAAGGATTACCCATCTTAATGTACAGAAATTCTATTTTTTTCTCTGAGCAGGAATATGCTGCCAGTGTCTCCACAAGCTTTGAGTTGCTGTGGTCCAAACAATCAGATTGAATTCTTTGGCTAGTATATGAAAACAAAAGTAATAACTGAGGATTACGTGTTATAAGTTGTAACAAAAGAAAGAAAAAAAAATGATTGACCAAAACACAGAGCTAAATCACAGACAAAATATTTAATTTACAAAAAACACAAAATAAAAATATCTACAAACATACAATTTTTGCATTCAAATAGAAAATAGAGTTTACTCCTGGCAGGTGAAGTATTACAAAGAAAGAGGTAAGGAGTGGGTGAAGTAATTTTTACACGTTAGGCTAGTGAGTATTCTGAGTACTATTTTTTGAAATCCTCAAATGTGTATATAAAGAAGAATTTTTTTCTTTGATCAATGAAAGAGTCAAAAATTCTATTTTTGTTCTATGAGGTTTTCTTTTGGGTTTTTGTTGGTCGGCAGCTTTTCATAGAGATTCTTTTGACTGGATATACAAATCCTGAATCAAGTCGGAGTCGATAATGTCAGCAAATCCTTTTAACAACTAACTACTCTCTTCCCAAAATCTATTTTTATAGGGGCTAACACCTAATTTGCATATTTCTCGAATCATCTCAAATTCTCTAGATTTTCCTTGAACATTCTAGGATCTTCCAAATGTTCTATTTCTAATTTCCCTATTTTTACAATTACTTCATGAATTAAAACTTTTTTGTAATAACAAGTAGGACTCAATAGAATCTCTTACTATAAATTTTTAGACATTACTAATATTACTTTTATATATAAATGCATTCTCGTAACACTGAGAAGTACTAAAAATGAACACACAATACCCCCAGATATGATCAGTGGAATGAAAGCAATCTACCCTTGTAGATTAAATAAAAGGTTCACTTCAAAATCCCCAGAAGTTTATAATTATTACAAAAACGGTATGTCTGTAAGTATTAATATTTTTTAGTCCATTTGGGCCACTGGTATCTGAGCAAATTTTAATTAAGTATAAATGCACTCTGATTCACACTGTCTTTTGAACAGGAGTAATGGTCTATCCCTTGTTTCTTGTTTAGGATTGGGTTACCAGTCCTTTCTAAAGAGGCTTACGACCATATCACGTTGAATACACTGGTTCTCACTTGATCACTGAAGTTAAGCAACGTTGAGCCTGGTCAGTACTTAGATGGGTGACTGCTTGGGAATACCAGGTGCTGTAAGCATTTAGTGACGGATGTGCGTGCTTACGACCATATCACATTGAATACACCAGTTCTCGCTCGATCACTGAAGTTAAGCAACGTTGAGCCTGGTCAGTACTTAGATGGGTGACCGCTTGGGAATACCAGGTGCTGTAAGCATTTAGTGACGGATGTGCGTGCTTACGACCATATCACATTGAATACACCAGTTCTTGCTCGATCACCGAAGTTAAGCAACGTTGAGCCTGATCAATACTTAGATGGTGACCGCTTGGGAATACCAGGTGCTGTAAGCGTTTAGTGACGGATGTGCGTTGTAGTGCAGTGGATATCGGCTCATGAGAGGAATAGGTGAGCTGAGTTCGAATTCCAGTTGAATACCCTGCATTCACTTAAGCACTGGTACCCTTGAGAAAGGTATTAATCCATCCCTTCCCTCCGGTTATGGGTTAAATAACAAGGGTAGGATTTGGGGACCCTGCCCTTAAAAACAAATCCCAATGAATCTTGATACTTGAACAGAAAAAAGTATTACTAGACACAAAGCTTATATAAACAACAATTGTTGAAAGAAAAAAAAAAGGAGTATTACCAGCAATAAATAAAATTTAGTTGGCAATAAATGACCTGCCGAGGTTGATTTGCCATAAAACAAAAACAACCAACAACAACCTTTTAAAAGTCTGCTTTACAGTTTATAAACCACAAAATGAAGAATGGTTTAAAAGCATAGAGCAAAGTCGATCATTAATTTTAGAACTGAAAACTTGATTTATCCTAATGTTTTGTTGTGTTTTCTGTATCTGTTGAAGTTTCCATGTAAGTAAAATTAGGAGGCTTTAATTTCAGAACAGAATCACCTGGTATATTTTCAGAATCAAGAAAAATCTGTGTTCAAAAGCACTATTCAGGCTTTGTTTAACCAGAAGGTTCTTTGTGGCTGAGAGGTCAAAGCATGTCAGAGCTAATGACAGTTTTTTCTATGGGACACAAGTTCAAATTATGCTTGAGTCTGCAAATATTTCTAACAAGATTTCTTGAATATTCAGGCTGGTATGTGGAAATAAACAAATATACTGTTTAATAAATGAATAAAAACAGAGCATCTACTAAAATATGAGTATCCATTAAAAATATTATTTAAGCATTAAAATATGTCAGATTAATAAATAAAAAACTCCATTCCTAAAATATGTTACCATTGAGAAATAAGTATTGCTATATCGAAGTAAATAGGAGGCATTATTTATATATAAAAAGGAAAATGGACGAGCCTTAAAGCTTGTATTGAAACTTATTCAATGCAATTTGATTACTGCCCATGAGTGAGATTAGACCATTTCTTTTATAATCAAGTAGTACAAAGGGGCAGACAACTATGGTTGCTCTTACAACAATTATAAATAAGACCGTCCCCGGCAACTCTCTTCTAAAATGATGGAAAAAAAAAAAAAATCAATATTATTTGATACTGATAAAAGTCTTGAATAGAAGAAGGTCAAACTTTTTGGAGTTGTCACCCTCTTGCATACCAAAACAACTCATCAACCTTTGATTGGATTTTCTTGGTGGCAGTATTGCATGCCAAATGAATATCTTAGTATTTCCCATAAGAATTGTTATATAAATGGGATATGCTATAAAGTGAAGGCAATGTACACTTTAGGTACAATAGGTGTGTGTATGTGTGTGATTTAGGTTATGGTTCATGTGGGAATCGTAACTGACCTAACAAGACATGCTTGTTAACCATTACTCCATATCTGCCTGTATTACATGTCAAAATGAGTATCTTTTTTTTTTTTTAATATATAATCGTGTGGTCTAAAGCAAGGCATTTTACTGCCACTGTTGTGCGGGGGGGGGGGGGTTTAAATAAGAAGAATGTTATGAGAAAGGGAGACAGGCTACAGATAGTGTCAGGAAGAGAGTATGAGAAGAAAGAGAATACTGATGAGTGGGGTGGATGGAGAAAAAAGCATGAGAGAGAGAATGTAAGTTAGTGAGACAGGAGGTGACTATTGACTTTACATTTTAATTCTTGAAGATTGTAGCTGTCAGGAAGG
Organism: Ascarosepion bandense; assembly: GCA_037127315.1. Classification (NCBI taxonomy): domain Eukaryota; kingdom Metazoa; phylum Mollusca; class Cephalopoda; order Sepiida; family Sepiidae; genus Ascarosepion; species Ascarosepion bandense. The sequence continues at coordinate 79,476 of JBBBDQ010001422.1, forward strand.
CAAGTATGCAGATGGGGGTTCCACAGGCGGGAAGTGTGAGAAAAGAAGCTGCTGGAGTAGAATTTGCGTTTTCAATTTATTGGTTTCACAGTAAAAATGTAGGACCTACTTCCTAATCTTGTGGCTTGAGGAAATTCATACATGGGGGTACCAGTGAGCTAAGTTCATCGGAGCAGAAGCCATGAAAGTATTTGTAGAAGAGACACAGAGAAGACACATTGCGTTGGTGAGAAAGCAACTGTATCCTAGCTGCCAAGGTGGGATCGATCACATTACAGATTCTCTATTGGATTAGGTCAAGGACCCCTAGGTGGATAGCAGGAGCACCCAACCAGATCTGGCAGCAATATTCAATGCACAGGCATATGGTAGATTTGTAAATGTGCAGGAGTGTTTCGGACGGGGAAAAACTTCCTGGCTCTACACAGAGAACCCACTTTCTTAGCAGCGGACTTAGCTATGAATTTTATATAGTTATTCCACTTAAGGTCTGATGTGAGAGTTAATCTGAGGAGGGGCAGTATTTTACTTTCAGGGAGAGAAGCCTGATTCATGTTAATGAGTGGGAGGAACGATTGTCTGTGATGGTTAATAGACAGCAGCTTCGTTTTGGAGGCATTAAAATTTACGAGCCATTTCTTACCCCAGTCCACCATGGATTGGAGGTCTTTTTCAAGCTCGGCAGCGAGGTTTGCTTTGTCAGCCTTGGCAGATTTTTGATCGAGACGAGAGTAAACCGTAGTGTTGTCAGTGTATATGCCGACTTGGGATCTTATTACATCAGGGAGATCGTTAATATAGATAAGGAAAAGCGTAGGACCCAGAATAGAACCTTGAGGGACACATGCGTCCATGTGATAGTATTGGGAGGCTTGCCCGTTTAATACTACCTTCATTGTTTGATTTGAAAGGAATGACTGGATTAGGTCAAACAATTGTCCAGTTATGCCATAGCCCTACAGCTTGCATAGAAGGCCAGCATGCCAGACTCTGTCAAACACTTTGGAGATGTCAAGGGCAACAGTTCGGGCTTCACCGTTCTTGTCGAGGGCCTGGTGTATATACTCAGTGATGGTCGTGAGCATATCATCAGTAGACCTGGTGAAGCCGAACCCATAGTGTTTGACAAAGAAGAGTCTGTGGACTGAGATATGTTGCACCACCTCAGCATTGATGATGGCTTCTAACAATTTGCCAAAGATCGGCAGGAGGCTGATAGGGCAATAATTAGCAGAATCAGAGAGTTCTCCAGTATTTTTATATATAGGAATCACGGAGGAGGATTTTCAGCAAGCAGGAAAGCAAAATTTTCCATAATTGTTATATCAATATGCTGTCAAGTAAAAGCCAGACTCACTTCAGGTATAATGGGTGTGAGTGTGTGTGTAGTATATGTTATGTGCCACTACCACCCTCTAACTGGCCACTTTATTTCTCAATGCACCTCTGGACCTCCACCTCCTCTTCAGAGCACAGTACCACCCACTTTGATAATTGCTGGTTGAAACAATAATAATCTAGAAAAGTTAATCTTTTCTCGCACTTCTTGCTTGGAGAACTCCCTTCTGGCTCGAACCTTTCCAACTTCAATATTCAAAAATTTAAATGCGATATCAATCACTATTTACTATCCTCTTCCCCCCTCATTATTAATGTTTCTGATACTAATTCTTCTCCAACCAGTAACCCCTTGTGTCTTAGTGGCTTTACTACCTTGCACGGTGGGGGAGAAATGATGAAAGAAAAACAACGTACCACTTAATTTAAGTAGTTCCATTTTTTCTTTAATGTCTAAAGGTGATAAAGATAAAAGTGTATCAATGAACAGAGGTGAAAATGGTCACAAGAGTGTAGAAAATCTGTTGCACACTTTCTTCTAATGAGTGCTGAGCCAGGGATCGAACCAGGGACCGTTGGATTTCAATCCAAAGCTCTCCCAGCTGGTTTCTTGCTACGCCTCTTCATCTTCCTCCTCCACTTTCCTCCTTCCACCTTTTCACTGTTTCTCTCTGCTTCAGCTTCTTGCCAAGAAATTGACACCACTGACTCCTGGGTGAATCAGTTGGGTTTTTATCTATGACACTCTACCTATAATCCATTTCCACAGTCTATAAAAATTCCACTGGGGGGGGGGGGGGTTGCCCTCTCTTTTTTCCTTTAGAATGGGCTGAAGGTGGATTATTAAGACAGCAGTGAGTATTTTTTTTTCTTTTCTATATGATGGCGGTGCTTCTTTCTTTGGATCCGATTACTGCCCTGCACGCCAGACACAAACGAACCCTCTTTTTTCCAGAACCGCCGCTAGTCTCCCTTTCATGTTCACACTCCACCCTGGTCTCAAGACCACACATGTGGCAAGGCGGACGTGGCCGCTTGTTGCGGGCACTCCTACGAAGGGGGATTGTCTGGATTTCTTCATCTGAGCTCTCAGAAGTGGCATCGGAATTATCGGCAACAGCGTCGGGGTTCGCAGTCGGACCATCAGACTCGCTGGGCGTAGGTCGGATCCACAGTTTGTCATTGGATGATTCACCACTGCCGCTACTTATCAACAGATTCGTATTCAGGGTGGGCCGAATGTCCCTCACATGGCGTGGAGTACCATCAACCAGCACGGCCTGCTCACTGACGATGCCGGTGATTCTTCCCCTTCGAAAACTGGTGGTGCACCGGCTATTGGGAGGCTTCACCCAGACGGTGTCCCCTAATTCATATGGCCCTCTTGTTCCCCGCCGATCAGGCAGACGCGCGTCAATGCCCTTGATTCGCACTCGGTAGCGATGGATCGCATTGGCGGGTGCGCTCACAGCAGTCACAGCATCCCTCGGTGTTGCATTATATCTATAGACTGCTTCTGCAATAGTGCACGCCTTCCTGGCCGCGGTCCTCTTTATGCTTCGGTGGCACTGCTCTGCTATGCCGTTGCCACTCGTCACATATGCACATCGGTGTCTGAGCCTGATCCCCCACTCGTCTACAAAACGCCTAAACTCTACGCTGCAGAAGGCAGTGTCGTTGTCCATGAGGATCTCTTCAGGCGGCCCCCTTTCGTAAAATATGGATTCCAATTCACGGATGACACTGGAGGAGTCCTGTCTTGCCAACGGGCGCCAGATTGCGAACCTCGTCAGTCCGCAATCTATTAGTGTGAGGAAGTGCTGGTTGCCATAATGGGTTATGTCCATACCCAGTCGGCTCCAAGTCGTGTCTGTTCCCAGCCGACCCCTCCACCATCTCACTGGAGCAGGGTCGATCGACTGGCATGTTTGGCATTCCTTGACTACCGCTCTCACTGCACTTTTTGACACTGACGGATTGGTCAATTGTACAAAATAGCATGTCCGTCTCACTCCGGGGTGCCCACTGATGTGGTGTATTTCCCTGATTTTGTCCGCCGCCTCAACAGAGGCAGCACATAGTAACGGTACTGGCCCAGCTTCTTTCTTCACGGCGTCAATCCATCTCTGAGGCACCCGAGTGAGCCTATCAGCGAGGTTGCAGTTTGAGGTGACAAGTACCACATCCACAGACAGATTGTACTCTGTTACTAGCTTTCTTATGGTCTCCAACCTCCGTCTGATCAGCATCTCGCTGGCCGCCTTGGTGCGCACCCTGGCCTTACCTGTCAGTGTGTTCGATATCCAGTGGTACACGCACAGCGAATCTGTGTGTATGTGTAATTCCTTGACTTTCCACTGGAGTGCCAGGTTGATGCCTTTCGTCACCGCATCGAGCTCTGCCAGGTTGATATGAGCAGCGTCATTCGTCGGTCGCAGCCAGCAGGCGTCCTCAATCGCAGCTCCGTTCTTCTCCAGCAGCACACCAATCGCCACAGAGCTTGCATCCACCCACACACTCAATTCGTCTCCCTGCACGCACCAGTCTCCCTTTGCGGGGTCATCCTGCTTTACCCTTGCGATGGTCTCCTTCACCATGCGAACCAACAGATCGTCCGTTGTTTCATCATCCCAGTCTTTGGTGACTGTGCTTGCCCTCCTTTTTATGGTGCCTGTTGCTACACGAGTCCATCCACACACTGGTAGGTGCCCCACAAGTTTTCCACACAGGGAGAAGACCACTCGTCTCGTGAAGACTTTGGGTACTTCAGGAACTGCAGTTCTGCGCCCAACTTCAAGGTCCCCCGCTCCTTTCGAACTTTCAGGCCCAAGACACGGGCGCCATCCTCCAAATGTTCCGGGTCCTTGCAAATCAGGCCAAACTCGGCCAGTTTGGTCCTTACGCGTGATGATGATACAACGTCTTCGTTCACGTATATGTCATCAAGGTACATCGATGTCCCCTCTTTCATTGTTTCTTGCTGTGACAACACAGCGTTGACTATGGTCTTCATTATTTGGGGTGCCACGTTCAGCCTGAAGCCCAGTCTGGTAAGGCAGTACCTTCTGCCGGCAAACACCACCGTCTGAAACGGCCACATCGTCTCGCTGACCCGGACCTGCAGATACGCTTTTCTTAGATCCAGCAGGGACACATTGGAACCCTGCTGGCACCATTCTCGTAGCTTGCTGGCGCAAACATCAGCATCTGCCGTAAATGCATCAACATGCGCATTTAGTTCGCGGTAGTCCATCACTGGCCTCACTTTTGCTTTGTTGTGCTGAGTAACCGCCATCAGCGGGATCAAACCTTTGGGAGGTCCAAGTTTCTCATAGGGGTTAGGAATTAACCAGCCATCCTTGATCCATTCATGAAGCTCCTCTTCGTATGCAGGCCTTATTTGGTCGGGCACATAGTACTCGGCTACTTCGTTCCACAATTTTGCTGGCTCCTGATTTCCCGACCACTTCCATGAGGCGGTCCAAGCCTTCTGGTGCTGGTCAAATTCGACACTAAAGTCTGGCTGGTCGATCCTCAGCGCTGCGCACACTGGGGTCTTCTCCTGAAACTGCACTGCCCCCGTCTGCGTTATGTGAACACCACCTAGGGCTCTAATGGCGTCATAGCCTAGAAGCAGGTCAAAGTTCAGTGGTTTTTTGAGCGCTACTAGCGCCTCGACGTTGGCCGAGTTTCCTGTTCTTGTATGGATGTTTATCGCACCCACCCCGCAACATGTCCGCGATTCTCCACTGATGGTGGTTACCCTGACACCCTTCTCCTTCCAAGTGCGGCAGAGGTCCACGAACACTATGGTGCGGGAGCACCCGGAATCGAGGAGTGCTGAGCACAATGTCTCGTTGACATAGACCTGAATGATCGGAAGCGCCTCTAATTCCTGCTTTGGGGAAAGGTCGACGCCGGCACCTTGTCCCCGGCCCCGTTTCCCGCACAATCCCGGGCCATATGTCCGGTTTCATTACACCAGTAGCAGCGAACAGCTGTCAGTCGCCGTCTGCAGTTCCTTGCAATGTGGCCCTGGCCATCGCACCTATAACACACGACCCCACCACGCGGGCTAAGGCCCTGAGACGGTTTATCATCACTCGGTGTGGATTGTGCAGCGGCGATTACCGGATCTCTCAGCTCGGAATTATCCTTCATCATGGTTCTGGCCCGGTCCACCAGGTCATTAAGGGACAACGAGGTTATGTTTGAGCTCGCCCGCAGGAGCTGTTTTGCTCTGGTTGGGAGCCCCGCCAGAAATTTATATGCCAAGGCCCGCTCGGGCAGCCCACCGAACAACACCAACTTCGTCAGCTCGGCCAAATATACGTCAACAGTTTCGCCAGGATGTAATTGTCTTGCCTCAAATTGCTCCCAGGCAGTGGCGGGGTCGATAGCAAACGCTTTGTATAGGGCTGTCTTGATCCTCTCATAATTCTGTTTTTCCTCAGCACTGAGCTGTTGATACACAGCAAAAGCCCCACCGAACAAATGCAGAGGAATCACATGTTCAATGTTTTTGACACCAGACAAGAGACAATGCAGTTCCACTTTTTCCACCCAGTCAAGTACTGGGGTTGAGCCACTGAACTCTGGAATCAATTTCAGGTCGAACCTGTCCCCCATTACGCCGAAATAGCTTGTTGCACACTTTCTTCTAATGAGTGCTGAGCCAGGGATCGAACCAGGGACCGTTGGATTTCAATCCAAAGCTCTCCCAGCTGGTTTCTTGCTATGCCTCTTCGTCTTCCTCCTCCACTTTCCTCCTTCCACCTTTTCACTGTTTCTCTCTGCTTCAGCTTCTCGCCAAGAAATTGACACCACTGACTCCCAGGTGAATTGGGTGGGTGAATTGGTTGGGTTTTTATCTATGACACTCTACCCATAATCCATTTCCTCAGTCTATAAAAATTCCACTGGGGGGGGGGGTTGCCCTCTCTTTTTTCCTTTAGAATGAGCTGAAGGTGGATTATTAAGACAGCGGTGAGTATTTTTTTTTTCTTTTCTATATGATGGCGGTGCTTCTTTCTTTGGATCCGATTACTGCCCTGCATGCCAGACACAAACGAACCCTCTTTTTTCCAGAACCGCCGCTAGTCTCCCTTTCATGTTCACAAAATCATTTGCATATGGTGTAGAGGACAGATAGAAATGAGGCATTCTCGTCATAAATCATGATTTTTCTGAGAGAACTTAACTTAATCCATGATCTACAGAGAAAGAGGCCAACAACCTCCATCAACATTTTCTGTTGTCGTTGATTTATGTAATTTCATACCACTGCTAGTTGAAATAAACCGTTAATTAATTGCCAATTGTCTATAGGTAGGCAATGATTTTAGCAGAAGCCCATCAATAATCTTGGCTCTTATTGCAAGCTAATCAAAAAAAAACTTTTCACTGGCAAGGTTACCTGGTTATGTTTATATTTAAAATAATTTCTTCAGCTATCAGTAACGTTTGCAAGATAATTTCAGAGACAGACAAATAAACAGTTAACATAAATTAAACTATGCCGCATTCAATTATGCAAGTCAATTTATTCACAGTAAAAATAGATATTAAAAATGCCAGGCTGTCAACTTGTGGAAATGTAATCAACGCTATAAAAACAGATATAAAAGGAAGAATTTGAACAAAAAGAAAATACAGTTACCGTTAAAATCAACTCGAAAAAGAGGGAAAAAATATTAGAAAGAGCTAACCAGTTTTCACACCTATCACATAAGAGTTTGATTTTTTTTTTTAATCATTTCACCCCTAGATGGGCAATAAATCTACTAAGATGCAAGCGGTTACTGAGTGTGAAAGATTATGAGAAAAAAAGAAAACATTAAAGAGAGAGAATAATAAAAGTACAAAAATTAAGTTAACAATTGAGATAACATTGAACATTTTGAGGATTAAAGCTGACTGGAAAGCAAGAAGGCTGAAGAGAGTTCCACAAGCAAGAGAAGAAACTATGAACATAGGACTTCTAATAATATGAGAAGAAAACATGATTAAGGAGAGAAATCCAGAGCAGGAATTAAGAGAACAGAAGAGAACAACTGACATTGCATTTAAGGGTTACTGAGTGTGAAAGAATGAGAAAAAGTAAAACATTATTAAGGAGAAAAGACAATAAAAGAACAGTCATTAAGAATACAGACGATAACGACTGACATTGAATTTAAAGGATACTGAGTATGAAAGAATGAAAACAACATTAAGGAGAGAGAACAATAAAACAGAAATTAAGAAGAGAGAAGATAACGACCGACATTGCATTTAAGGGTTACTGAGTATGAAAGAATGAGAAAAAAACATCGTTAAGGAGAGAGAACAATAAAAGGACAGGAATTAAGAAGGCAGAAGATAACGACTGACTTTGCATTTAATTGTTACTGAGTACGAAAGAATGAAAAAAAAACATTATTAAGGAGAGAGAACCACAAAAGGACAGGAATTAAGAAGACCGAAGATAACGACCGACATTGCATTTAATTGTTACTGAGTACAAAAGAATGAAAAAAAAAGCATTAAGGAGAGAGACCAATAAAAGGACAGGAATTAAGAAGACAGAAGATAATGACTGACATTGCATTTAATTGTTACTGAGTACGAAAGAATGAAAAAAAAAACATTAAGGAGAGAGACCAATAAAAGGACAGGAATTAAGAAGACAGAAGATAATGACTGACATTGAATTTAATTGTTACTGAGTACGAAAGAATGAAAAAAAAAAACATTAAGGAGAGAGACCAATACAAGGACAGGAATTAAGAAGACAGAAAATAATGACTGACATTGCATTTAAGGGTTACTGAGTACGAAAGAATGAAAAAAAAAACATTAAGGAGAGAGACCAATAAAAGGACAGGAATTAAGAAGACAGAAAATAATGACTGACATTGCATTTAATTGTTACTGAGTACGAAAGAATGAAAAAAAAAACATTATTAAGGAGAGAGAACCACAAAAGGACAGGAATTAAGAAGACCGAAGATAATGACTGACATTGCATTTAATTGTTACTGAGTACGAAAGAATGAAAAAAAAAAACATTAAGGAGAGAGACCAATAAAAGGACAGGAATTAAGAAGACAGAAGATAATGACTGACATTGCATTTAATTGTTACTGAGTACGAAAGAATGAAAAAAAAACATTATTAAGGAGAGAGAACAACAAAAGGACAGGAATTAAGAAGACCGAAGATAACGACTGACATTGCATTTAATTGTTACTGAGTACGAAAGAATGAAAAAAAAAAACATTATTAAGGAGAGAGAACCACAAAAGGACAGGAATTAAGAAGACCAAAGATAATGACTGACATTGCATTTAATTGTTACTGAGTACAAAAGAATGAAAAAAAAAAACATTAAGGAGAGAGACCAATAAAAGGACAGGAATTAAGAAAACAGAAGATAATGACTGACATTGCATTTAATTGTTAATGAGTACGAAAGAATGAAAAAAAAAACATTATTAAGGAGAGAGAACCACAAAAGGACAGGAATTAAGAAGACCAAAGATAACGACTGACATTGCATTTAATTGTTACTGAGTACGAAAGAATGAAAAAAAAACATTAAGGAGAGAGACCAATAAAAGGACAGGAATTAAGAAGACAGAAGATAATGACTGACATTGCATTTAATTGTTATTGAGTACAAAAGAATGAAAAAAAAAACATTATTAAGGAGGGAGAACAATAAAAGAAAACAGAAGACAATATTTTAATCTACATTTGAATTCTTAAAGATTCAAATTGACTAGAAAGTAAGCTGAAATAGAGTTCCACCGATGAGGAGTGCAAAAAAAGGAATGTTAACATAAAATTCATGTTTAATTCTAATGTAAAATGATCCAGAATTAAAATAATGTACAGAATGAGTGAAAGAGATGAAATGCATATGGTTGTTTTTCTTAAAGAATTCAGGAGCAACATATGCAGTGATAGATTTAATTTATTTAGAAAATAACATTTCTTAAAAATTTTGTTATTTTGTTCTCACTTGTTCACTCACACATTCTCTAATAAATAACCACGCACAAGATCAATGATTGAGGACAATGTCTTTTAAAATTTTATTTTGTTTTGTTCTCACTTGTTCACTCACACATTCTCTAATAAATAACCATGTACATGATCAATGATTGAGGACAATGTCTTTTAAAATTTTATTTTGTTTTGTTCTCACTTGTTCACTCACCCATTCTCTAATAAATAACCATGTACATGATCAATGATTGAGGACAATGCATTAAAATTTTATTTTGTCTTGTTCTCACTTGTTCACTCACACATTCTCTAATAAATAACCATGTACATGATCAATGATTGAGGACAATGTCTTTTAAAATTTATTTTTTTTTGTTCTCACTTGTTCATTCACACATTCTTTTATAAATAACCACGTACAAGATCAATGATTGAGGACAATGTCTTAAAATTTTATTTTGATTTGTTCCCACTTGTTCACTCACACATTCTTTAATAAATAACCACATACATGATTGATGATTGAGGACAATGTCTTTTAAAATTTTATTTTGTTTTGTTCTCACTTGTTCACTAACACAATTTTTTCATTTGTAAGCAATGAGTGATGACAATGTTTCTTGAATTTTCTAAAATTTCAGGGAAAGTAAGATTGGAAGCATTTTAAACTTAGTGATTTTTCTGAAGGAAGATCATGTCTGTGAACACTTTTTGATTTTGAAACAAACATCATTCACAATAATTTTTTCTCTAAAAGGGAAATATGTACACTATTTACATTTGTCAGAATACTGTCCTCATTTTTATCATCACATCCACAGTGTTTTAGCCGTTGTATGTGCTGGCCTTCTTCAGGTGATATACGAATTTCAAACTAAACTCAGAATCTGTATGTTAGCGTGTCTGAAGATTGGTTGAGTGACATTTGCTATGCTACATAGCAGTGGCTGGAGAAAACAGAACAGATTCTGAGTGATTTTATTGAGCAACCGAGGAATATGAAGGTTATATGTCAGCCTATTTCAGAAAATATACATGGGGATGTTAAGTACATCCCTCAGCATGTGTAGGTTCCATTAATCTTAGGCTAAGGCAATGACACCATATATTAACATACCTCTACAGTGGCTTGAAAGAAGGTTGTATGGTAGACTCCTATTTTCCCTGCTTTTTTTCATTTTATTTCACTGCCAAGTATCATCGTTGATATGTCTTGTTTTTCCATGTAATCAAAACCAAACAGCCCATTATTTATAAAGTACTAGCAGTATAGCCCTGCATTGCTCTGGTGTAATGAAAGCTTTAAAACTAATCCAGGCTCCTGGAGCTCAGACTCAGCCTAAAGAAAATTTGTGCGAAGTTTGGTGAGAATTGGATAAAAATGGTGGATTTGTATAAAGGACATACAGACAGATAAACAGACACACACACAAACATCTTGCCTTTTATATATATATATTATCGATTTTCTGCACTATTATAAGAATTGCAACTTCTGAATATCGTTTCTCATGTCTTTGTCTATGAGTGTATCAAATTTGATTACAATCGGACCACTCCTTCCACAACCCGATTTTTTCGATTATCGATATTTATCGGGGGTAGCTCAACACAAAACCTAGCTAAGAACACTCGCAGATGCCTATAGTACAACTGTGTAAATTTTCAAGAAAATCGATTCAGCCATTTTGGAGTCTATAAGTAACGGATACACAGACACACGCACAGACAAAGTTCCATTTATAAATAAGTTTAGATTGGCAGGGTGTAATAGTCATGTTAACTCACAAAGGGGGAGGGAGGAAAAAAGCACAATTGTTCTGTGTATTTCCTATTCTTGTTCAATATCATTAATAATATATTAACATATATTTTCTTATGGTTAGGTCTTGAAGGCTGATACAATGCGTTCAATAAAATAAAGGAAGGTAAAGAAGTTTTTGGGTATTACCTATTTATTATACATTAATATTTCGAGATCAGAATCTCATCTTCAGAATGACAGAGGAGAGTGTGTCTGTCCGAGTGAGTCCGTGCCTTTCAAGGAATGGCCATTCCTGGCTGCTGCTGGTGCTGCTGACATTAATTTTACTGTGTGTGTTTGTGTGTGTGTGTAAGTGTGTTAGAGCATGTGTGAGTGTGTGTTTATGGTATATGTGTGATTCACAGTTGGGACCTTTTTCTGGTCTGATGATATCAGTATATATTTTCTTCTTGTTCAAAAAAGAATATATTTTTATAGGATTTATATGTACCTCTGATGTTTGCTCCTTATCTGGGTAGAGGGGCTTGCATGGTCCAATAACTCTGAGGGCAATGCCGTCAGGACTTCTAAACTCCTGGTAGGGCCATTCTTGGAGGCAAGGTCAAAGACCCAGACTAAGTGTAACCAACTCCAAAGACCTTAACGATGGAACAAATGTATGAAGATTATAACAGATCTCAATGCTTGAACTAGCGTAGGAAAAGAGCTACGCATAATGGACATGGTAGAAAAGATGCCACTCAAAATTATAACAGTCAGTTGGCAGTCGATTGCAGTTTCATAACTGCATTCTGCGTGTCTCATTCTCTGTCATTAAACCAAGTGTGGGGGTTACTTCTTGGCAAGTTGAGATTCACCTTCAACAAATTCATGTCATCAGCACTTTCTTTGACCATGATTTTATTTCACACCTCTCCCCTCCAACCAACTCTTGCAAAGACAAACAGTGATAAAGAATGATGGGAGCAGATTTGGGTGAAACTTGAAGCTTCTAGTCCTGAGCCTGCATGTTGGCAGTGAATTTAGTCATCAACACCATCTGCTGCTGCTAACAGCATTGATTAAATTTTGCACCTACAATAAAATGATGCAGTAAATTTTTTTTTAATCTTTTCTGTTTTGGTTTTTTCTCTATTCTATTTCATTCTTTTGAAATTTTCTTTGTTTTCTAACACCCCAATTAACGGTCTGAACAATTTCTCCGGCGGCCGTTCTCCACGCTGTGATATTGCTGGGAGTTTGTTGAAAAAGTCGGAGCTTCAAGCTGGGGGTACAAGATTAAACTATAAGGAACGAACTTCCACAACTTGGATGAGTTGAAACGATGCTTTATTTCGTTTAGAGTTAGTCTTTTCAGTTGGGGGCAGGCAATGTGACATTCAGCTCTAACTCTAATTAATGGAGATCAAATTCGAACTGACCAACTCAAGACGAACGGAGTTTCTACTCACTCAACTAACTAACTTAACTGATTGGCACGGAAAACTCACCTGTATTTATTTAAAACAATCCGGAAGTGACTAGAGACCCCCCCCCCAAGGCTAAAACAAAACTAAAAGATAAGCATTGGCAAGTCCAAAATTTCAAGGTACTTAAATTTTGCTTCCTTTGATGTGTAAACGGGATGTCTGCACTAAGCCTCCAAGTATTTTCCAGGATTCCTTTAACCTTTTATCTTAATAAAGCTTCCTCCGGATGTTTTTATAGCCCTGACACTTTACCCCCAGGCGTTTTTTATTGCCTGGAGAAAGGAAAAAATTCTATTATCTTTTCTTAATGTGTGGTCAAGATACAGTAAAGACAGTTTTTGACCTGGTCATTCAAAAATCTATTTCCTGAACTTTATCTCTAATCACATTAAATCACTTAGTCAAATATTTACCGGAAGACTGGTAGGATTTAACAGTAATCTGATACCTTTTCCTCTTCCACAAATTTCCTTATAAAAGAAAAAGCGTTTATTTTTTCCTCTTCTTTTTCACTTTTGTTAAACGAAATACATGTTTTTAAACTATTTTCTATTCTTAACCATTTCCTATTTTAATCTATTATAATAAAATACATATTTTACAAAGCACCTTAATATACGCCTATTTATCGTGTCACCTAATCTATTTTCTATTCTTAACCATTTCCTATTTTAATCTATTATAATAAAATACATATTTTACAAAGCACCTTAATATAAGAGTAGTTATCGTGTCACCTAATCTATTTCATTTCTTCCTTTCTTTTTTACTTTTCTTTATTGTTTTTCTTGTTTTCAATTTCTTTTTTTCTCTTTACTTCATTCTGGTTTTTTATTCTTTTGCAATTTTTTTTCCTTCTTTTTTTTTTATTTGTTTTCAATTTTTTTCTCTTTTTACTTCATTCTGGTTTTTTAATTTTTTAATTTTTTCTTTCCTTTTTCCTTACTGTTTTCCTCTTTTTCATTTATTTCTCTTTTCTTCATTCTCAGTTTTGTATACTTTTTCTCTCTTTTATCTTAGTATTTTTTATCATAATCATCAACTGTACTGACAAAGGGAGAAAACCATGTCTCACCTCAAAAAAAAAAAAAAAGATTTGCATTCTCTGTGCTGTTTATTGAAAAATCAAAATCAAAATTGGTCTATTTCAAATACAGATTTTTTAACCCTTTTGATTTACATCCACTGTATTTGGAGTTATGGCACGCAAGTCGATTTCCAGTTAGTATTGGCTGGGTCTCCATGGAAAGTAGGTATGATGTTGAAAAACACCCCCTCCCAAAAAGTCCCTAATGATCCTTGGCAAAAAACATCACTGATATGTGCTAAAACATCACCACAATGTATTTCACTAAATGAGCTTGCAAGACAAATGTATAACTTCCAGAATTCTGATTTTGGATCTGAACCTCCAGTGCTATTTTCCCACAGTTTGAAACAAGTTCTAATTTTGCAGCATATAATACTATCCCAAAATATTACAGCACTACCCTACTATTTTCCTCTAAATCATGTTGCTTGACTATTTTTGTGAAGTACCCAACCTCTAGCCCAGCCATCAAATCCATCCAATGTAGCTCTACAGTCATTGCTAAAACTAAATGTTGAGAAAAACAGAATTCATCTGACATATTTTTCTTTGGGATGTTTACTTAGGCTCACATCATCTAGGACGAGTCAAATAATACATTATAATAAAAAATAATCTCGATATAAAATAAACAGATTATAATCAGTTAATCCTAGTAAAAAAATTTGCTAGTTATTTTTGATTTCCTGTTCTTATCCCCTTAATTGTGCCGTGTGAAATAACATTTTCTAAGTCAGGGATGATGGAGCCATTACTTCAAGAGTCTTTAGAACACAGTTTAAGAAAAAAAAAAGAAAAAATGAGGAAAAGAAAAACAGAAAATGTAGAAAAAAAGGAAAAGAGAAAGAGAATAAATAAAGAAAAATTGAACATGAAGAAAGAAAATAAAATGAAAAAAAGACAAAACATGAAAATGAAAAAAAAAACGAGGAGAGAGAAAAAAAAATCAAGAAAAAGGAGAAAATGAGGAAAAGAGAGAAAAAAAACAAAAATGAAGAAAAGAGAGAAAAAAAACAAAAATGAAGAAAAGAGAAAAAAAAACAAAAATGAAGAAAAGAGAAAAAAAAAACAAAAATGAAGAAAAGAGAAAAAAAAACAAAAAATGAAAAGAGAAAAAAAAACAAAAATGAAAAGAGAAAAAAAAACAAAAATGAAAAGAGAAAAAAAAACAAAAATGAAGAAAAGAGAAAAAAAACAAAAATGAAGAAAAGAGAAAAAAAAACAAAAATGAAGAAAAGAGAAAAAAAAACAAAAATGAAGAAAAGAGAAAAAAAACAAAAATGAAGAAAAGAGAAAAAAAAACAAAAATGAAGAAAAGAGAAAAAAAACAAAAATGAAGAAAAGAGAAAAAAAAACAAAAATGAAAAAAAGAGAAAAAAAAACAAAAATGAAAAAAAGAGAGAAAAAACAAAAATGAAGAAAAGAGAGAAAAAAACAAAAAAATGAAGAAAAAGAAGAGAGAAAAAAAATGAAGAGAGAAAAAAAAACAAAAATGAAAAGAGAGAAAAAAAACAAAAATGAAAAGAGAGAAAAAAAACAAAAATGAAGAAAAGAGAGAAAAAAAACAAAAATGAAGAAAAGAGAGAAAAAAAACAAAAATGAAGAAAAGAGAGAAAAAAAACAAAAATGAAGAAAAGAGAGAAAAAAACAAAAATGAAGAAAAGAGAGAAAAAAAACAAAAATGAAGAAAAGAGAGAAAAAAAACAAAAATGAAGAAAAGAGAGAAAAAAAACAAAAATGAAGAAAAGAGAGAAAAAAAACAAAAATGAAGAAAAGAGAGAAAAAAACAAAAATGAAGAAAAGAGAGAAAAAAACAAAAATGAAGAAAAGAGAGAAAAAAAACAAAAATGAAGAAAAGAGAGAAAAAAAACAAAAATGAAGAAAAGAGAGAAAAAAAACAAAAATGAAGAAAAGAGAGAAAAAAAACAAAAATGAAGAAAAGAGAGAAAAAAAACAAAAATGAAGAAAAGAGAAAAAAACAAAAATGAAGAAAAGAGAAAAAAACAAAAATGAAGAAAAGAGAGAAAAAAAACAAAAATGAAGAAAAGAGAGAAAAAAAACAAAAATGAAGAAAAGAGAGAAAAAAACAAAAATACTCGCAGCAATTGAAATGTGTGCAACAGACATTGCACCAGAAGAAGCCAGTACTGGTGAATCGCAAAGGTATGCTTCTCCATGAAAACACCAGGCCGCATGTCGTGCGAGTGGTCAGGGATACCATACAACAACTTGGGTGGGAGACTTTGTGCCATCCCCCTTATTCACCTGAACTTGCACCATCCAATTATCATCTCTTCCACTCCCTGGATAATCATCTTCGTGGGAATTCCTTCACCAATGAAGCAGACTTGTGCAAAGCCCTCACGGACCTCTTTGGGCCAAACTCCCTGGAGTTCTACCGCAAGGGCATTGAACAGCTGGAGACATTAGCAGAAGATGCTGGATGTTGATGGCAATTATTTCGAAGACTAAATCTAAGTTACACATACTGTGAAGTGTTTTCTTTTTTTCCTTTAAAAACTGACAGAACTTTTTGGGTTACCTTATATATATATATATATATATATATATATATATATATAGATAGATAGATAGATAGATAATATCTTTCCTTAGAGGATGCCCTGCTCAGGTACAAACAGATGTCAGGAGATGTGCACTGACTATTTAAGCATTTCACATCACGTGCCAAAGGAATCTACCAATAAAAGAATGACCTTGAACAGAAAAGCAACACACACTAATGAGAGTTCCAAAAATAAGACTCATAGTTTTAAAACAGGAACTATGAAGCAATGAGGATGTATATCCTGAATCTATCATAAGCATTCGGGATGTGGAATGAGTAAACACTACATAATTCAAATACTTTGCGATATAGATAAGTTATGACAAATTTAGTAAAGGAGATAAAGAAATTGAATATAGAATATGCTGCACTAGAGGTAGTTTGAATTGGTGTATGAATCAGTCAACAAATTTAGTAAAGGAGAGAAGGAAATTGAATGTAAAATAGGCCGAACTAGAGGCAGTTTGAACTGTAAAAAATGAAGAGACTTTGCCTTGGTGTATGAATCAGTTATAAAAAGATTTCGGTAAAGAGATAAGAAAACTGAATATAGAATACGCTGCACGAGAGGTAGTTTGAATAGTAAAATGATGAGACCTTGCCTTGGTTTGAGTTTTGTTTAATGACATATCAACCTCTGTGGGTTATTTAATGCCAAAAAGGTGGGTTTAAAGTTTTTTTTTGTTTTTTTTTTTTATATTGTAGTGAAAAATTTAATTTACTCAGATCTTGATGAAAAGGTTGGTTTTTGGTGTCTTGGATATGATGGAACTTGGTATGTATTTGTTCATCCCATGATTTTTGCCATTTGACATGTATGAATTTGTTAATAACTGGTTTAAGATCAGTGTATGGGATTTTAGTTTTAAATATATCTGTCAAAAATGTGCGTTGTGGTGCAGTGGATATCGGCTCGAAACGAGAAATCGGGGAGCCGAGTTCGAATTCTAGTTGAATCCATTGCATTCACTTACGCACAAATACCCTTGGGAAAGGTATTAATCCATTTCTTCCCTCCAGTTATGGGTTAAATAGCAGGACAGATTGGGTTCTGTTGCCTTGGTTGGCAACCAATCTACCGCAGAAAGCAATGGCAACCTACTGCGGGATAATCTTCTGCCCAGTCAGTCATGTCCCTTTCAAGACATGATCGCCCAAGCGTGTTTCATGTATGGCACTTAATTGACTGTCAGGAATGCTTATTTTGCAGTTTTATCTGCCCTTTCATATCTGTATCTACCAATATGGCTTGATATCTAGCTGAGGATGATATTATTATTTTTGGAAAGAGTGTTCATTTTGTTTTTGTGATGAGAGGATTTGATGTATCTTTGTTCAGTAGTGCTAAGAGGGCTGATTTGGAAACTAAGTAGATAATAAATTTGGAAGATTTGTGGTTAGCAATAATGTTCAGGAGTAGGTCAATAGCTGTGACTTCTGCACTATAGATTGACGATTCATTTGGAAGATGTTTTAGTGATTTTTGAAGATAGCAGCACAACCAACTTTTTTCCCCCCTGTTTAGACCCATCTGTATTGGTTTTTAGATAATTTGGTTAGTTCAAGTTTTACTATGGGTTGATTTATGGTCCATGGTGCTTTTTTTGGGGGAGGATGGTATTATGGATTCTTTTAGGGTCAGTTTTGATTTCATTGAGCAAGTTCTTGATTCTTAGATTAAGTGGTTTGATGGCCTTTGCTTTATTTTCAAAAAAGTTTTGGTATCTTATTTTCATAATGCAGTTATAGGCAGGGTTTTGGGGACACAAGATGAGTTTGGTAAAGTATTGGAATGCAAGTTTATGTCTTCTGTGTGTGTGTGTGTGTGTGTGAGACAGAGATAGCTTCTATGTATAAGCTTTCTACTGGAGAGGTAGTGAAGGCTTCTATGGTAATACGGAGTCCCTGATGGTGAATGGAATGGTTTCAAGTTCTCGAAGGTAAGATTTTCTAGCCGTTCCATATAAGAAGCAGGCATAATCAAGCTTTGACCATATAAGGGATCTGTATAATTTCATTTGGGTCTTTTTGTCCGCACCCAGTCTGTGTGGGTTATGCTTCTCAGAAATTGGATGGTTTGGTTACATTTGGTTCCCAGATGTTTGATACGAGAGATAATTTTGAATCAAGAATAATGCCTAAGAATTTGTGTTGAGAGGTTATGGGTATTTCAGTATCAATTAGTATAAAAGTCGGAGGGTTGTGCATTTTGTGGATTTAGCAGAAATGCATGCATTTGGTTTTGTTATTTGAGATTTTGAATCCATTTTCCATGGTCCATCTTGATATTGTTGTATTTTCCTTTCTATGGTAGTCGTATTTTGAGAGCTGTAACAAATTAGGAAGTTATCAGCATATAGTGAGCCATTGATTTCTGGAAGAAGACAGGTTGTTATTTTATTGATTTTAATTATAAATAGGATCACTGATAGGATACTACCCTGAGGAACACCTATTTCTTGTGGTCTTGGATCAAAGAATCTATTGTTTACTTGTGTTTGGAAAGTTCGGTCCTGTAAGAATTGTTTTGTAAATATTAGGAGTCTGCCTTGTAGGCCAAGATCCTTGAGATCTTTGAGTATGCCATATGGCCATACTGCGTCATAGGCTTTTTCAAGATCAAAAGAGACTGCAACCAGATATTCTTTTCTAATAAACGCTTCTGAAATTAGGGTTTCTATATAGACTAATTGGTCTATGATACGTCTTTTGGCTCTAAAGCCTGTTTGTAGATCTGAGAGGAGATTATTTGATTTGAGAAACCATGTCAGTCTTAGACTGATCATTCTTTCAAGGGTTATGCAAAAACAGCTGATTAAAACAATTGGTCTAACTGGTAGGGTTTGTGGGATCTTTTTTGTTTTTTGAGGAGAGGGTTGATTGTGGCTTGCTTCCATAAGGTAGGAATGTTACCAGAGATCCAGATATTGTTGTATATATTTAAGAGATATTCCAGAGATATTGTTGGGAGTTCTTTGAAAAAGGAGTATTGGATTTCATCTGGGCCAGTGGCTGAGTTGTTGGATTTGGATACTTAGTTTTAATACGTAATAATATGAAACATCTCTTCTCCCTCTAGCTATGAGTCAAATAACAGGACATATTGGGTTCTATAGCCTTAGTCGGCAACCAGTCTACCACAGAAAGCAATGGCAACCTACTGCGGGATAATCTTCTGCCCAGTCAGTTATGTCTCTTTCGAGACATGATCGCCCAAGCATGTATCACGTATGGCACTTAACTGACTGAAGCTTACATTTAGTGATTTAATTAATGTTTTGGGTTCTTTTATTAGGTTTATCATTTTATGATGGACCACTGCTTGGGCTTGAATTGGGCTGCTGGTGAGTTTGGTTATACTTGCATACGTTGTTGTTGCTGTAGAGCCTTCTAAGATTTTTCTTGCTTTAGGGTATGATATATTTTTTGTGTGTTTTATTTCTGATATTTTTTCTTTTTTCCAGATTTCACACTCTGGAAATTCAGCTGCAAGGTTTTGTCTGTAGTTTGGGTAATTCTGTGATTTTTCACACTTCATGCAGTCTTTTCCACGTTCTCCACACTTTTTACAGATTGAAGGCCTGGTGAACTTTTCTTTGTGGCGCCCAAATCTTTGGCAATTGTGATATCCAAGAGGATTTGGGATATATACATTTACTTTTGTTATAGTATATCCTATCTTCACCTCAGTTGGGGTTCATGGAATGTTGAAGGTGAGTATGTATGTATGAGTTTATATTATTTTATTGTTCTTTTTAATAGAGATCCTGCAAGCATCAATGACACCTTGAGTTTAGAGGTTGGTCTTTATCTCATCTAGGATGTAAAGAGAGATTGGGACTTCTCACTACACTCTTTAATGAATTCAAGGAATTGTGGGGGTATGTCTTTATTTTTAGAATATGAAATGATTTTTGTTTCTATAGTAGGTCTGAGTATGTTTTTTGTTACTGCTACGAGTAAAGTATTATTTGCTAATTTTTAACTGATTTTGGTTTTATTATAGAGCTGATTGTTTTCTCTATGGTGAAAGGGGACAACTCCGTAATTGGGGTTTCTTCTATTAATTCTAGTACAATAAATAGAGGGAAGAGTGTTTCGTCTGAATCATTTTCAACATGTCGCTTTGGGGTTTGATTTTTCGCTTGGGTTTTTGGTATCTATAAGAGGTTTTAATGAGTTCACTGACTATGCTCCTCACCCACCACAGTACCCTATAATGAGAAATGTCAAGGGGGGAAACCCATTTGCCTTGACAAATCAAAGCTACACAGTCAGTATACTCACACTGAGAAAAAGAAACCAATAATTTGAAACCACTAGGTTTTCATTCCCAAGATGACAACTCACCCAGTGTTGTATCTATAAAAGGGAAACATCAGTCTCTCATCAGCATGATTGACCCTACAGCTACCGCTTTCTGATTCAGAGTTCTAAAAAAATTGCAAAACTCTGAAATAGGGCAAGATCTGACCAGCTGATTGATCGGATTGGGCTCATCCAACCAGCAGTCTAGCCCAGTAAGGGCCAAAGGGGACTGTTTGCAGGTCATGTGTCCACTTAGGTAATCAGGTCACAGACTTCTAAGACACCAGGATCCTGTCCTAAAAGCATCATGGGTTGCCACCCTCGGCCAACAAGTGGCCCCATTGGGTGAGGGTCTTACCCCTTTACAGAGGTGCAATCAGTGTATGGTACTGCCCAAGCCAACAGAGCGAGCCTTCAGTTGAGTCAAGTTTTGATGAAAACTGAATTTGTATTCTAGTTTTGTATTCAAAAATATATTACTCATAATGTTTTTTTTTTTCAAAAATGTATTATGGCAATAATTTTTTCTTTCCATCAAAAATGTGTATTTTTCTATAAAAGTTTATATTTGTGTATATATTTTGATCAAAAGTCTATTTTTATACTTTCATAGCATTTTGACCTCAGTTTGGGGGTTAACTATTAACCCATAGCTGGGGCCCCTAACAGGGTGCTACCACTCTGGGTCAGGGTGAACTGGAAACAACAGCATTTAAGAGGTAGTTCTATGCTCCTCACAACCTCCAAATCAGAGGCCTTGCTGCCGGATACAGTTTACCGTCATACCAAGGACAACTTGCCTTGGTATATGGATCAGTTATAAAAAATTTAGTAAAGAAGATAAAGAAATTGAATATAGAACAAGCTGTACTAAAGGTAGTTTTGGACTGTAAAATGACTATGCCTTGAGACCTATGAATTATTTATAACAAATTTTTCTTCTTCGTCAACTGAACACATGGCTTCGAGGTGTTCCCCCCACTCTCTATCCCACCCTCTCTCTCTGCTCCCACCCTCTCTCTCTACTCCCTGTTACTGCTTAAGGACAGCTTAAACTAGCCAGAAATATCTGAGGGGAAAGAAAAACGAAGATAATTTGCGAAATTTTCTTAACTTTTTTCTGTCAGTTGGTCTGCAAATTGTAAGTTTTAGCTTGTCTGATTGATTCATCTTATTTTTATTTATTTTTTTTTATTCTTTTTGGTTCTTATTTGTTCTATTTATTTATTTTATTTTGTTACTAACCTAAGTTCTCTACTAGTCACTCTTGTAATGCACTTCGACTATGATTGTGTAAATTGTTTTTGATTATCAAGTTTAGTTTCAACTTTTACTAAATTAAAACTTAGTAAACTTCAGTCACTCTTTTTTTTTTTAATTGGAGTAGATAGTACCTACTATCACCCGGTCTCACACTCCACCCCCTTCTTTTGGACAGGAGTAGAGGTGATCTCCTTGTTTCTTGTTTAGGAAGGGGTTCCCGGTTCATCTCTCTTTTTCGGTCTTGATGTCGGTTCGGCTGGAAGCTCTTTGCAGTTGGTGAGTATGGTGGCAACGTGTCTTCATTCTGAGGGTACCGGGTTGGCAGTTTCCTGGTTACTGCTTCCGACTGGTAGTTAGGAGCCCGAACTATTGTGTAGCATCTTGAGAGGCTGCTCTGATCAACAGTTGAATAATATCGGGGTTCCTGTAGTGCCATTTCATGCATGGACAGGCGTCCCTGCATGAATTTCCGATGGGCAACCCCGAGGCCACATTATGCTGCAGGCGGCGCCATTCTCCATCCTTCACCTGCTGCAATTAGTGACCATCTGACCCTACTCTAGACCACTCTCCATCCACAACTAAACCACCATGAAATTAAACAAACGAAACAGCAAGACTAAACCAGCTAGTCATAAATCACTCAAACCTATCTGCATTTCCTTCACAAACATACGGGGTATCAGCAGTAACTTTAATAGTGTAGAATCATTCCTCCAAACTCACCCGATATCTTAGCTATATGTGAAACTAACCTTGACCCTTCTATCCCCTCCTCGGAGCTGTTCGTTCCTGGTTACCTTCCCCTCTTCAGGAAGGACTCCAATGTCCATATGCATGGGCTTGGTGTATATGTCAGCGAACAACTCCCTCTAGTCAGGGTCACATCTCTTGAATCCCTGGATCATTCTTTCATGTGCTTCCGTCTCTCACTTCTAAGCTCGGTTAGCTATCTCTTCTTCCTCTACCGCTCCCCCTCCTCCTCTGACTGTTCGGTACTTGATAGCATCTCTATCAATATCGACAAGGCCATCTCTTCTCACCCATCTGCCCATATATTTGTGTTTGGCGATTTTAACGCACACCACACCAAGTGGCTTGAAAACTCTGTCACCGACCTTGCTGGGATCTGCACCATGTATTTTTCAATAACCCAAGCTCTAACGCAAGTGGTGGACTTCCCCATGCATTTCTCTAATAACCCTAACGGAAGGGACTCCTTACTCGATCTTTGCTTTACTTCCATTCCAGACTCCTGCACTACTAGGCAGCTCTGCCCCCTCGGAAACTCTGACAACGCCATAGTTTCCGTCAACATCTCAATCCGCTCTTACTCTACCCAAGAAAACCAGACCAGCAGAATATCATACTGCTACCAGAGAGCAGACTGGGACTCGTTCTGAGAATTCCTCTGCGACGTCCCCTGGAACAACGTCTTTGATCTTCCTGTCGAAGATTGTGCGTCCGAGGTTTCCTCTTGGGTTAAGGCTGGCATCGATGCTTTTATCCCGGCCAGGAAATTCCAGCTAAAATCAAATTCCTCCCCATGGTTCTTACCCGCTTGCTCGGCCGCCATTGCCCACCGGAACCATTTCTTCTGGCTCTATCGAAGCTGCTTGTCGAACCAAAACAGGTGCCTTTTCGCCTCAGCACGTAATAAGTGTAAAAAAGTACTAAACGAAGCTAAGGGGGCGTTTGCTACCAGAATTAGGCAACGCATAGCATCCTCTAAGTTCGGCTCCAAAGATTACTGGCGACTCTGCAAAAGCGTGCTCAACAAGAGCAAGACTTCAATACCCCCACTAATCAATGAATTTGAAGTTCTCACCTCCCCAGCGGACAAGGCTGAATGCTTTGCCCGTAGATTCTCCACTAATTCGACACTGGACTCGTTAGGAATACCTACACCCGACTTCCCACCCAGAACTAAGGCTCAACTACATAACATCCACATTACACCCTCGCTGGTCGCCAAGATAATTGCACAACTTGACCCACACAAAGCGAGCGGCGGGGACGGAATCCCAATCATAGTACTGAAGAAATGTGCCCCAGAACTCTACTCTGTTCTCTCTAAACTCTATAACCTCTGCCTATCTGCTTCCTGTTTTCCTGCCTGTTGGAAGTCCTCCTGTGTAGTTCCCATATTTAAGAATTCTGGCGAACCCTCAGACTCCGCCAATTACCGTCCTATTAGTCTCCTTCCGATTTTCGGCAAAGTTTTCGAAGCCATTATCAACGTCAATGTGATTCAGCATCTCACAGCCTTCTCTCTGACAAACAGCACGGGTTTTGCTTCACCAGGTCTACTGCTGATATGCTAACGACCATTACCGAGTACATATACCGGGCTCTTGGCAAGAATGGTGAAGCCCGAACCGTTGCCTTGGATATCTCCAAAGCGTTCAACAGGGTCTGGCACGCTGGCCTCTTATGCAAACTGTGGAGCTATGGTATAACTGGACATCTGTTTGACCTCATCCAGTCATTCCTCTCTAACCGCACATTGAAGGTAGTATTAAATGGGCATGCCTCCCAAAACTGCCATACGAACGCGGGCGTCCCTCAGGTTCTATCCTAGGTCCCACGCTCTTTCAGTTTTTTCTTCATCTGTGAAGAGATTATTCAGGAGGACTGATATCATGTAACAGTTTGGTGTGCTTAATAATTTGCTCAGCTTTTATATACTTACCTGCCACCTGGCAGGTAGGTATGACCAGCTAAGACAAGTTTAGACATGCTAAGTCAAACTTAGTACCCAGTCGTCACATGTGGGGGCTGGGTAAATTTTGACCCTTGACCCGAGTGTACGTGCTCAGTTTCCCCAACATTAAAAACTGACCTTGTGCTGCATCACTTCTCAATGAAGAGAAGAGGCAAATATATTTGCTTAGCTTTTGAGAGGACAGTGTCCATAATTCCAAATTCATTTCTGTAGCCTTTTCACCTGTGGCGGACAAATAACACTTAATAGCTCAGTACTCTTTTCTCTGTTTCCCATTTGTTAATATTTAAAATTGAATATATTTTCTGATAAATATACAATTTTAAATTGACAATTTAGATTTTAAATTTGTTCATCTTTCCACAGTAAAGCGACAAGTACCAAACTAGTATTTAATAAAACCAGATTTTTTGACTTGTATTTAAACTGAATTCATTTTCTAAAATGTAGTATTTTAAATGGGCAAACTATTTAGATTTCAAATTTGATCATTTTGCCATCAGCAAAGTGACAAATACATGAACTAGTATTTAATAAAACCAATTTTTTATGACTCCTGTATTTCAACTGAATACTTTCTCTAATAAACATATTTCAAATTAATAATTTAAATTTGATCATTTGATGTGCGTTGTGGTATAATGGGTATAAGCTATGAATGAGAAATTGGAGACTTAAGTTCGAAATCCAGTCAAATCCGTTTTATTCACTTACAAACAAATACCCTTAGGAAAGGTATTAATCCATCTTTTCTCCCTCCAGCTATGGGTTGAATAGCAGAACAGATTAAGTTCTATGGCCTTGGTTGGCAACCAGTCTACCACAGAAAATAATGATAACCTACAGTGGGAACATCTGCCTGGTAAGTCATGTCTTGAAAGTGACATGACTGCCAAAGCATGTATCATGTATGGTACTTAACTGACTGAATGAATATAATAGTTGAAAACACAATTAAAGCTTCTACTGAACATAAAGTGGGGGATTGGTTTTCTATTGTTATAAAGAAATAAAGAGTTCCCCCTAGAATTAGTACAAATTAATATACAATTAAAATTTCTGTTGGACTTAAAGTGGGGGAATCTGATTTTTAATGTTATGAAGTAATAAACTGATCCCCCACTAATTACTACTTATTAATCTATATAAATAAAAATGTACTTGTTCACTTGTTACTATCCGCTAATCTAGCAAACAGATGCTCCAATTGTTTCGAAATTTTACTATAGCATTTTAATCGAATATGAGCGTTTTTATATACCTTATATTAAAAAAATATTACAATATTAAGAAATACATATTTTGCAAATGTATTAGAGCCGATGAGAGCCAAATCAAAAAACTTTCATTTTCAATATGGACGCATTTACAGACAACTTTGTTATTTCATAGAAAACATAGGAAAACTACACATTTAAGGTAAATGAAGCCTTTTGTTATTATTATTTTATTTTGGCGGGCATAAACAACAGAAATCCCTTCCCTTTTTAAAAAAAATTTCTATTCACTTTTTTTCAATGAATTATTATCGATATCCCATTTATTTCGTTAGTTTTGTAAATGAATTTTTTTTTTTATTTTCATTTAACCAAACTGAGCCACAGCAACACGTGGCTGGGTATAGCTAGTGTAATAATATAAAACATCTCTTCTCTCCCCAGCTATGGGTTGAATAGCAGTTGTAGGGATTAAATAAAAATATGAAATAAAATAAAAAACACTAAATAAAATAAAAACTATGAAATAAAATAAAAACTATGAAATAAAATAAAAACTATGAAATAAAATAAAAACTATGAAATAAAATAAAAATACAAAATAAATTTTTTTTTATCATATCACCCCAAGCAAGGCGGTAACGCCACTGATGTGCAGGGGGCTACGTAATAGTGAAAAAATTGGAAAAGAGAAAGCCGGAAACCACATCCCAAACAGGGAACAAGGGATGAGCCTCTTCACCTGTTCAGTAGACATGGGTGGAGTGTGAACTGGGCGATAGTTTAAAGTACGAAATAAAATAAACATAAAAATCTCCCAGGAGTCCTCTGATAGGAAAGACAATTGATGCATGCGCAAAAAGAGAGGCCCCCTGGTGCCAAAAATAAACTCAATCTCTTTCTCTGTTGGACTTTGGATGGTAAAGATGTGCAAAACTGTTTGGGAAGGAATTTCCCCAACAAGAGGTCATTGGAACCGAGAAAATAAAATCAGTGTCCAAACTGTCCCTGTATCTTTCCTTTTCTTTTTGCCCATTTATTTCAGCGACGAAAGCCATTCAACAAGTTTTGGATGTTTCAGCGAAAGAATCAACCCAGCAGTAATAGCCATAACATTCCATACAGTACAGACTGTGTTCTATAGCCCTGGTTGGCAACCAGTCTACCGCAGAAAGAAACGGAAACCTGCTGCTGGAAAATCTTCTGATGACTGATGTTCTCTAATAAATGTAATATTTCAAATTAACAATTTAGATTTGAAATTTCATTATCTTGCCATCAGTAAAGTGACAAGTACTGAACTAGTAACATGTAGTATCTACAAATATAATTGCTAATGATTTTACTATAGGAATGCATTGAAAAATTAGAAAGAAAGGGATTGTCAGTGGTCATGAATGAATGAAAGCATTACTGATAAAATAGGATTATTATATGTATAATGTAAATGTATTGCTAATGATTTTACTATAGGAATGCATTGAAAATCAGGAAGAAAGGGATTGTCAATGGTCAGGAATTAATGCAAGCATTACTGATAAAATTGGATTATTATATGTATAATGTAAATGTATTGCTAATGATTTTACTATAGGAATGCATTGAAAATCAGGAAGAAAGGGATTGTCAATGGTCAGGAATTAATGCAAGCATTACTGATAAAATTGGATTATTATATGTATAATGTAAATGCTTTTCTAATGATTTTACTATAGGAATGCATTGAAAGTCAGGAAGAAAGGGATTGTCAATGGTCAGGAATTAATGCAAGCATTACTGATAAAATTGGATTATTATATGTATAATGTAAATGCTTTTCTAATGATTTTACTATAGGAATGCATTGAAAATCAGGAAGAAAGGGATTGTCAATGGTCAGGAATTAATGCAAGCATTACTGATAAAATTGGATTATTATATGCATAATGTAAATGCTTTTCTAATGATTTTACTATAGGAATGCATTGAAAATCAGGAAGAAAGGGATTGTCAATGGTCAGGAATTAATGCAAGCATTACTGATAAAATTGGATTATTATATGTATAATGTAAATGCTTTTCTAATGATTTTACTATAGGAATGCATTGAAAATCAGGAAGAAAGGGATTGTCAATGGTCAGGAATTAATGCAAGCATTACTGATAAAATTGGATTATTATATGTATAATGTAAATGCTTTTCTAATGATTTTACTATAGGAATGCATTGAAAATCAGGAAGAAAGGGATTGTCAATGGTCAGGAATTAATGCAAGCATTACTGATAAAATTGGATTATTATATGTATAATGTAAATGCTTTTCTAATGATTTTACTATAGGAATGCATTGAAAATCAGGAAGAAAGGGATTGTCAATGGTCAGGAATTAATGCAAGCATTACTGATAAAATTGGATTATTATATGTATAATGTAAATGCTTTTCTAATGATTTTACTATAGGAATGCATTGAAAATCAGGAAGAAAGGGATTGTCAATGGTCAGGAATTAATGCAAGCATTACTGATAAAATTGGATTATTATATGTATAATGTAAATGCTTTTCTAATGATTTTACTATAGGAATGCATTGAAAATCAGGAAGAAAGGGATTGTCAATGGTCAGGAATTAATGCAAGCATTACTGATAAAATTGGATTATTATATGTATAATGTAAATGCTTTTCTAATGATTTTACTATAGGAATGCATTGAAAATCAGGAAGAAAGGGATTGTCAATGGTCAGGAATTAATGCAAGCATTACTGATAAAATTGGATTATTATATGTATAATGTAAATGCATTTCTAATGAGTTTACTATAGGAATGCATTGAAAATCAGGAGGAAAGGGATTGTCAGTGGTCAGGAGTGAATGCAAGCATTATTGATAGAATATTGGTTATATGTATAATGTAAATGCATTTCTAATGAGTTTACTATAGGAATGCATTGAAAATCAGGAAGAAAGGGGATTGTCAATGGTCAGGAATTAATGCAAGCATTACTGATAAAATTGGATTATTATATGTATAAATGTAAATGCTTTTTCTAATGATTTTATTTGAATGCATTGAAAATCAGGAAGAAAGGGATTGTCAATGGTCAGGAATTAATGCAAGCATTACTGATAAAATTGGATTATTATATGTATAATGTAAATGTTTTTCTAATGATTTTACTATAGTGTGAATGCATTGAAAATCAGGAAGAAAGGGATTGTCAATGGTCAGAATTAATGCAAGCATTACTGATAAAATTGGATTATTATATGTATAATGTAAATGCTTTTCTAATGATTTTACTATAGGAATGCATTGAAAATCAGGAAGAAAGGGATTGTCAATGGTCAGGAATTAATGCAAGCATTACTGATAAAATTGGATTATTATATGTATAATGTAAATGCTTTTCTAATGGATTTTACTATAGGAATGCATTGGGCAAATCAGGAAGAAAGGGATTGTCAATGTGTCAGGAATGAATGCAATCATTATTGATAGAATAGGGCTATTATATGTATGTAATGTAAATGCATTTAATGAGTTTACTATAGAAATGCATTGAAAATCAGGAGGAAAGGTATTGTCAATGGTCAGGAATGAATGCAATCATTATTGATAGAATAGGGCTATTATATGTATAATGTAAATGCATTTCTAATGAGTTTACTATAGGAATGCATTGAAAATCAGGAGGAAAGGGATTGTCAATGGTCAGGAATGAAATGCAATCATTATTGATAGAATAGGCTATTATATGTATAATGTAAATGTGCATTTCTAATGAGTTTTAATATAGGAATGCATTGAAAATCAGGAGGAAAGGATTGTCAATGGTTAGTAATGAATACAAGCATTATTGATAGAATAGGGCTATTATATGTATAATGCAAATGCATTTAATGATTTACTATAGGAATGCATTGAAAATCAGGAGGAAAGGCATTGTCAATGGTCAGAATGAATGCAATCATTATTGATAGAATAGGCTAGTTATATGTATAATGTAAATGCATTTCTAATGAGTTTACTAGAATGCATTGAAAATCAGAGGAAAAGGGATTGTCAATGGTCAGTAATGAATACAAGCATTATTGATAGAATAGGGCTATTATATGTATAATGTAAATGCATTTCTAATGAGTTTACTATAGGAATGCATTGAAAATCAGGAGGAAAGGTATTGTCAATGGTCAGGAATGAATGCAATCATTATTGATAGAATAGGGCTATTATGTATAATGTAAATGCATTTCTAATGAGTTTACTATAGGAATGCATTAAAAATCAGGAGGAAAGGGATTGTCAATGGTCAGTAATGAATACAAGCATTATTGATAGAATAGGGCTATTATAAGGTATAATGTAAATGCATTTCTAATGAGTTTACTATAGGAATGCATTAAAATCAGGAGGAAAGGTATTGTCAATGGTCAGGAATGAATGCAATCATTATTGATAGAACAGGGCTATTATATGTATAATGTAAATGCATTTAATGAGTTTACTATAGGAATGCATTGAAAATCAGGAGGAAAGGGATTGTCAATGGTCAGTAATGAATACAAGCATTATTGATAGAATAGGGCTATTATATGTATAATGTAAATGCATTTCTAATGAGTTTACTATAGGAATGCATTGAAAATCAGGAGGAAAGGCATTGTCAATGGTCAGGAATGAATGCACCATTATTGATAGAATAGGGCTACTATATGTATAATGTAAATGCATTTCTAATGAGTTTACTATAGGAATGCATTGAAAATCAGGAGGAAAGGTATTGTCAATGGTCAGGGAATGAATGCAATCATTATTGATAGAATAGGGCTATTATATGTATAATGTAAATGCATTTCTAATGAGTTTACTAGGGAATGCATTGAAAATCAGAGGAAAGGTATTGTCAATGGTCAGGAATGAATGCAATCATTATTGATAGAATAGGGCTATTATATGTATAATGTAAATGCATTTCTAATGAGTTTACTATAGAATGCATTGAAAATCAGGAGGAAAGTATTGTCAATGGTCAGGAATGAATGCAATCATTATTGATAGAATAGGGCTATTATATGTATAATGTAAATGCATTTCTAATGAGTTTACTATAGGAATGCATTTGAAAATCAGGAGGAAAGGTATTGTCAATGGTCAGGAATGAATGCAAATCATTATTGATAGAATAGGCTATTATGGTATAATGTAAATGTATTTCTAATGATTTTACTATAGGAATGCATTGAAAATCAGGAGGAAAGGTATTGTCAATGGTCAGGAATGAATGCAATCATTATTGATAGAATAGGGCTATTATATGTATAATGTAAATGCATTTCTAATGAGTTTACTATAGGAATGCATTGAAAATCAGGAGGAAAGGGATTGTCAATGGTCAAGAATGAATGCAATCATTATTGATAGAATAGGGCTATTATATATAATGTAAATGCATTTCTAATGAGTTTACTATAGGAATGCATTGAAAATCAGGAGGAAAGGATTGGTCAGTAATGAATACAAGCATTATTGATAGAATAGGCTATTATATGTATAATGTAAATGCATTTCTAATGAGTTTACTATAGGAATGCATTGAAAATCAGGAGGAAAGGTATTATTAATGGTCAGGAATGAATGCAATCATTATTGATAGAATAGGGCTATTATATGTATAATGTAAATGCATTTCTAATGAGTTTACTTTATAGGAATGCATTGAAAATCAGGAGGAAAGGTATTGTCAATGGTCAGGAATGAATGCAATCATTATTGATAGAATAGGGCTATTATATGTATAATGTAAATGCATTTCTAATGAGTTTACTATAGGAATGCATTGAAAATCAGGAGGAAAGGGATTGTCAATGGTCAGTAATGAATACAAGCATTATTGATAGAATAGGGCTATTATATGTATAATGTAAATGCATTTCTAATGAGTTTACTATAGGAATGCATTGAAAATCAGGAGGAAAGGTATTGTCAATGGTCAGGAATGAATGCAATCATTATTGATAGAATAGGCTATTATATGTATAATGTAAATGCATTTCTAATGAGCTTACTATAGGAATGCATTGAAAATCAGGAGGAAAGGTATTGTCAATGGTCAGGAATGAATGCAATCATTATTGATAGAATAGGGCTATTATATGTATAATGTAAATGCATTTCTAATGAGTTTACTATAGGAATGCATTGAAAATCAGGAGGAAAGGTATTGTCAATGGTCAGGAATGAATGCAATCATTATTGATAGAATAGGGCTATTATATGATAATGTAAATGCATTTCTAATGAGTTTACTATAGGAATGCATTGAAAATCAGGAGGAAAGGTATTGTCAATGGTCAGGAATGAATGCAATCATTATTGATAGAATAGGGCTATTATATGTATAATGTAAATGCATTTCTAATGAGTTTATTCATAGGAATGCATTGAAAATCAGGAGGAAAGGTAATGTCAATGGTCAGGAATGAATGCAATCATTATTGATAGAATAGGCTATTATATGTATAATGTAAATGATTAATGAGTTTCATTATAGGAATGCATTGAAAATCAGGAGGAAAGGTATATTGTCAGGTCAGTAATGAATGCAATCATTGATAGAATAGGGCTATTATATGTATAATGTAAATGCATTTCTAATGATTTTACTATAGGAATGCATTGGAAAAATCAGGAGGAAAGGCATTGTCAATGGTCAGGAATGAAATGCAATCATTATTGATAGAATAGGGCTATTATATGTATAATGTAAATGCATTTCTAATGATTTTACTATAGGAATGCATTGAAAATCAGGAGGAAAGGTATTGTCAATGGTCAGGAATGAATGCAATCATTATTGATAGAATAGGGCTATTATATGTATAATGTAAATGCATTTCTAATGAGCTATTATAGGAATGCATTGAAAATCAGGAGGAAAGGTATTGTCAATGGTCAGGAATGAATGCAATCATTATTGATAGAATAGGGCTATTATATGTATAATGTAAATGCATTTCTAATGAGTTTACTATAGGAATGCATTGAAAATCAGGAGGAAAAGGTATTGTCAATGGCTGTAAATGAATGCAATCATTATTGATAGAATAGGGCTATTATATGTATAATGTAAATGCATTTCTAATGAGTTTACTATAGGAATGCATTGAAAACTGTGAGGAAAGGGGATTGTCAATGGTCAGTAATGAATGCAATCATTATTGATAGAATAGGGCTATTATATGTATAATGTAAATGCATTTCTAATGAGTTTACTATAGGAATGCATTGAAAATCAGAGGAAAGGGATTGGTTAATGGTCAGGAATGAATGCAATCATTATTGATAGAATAGGGCTATTATATGTATAATGTAAATGCATTTCTAATGAGTTTACTAGAAATGCATTGAAAATCAGGAGGAAAGGGATTGTCAATGGTCAGTAATGAATGCAATCATTATTAGAATAGGGTTTATTATATGTATAATGTGTATTTCTAACATTTTACTATAGGAATGCATTGAAAATCAGGAGGAAAGGTATTGTCAATGGTCAGGAATGAATGCAATCATTATTGATAGAATAGGGCTAATATATGTATAATGTAAATATTTACTTAATGAGTTTACTATAGGAATGCATTGGAAAATCATCAGGAGGAAAGGGATTGTCAATGGTCAGTAATGAATGCAATCATTATTGATAGAATAGGGCTATTATATGTATAATGTAAATGCATTTCTAATGATTTTACTATAGGAATGCATTGAAAAATCAGGGAGGAAAGGTTGTCAATGGTCAGGGAATGAATGCAATCATTATTGATAGAATAGGGTTATTATATGTATAATGTAAATGCATTTCTAATGAGTTTACTATAGGAATGCATTGAAAATCAGGAGGAAAGGGATTGTCAATGGTCAGTAATGAATGCAATCATTATTGATAGAATAGGGCTATTATATGTATAATGTAAATGTATTTCTAATGATTTTACTATAGGAATGCATTGAAAATCAGAGGAAAAGGTATTGTCAATGGTCAGGAATGAATGCAATCATTATTGATAGAATAGGCTATTATATGGTTATCAAATGCATTTCTAATGAGTTTACTATAGGAATGCATTGAAAATCAGGAGGAAAGGGATTGTCAATGGTCAGTAATGAATGCAATCATTATTGATAGAATAGGCTATTATATGTATAATGCAAATGCATTTCTTAATGATTTTACTATATAGTATTGAAAATCAGAGGTATTGTCAATGGTCAGGAATGAATGCAATCATTATTGATAGAATAGGGCTATTATATGTATAATGTAAATGTACTTAATGAGTTTACTATAGGAATGTATTGAAAATCAGGAGGAAAGGGATTGTCAATGGTCAGTAATGAATACAAGCATTATTGATAGAATAGGGCTATTATATGTATAATGTAAATGCATTTCTAATGATTTTACTATAGGAATGTATTGAAATCAGGAGGAAAGGTATTACTAATGGTCAGGAATAAATGCAATCATTATTGATAGAATAGGGCTATTATATGTATAATGTAAATGCATTTCTAATGATTTTACTATAGGAATACATTGAAAATCAGGGAGAAGAAAGGGATTGTCAATGGTCAGGAATTAATGCAAGCATTACTGATAAAATTGGATTATTATATGTATAATGTAAATGCTTTTCTAATGATTTTACTATAGGAATGCATTGAAAATCAGGAAGAGAAAGGGATTGTCAATGGTCAGTAATGAATGCAATCATTATTGATAGAATATGAGGCTATGTATGTATAATGTAAATGCATTTCTAATGAGTTTTATAGGAATGCATTGAAAATCCAGGAAGAAAGGGATTGTCAATGGTCAGGAATTAATGCAAGCATTACTGATAAAATTGGATTATTATATGTATAATGTAAATGCTTTTCTAATGATTTTACTATAGGAATGCATTAAATCAGGAAGAAAGTTGTCAATGGTCAGGAATTAATGCAAGCATTACTGATAAAATTGGATTATTATATGTATAATGTAAATGCTTTTCTAATGATTTTACTATGAATGCATTGAAAATCAGGAAGAAAGGGATTGTCAATGGTCAAGAAGGGAATTAATGCAAGCATTACTGATAAAGTGGATTATTATATGTATAAATATGAAATGCTTTTCTAATGATTTTACTATAGGAATGCATTGAAAAGTGGGAAGAAAGGGATTGTCAATGGTCAGGAATTAATGCAAGCATTACTGATAAAATTGGATTATTATATGTATAATGTAATTGCTTTTCTAATGAGTTTTACTATAGGAATGCATTGAAAATCAGGAAGAAAGGGATTGTCAGTGGTCGGGAATTAATGCAAGCATTACTGATAAAATTGGATTATTATATGTATAAATGTAAATGCTTTTCCTAATGATTTTACTATAGGAATGCATTGAAAATCAGGAAGAAAAGGGATTGTCAATGGTCAGGAATTAATGCAAGCATTACTGATAAAATTGGATTATTATGTGTATAATGTAAATGCTTTTCTAATGATTTTACTATAGGAATGCATTGAAAAGTACTTGGGAAGAAGGGATTGTCAATGGTCCAGGAATTAATGCAAGCATTACTGATAAAATTGGATTATTATATGTATAATGTAAATGCTTTCTAATGATTTTACTATAGGAATGCATTGAAAATCAGGAAGAAGGATTGTCGTGGTCAGGAATGAATGCAATCGTGGCTTGATAGAATAGGGCTATTATATGTATAATGTAAATGCATTTCTAATGGGTTACTATAGGAATGCATTGAAAGTCAGAAGAAGAGGTTGTCAATGGTCAGGAATTAATGCAAGCATTACTGATAAAATTGGATTATTATATGTATAATGTAAATGCTTTTCTAATGATTTTACTATGGGAATGCATTGAAAATCAGGAAGAAAGGGATTGTCAATGGTCAGGAATTAATGCAAGCATTACTGATAAAATTGGATTATTATATGTATAATGTAAATGCTTTTCTAATGATTTTACTATAGGAATGCATTATAGAAATCAGGAAAAGGGATTGTCAATGGTCTGAGATTAATGCAAGCATTACTGATAAAATTGGATTATTATATGCATAATAAATGCTTTTCTAATGATTTTACTATAGAATGCATTGAAAATCAGGAAGAAAAGGGATTGTCAATGGTCAGGAATTAATGCAAGCATTACTGATAAAATTGGATTATTATATGTATAATGTAAATGCTTTTCTAATGATTTTACTATAGGAATGCATTGAAAATCAGGAAGAAAGGGATTGTCAATGGTCAGGAATGAATGCAATCATTATTGATAGAATAGGGCTATTATATGTATAATGTAAATGCATTTCTAATGAGTTTACTATAGGAATGCATTGAAAATCAGGAAAGAAAGGGATTGTCAATGGTCAGGAATTAATGCAAGCATTACTGATAAAATTGGATTATTATATGTATAATGTAAATGCTTTTCTAATGATTTTACTAGGAATACATTGAAAATCAGGAAGAAAGGGATTGTCAATGGTCAGGAATTAATGCAAGCATTACTGATAAAATTGGATTATTATATGCATAATGTAAATGCTTTTCTAATGATTTTACTATAGGAATGCATTGAAAATCAGGAAGAAAAGGGATTGTCAATGGTCAGGAATTAATGCAAGCATTACTGATAAAATTGGATTATTATATGTATAATGTAAATGCTTTTCTAATGATTTTACTATAGGAATGCATTGAAAATCGGGGAAGAAGGGATTGTAGTAGTTAGGAATTAATGCAAGCATTACTGATAAAATTGGATTATTATATGTATAATGTAAATGCATTTCTAATGAGTTTACTATAGGAATGCATTGAAAATCAGAGAAGAAAGGTTAATAATGGTCGGGAATGAATACAAGCATTATTGATAGAATAGGGCTATTATATGTATAATGTAAATGCATTTCTAATGAGTTTACTATAGGAATACGTGAAAATCAGGAAGAAAGGGATTATTAATGGTCAGGAATGAATACAAGCATTATTGATAGAATAGGGCTATTATATGTATAATGTAAATGCATTTCTAATGAGTTTCACTATAGGAATGCATTGAAAATCAGGAGGAAAGGGATTATCTGGTCAGGAATGAATACAAGCATTATTGATAGAATAGGGCTATTATATGTATAATGTAAATGCATTTCTAATGAGTTTACTATAGGAATGCATTGAAAATCAGGAGAAGAAAGGGATTGTCAATATGGTCAGGGTCATGCAAGCATTACTGATAAAGTGGATTATTATATGTATAATGTAAATGCTTTTCTAATGATTTTACTATAGGAATACATTGAAAATCAGGAAGAAAGGGATTGTCAATGGTCAGGAATTAATGCAAGCATTACTGATAAAATTGGATTATTATATGTATAATGTAAATGCTTTTCTAATGATTTTACTATAGGAATGCACATTGAAAATCAGGAAGAAAGGGATTGTCAATGGTCGAGGAATTAATGCAAGCATTACTGATAAAATTGGATTATTATATGTATAATGTAAATGCATTTCTAATGAGTTTACTATAGGAATGCATTGAAAATCAGGAGAAGGGATTGTCAATGGTCAGGAATGAATACAATTATTGATAGAATAGGGCTATTATATGTATAATGTAAATGCATTTCTAATGAGTTTACTATAGGAATGCGTGAAATCAGGAAAAGGGATTGTCAATGGTCAGGAATTAATGCAAGCATTACTGATAAAATTGGATTATTATATGTATAATGTAAATGCTTTTCTAATGATTTTACTATAGGAATGCATTGAAAATCAGGAAGAAAGTTGTCAATGGTCAGGAATTAATGCAAGCATTACTGATAAAATTGGATTATTATATGT
Organism: Ascarosepion bandense; assembly: GCA_037127315.1. Taxonomy (NCBI): domain Eukaryota; kingdom Metazoa; phylum Mollusca; class Cephalopoda; order Sepiida; family Sepiidae; genus Ascarosepion; species Ascarosepion bandense. The sequence goes on from JBBBDQ010001422.1 coordinate 117,129, forward strand.
ATAATGTAAATGCTCTAATGATTTTACTATAGGAATGCATTGAAAATCAGGAAGAAAGGGGATTGTCAATGGTCAGTTAATATGCAAGCATTACTGATAAAATTGGATTATTATATGTATAATGTAAATGCTTTTCTAATGGTTACTATAGGAATGCATTGAAAATCAGGAAGAAAGGGATTGTCAATGGTCAGGAATTAATACAAGCATTACTGATAGAATTGGATTATTATATGCTATATTAAATGCATTTCTAATGAGTTTACTATAGGAATGCATTGAAAATCAGGAAGAAAGGGATTGTCAATGGTCAGGAATTAATGCAAGCATTACTGATAAAATTGGATTATTATATGTATAATGTAAATGCTTTTCTAATGATTTTACTAGGAATGCATTGAAAATCAGGGAAGAAAGGGATTGTCAATGGTCAGGAATTAATGCAAGCATTCTTTGATAAAATTGGATTATTATATGTATAATGTAAATGCTTTTCTAATGATTTTACTATAGGAATGCATTGAAAATCAGGAAGAGAAAGGGATTGTCAATGGTCAGGAATTAATATAAACATTACTGATAAAATTGGATTGTACTTTATTATATGTATAATGTAAATGCTTTTCTAATGATTTTACTATAGGAATCATTGAAAATCAGGAAAGAAGGGATTGTCAATGGTCAGGGAATTAATGCAAGCATTACACAATCAAATTGGATTATTATATGTATAATGTAAATGCTTTCTAATGATTTTACTATAGGAATGCATGAAAATCAGGAAGAAAGGGATTGTCAATGGTCAGGAATTAATGCAAGCATTACTTATTCATTAAGTGGTTAATATATGTATAATGTAAATGCTTTTCTAATGATTTTACTATGGAATGCATTGAAAATCAGGAAGAAAGGGATTGTCAATGGTCAGGGAATTAATGCAAGCATTACTGATAAAATTGGATTATTATATGTATAATGTAAATGCTTTTCTAATGATTTTACTATAGAATGCATTGAAAATCAGGAAGAAAGGGATTGTCAATGGTCAGGAATGAATGCAAGCATTACTGATAAAATTGGATTATTATATGTATAATGTAAATGCTTTTCTAATGATTTTACTATAGGAATGCATTGAAAATCAGGAAGAAAGGGATTGTCAATGGTCAGGAATGAATGCAAGCATTACTGATAAAATTGGATTATTATATGTATAATGTAAATGCTTTTCTAATGATTTTACTATAGAATGCATTGAAAATCAGGAGGAAAGGGATTGTCAATGGTCAGGAATGAATGCAAGCATTACTGATAAAATTGGATTATTATATGTATAATGTAAATACTTTTCTAATAGTTACTAGGAATGCATTGAAAATCAGGAGGAAAGGGATTGTCAATGGTCAGGAATTAGCACAAAGCTATTACTGATGATTGGATTATTATATGTATAATGTAAATGCTTTTCTAATGATTTTACTATAGGAATGCATTGAAAATCGGGAGAAGGGATTGTCAATGGTCAGGAATTAATCACAAACTGTATTACTGATAAAAGTGGATTATTATATGTATAATGTAAATGCTTTTCAGTTTACTATAGGAATGCGTCTGAAAATCAGGAGGAAAGGGATTGTCAATGGTCGGGAATTAATGCAAGCATTACTGATAAAATTGGATTATTGTATATAATATAAATGCTTTTCTAATGATTTTTACTATAGGAATGCATTGAAAATCAGGAGGAAAGGGATTGTCAATGGTCAGGAATTAATGCAAGCATTACTGATAAAATTGGATTATTATATGTATAATGTAAATGCTTTTCTAATGATTTTACTATAGGAATGCATTGAAAATCAGGAGGAAAGGGATTGTCAATGGTCAGGAATTAATGCAAGCATTACTGATAAAATTGGATTATTATATGTATAATGTAAATGCTTTTCTAATGATTTTACTATAGGAATGCATTGAAAATCGGAGGAAAGGATTGTCAATGGTCAGGAATTAATGCAAGCATTACTGATAAAATTGGATTATTATGTGTATAATGTAAATGCATTTCTAATGAGTTTACTATAGGAATGCATTGAAAATCAGGAGAAGGTATTGTCAATGGTCAGGAATGAATGCAATCATTATTGATAGAATAGGGCTATTATATGTATAATGTAAATGCATTTCTAATGAGTTTACTATAGGAATGCATTGAAAATCAGGAGGAAAGGTATTGTCAATGGTCAGGAATGAATGCAATCATTATTGATAGAATAGGGCTATTATATGTATAATGTAAATGCATTTCTAATGAGTTTACTATAGGAATGCATTGAAAATCAGGAGGAAAGGTATTGTCAATGGTCAGGAATGAATGCAATCATTATTGATAGAATAGGGCTATATGTATAATGTAAATGCATTTCTAATGAGTTTACTATAGGAATGCATTGAAAATCAGGAGGAAAGGGATTGTCAATGGTCAGTAATGAATACAAGCATTATTGATAGAATAGGGCTATTATATGTATAATGTAAGTACATTTCTAATGAGTTTACTATAGGAATGCATTGAAAATCAGGTGGAAAGGGATTGTCAATGGTCAGTAATGAATACAAGCATTATTGATAGAATAGGGCTATTATATGTATAATGTAAATGCATTTCTAATGAGTTTACTATAGGAATGCATTGAAAATCAGGAGGAAAGGGATTGTCAATGGTCAGTAATGAATACAAGCATTATTGATAGAATAGGGCTATTATATGTATAATGTAAATGCATTTCTAATGAGTTTACTATAGGAATGCATTGAAAATCAGGAGGAAAGGGATTGTCAATGGTCAGGAATGAATGCAATCATTATTGATAGAATAGGGCTATTATATGTATAATGTAAATGCATTTCTAATGAGTTTACTATAGGAATGCATTGAAAATCAGGAGGAAAGGTATTGTCAATGGTCAGGAATGAATGCAATCATTATTGATAGAATAGGGCTATTATATGTATAATGTAAATGCATTTCTAATGAGTTTACTATAGGAATGCATTGAAAATCAGGAAGAAAGGTATTGTCAATGGTCAGGAATGAATGCAAGCATTACTGATAGAAGAGGGCTATCATATGTGTTGTAATGAAATGTCCCACAATGTTCTCAACAGGCTCCAAAGGAGAATCAGTAATGTGATAGGTACTAACTTGGCGGCTCGACTACAGCCACTTCCCCACCGACGAGATGTGGCTTCCCTTTGTCTGTTTTATAAATATTTTCATGGCTTCTGCTCCAACGAACTGAAGTCACTGGTGCCTCTGCAACAGGTGTTTACTCGTGCAACCAGATTGGCAACTGGGTCCCACCCATTCACAGTTAGATTAACCAAATGCAGACGACAATTCTACTCCTGCAGCTTCTTCTCTCGCACTTCCCGCCTGTGGAATGCGCTTCCATATTCTTGCTTTCCCGACGACTACAACCTCCAGGAATTTAAATGCAATGTCAATACTAATCTCTTAACCACTTGACACTAGTTCTTTCACCACCCCGTATATCTTTTCCTTTCTCTCCACCTTTGCAACCGTCATCACACCTGTATTCCCATCCTTCTCTTGCTCCTTTCTAACTGGTTCGTCTTCCTCTTCACTCTCTTCTAATTAATCTTTTTACTCTTATGTCGCCACATAAGTGGCATTACCACCTTGCTCGGGGTGATACAATTAAAAAAAAAAAAAAAAAAAAAAAAAAAAAAAAAAAAAAAATAATAATAATAATAATAATAATAAAAATTTGTGAACTGACTATATTAGTAGCCATATATAGCAAACACATGAAATACCTGTGACTTGCTTCTGCAATTACTAGCCTGCCACTAGATTCTCTGAATTTGCCATAGTATGTTCTCTTTATAATAAACCTTTCTTCTTTCATCTACGCACTTGTTGCTGTTCTTTCATTTAAGTACCATCTTGTCTGTTCATAACCTCTTTAAAAGTTACAACAGCGAGAAAAATACCAAGACACTGTTTGTAAAACGTACAAATGTAATAATTATGGATTTGATCAAATTATGTTGAAAATGGATGTGCATTGTGGGGCATTGGATATCGACTCGGAACGAGAAATCGGGGAGCCGAGTTCGAATTCCAGCTGAATTCATTGCATTCACTTATGCGCAAATACCCTTGGGAAAGGTATTAATCCATCTATTCCTTCCAATTATGGGTTAAATAGCAGGACAGATTGGGTTCTATAGTCTTGTTCGGCAACCAGTCTACCGCAGAAAGCAATCGCAACCTACTGCAGGATAATCTTCTGCCCAATCAGTCATGTTTCTTTCGAGACATGATCGCCCAAGTGTGTATCACGTATGGCACTTAACTGACTGATGTTGAAAATACTCAGTGAAATTACTCAACAAAAATGGAACAACTGGCTGGGTTGACTAAAGCATTACTCGCTAGTTTATAGTTACAATAACAGCAGCAACAAGAAAAATTTGAAAAATCACAAAAAATTTTTCAACATGGACGGACGCAATTGCAAAAACAACAAGTGGAAGACACTAGGCTATTGTATAGAAACGTAATATCGAAAAAAAAACAGAAGAACAGAGCAACAAATATTTTTTCCCTAAAGGAATATCAAATTCATTATCATAATTCAAGTACGACCCAGACAATGGAGAATAATAATAATTTTAATATAGAAATGCATTGAAAAACTAAAGAAAATGGTCAGGAATTAACACAAATATTCTTCATAGAAGCTTATTATAGTGCCATGTGACAATTAAAACCAAATTTCTTGAAAATATATACTCACCCTTATCTGTAGTTCCTGCGGGTAAACCTAAAAGTGCAGCAGGATTTGCACCTTGATTTAAAGATGTCTCCCATTCTCCCCAACTTTTAGCCATTGTGTTTCTGCAAATAAAATAAGTTGATATGAGAAAATGATAACTACATGCAAAATAAATGATAGATATCATCATTTTATACTAGGTCAGTCAGTTAAGTGCCATACGTGAAACACGTTTGGGCGATCATGTCTCAAAAGAAACATGACTGACTGGGCAGAAGATTATCCCGCAGTAGGTTGCCATTGTTTTTCTGCGATAGACTGGTTGCCAGCCAAGGCTATAGAACCCAATCTGTCCTGTTATTTAACCCATAACTGGAAGGAATAGACGGATTAATACCTTTCCCAAGGCTATTTTCGTGTAAGTGAATGCAATGAATTCAACTGGAATTTGAACTCAGCTCCCCAAATTCTCATTCCGAGCTGATATCCACTGCACCACAATGCACATACTTACCCTAAGTTGGTGAAAAAAAAGAAAAAACAGCATAGAATGATGCAAAAAAGCCCCAAATTTAATAAAACAAAGTTTTATCGTCAAAATGTTTATGCTATTATTAAGAGGAAAGACCAAAGTACTTTTTAATTGTTTAAAAATCTTTTTAATCCTTTCTAACATGTTCGAAATATTGGTTAAAAAATTTTTCCGCATCAGCAGTGTACCAGAGGTTGCTATGAATATTTTAGCACTTTTTTTCTGGGGAAAACAGATTAATTTGAAAATTCTTGCAAAAATCAAATAATTGTTGGTTTTAATGAAACTTTCAGGACTTATTCACAAATGAATGAAATTATTTTTGAAATTATTATTTTTAGAAGATCTTGGTAAAAATATTTTTTTTTAATTCTGTTACCCTCCCGACTCCACTTAATTTCATGAAATTTATAGAAATTGACTTCTGTTCACAAACTTTGTTTTAGTTAAATGCTGAAATCCTTGAGGAACATAAACCTTTTTTTCTCAAACATTAGCCATGTTTCTGAAATTCTGCTCTGAATAGTCAAATAAAAAATGCAATAAAACTATTCCATTTTAGTTTTATTTAGATAAGCTTTTAATTACTTTTATAAATAATAGGACATTATAGTCTGAAGAAAAAAAAATTTTGATCAATAATGAATTTTTACAAGAATTGTTTTTATATCTTAATTATAATAATTTACAAAGTTTAAAAAATCTTTTAAAAATTATTCAAGTCACTGTCTGTATAAGGTCCCACCCCTTTTACAGTGAAACTAATCAAATGTAACTGCAACTTCTACTCTATCAGTTTCTTTGCTCGCCTTTCCCGCCTGTGAAATTCCCTTACATATATACTTGTTTCCCTGAAAGCTACAATCTCCAAGAATTTAAATACGAAGTCAATTGTTATCTCTTATCTCCTTGACTCCAGTCCTTTCCCTGACAACCCTTATATCATGTTCTTCTTCCTTTCCACTCCACTCTCATGCAGCTCTCTTCACACTTGTATTCTCATCCTGTTCTTACTCATTCTCCGACCTTGTAACTTTTCTCCTTTTCCATTCCACTCCTCATGCAGCCTTCACACCTGTATTCTCATCCTTTTACTCATTCTCTGACTCCCCTGTAACTTCTTCCTTTCCATCATTTCATGCAGCTCTCTTCACACCCGTATTCTCACCTCCTTTTTCTTACTCATATTCCTCCGACTCCTCATGTAACTTCTTCCTTTCCATTCCACTGCAGCTCTCTTCACACCTGGTCTTCATCCTTTTCTTACTCATTCTCTGACCCCCTGTAACTTCTTCCTTTCCACCACTCCTCACGGCAGCTCTCTTCACACCTGTATTCTCACCCTTTTCTTACCTCATTCTCCCACTCCCCTGTAACTTCTTCTTCCTTTCCATTCCACTCTCATGCAGCTCTCTTTCACACCTGTATTCTCATCCTTTTCTTACTCATTCTCTGACTCCTGGTAACTTCTTCCTTTCCACCACTCTCATGCAGCTCTCTTCACACCTGTATTCTCACCTTTTTCTTACTCATTCTCCGACTTCCCTGTAACTTCTTTTCTTCCTTTCCATTCCACTCTCATGCAGCTTCCTTCTACACTGTATTCTCATCCTTTTCTTACTCATTCTCTGGACTTTCTGTAACTTCTTCCTTTCCACTACTCTCATGCAGCTCTCTTCACACTCCGGTATTCTCACCCTTTTCTTACTCATTCTCCGACTCCTGTAATCTCTCTCTTTCTTCCTTTCATTCCACTCTCAAGCAGCTCTCTTCACACCTGTATTCTCATCCTTTTCTTACTCATTCTCCGACTCCCTGTAACTTCTTCCTCTCCATTCCACTCTGCCAGCCTCTTCACACCCGTATTCTCATCCTTTTCTTACTCATTCTCCGACCCCTGTAACTTCTTCCTTCCACTACCTCAGCAGCTTCCCTTCACACCTGCATTCTCACCATTTTCACCTGTCTCTGGACCCCTGTAACTTCTTCTTCCTTCCACTACTCTCATGCAGCTCTTCACACCTGTATTCTCACCCGTTTCTTACTCATTCTCCCACCTCTGTAACTTCTTCTTCCTTTCCACTACTCTCAAGCAGCTCTCTTCACACCTGTATTCTCACCCGTTTCTTACTCATTCTCCGACCCCCTGTAACTTCTTCCTTTCCATTCCACTCTCATGCAGCTCTCTTCCACACCTGCATTCTCATCCTTTTCTTACTCATTCTCCGACTCCCTGTGGTCTCTTCTTCCTTTCCATTCCACTCTCATGCAGCTCTCCTCTACACCTGCATTCTCATCCTTTTCTTACTCATTCTCTGACTCCCCTGTAACTTGTTCCTCTTTCTCATCACTCACCTCTTCTGTAACCCCACTACATACCAGTGGCAGTTCTGCCTTGCTAACGGTGAAATGATTAATAAAAAAAAAGGGGTGAAATGAAGAGTATACTTACTAATTGAAAACTGAAAAGCGTAATACAAATTATCACACGCTAAGATTTATAAAATAATTATTTTATGTAGAAATGTTCATTTTTTTTTAAGTATGGTAATTCATATGTGTGTTGGATGTGCGTTGTAGTCCAGTGGCTATCAGCTCGGAATGAAAAATCAGGAAGCCAAATTTGAATTCCAGTTGAATTCATTGAATTCACTTATGTTCAAACACCCTTGGGAAAGGTATTAATCCTTCTCTTCCTTCCAGTTATGGGTTAAATAACAAAACAGATTGGGTTCTATAGCCTTGGTTGGCAACCAGTCTACCGCAGAAAGCAATGGCAACCTACTGCGGGATAATCTTCTGCTCAGTCAGTCATGTCTCTTTCGAGACATGATCGTCCAAGCATGTTTCATGTATGGCACTTAACTGACTGACTGAATTCATGTGTGACATTATCTTTAAAAGGTCATGTATTTCAAGGTTTCTTCCCCTTACAGGAAAAAATTTGGACAATTGATTGTGTAAAGCATGATTATGTCAGCAACATCATGAGTTTTGTAAATCCGTTTTATAGATTCTGACGACAAACAATTATGCAATAATAGAATGTATATAAAAAGTACAATAAAAATTTAATGAATGCGATAACTTTATCATAACAATTATTAATAATAAAAAGATAATACCACTATAATAATAATAATAATACCACTATATTAATAATAATAATACCACTATATTAATAATAAAGAATAATACCACTATAATAATAATAATAATACCACTATATTAATAATAAAGAATAATACCACTATATTAATAATAATAATACCACTATATTAATAATAATAAAGAATAATACCACTATAATAATAATAATAATACCACTATATTAATAATAATAATACCACTATATTAATAATAAAGAATAATACCACTATAATAATAATAATAATAATACCACTATATTAATAATAATAATACCACTATAATAATAATAAAGAATAATACTACTATAATAATAATAATAATACCACTATATTAATAATAATAATACCACTATATTAATAATAAAGAATAATACCACTATAATAATAATAATAATACCACTATATTAATAATAAAGAATAATACCACTATAATAATAATAATAATACCACTATATTAATAATAAAGAATAATACCACACTATAATAATAATAAAGAATAATACCACTATAATAATAATAATACCACTATAATAATAATAATAATAATAATACCTATATTAATAATAATAATACCACTATATTAATAATAAAGAATAATACCACTATAATAATAATAATAATACCACTATAATAATAATAATAATACCACTATATTAATAATAATAATACCACTATATTAATAATAAAGAATAATACCACTATAATAATAATAATAATACCACTATATTAATAATAATAATCACTATAATAATAATAATAATAATACCACTATATTAATAATAATAATACCACTATAATAATAATAAAGAATAATACCACTATAATAATAATAATAATAATACCACTATATTAATAATAATAATACCACTATATTAATAATAAAGAATAATACCACTATAATAATAATAATAATACCACTATATTAATAATAATAATACCACTATATTAATAATAAAGAATAATACCACTATAATAATAATAATAATACCACTATAATAATAATAATAATACCACTATATTAATAATAAAAAATAATACCACTATAATAATAATAATAATACCACTATATTAATAATAATAATACCACTATATTAATAATAAAGAATAATACCACTATAATAATAATAATAATAATACCACTATATTAATAATAATAATACCACTATATTAATAATAAAATAATACCACTATAATAATAATACCACTATATTAATAATAATAATACCACTATATTAATAATAAAAAATAATACCACTATAATAATAATAATACCACTATATTAATAATAATAATACCACTATATTAATAATAAAGAATAATACCACTATAATAATAATAATAATACCACTATAATAATAATAATAATACCACTATATTAATAATAAAGAATAATACCACTATAATAATAATAATAATACCACTATATTAATAATAATAAGAATAATACCACTATAATAATAATAATAATACCACTATAATAATAATAATAATACCACTATGTTAATAATAAAATAATACCACTATAATAATAATAATAATACCACTATAATAATAATAATAATACCACTATATTAATAATAATAATACCACTATATTAATAATAAAAATAATACTACTATAACCCAATTTTTTCGATATTTATCAGGGGTACCTCGACACAAAACCTCTCTAAGCACACTCGCAGACGCTTATGGTACAACTGTGTAAATTTTCAAGAAAATCAGTTCAGTTGTTTTGGAGTCTATAGCTAACAGACACAGACACACATAGAGACAAAGTTCCATTTATATATAAGTTTAGAGGAATAAAAAACTGGTTTCATATTTATTCCTTTGTAAATGATAAATATTGAATTGCGTTACTTCCAATTGTATTAGTTTTTAGAATGTTGTAAGAATAAGAATTAAAGAGTAATCTTGTCATGACAGTTTTTGTTCAGCAATATCAACTTCTTGTATGGTTATTTAATAGTGAAAACTTAACATTCAAACTATAATAAATTTAAGTAAATTACATTATTTCATTGTTGATCAGACGATGCCTGAAATTGTTCCGTTCCAATGGCCACTAAGACGTACGGTAAAGGAGGGTTAACCGTTACTGGGAGTAAAAGAGAATGAGAATTTAAGGCAAGGCAACGGAAAGCCAATCCTGAACAAGAAATAAACGACCTCGACGTTGCGTAATGGTTAACAAGCTTATCTCACTCTCTCTAAAATCATTACAGTTGATTGAGTTCGATCCTCAGTGAGAACCACATACTTTTTGGTCTTACTCTTCTTGTGTCACATCTAAACTGCGCTTATAAAATCACCTCTACCACAACACTGAGTCCTCTGTCTAAAAGAACGGTCGGTCAGCAGTGTAAAATTCAGTAACGTCCAGTGCATAACTCAAAATCAAAATCAAATTAGCACTCTTGACTCAATACAGTATAACCCGATATAAGAGAACCCCAGTTATAAGAGAGATTTTCTCTGGTCCCAAATTAGAGCCTGTTGTAATGTATAAAAAAATAGACCAAACTCGGATATAAGAGAACTGTTATCCGGTCCCGACAACTTTCTTCAGGGTTACACTGTACTAGAAAAACAATAAAACAAAAAACCAGGGAAGTTATGATAACCAATTCAATAACATTAACAACTTTTGTATTTTGGGTATGTGAAAAATAAAATTATTTCGGACGTTAAAAATCGACGATATCTTTTTGAAGTATTAAAAGGACGATCGAGAAAACAGTTTCAAAAACTTCAACCATGTGAGAGTTTAACAAGTGGTTTTAAAAATTAATTCAATGCCGCTCAATCCCGCAAATGAAATCATAAAGCAACGAAGATCTTTTTGAAAAGAATTTTTTTTCTTCTTGTTATTGTCATTAAGCATTGTTTTACTCTTTATTAAAATATCTTTTTCTATTCTAAGCAAAGATTATTTTTTTAAAATCTTTTTTTTTTAAATTTGCACTTACCATTGTTGACAGATCATTTCGTATTTTCCGTTTTCTATTAAACATTTTTATTTTCAATATTTTTTTTCACTCTACTAGAGCTTTAAAATAAAAAGGAAATTTACAGAAGCTTAATCCTACCGCAATTATAAAATTCTTCAGTTGAAACTAAACAGAAATTTACACGTTTTTAAAAAAAAACAAATCTTCAAATTTCAAAACATGAAAAATGGCGCGAATTAACAAAAACAAAATGCAACGACTTTCAAAAAAGTTATTTACAATTTAAGAATTTAATTTTTCATTAAATAAAATCGTTACCAATTATCTTGAAATGCAAAGTCTGTTTCCAAGTGAACACTCAATTATGTCGCACGATGTAGAAGATAATCTTCATTCCTCGTAAAGAACTTTATCCAAGTTTATATGAGGCAGAGGTTACCCTAATGTAAGGGAGATAATTATGGACATTTCTGTCGCATTCAGAGTTATGGTTCTTGCCTGACCTTTACTATTGGATCGCGAGTTCGATTCTCACCAGGTTACCCATACTTGTATTCTCGTGCCAAAAATTGTCAAGTTTAGCAAATAACAATCATAGGATGGCGCAGATTTTTGTTTTTTCAGTGTACAACGGACCAATTTTTGTCAGACAGGGTACAAGTTCACTCAAGGGTTGGTAAAAAAAATACAAGGGAAGATAAAAAAAAATCCACTTTGCAAAAAATAAATTAGTTTTAAGTTTAATTTTAAAAATAAGAAACAAAAATAAAATTAATTTAAAATTTTTAAAAGAAAACAAATTTTTCTGATCTTTAAAAGATTTGATTTAGACTTGTTCTACACTCTGTCAAAAAATTATCTCTAAAAGCTTCGATGGGTTTTTTTTTTAAAAACCCATCGAAGCTTTTTTGTTAAAAGAAAAAAAAATCCAAATTTAAAAAAAAATAATTGGTAAATCTTTTATTCCCCGAAGGCCTTTTACCCCTTCAAATCTTTCCAAAACATCCTTATTTCCGTGCAAATGTATATGCTGAACTCAAATCGATAATTATTTTTTGAAGAAACCTACCTTTATTGATGTTAACGACGAGAAAAAATCGAACTTCTTCTCGCGGTTTAGCTCACCCCGTAACCACCGTTGAAAAATGTTATTCAATGCAGGATGACTTTACGCGTAGTAAGCTAATTTTCATCCTATTTCCTTCCTTTGTGCAATTACTACGCGATTTGTTTTGTTTCAGAACTCATTTTCCACTGAAAGTTGCATGTATTTACGTTTTTTTGTTTCTTTTTTTGTAGAATTTTTTTTTTAATATAGTTAATTTTTCAAATAAATATTTCTTTAAGAAAGTTAACTTTCAAATTTATGAAAATAAGTGTAGGTTAATTAACCTTCAAATGCATTACGTGTATTTGTGTGTTGTCCCCCCCCCCCCCTTTTTTTTAAATTTCAGAAGAAAGTTAACTTTCAAATATATGAAAATAAGTGATAACAGTAGTTTTACTTCACCTTCAAATATATGAAAATATATTTGCGTGTTTTTTTGCCATTTTTTTTATGAAAATAAGTGATAATTGTAGTTTTACTTAATTTTTTCCGACAAAAGAAGACTTTCAAATATATGAAAATAAGTGACGGGTGTAGTTTAATTAACCTTCAAATATATAAGTAACACACACAAAAAAAGGAAAAGAATACATGCAATAACCCTAACCCTAACCCAGTTATCACTTATTTTCATATATTTGAAAGTTAATTTTCTTCTCAAATGAAGTACATGCAACTTTCTTAAATTCATTACCAAGAAAAAAAAAAAAAGGAAAAAAAAAAAAAACATGCAATAACCCTAACCGTAAATTTCTATTTGAAAGTTAACTTCCTTAAAAAAAATTCTACAGCCCAAAAAAAAGGAGAAAAAAATAAATGCAAATACATGCAACTTTCAACAGAAATTGAGTTCCGAAACAAAACAAATCGCATAGTAATTGCACAAGGAAGTAAATAGGCTGAAATAAGCATCCTATGCCTAAAGTCATTCAGCAGTGATTCATATATGAGAACTGTGGTTAGGGGTGAGATAAAATTCGATTTTTTTTTCTGGTCGTTAATATCAATAAAGGTAGGTTTCTTCAATAAACAATTATCGATTTGAGTTTTGCATATACATTTGCAAGGAAATAAGGATGTTTTGGAAAGATTTGAAGGACTAAAGGCCTTCAGGGAATAAATAAAAAATTTACCAATTAATTTAGGCCTCTTTGAATTCTAATTTTTACAAAAGAGGTTAATTTAAATTTGGTACCTCTAAGTTTAGTTTACTAATTTGCTGAAAAAACAGCATAGCATGAAAGAAAGAAAGCCCCAAAAAACTCAATAAAAACAACAAAGTTTTTTTTTGTTTCAGTCAGACTGTTTATGCTATTTGATAACGAACGAAGAAACGGTTATTTTTAAGAGGAAAAAATCAAAGTATTTTTTAATTATTAAAAATTTTGCTGAAAAATCTTGTTTTTCTTTTTCGTCAGCAGGTAACCAAATTGTTGCCAGAATTTATTATGGATAATTACGCAACCCATTTTTTCTGGTGAAAAATACATTAATTTGGAAATTCTTGGAAAAATAAAATAATTGTCGGATTTTAATGAAATTTTAAGGGCTTATATACAAATGAATGAAATTATTTTTGAAATCATTATTTTTATAAAATCTTGGTAAAAATATTTTTTTTTACATCTGCTACCCTTCCCCTCCAGGTAAATTCATGAAATTTCAAGAAATTAAATTTTTGTATCGAAAATTTGTTTTATTAGTTAAATGCAGGACTCCTTGGGGAATGTAAATCATTGATTTTTTTTTTTTAAACAGTTGTTTGTTTTTCCAAAAATCTGCTCCGGGTAGTAAAAAATTACCGATTAGGCAAGATGCATGACTCATGGAATAAGAATAAGATAACAATGACGCCAATGTAACCAGTTTAAACATATATTAACAATAATATAATTAATCGAGTGAAGCATGCAAATTACTGTGAAAGTGAATAGGAGAAAGAGTTTTCTCCCTTAGACTATTAAGGAAAGTCAACTGTTCTTTGAAAGATTGATTGGAATAAAGTCTGAAAAGAAAAATAGTGTACATTTTTTTGTTCCTAGTTAGTTGTTGAGTTCCTACTGGAGTTTGTATTTGGAAATGTGTGTGTACATGCATGTCAGTTAAGTGCCATACGTGATACATGCTTGGGCGATCATGTCTTGAAAGAGACATGACTGACTGGGCAGAAGTTATCCCGCAGTAGGTTGCCATTGCTTTCTGTGGTAGACTGGTTGCCAACCAAAGCTATAGAACCCAATCTGTCCTGTTATTTGACTCATAGTTAGAGGCGGAAGAGATGTATTACATTATTACGGAGTAATTAGTGGGGGATCAGTTTATTACTTCATAACAATAGAAAACCGATCCCCCACTTTATGCCCAGTAGAAGCCTTAATCATGATTCCAACTATTATTATATTCAGTCAGTCAGTTAAGTGCCATACGTGATACATGCTTGGGCAATCATGTCTCGAAAGAGACATGACTGACTGGGCAGAAGTTATCCCACAGTAGGTTGCCATTGCTTTCTGCGGTAGACTAGTTGCCAACCAAGGCTATAGAACCCAATCTGTCCTGTTATTTAACCCATAACTGGAAGAAATAGACGGATGAATACCTTTCCCAAGGGTATTTGCGCGTAAGTGAATGCAATGAATTCGGCTGGAATTCGAACTCGGCCTCACGATTTCTCGTTCCGAGCCGATATCCAATACTCCACAACGCACATGCATGTATGTGTAATAAATAAATTTGCACCACCAATTGCTACGTGCAATCAAGTGCAGGTGTGTATGTTTGAGTTCCGTAAAACTATGAAACCTGTCCCCACGATAGCTGGCTGGTATTACGGGCCTAACTGGCTAGCAGCTAACTGGCTTGCAGTCCGTATGTGCCCTGCTTATTTACACGGGAAAATTGGATTTTAGCACATTAACACAGGATGACCGGTCAAGATTAACCAATCACTGTAATAGGGTGTGTCTCGCAGATGAAAACACGCATATTGTTTTAATGTGTAGGTGTGAAGGTGTGAACATGATAATGTTTACATGCTGTTGAATATAACATGTTGAATTATGTATACGTACGTGGGTGTGAATGTGTGAATGCCACAACATTAATTAGATAAGTTTTTAATTGATTATATATATATATATATATATATATATATATATATATGGTAAGTATGTATTTGCGTTATGGTCCAGTGGATATCGACTCGGAACAAGAAATCGTGGAACCGAGTTCAAATTCCAGTTGAATTCCTTGCATTCATTTACGCACAAATACCCTTGGGAAAGGTATTAATCCGTCTCTTCCCTCCAGCTATGGGTCAAATAACAGGACAGATTGGTTTCTATAGCCTTGGTTGGCAACCAGTCTACCGCAGAAAGCAATGGCAACCTACTGCGGGATAATCTTCTGCCCAGTCAGTCATGTCTTGAAAGAGACATGATCACCCAAAGCGTCTATCACATATGGCACTTAACTGACTGACTAAATTGGCTGGATGTGCGTTGTGGTGCAGTGTATATTGACTTGGAACGACAAATTGGGGTGCCGAGTTCGAATTCCAGTTGAATTCCTTGCATTCACTTATACACAAATAGGAAAGGTATTAATCTGTCTCTTCCCTCCAGTTATTGCTTAAATTATAGGACTGATTGGGTTCTATAGCCTTGGTTGGCAACCAGTCTACTGCAGAAAGCAATTGCAACCTATTGCGGGATAATCTTCTGCCCAGTCAGTCATGTCTTGAAAGAGACATGATCATCCAAAGCGCGTATTATGTATGGCACTTAACTGACTGACTGACTAAATAATTTGGCAGTGAGGTTTCATCATTTTGTGGGGTCCCAGAACAACCTGGATTAAAAAGGAGGTTTTAATGCGGGCTATCCAGTCCACAAAAATAGAACACAAATTTTGAGAAAAGACAATGCAATAAGAAATGTTGCATAAAAATATGAAAATTTTGTATTTGACAATATATATATATATATACAATATAAACAATTTGTACAATTTTTCATATCTTTTGTTTAGTAAAAAAAAGTGTCTTTTATATTTGTGTGAATGTGGGTGGAATATAAAAGTGTTGTATTTGAATGACTGTCATTGAATATAAAAGTGTTGGTTTTGAGTCTGTAATTACACAGAGTAGTAGCACAAAGTTTCTTTCCTTTTTATGTATCAGCCATTAAGTAGGTGGAAATGGAAAGTGTTTCAAATTGTGTTGAAAAGAAGTGTGAATGTGAATTCCTGAGGAAAGAGAGAGAGAGAGAGAGAGAGAGAGAGAGAGTCAAATGGAGATAGTAGTAATTGGTAGTGTATGTGTAAAATGGTGAATCAGTCTACTTAACTTAGTAAGTTGGTGTTACTTCTCCTTTCTGGTTGCTGAGAGATGTAAAAAGTTTTATGGCCATTGTAGGTGTTTCCTTTCTTCTTTCTGTTCGTAATGGTTGAGTGGGCGAAGGATTAGTTTGTTGGCACTGGTCTCTTTGATGTCAGCGCCTATCGGACTATGTATCTGACACTGCGCCTCTCGGGATTGACAGGCGTGGCTGACTGACAGATCGACTGCTTGCTTGAGTTACAGATCGACCGAACTGCTATCTCTCATTGACCCTCTTGACTGACTGACTGTGACTGCTCAGGGGACCTCCTTAAATATTAACTTCTGGTCACGTGGGAGGTTCCCAGAACGGTTTTTTCTTTAGCTGTGAAAAAAAAACGTTTCGATGACATATTTTAAATTTTTTGATTTGTCAACCAATCAGGATCCAGGGTATGATTTTTCACACTGACTTGTGAAAAAGAAAAGCTTTTAGCTGTTTGGATCCTCTTTTGTGGGTGTGCAATTTTACTTTGAATTTTTCCCAAATGTTGAAGTCGTTTAAATTTGATTTTGTGGGTGTGCAATTTATTTTGTGTTTTTTTAGCTTTTTTTTCTTTTAATCATATCACACCGAGCAAGGTGGTAATGCCACTGAT
Organism: Ascarosepion bandense; assembly: GCA_037127315.1. Lineage (NCBI taxonomy): Eukaryota > Metazoa > Mollusca > Cephalopoda > Sepiida > Sepiidae > Ascarosepion > Ascarosepion bandense. Next base: position 134,653 of record JBBBDQ010001422.1, read on the forward strand.
GTGCAGGGGGCTATATAGGAGTGAAAAGATTAGAAAAGAGAAAGCCAGAAACCACATCCTAAACAGGAAACAAGGGATGAGCCTCTTCACCTGTTCAATAGACGTGGTTGGAGTGTGTACTGGTCGATAGTTTAGTCTATCTACTCCAATTGAAAAAAAAGAAAAGAGTGAAAAGATTGGAAAAGAGAAAGCCGGAAACCACATCCTAAACAAGGAACAAGGGATGAGCTTCTGCCTTGAGAAGGGTATTGTTGCTCTTTGTCAAGAGGGTGGCTGTTGATGGATGATATAGGATTTGTATCATATATTTTACATTTGAAATGGTTAAATGTAACTAAATTCTAGTCTAACAATTCTTTCTATCATCAAAGCAAATCCATAAAACAATAGCTTCAGAAAAAGAAATTTCAAGTCTTGGAATGGCCTGAACCAAACCTAATTTAAAATCTATGGTTTAAGGTAAAGAAGGAAATAGATGCAAGAAAAGTAACATCAAGCAATTGTGGGAGTTTTGCCAAGAAGAATGGTTTTAAAAAAAGACGCTCACTACTAATGTAGTAGTGAAAAAGAGGGATCACCAAATATTAAATATAAAGGTAATTTTTTTGTTTAAGTCAACTGAAGTTGTGCTTTTTAGATGTTCTGAAGTAAAGAGTCATGTTGTTTATAATTGCTATACCTTTGGTTTTTGTAGAAAATATTGATGTTATTTTTTTCGTTTGTTTGTTGTTGTTGGTCACATTAAAAAAGAAAAACTCTAATATGGTGGTCAATGAGATATTTAGGGAAGCCATTATTCACAAGGGTTTGTTTCAAATTATAGAATTCTTTAAAAAAAAGTGGGCAAGAAGATGAATTCTAATAGACTCTCATCAGGAAATTTTTAATAACACCGATTTTATATCTAAGAGGCCCATGACTAGTAAAATTAAGGTGACAAATTTTTACTCGTGAGTTTTTTCATATAGTGAAGGAGTGAAAGTATTATTACCAGACTCCATGAGAACATCCAAGAATGGGAGTTTATTATTTGGCCAAGCTCATATGTGAAGGTGAGGATGGAATTTTTTTTGTGTGTAGTTTTAAGAATATGGATTTTGTTTTCGTTCTCACCTAAAATGAAAACATCATCTCCATAGTGGACATATATTTTTGGTTTGGTACCTTTTTTATAAACCATCTTTTCTACATGGGACATGTAAGAGTTAGAGAAGCATAGACCGAGCCCATACTTACTGTTATTTTTACATAAAAATTACATAAAAAAAACCCAAAAACTTAACCATTACACTTTGTCTCTCATTTTTAATGAAATCTGCATAGAAGAGAGATTGCTGCATATATATATATATATGCATATATAACCAAGTTTCATTAAAATTCGTTGATTTCCGCAACATGTTTATATTTGTTGACATTACGATACATTTCAGAGCAGATATGTTTGTTTATGATAGATCGAAAATTGTGTTATATAGGCTTGATAAAAACCTTGTTTAGACTGGAGGCTATTGATGGTCGAGAGGTCTAATGGTAGCTTCCCCTATATAGATAGGGGTCACAGGTTTGAATCCTGCCGAATGGCACACATTTTCGTAAGAAAAATTTATCATAAATAATCAGGCCGGTAGAAATAAATATATAATACTGTTTCATTAAAAACAGAATATCTACTTAAATACGAGTATCGATAAAAAAAGAAAAAATAATGTTCAAACAATTCATTTCATATATATATATATATAAAATAAATTTTGATGTTCAAAACTGCAGAATGATCATTTCAACATGAAATCCCTAAGAGATATTTCACATCTCATCAGCAACTACCACATTTCAAAATGAAATAAAACAAAAATAAAAAAATAAAAAAATTTAAGAATTCACCAGTGGAAGTTAAAAAATTTACCTCACAAAAAAAAAAAAAATCGGTTAGCAATCAATGTCTATTTTTAGATTTTGGACAATTTTACTTTTAGATTGAGTTGTAAGTAAAAAAATTTGAAAATTTGGCTTTGTCTAGCTTTACAAAGGGGAAGTGGGGTTAACGGATGGAATAGGAAGTGGTGTTTGGTTGAGGAGTGGGTTAAACAAAACAGAGAGGGAGGGAAGGGGGGAGAAGAAGAAGGAAAAAGAAAAGTAAAAAAGAAAAATTTTCTATATTTTAGAGACGCTAGATACGTGCCAGCAAAACTAGCATTTATAAATGGGTTAAAGTATTAGAAAAAAGATTTTTAGAAAAAACTTATTTAGGGAAAAAAAGCTGATATATGATTTAATAAAATTTAATTAAGTTAATCTAATTAAAGATAAATCTAAATTTAAATTCAATTAAAATTAAATTTATAAAAAATTTATGTTGTGAAAAAGATATATATACTTGCAGAAAATATCGGGGGTTAAGTTAGTATACTTCATAGAGGTAGATATTCAAAGAAGACAGGAAGAGGAAGGTGGAGGGGTTCAAAATTTCTATTTAAAAATTTAATTAATTGATCAAAAACAATTTAATTTATATTTACTCTCCTAAAAACTAAATTTAGAATTTAAAATTTTAAATGTTCACAAATTTCACCCTATGGCGGCACTTACTAATGAATTCCTTTCTAAAATTCAGGAGTAGGTGTTGGTTTGGGTACTTTAATTTTAGTATTTTTTCTTTATATATATATATATATATTTTATAATTGTGTGACCCCCAAGCAAGGCATTTTACTGCCACTGTTTTACAGGGGGTTGCATAGGAGGAATGTTATGAGAAAGAGTGACAGGTTACAGGGGGTGTCAGGAAGAGAGTATGAGAAGGAAGAGAATGCTGATGAGAGTGGGGTGGACGGAGAAAAAAGCATGAGAGAGAGAGGATATAAGTTAGTGAGACAGGAGATAACTATTGACTTGGAGTGGAATTTGCATTTACAATTTATCGGTTTCACAGTAAAAGAGTGGGACCTAGTTACTAATCATGTGGCTCGAGGAAATTAATATATAGTGGGTACCAGTGATCTAAGTTCATTGGAGCAGAAGCCGTGAAAGTATTTGTAGAAGAGACACAGGGAAGCCATACTGTGTCGGTGAGAAAGCGACTGTATCCTAGCTGCCAAGTCGGGATCGATCACATTACAGGTTCTCCATTGGATTTGGTCAAGGACACCTAGGTGGATAGCAGGAGCACCCAACCAGATACGGCAGCAATATTCAATGCACGGGCGGATGGTCGATTTGTATATGTGCAGGATTGTTTTGAATGGGAAAAACTTCCTGGCCCTACACAGAGAATCAAATATATATATTGTAATATAATTAATTCAACATTTTTGTGACAGAATTTCCAAAGTTTTGGAATCACATTTTAACTATGACTCCATCTTCAAGCGATCATTTTCGAAGTGACTAATGAAAAAAATTTTTTCCAAGAGTCTAAAGATATTTGATATATAAAGATCTATTAAGATTATGAAACATGTATCGGATACAAATCCTGTATCATCCAACAATTAACTAAAATGCAAAAAGTAAAATTGCACATCCGCAAAAAATGGATCAGAACGATTAAAACATTTTGGAAAAACGCAGACCAATGCAAATTTCACAAGTTGGTGTGAAAATTAATATTCTGGATTCTGATTTTTATAGGAAATAGTAAATTGATCTTTGACCCCTGTCAAATTTTATTAACACCTAGAAAATGGCCGATCACTTGACTAGATTCTGCTAATTAACCATATCCCTTGACCGGCAAAAGTCAGAAGGGCGGAGAGATCAGAGAGGCCAGAGAACTGACAGACAGGTCAGTCACAGACTTAACTGGACAGTAAAGAGAAGAAGAAAGAAAGGAAAACAACTACAACAACAAGACATCTTCAACTGACTCCTAAAATCTAACATTTGATAAGTACAATTTCCTTTATTGCTTAACTTTCCTTTTCACTCTCTTGTTGACCTTAAAAATGGGAAAAGAACAGACTTTATTAGTAGCCTGATTAATCTTTTTACATACATGCATTCCGTTACTTACTATTTCTATTTGAATCTTTTCCCCTCTTATCTGAAATTTCTCACTCACTCTTTTTCACCTTAAATTGATCACCCCCCCTTTTCTTTTCCCCCTACTCAGAGGAGGACACAAAAAGAAAAAGAAACAGACATTACTCTACTACTCTGTTAATTTAGAGACAGTGAAACTGACACTTTTTCATTCAAACCAAATTCGCTTAAATCTGAAAGACATTTTTTTCTATCAAACAAGATATAAAAAAAATATACAAATTGTTTATTCAGTATGTATGTTATTAGGCTTACGGCCATATCACGTTGAATACACCAGTTCTCACTCGATCACCAAAGTTAAGCAACGTTGAGCCTGGTCAGTACTTAGATGGGTGATCGCTTGGGAATACCAGGTGCTGTAAGCGTTTAGTGACGGATGTGCGTTGTGGTGCAGTGGATATCGGCTCGGAAAGAGAAATTGGTGAGCCGAGTTCGAATTCCGGTTGAATACCATGCATTCACTTAAACACTGGTACTCTTGGGAAAGGTATTAATCCATCCCTTTGCTCCAGTTATGGGTTAAATAACAGGGTAGGACTTGGGGACCCTGCCCTTAAAAACAAATCCCAATGAATTTTGATACTTGAAAAGAAAAAAGTATTAATAGACACAAAACTTATATAAATTGTTGAAAGAAAAAGGTATTACCAGCAATAAATAAACAAAATTTAGTTGGCAATAAATGACCCGCCAAGGTATTGATATGCCATAAAAAACAAATTTTTTACAAACATTTCTTATTGAATTGTCTTTTCTTGGAATTTGTGTTGTATTTTGTAGACAGGATATCCCACTATTAAATTCTCTTTTTAATCCGGGTGGTCCATACCCTGACACATGGAAAATTCTGTGTCATGAAAATGTTGAATTAATTATAGTACAATATTTAGCCCTACTCTTATATCGAGCACTGTAAAATTAAAAATAAAGGTTAAGAAACAGTAAATTTCTTATTGTCCTCTCTTCACATTATTGTATACTAGCAGTATAGCCCGGAGTTGCTCGGGTGTAATGAAAGCTTTGAAGAGGCTTATCCCTTGTTTCCTGTTTAGGATGCGGTTTCCGGTTTTTTTCTCTTTTCTAATTCTTCTCACTGTTTTTTTTTTTTTTTTTTTTTTCAATTGGAGTAGATAGACTAAACTATCGCCCGGTTCACACTCCACCCACGTCTGTTGAACAGGTGAAGAGGCTTATCCCTTGTTTCCTGTTTAGGATGCGGTTTCCGGATTTTTCTCTTTTCTAAACTTCTCACTGTTTTTTTTATCAATTGGAGTAGATAGACTAAACTATCGCCCGGTTCACACTCCACCCACGTCTATTGAACAGGTGAAGAGGCTTATCCCTTGTTTCCTGTTTAGGATGCGGTTTCCGGATTTTTCTCTTTTCTAATTCTTCTCACTGTTTTTTTTTTTTTTTTTTTTTTCAATTGGAGTAGATAGACTAAACTATCGCCCGGTTCACACTCCACCCACGTCTGTTGAACAGGTGAAGAGGCTCATCCCTTGTTTCCTGTTTAGGATGTGGTTTCTGGTTTTCTCTTTTCTAATCTTTTCACTCCTATATAGCCCCCTGCACATCAGTGGCGTTACCGCCTTGCTTGGGGTGATATGATTAAAAAAAAAAAAAAAAAATCCATGGTACTGGAGCTCAGACTCTTTGGATGTTGGCATGAAAGACTAAAAAGCAATAGTTATTTCCAGTTAAAGCAAAACCGTAGACTGAAAAAAAAATCAATGGATGTAAGTCAAATTTTGATTTCCTGGTATCGATATCAAATAAGTTTTTTCGTTGTAAACTGAATTTGGAGGGCTAAATAAGTCCTCTGAGTAAATGGTATCATGGCCGAGACTAAGAACTACAATTATGCCTACTTAGAGCCAAACCCGAAGCAAAAACTAAAATAAAAGAGCTGAAAAAAATAGACATACAGGCAGATAAACAGACACATGCACAAACATCTTGCCTTTTTTATATATATATTATCAATTTTTTGCATTATTATAAGAACTACAACCTTGAAACTTCTGAATATCATTTATGTTTTTGTCTATGAGTGTATCAAATTTGATTAAAATCGGACCACTCCTTCTATAACCTGATTTTTTTGATTATCAATTTTCGATACTTATCGGGGGTACCTCGACACAAAACCTAGCTAAGAACACTTGCAGACGCTTGTAGTACAACTGTGTAAATTTTCAAGAAAATCGGTTCAGCCATTTGGGAGTCTATAGGTAACGGACACACACACACACACACACACACACACACAAAGTTCCATTTATAAATAAGTTTAGATTTAGATTAGATTTAGATATCATTCAACCACTGCTGTGGTCGAATATATTCTTAAGTCTGACATTGAGTGAAACTAGGCAGCTTTCACACGACACCACGAATTCAGTCCTCAACCAAATTTCCCAGTTTACAGAATTAGAAGACACATTTCTAGCTACATCAAAAAAATTTTTTTTTGAAATTTTGGCTCAATAGAAAAAAGTTACATGTAATAATAAATCTTATTTTATAATTTTTTGTTTAATATTTTTGCATGCAGTTTTCAACATTTAAATTCTGATATTTTTATGTCAATTTTTGTCAATCAAACTTTGTTTATCACTTATCATTTTATCAGAATTATAAATAATCAAGTTTTTAATCAGTCATATCTATTGAACAGTTGAAGAGGCTCATTCCTTGTTCCCTGTTTAGGATGTGGTTTCCGGCTTTCTCTTTTCCAATCTTTTCACTCTTTATTTTTTTTCAATTGGAGTAGATAGACTAAACTATCGCCCAGTTCACACTCCACCCACGTCTATTGAACAGGTGAAGAGGCTCATCCCTTGTTTCCTGTATGGGTTTCGGTTTCCGGTTTTCTCTTTTCCAATCTTTTCACTCTTTTCTCTCTTTATCTACTCCAATTGAAAAAAAATAGACTAAACTATCGCCCGGTTCACACTCCACCCACGTCTATCGAACAGGTGAAGACGCTCATCCCTTGTTTCCTGCTTAGGATGAGGTTTCCGGCTTTCTCTTTTCCAATCTTTTTACCCTTACGTAGCCCCCTGCGCATCAGTGGCGTTATTGCATTGCTTGGGGTGATATGATTAAAAAAAGAAAAAAGAAAAAAAAAGTTGCATATAAATTTTTTCTTTTTAATATTTTGAATGCAGTTTTCAGCATTAAATCTATATTAAATTAATAACAATGCCTGAAAAAAATTGTGGATGACATGACAAAATGTGTGCATGCAAAGTAATATTTTTAAGATTATGTAACACTGTAAGTGTTCCTTATGTACACACATTAAACCAAGTTTTGATGGACCTAGATTTGAACCCCGAAATAGATATTTGAAGAATATGTGTGTATATATATATTTTTTTTTCTTAGAAAGGGCTGAGAAAGAGAGGTATAAGAAAATAAGCACTGAGGTGGCCAGGAGATAGGCAAAACACAAGGCATTCACGAAAATGACCTCGACTGATATAATAACCAGATGTCTAAAAGCTAGAGATGTAAAAGGGAGAGAACTCTGTTTCTTTCATCCTTGTTTGTTTCTCTCCCAGAGAGGGAAATAAAGGATAGACTGAAAATGAAAATAATTGGTCAGTTTTGGAAGGAGACCACCCATGTCAGGATGTAATTGTAATTAATGCTGACAGGTGAATGTATAAAGTCAACAGAATCGTGTCTCCAAACTCCCAGGATGGTGAAAACTGTAATCAGGTGATTTACAATGAAGTTGATATTAAATTTTTAATGGAGAAACATTCTGATCAATTTACCACTCCACACTGCAACAGTTTCAACAGAAAGACAACTGATTTGAAAATCAAGTCACAATGTCACAAAAACTTCAGAGACGAGATAAGAGACTTACTCAGAATGGGCGGAGTGAAGATACAGAAAGAAATCTCCCCCACTCTCTCTCCCACCACCATAGTAACATAAACACTGTATTCCCTCGAATGACAAATAGACATATTAGCATAGCTTATGAACTCTGAAATAAGCGGGATTGTATTTTCTTTTAATTCTTTTTTTTTTTTTTTTTTTTTTACTCGCTCTCTTCTGCTGTCCAAGGAATTGCAATATAATCATTGGTTTACATAGACTGGCCTTCACTAATGTCGTATTTTTTTGTTGTCTGTTCCCTTATTTCTGCATTATGCACCCAGCCACCTCTTGATTTTCAGTCGTCGATAAGTGCTGCACGAAGACAACAGCCTCTTTTTTTCTCAGGTCCTTAACTTCTCTGAGATCAGAAATCACAACATGGCAGAGTAAGTGAAAGATTTCGACTGACCATTTGACATCTTCGATCACCTGGGGAGGAATGGAAGCAAACAGCTACAGACTCCGGTGGGACTAACTTATGGCCAGTAAATGTACGCTGGAGGCATGTGCGAGACTGGAGGCGGATGACATCAATTATATTAAACCGGAAAAGTAAAAGACAAGATATTCTAGTAAAGTATAACAATAAGAAATTTCGTAATTAAAATATTGCAGCTAAAAATAAAATTTGAAGGCAATATTTTAAGTAAGAAATTTATTTTTTACTTCACTAGAATATCATGCCCTTTACTTTTCCAGGTTTAATAACATCTTAAGAATACTATTTTCATGCGCACATTTTTTCCATATATATATGTATGTACTACTTTAACACCTATTTATGATGACATGGATTCACGAATTTGGTGTCAAATTTTTAGTTTCATCTTTGAGTTAGGTTGTACTGATGTGGAAACAGGACACTCAAAGTGAGGTACTTCTGATCATGGACACAAGAATGAGAACAATACACTCCCGATCAAAAATTTAAGCCCACTTAAAAATCTTTAAAAAATTTTGTTTTTTACAGATAGATTTTAAACTCCTCCCACTTATTACATACGACAATCTAAAAGGTTATGGAAACAAAAAACTACATTCCAAACATTTTATTTAGAAATTTACATTTTTATAAAATCAGGCGATTTACACATGATCAAAATTATAAGACCTGAGACAAAAATTCTATGAAATTGTACAAAGTGTATGAAAATATTTAACAACCAAATTTAATAATGAAGTCTACCTCCACTGCTTTTGATGACTTCAAAAATTCTGTCGGGCATGCTAGAAATAAGCGTTTCCATTAAGGTGCGGGGGATGTTTCTCCAGCTTCTGAAGATGGCTTCACAAAGTTCATTTTTTGTTGAATATTGTTTGCCATTTCGATAAACATCTCTTGTCATCCATCCCCAGACATTTTCAATTGGGTTCAAGTCCGGTGAGCATGCAGGATGTCCCAAGAGATGGACCCCATTTTCTTGTAGAAAGTTCAAGGTCCATCTTGCAGCGTGGATTGCAGCATTATCCTGTTGGAATAACCATCCATCCCCACACAAACGATGGCCCCACCGTCATCAAAGATGCTTTTTGTAGCATGTTAACACAACCAGCCGCTTTCTGACGACCCTGCATCACATGGAGCTCCATCGTCCCTCTGTAAGAAAAGGCACCCCATACCATTAGGGACCCTCTACTATGATGTGTGGAGAAAATTGCAGGAGGCATGTTTTTGTTATACCAATATCGTTGGAAGCCATGAGGACCATCGAGATTGAATTTTTTCTCATCAGAAAACAGGACTTTTTTTCCACTTCTCAACGTCCCATGTTTGGTCTTCACGACCAAACTTTAAGCGGCCCAACTTGTGACATAGAAGCAGCAGAGGAATTTGTTTACACTTTTTATTTACCATGCCTTTTTGTCTTAAGTGTCGTCTGATGGTTACGGGACTGCAATCAGCTTCTGTGACTGCCTTAATTTGACTAGAAGAAAATCCCCCGTCTTTCATAACAACCCGTGTTATTCTCCTACTCCCTACTCAATGCAGGAGAAATTTTTTGGGGCCTATAATTCTCACTGTTCTTTAGAAAAGTGAGAATCAGTTTTACTGCGATTCACCTTAGCTGCGATCGCCTGCTGACAAATCTTGCTTATGGAATTCTAGAATTCGAGAACGCTCAACTTTGGTAAGTTTGCTTGCTTTAGGCATGGTAACACCTTTACGCAGTGATTGCTAATCTCTAACTGAACTAAAAACATTGGAATTGCCATAGATCTAACAATTTATACTCCTGGTCTTATAATTTTGATCATGTGTGAATTGCCTCATTTTATAAAAATGTAAATTTCTAAATAAAATGTTTGGAATGTAGCTTTTTGTTTCCATAACCTTTTAGATTGTAGTATTGGTAACCTTAAGTGGGAGGAGTTTTAAATCTATCCATAAAAAAATTCTTTTTAAAGATTTTTAAGTGGTCTTAAATTTTTGATCAGGAGTGTATATGCTTGCAGATTAAATAAAGGCTTTAATTTGAAATTCTGAAGGTTATCCCAGCTGAGAGACATCTGAAGAATGCTGGAGGGCCTAACAACTAAAACACTGATGAGAACGTTCATCCAAAAGGTTAATAACGAGAAATCCCCATTGAAGAAAGTCAGACAAAAATCATTTGGTTTTTATCTAACATAATGGAAATGAATTTTATCAAAGAAAAATACAAATAAATCAAATGACAAGCATCAAACAATAGCGACCATTTTAGGTTTTTTTTAATAAAATTCATAGGAGGAACAAGTAGGTGGTGCAATCCTTATTTTTATTAATCGTATCACCCCAAGCAAGGTGGTAATGCCACTGGTGTGCAGGGGGCTACATAAGATTAAAAAGATTAGATAGGAGAGTAGAGAGAAAGACGAACCAATTCAAAAAGTTAAAAATCATTTTTAGCTTGCTGGCAGTTACATGTCTGGGATGGTTGGCAACTTTCTTTTAAAATATTCTCAAAAGTTATTTCTTTTCACTTACTTAATTTTAAACTTCCCATGCTTAATTGAACGTTTGGTTTTGTTTTTTAAATTGGCAAAAACTTCTCTGGTTGTTGGACTTTAAGTTACAGTTCACCAACCTATTTTTTTTTTTTTAATTGGAGTAGATAGACTAATCTATTGAACAGGTGAAGAGGCTCATCCCTTCTTCCCTGTTTAGGATGTGGTTTCCGGTTTTCTCTTTTCCAATCTTGTCACTCTTACGTAGCCCCCTGCACATCAGTGGCGTTACTGCCTCAGGGTGATATGATTAAAAAAAAAATAAATAAATAAAATTAGAAAGAAGGATGGGAATACAGGTGTGATGACAGCTGCAAAGGTGGAGTGAAAAGAAAAGAATTACAGGGTGGCATAGAAAGAACTAGAGTCAAGTGGTTAAGTGATGAGTATTGACATTGCATTTATATTCCTGGAGGTTATAGCCGTCAGGAAAGCAAGAATATGGAAGTGAGTTGGCCTCAAAAGTAGAAATGGCAAGCTAGGTTCAGATTCAGGCAGTCTGTTGTATTCTCATCCCACTAACAGCTCAGGATAGCCATGAATCCAACTGTTCTCTTTTTAACCACGGATTAAATATTAGATCAATGTGGACTCACTAACCTTGGAGAGCAACCAGCCCTGGAGAAGGTTAACTCTTAAATTCAAACCATTTACATGTACTGTCATCAATTGTGGAGCAACAATTCTTCAACCATTAACCCGCTTAGCTTTGATTAACATGTCTTCATTGTGCAATGCGCTCATAGCTGCTTAGAGGCAGCCTATAGCACGTGCACTTTAACAGAATTTATATATATATATCTCTCTCGCTCATTCAGTGAAATGAATTAGAGCACTCTAGCTATTGGGCGCATATAATGATATGCGTTAAAAAGTCTGCCTACTTCCACCGAATGCCCATAGCCCAGGAGTAGAGTCGTTGACTGACGCCATTTCGGTCGGGTTTCAATCCTGGGTAAAAGGGCAATCGGAGTCTGGCTGTACTGATGAGCTGTGATGAAAAAAATAATAAACAACTGAATAGCACAGAAAACATTTGCTCAAGTAAAATTTCAACAATGTTTTTTTTGCGTTTTTTTTTACAAGTGTTTATTTATTTGAACAAAATGGCAGTATTACAGTGTCTAAATGTTTTCAATCTTTCTCGGCTATGGCAATAAGATGAGCTTCTATCTCGGATTCTGTTAATGTTCTGTAAATAAATAATATTTTTTTGATTATAAAACAATTAACATAAGTGCATTCCATATGAGCGTAAAATAATACAACATTGAACAAGTCTCTGAAAAATATAAGAAATCTAGGCAAACAACAACCAGGACCATGACAATGATGAATTTGAATAATGACATAATCAAAGAGCTAACAATGGTTTTGACATAATCATTGACAAACCCAATTGTTGCATTATTTCAAATTGTTATGATATAAAAATTAAAGTGAAGCCTTTTTAATTTTAATCCATTATAACCGTTCACATTTTATGACTGCTATGTTGGTAAAAACTGGCAAAAAACTTGAAGGTATCAAAGTGCAGAAACAACTTTAAGGGCCAATCCAATAGAGATAAAACTTTAGGTTAGTCATACAAGAAGGTAAATACAAATGTTATTTTCAGTTTTTTATTAAAAAGAAAAGAAAAAGAGAAAGCATGATTATTAAATACAGACTTGATGGTCTCAGATTTCAATATCCATGTTATTTATGAGCACTTCTAGAAAAAAATTTGATGGAATACTAATTTTTGCAGAAATCAATTATAATCATGTATTAAAAAAAAAAAAAAAAAAAAAAATAAAAATAAAGAAGAAAAAATTGAATTAACTAGTTTCTGTTTCCATCAGAGCTGAACACAACCCTGTCTGCAATTGCGGAACATCTTATAAAAATAAAAAAGAAAGTGCTATGTCTTTTCTGCTATGTGCAGATTATATTCTCTGTAGCCTTTGAAAATCTTGGAAACTATTTTGATAAATCAAAAACCATCCTTGTATAAACAGAAGGATTGGTTGCATGAGGTTTAAATGGGGTCAGTATGCAAGAAACATTATCATCTCAATGTTATTGGTTTTGATTTTTTCTTATATTTTATTTCGTTTTTTTTAAAAAAATCTTTTCCAACGTTTTAATTTTTCTTTGCTAGTCTTTCCCTTTTCTTTTCTTTTTATTTTATCTACTTTATCTTTTTCTTTAGGTTTAAAATTTTTGACATGTCTGGCTTTCCATGGCAAAACAGTGTTACATTACTGTCTATTGAGGTGTACACACATTGTTCTTTGGGGTGTTATAACTTCCCACCCCACTTAATTCATCTCATTGGCTGACCTTATTTTTATTTATTTTAAAAATCTTATCTATATATCACAAAATAAATTAATCACATTTTACTGCCTGATGATGGTGTTTCAACACTGAAACTATAGTTACTGAGTTGCAGTATGCTATTATAAAATAATAATACCTTAGAGATTATATATATATATATATATATATATATATATATATATAACTATTGTTAGCCAGTTTTTAGTTATAATTAAATTAGACCAGTTGTATTAAAAAGTGCTCAATACATATATAAAAAGCTTTTCAATATTTTTCATTTGGATGTCAGCTGTTTACGTAACCTTGCTTTCAACCTATTGGTATTTTTGAGTGTTTTATAAAAACTGAATCTCCAACATTAATTTCAAACGTACAATAGGGATTTTTACAAACACATGACTGGAAGTTTAAAATAAGTGAAATTTTAAATTTAGGGACAAATTTTTCAAGGGTCAATCTGGAAATAATATTATGGCTAACTTTTCTTCTTGGCCATTTTTCTCTTTATGAGCGCGACAAGAGTGGATCACATACACATACAGAGTGGTCTCTGCTGTAACAGAGAGTATACTTAATAGCTCTGTTATATTACATTGAATACAGTTTTATTAACACTGGAAATATATATATATATATTAAACACAAGAGACAATGAATGTCTATAATGTTTAATCATGAGCCGTTCTAAACGTCATATTTTGGCTTTAATTTCAGTTGAAAAAGACAAAAATTCTCCAACATCTGGATAATTTTTTTTTATTAATTTGCTTCTAAGCTTTCGGCTCACATGAGCCATCTTCAGAGAGGTTATTTAGACGGTAATACAATAACATCCACCATCACTGACGATTTTTTTTTGTGTTGACAAAACTCTGCTAGGCAACAGCAATAGTTACAAAAAATAAACGCAGTTCTCAAATTTGCGACGTGGTTCTATGACATCACACCGCGTGATAGCGCAAAATGACAAGAAAACCATGTAATCAAATGCAATGTAACATGTTATGTCCGGATTTAAAGGTGATTTTATTAATTGTTGGTTGTTTAGATTTGATGTACATGGCCTCCAATATCTGAATATTTAGAACGGCTCATGATTAAACATAATAGACATTCATTGTCTCTTAAGTTTAACAGTATATGTTTAGAAAATTATTTGCTGCCTCGATACACTAAATATATATATATATATATATATATATATATATATATTCTAAACATATGCTGTTAAATATAACAGACAATGAATGTGTTATGTTTAATCATGGGCCGTTCTTAACATCGTATTTTGGCTTTAATTTCAGGTGAAAATAAAGAGAAAAATTCTCCAACATTTGGATATTTTTAAAATTTTTTTTATTATGCTGGTTCTAAGCTTTCGACTCACATGAGCCATCTTCAGGGAGTTTACAGGGACGTTAACAAAGACATCCACCATTGAAGATGATTTTATCTTGTGTTGACAAAACATTGCTAAGCAATGATAATAGTCATTGAATAACAGATGCAGTTTGTAAATTTGTAATGCGGTTCTATGATGTCACATCGCATGAGAGACCGAAATGTTAACAGAACCACATGTTTAAATGCAATGTAATGGTGCTATGACCAGATTTAAATGTGATATTATTAAGTGTGAGTTGTTTTGATTTAATGCAGATGGCCTCCAATATCTGAAGGTTCTTTTTACTGTGTGTATGAGTGAGGATTATTGTATTGTTGACTAAAATCTGTCTGATATTACCTACATGGCTTTGTTTTTCTAAGAAATGTTGTTTAATTGTACTCTGATGAGAAAGGTGACAGGTAAGTCTACGAGAGAGTGTGGTTGTAGTAAAACCAATATATGTAGTGGGTTTATTATTAGTACCAGAGATACAATCTCTGAACGGGCATGTAAATTGATACACTACATTGGTTTTCTGTAGAGGATTTAGTTGCGTGGTCGTAGAGTTATCATGTGAGCCGAAAGCTTAGAACCAGCATAATAAAAAAAATATCCAAATGTTGGACAATTTTTGTCATTATTTTCACCTGAAATTAAAGCCAAAATATGTTTAGAATGGCTCATGATTAAACATAATAGACATTCATTGTCGGTTATATTTAACAGCATGTTTAATCTGCTGCCTCAATACACTAAATTTTTATATATATATATATATATATATATATATATATATATATAGTTTTAAGGTGTGCTATATTTATAGGATAAAGTGTTCAATATCAGAGACAGAGCCGAGCCAATGTAAATATAAAAGAGTGAACAAGTAAGTCAACACTCAGGGGTGACAGACTGGTTCATGCTAAGTGCAATCATCAAACCACGTGTTGAGTTTTTCCTTGGCTGATTTCCTGACGATTGCACTTAGCATGAAACAGTGTTGCCCCTAAGTGTGGAGTTCAAGGTTCACTCATATATATATATATATATATATATATTATTTTGAACATTATTTTTACCGATACTCGTATTTAAGTAGATATTCTGTTTTTAATTAAACAGTATTTTTATATTTATATCTACCGGCCTGATTATTTACGATAATTTTCGATTTTACTGTAAACAAGCATATCTGCTCTGAAATAATCAGGCCGGTAGATATAAATATAAAAATACTTGATATGCTTGTTTACGGTAAAATCGAAAATTGTGTTATATAATCGTCTGATCAAGAGGCTATCCATGGTCGAGTGGTCAAGACGGTACCAGATCAAATGGTATGCTTCCCCTATGTAATAGGGGTCGCAGGTTCAAATCCTCCTGGGTGGCACACATTTTCGTAATAAAAATTTATCGTAAATAATCAGGCCGGTAGATATAAAAATACTGTTTAATTAAAAACAGATTATCTACTTAAATACGAGTATCGGTAAAAATAATGTTAAAAATAATTCATTACAAATTGTCGGTTGCTTATAACCAAGTTTTGTTAAAATTCGTTAATTTCCGTAACACATATATATATGTGTGTGTGTGTGTGTGTGTGTGTAAGAAAACAGCTAGTCAAGTGGCTGAAAGTGCTTGCAAAAATAATTACAAAACATTTTTACATTCCTTAACTCCAGAAAAAAGAAAATGTAAGAATACTGGTAAAATTAAATCAAAAATTAATAAAATCTTCCTTGTCAGTTGTTGTCAATGAAATATACTTAAGAGAAATGTTGCTGCCCAGATATATATATATATATATATATATATATATATATGGGATGATTTTATTTCTTAATTTGATGTTTTTATTGCTTGAAATATTAGTTTTAGTGGATGTGTCTAGCTAAATAAGGGGCCTCCACTGAAAATAACATGTGTCCACATAAAAATATATCAATTATACATAAGCTCCACATTTTAGTTTGAAGGAAAAGGTTTTATGTAGAGATTAGAAAATAAAACAATGCATAAAAACGTTTTCCATCAAAGTAAAATAGGTTAATTTTCTTTTATATAAAAAAAAAACAAAAAAAAAACAACAAAAAAACAAAAAACAACAAAAAAAACAAAAAACAACAAAAAAACAAAAAACAACAAAAAAACAAAAAACAACAAAAAAACAAATTGACTTCAGTTTTATGCAGACTATATCTTTTGTGTTAGGAATTAATTTTTAAAATTAAAAAAATTATTTTTTAAAATTGGTTTATTTTCTCACCTATATTTGGGATTGTCTTTAGTTACAAGCCCAACCTCAATTTCAGTTGGTTTGAAATCGGCAGAAAGAACTGTTGATAAACAGGAGATGGCTACCTGTAAAAATAGAAAATAAGAAAAGTTTTCTAAATTATTTAACTACAAATGAAACTAATTTGCAAAGGATGTTTAGGTGCAGAGTAAAAAAGAAAAAAAAATTGTCAATAGTCTACACAATACAAATTTCCATGTCTGATTTTTAATACTCCAGTTGGGAAGTTCAAGGGAAAGTGTTTTATTTGGTATAAAACTCATTTAAGATAAATTTGATAAAACTTGATTTTGTCATATCTGTAATGAATTTTACTGAAGAGAGAGAAAAAGAGATTATTAGTTATTATTGGGAATCTTTAGTTGATTTTTTGACTGTAAACATCTTTAAATGCTAAAATGGACATTTAAGAAAATAAAACATTTCTCCTATGATTCAGTTCCATTCTGAAGCAATACAACTGTTGTTACCTCAACTGCTTCTGAACTGGTAAAATCTTGTTTCTTCTTAATTTTCTTTTCCAAGTAATTGTTTGCCTCCAGCTGTTTCACTCCAGCTGCAGTGGCTTTATAACCAGAATAGTAACCCGCTGGGTCAGTCTTGTACACTTGTGGTCCAGTTTCGTCATCATAACCAACCAAAATCATACCTGGAAAAAGAAAATAAAAATAATTGTGCACATCCTGAAGTAAAAATGATAACCATTAACCACGAAATATAATTCTTCATATGAACTGGTTAAGATAATAATAATAATAATACTACAACTGAAAGAAATATGTGAAAATTATTTAATGAATCTTTCAGGCTAGCAGAACTTTTGCCAAAAAGTGCTCAACATAACAAGAGTTATAATATTTGACAAACCCAAAAAAGTCAAACTGGTTAGCAGACTAAAGAAAGAGCCTCACGTAATAACACTCATCAGAACCAGATGTTTGATATGTTTTATGAACTACAGTCTTTAGACAAACGTTTAAAAAAATTAAACTTAACCCAAAGTATTTTCATTACACTATCAAACATCTGGTCCTAAAGAGTGTTTCAATACCAAACTCATGAATTGCATAACCAGACAAGTCACTTGAACTGATTACAAAAATTTATAAACACTTCTATACACAGTAAATGACTTAATATTGGGGGAAAAACAAACCAAAAAAAAAAAAACAAACAAACAAACAAAAAAAAAAAAAAAACAAACAAACAAACCAAAAAAAAAAACAAACAAACAAACAAACCAAAAAAACAAACAAACAAACAAACCAAAAATAAAACAAAAAAACAAACAAACCAAAAAAAAAACAAAAAAACAAACAAACAAACCAAAAAAACAAACAAACAAACCAAAAAACAAAAAAACAAACAAACAAACCAAAAAACAAAAAAACAAACAAACAAACCAAAAAAAACAAAAAAACAAACAAACAAACCAAAAAAAAAAAAAACAAACCAAAAAAAACAAAAACAAACAAACCAAAAAAAAAAAAAACAAAAACAAACAAACCAAAAAAAAAAAAACAAAAACAAACAAACCAAAAAAAAAACAAAAAAAAAACCAAACAAACCAAAAAAACAAACAAAAAACAAATGTCATATTAAAAACATGAGAACTTAATAATTTTCATTAGAATAATGACATTTTATGAACTCCAGCCTCAAAGGAAAGGCTTTTTTTTTGTTTTTAATTAAACTTAACTTAAAGTTTTAATTCCATAAACACCCAAGACTGACATACAATAAAATTCAAGTTATGGTTTTCATCTTACAAATAGCAAATTGAATATTTTGTGAATTTAAAAAATACTATGATGTACCAAAAATCATGGGGTTGCAGTATGTAAGAGTAATGATAAGTGATACCACCGTGTTCAGTGTTCAAGGAAAAGCCTAGAACTATGTCAGTTGTGATCTGACATCTACTGAATCGGTGTGTACATTGGCTAGGGTGCTCATGGGGCAGGTGACACGAATTATCCAATTTCAAATGGGAAGGATAGTGGGTGTCAAATGAATAGGGTCCTCCATTTCTAAAATTGTTGGAACATTTGAGTTCCCTCAATCTATGGTTTCATGATGATTTGGGAATACATGATGCAAGTCATTACCACTTACTGTGGACAGAGTAGAAACTGCACAAGTCTTTAATGATCATGATCAGGGACATCTTGTTAGAATTGTCTGTGGTAAGTGACAAGTGACACAGGTTCAAATCCTGTGTATATTTAATGCAGATGGATAATCAGGTCAGTTCACCATCAACTTCCATGAGATATGCAAGCAGATGACCTTCTAGGGTAGTGGTCCCCAACCCCCAGGCTGCAGACTGGTACCGGTCTATGGATCAATTGGTACTGGGCCACAAGAAATATTGAATTATTTCCATTTTATTTACTATCTAGTAACTAGATGGGAAATAATTAAATTGTTAGACTAGATTCTAGTCTAACATTATTTTATTTTCCAGATTACATCTCCATTAATTGAGTGCTGAAATTTAACCTACAAATTAGCAAAAATGAGTATGAAACAGACATCATTAGAAAGTTTCCTTGTGAAAGGGAAAAGGCCCAGTGAAGAGACAGAAGAACCTTTAACATCAAAGAAACAGAAAGCTTTCAACAGACAATACCATGAGCCCTACATGGATTCATCAGAATAGTTGTTTCCCCACACACCAACCCTGCTCTGCATAGTATGCAGTGATTGGCTCTCTAATAAGGCAAGGAAACCTTTAAAACTGCTTCGCAACTTGAACACCAAGCATCCTGGATTAAAAGACAAACCCCAGGAGTATTTTGAAAAAAAAAAAAAAAAAAAAAAAAAAAAAATTGAAGGACAGAAGAATTTTCTGAGGGCCAACACATCAATAAAGAAGAATGCACTGAGAGCATCATATTTGTTTGCTAATCATATTGCTAAGACTGAAAAGCCATTCACTATTGGTGAAGAATTGGTCTTGCCTTCCACAGACATTTCCCATGAACTTCTAGGAAAGACTGCTGTTAAAAAGATAGCACATGTGCCTTTGTTGGCTAGCGCTGTGACTAGGTGCATTGAGAAAATATCTGAAGACACTGAGACGCAACTGTTGGAAAGGCTTAATACATCACTATGGTACACACTCTAGGTTGACAAATCTACAGATATCGACAACAAGGCAATACTATTTGTTTATGGGCAACATCTGTATCAGGACGTGCATGAGGATTTTTTATGTGCACTATCTTTGTCAACCAACACTACAGAAGCAGAACTGTTCAAGTCACTTGATGGTTATATTTCAAGACAACTAAAATGGTTTTTTGTGTTGGCATATGCACACACAGAGCTACTGCCATGACTGGACTACTGTCTGGTTTAACTGCTTGAATTAAGGAAATTGCACCTGAGAATGAATATACGCATTGTAACATTCACAAGAAAATGCTGGCAAGCCGAAAAATGTCACTGGAATTAAACAGTGTATTGAATGATGTTAAAATTAGTAACCACATCAAAGCACACACCCTTAACTTGCACCTGTTTGAGCCGCTTTGTAAGGAGATGGAGACGGAGCACACACACTTTCTCTTCTACACAAAAATAAAATGATTATCCAGAGAAAAAACACAAACCAGAGTGTTTGAATTATGAAAGCCATTTCAAAGATTTTATAGAAATTATTACGGAGTCGTCAATTGGGTGACCCGTGATTGGATGAAAAACAACCTTGCCAAGCTGGATTCATTGCAATTCCCTAGATTTGTAATCAGTGAAGATGGCTCTACCAATCTTTAGATATTTTGTGATGCCTCTAAAAAGGCTTATGGTTTTGCAGTTTATAGCCTACAATATGGTGGTCCCTAGACGCGTACAGTTTGGGGTTATTTTAATTTTACTATTCATTTCTGATATACATTTGCAAAATCAAAGGTCACTAATGATGTACCAGATACTAAGGGTGCATTTGTTGCAATAAAACAACGTCTGAAAAGGACTAAAAATTTAAAAGGTAGTAAAAACTCTCCCAATAATCTATATATATATATATATATATATATATATATATATACACCATTAAATTCAGTTCTATTTAAAACTTATAGTCTTCACATCACTTAGTTTATAGGGTACATGTTACTGAACAAAGAAAACAAGTGTTAATGATATTGTACTATATGCTTGAAAGGATTAAATTTCTATAGTCCTATTAGTGCACCATAGTAAGAATTTCTTTACATACAAAATAAAATACAACACTCATTTCTTTCAAAGTTGGAGTTCCTTGTGAAAACAAATCTTCACTCCTTCTACATTTTAATTTGAAGAGTTAAAAAAAAAAAAAAAAAAAACAACTTTTCATTGAACATTTCATCCTTGGCTATTTTTGCCTAAAAAAAAAAAAAAAAAAAAAAAAAAAAAAAAATCAACTTTACTGTGTGAAAGTTTATGTTGCAATGGTTTCATACTGCAATTTTGTTTTGGGAAGAATATAGAAATTATTATGGAGTCGCCAACTGGGTGCCCCGTGATTGAATGAAAAACAACCAATCACGGGCTACCTTTTTAGATTTTCAACAAACTCCCCACGTGAGCAGGTTTTACAAACTCCCTTCCTCTTTTGCTTGTTGGGACCTTACAGACAAGACGGCCCCGTCTGCTCTCCGTCATCTAGACCCAGGATACGTGAGGGGATTTGACAGCAACTGAAGCACAGAAGTCATGGCTCTATTTCTTCAACCCAGCCATAACGACACAGGAAATATAAACTGTTAAAAGGACGCATCTTTCAGATAAGTTCCGCAAACTCGACTGTTTGCAAGAGACTATCCTTTCTTTTCTCTCTTTTTTCTGGAAATACAAGTTTATAACATTTTCATCTGTGTTTGTGTTCCTTTCTTCTTGTTGGCGTCACAATATTGTTACCAATTAAAATTGAGAAATTCCCAATAATTTCTCTCAGAAAAGAAGTCACTGCTGACAACACATTTTCAGTGACAAGGTATGGGTTGCAAAACTGGCTTAGGTGTGACATATTCAGCCAGCACAATGAACTCAATCTGTCCCTTTAGGGGAAAATAACAAATGTTTTCGAATTGGCAGACAAACTAGTTGCATTTAAAGTCAAACTGGAGTTGTGGGGACAGTGCATGAACAGAAGCATTTTCTAAATGTTTCAAACATTAGTGGAGATTTGGGGCAAGACTAAGCCTGAACCTTCATGCTCTCAGTTGGTGCACGATCACCTGTCTTTGCTTTTAAGAGATTGAGCACTACTTCTCAAACACAAAATACCCGCAAACTGGTAAGGAAAGGATTTGCGACCCATTTGTTAACAAACCAGGTGAATCTAGCATATCTGTGCAAGAAGATGATCAACTGCTGGAGATTGCAAATGATGGCAGCCTTTAAGCTATGTTCAAGACAACAACTCTGTCAGTCTTCTGGATTAAAGTCATGGCAGAATACCCCGAGATCGCCACCACAGCACTTTAAACCCTATTGCCATTTCTGATATACTATCTGTGTGAAGCAGGGTTTTCTGCAGTAACAGCAACCAAAACTAAACAACCAAGGTTACTGGACATAAGTAGCACATTTTGGGTGTCATTGTCTCCTATTACCCCCAGATGGAACTGTCTTGTTGCAGAGAAACAAGCTCATAGTTCTCATTGATTTAGCGGCATGCTAGGGAGTTAAAATGTTCATGCACTTTATATTCGTTTTTTTCTAGTGTACCTCTATTTTATTTTAAAGGCATGTTTAAATAAACAATTAAATTAAAATTGTTTAATTAAAGCAATCTACAATATGAACTAGAAAAGCGCTCAGAGAATGCACACTCCACCAAGCACTGAGTGATACTGGTGGAGTGAATAAGTCTACAAAATTTTTACGGAATGTTTAAGCACTGACACGCAGGGCCGCGGTAAAATGTCAAACATTAAACGGTCCGCAGAGATAAAAAGGTTGGGGACCACTGTTCTAGGGTGTCTCTGTTCTACATTCCATCTATCCCAACAACATTGGGTTATTCCAGAAGGATGTTATTCGAGAGAGTTTTAATTTCATGATTGCTGCGAATGTTAATTGGCATACACTTAGTTTTGGTTTCATTCAGGTGAAGCCCTGAACAGTTTGCTGCTGATTCAAAAGATAGTGCCTGAGCACTAAGGAGGTTGTCTGACAACAGCGCAATGTCATCAGCAAAATCAGCATCGGTAATATAAAGTGCAGGATAACGTGAACTTCTTCTAGGCTGATACATGAGTCCATTTTCTTTTGTCTCCACAGAGATGAGCAAAATGTAGTCTATTACAATGATGAAAAAGAAAGGTGCAAGTGTATTGCCTTGGAGAATACCAGCTAGAATATCAAAAGGCATTGAATGCCTTAAACACGTTGAAGACTACAAATATCTAGGATCGCACATCAAGAATTCTGAAAGAGACTTTGATATCAGAAAAGGCATAGCATGGACTGCTTGTAAAAAAAAAAAAAAAAAAAAAAAAAAAAAAAAGGATAAGATCTGGAAATCCAATCTTGATCGTAAAATCAAAATCCAAGTTTTTGGAACACTTATTGAACCAATTTTACTCTATGGATCTGAAACTTGGACCCTTTCAGCAAAACAACAGCGCCGTTTAGATGGATGTTGTACTCGTCTTCTCAGAAGAGTACTTAATCTTTCATGGCGAAACCACCCAACTCTAGAAATGATATATGGAAACCTACCAAGAGTATCAACCTTGGTTCAAAAGAGACGTGTCCAGTTTGCTGGGCATTGTGCACGTGCCACAGAAGAACTTGTTTCATCGTTTGTATCATGGAGGCACCCATCATCTCACAATCGATCTCGTGAGTTAACCTTTCCAGATAGGATACATAGAGATACATCTATTGCCATGGAAGACCTTACAGGAGCTATAACAAATAGGGAATACTGGAAGGGCGTAGTGAGTTTTATCTCGGCCGAGGCCGCAGAATGATGATAATGATTCCAGAAGGATAATGCCATGTGTAAATGGTTGCCCAGAACTAGTTTGTGGAATATTCTCAAGACATCTAATGAATAATGTGGAAAGATCTATTTGCAAGCAAGATCCCATGTTTACTAATATCAGGGTGTTGTGGACAGCTATTCCGATAGTGTGTACAGACATTTACCCAAAGGTGTGATTGACGCTGTGTTGCTGCATTTTAACAGGCTAAAGTAAATCCGACGATACTAGGCAGCTATTTCATGACTTTTGGCACACCAATGTACAAGAACAGAAATCTAAAGCAAGGAAATATAGCACAGACGAAACTAGATAAATACAGATTATCCATTGGAAACAGATATACAGACTTACAAGTGATAAATATATATTAATTATCCTGATGATTAAATTATCCTGATGATTTCAACATGAAATTGCTCATTCTCATCGATTACTATTTTTGAAAGAACGGGAAGGAAAAAAAAAAAAAAATGAAATCAAAAATTAAGTG
Source organism: Ascarosepion bandense (assembly GCA_037127315.1). Taxonomy (NCBI): domain Eukaryota; kingdom Metazoa; phylum Mollusca; class Cephalopoda; order Sepiida; family Sepiidae; genus Ascarosepion; species Ascarosepion bandense. The sequence goes on from JBBBDQ010001422.1 coordinate 159,075, forward strand.
AAAATATCTTTTTGCCTAAGTAGAATAACGTACAGAGGCTGCGATGGGTAAATTGTTGCCATTATGTATTTTTAATTTTTGTTACATGCATGTTGTTTTTGTTGACTGCACAGTATAGCAGGGTCAGTTGGACACCACCAGTGAGAAAAACAGCACCATAATGCAGGTCACTGCCAGAAATTTGGAAAGGACATGCTGCACTGCTTGGCATTTGCTCCAGAAGCTTCAATACGAACATTTCTGAGTGTTTGGGTGACAACAGAGAGCAGTGCAGTGGATTCAGAAAGAGTTGGAGGAGTCTAATGATGATTACGAAGGTGTTTGGAATGATCACTTGTGATGGCAATGTTATACCTCCATTTATCTTCCCATAGGGCCTAAGGCTCAACATGGAGGCCAACATCAAGTGCTTTGAGGAGGTAGTTTGGTTTGGTTGAGCTTTACAGCATATCAACCTTGGAAGGTTATCTAAATGCCGACAACACTCTACTGGTTAGAAAGTAAGACCAATGAACATCTTTGTTATTAGAGAAAATTTCTGCAAAGAGGCACTCACACCACTTTGTAAAGATGGACTTTGTTGAAGTATAAAAACTGGAGAAAATGTTTTAAAAAACTTGGGAGGGGGGTATTTTTAAGTGAGATACTATTGCAAAAAAAAAAAAAAAAAAAAATGTTTTGTAAAGACCAATTTCTTTGATGAAATTGGTTATATAATTTGGATCGATATTCTCAAAAAGTTTTTTTTAAGTTATCTGACAAAGTATGTGTTTCGGATTAGTCTTACATTGCAATGTTCGGTCATAGTGATAAGGTTGATTTAGTTAGATTTTAATGAATTGATTTTTTTTTTTTTTTTTTTTAGAAAACTGAAGATGATTTCTAGTTTTGTATTCAAAAATGTATAGCTGGTAATAATTTTTTTTCCTTCAAAAATTTACATTTTTCTTCAAAAGTCTATTTTTATACTTTCATAGTGTTTTGACCCCAGTTTGGAGGTTAACTATTTGTTCATAGCTGAGACCCTAACAGGTGCAACCACTCCGGGTCAGGGTGAACCTGGGAACAACAGCAATTAAGAGGTGGTTCTATGTTCCTCACAACCTCTCAATCAGAGGCCTTGCAGCTGGATGCAGTTTATCATCATGCCCAGGACCTAAGGAGGTACTGCTGACATGAACCAAGAGGGTGAATGCTGGTTGGTTATTTTGTTTTATGGCATATCAACTTCAGTGGGTCATTTATTGCCAACTAAATTTTATTTATTGTTGGTCATACCTTTTATTTCAAAAAATTTATTGTTGTCTATAAGTTTATGGCTGGTAATACATTTTTCTTTTGAGGACCATGGAGAAATAAATTTGTTTTGATCTTTTCAGTATGTCAGTCTTAGTTATTTATTACTGTGGTGTCGATTTCTTTAAATGGGTGTAGCATTTTTTTTTTTTTTTATAATATATATATATATATATATATATATATATATATATATATGGGTTTATATTTTTGAAAAGAGACTGACTTCTTTCAAGTAGTTCAATATGACTTTTTCATCTGTTTTTTTATGAAAAGTTTTCTTATATTCTTTGAATTATAGTATTTTTGTCGGGTGGAGGCTAAGGCAGTGCAGTCTATTAGAAAATGTTTTACTGCGTAAGCCTTTTGACATGTTATATACTCAGGAGGGTTTTCTCCCTTCAGTAAAAATGAATGGGTGATGTTTGTGTGGCCAATCTTTGTTCTTGTTATGACCACCTCTTCTTTTCAAGTTAGTTTGAAATTGGGGCTCCATTTTCCAAGAATGGGTTTGATTTCTTGCAATTTGTTTTTTTTTGTATACGTTCCATTGTAGCTACTATTTGTTTTTAATGTATGAATTTATGATTGGTTTGAAATCAGTATAGGGGACTTTTAATTTAGAGTTTTTCATGCTTAGTGACTTTTTTTGCTGCGGTGTCGGCTTCTGTATTTCCATGGATGTCAATATGACTGGGAATCCAATATAAGATGTGTTTATTTTTTTTTTGCTGATGTTGTTGATTCTGTTTAATAGATTAGTTATTAAGGGATTGTTTGTATTCTTTCTTTTCAATGATGTTAATAATGATAGAGAGTCAGCGAAAATGATGAATTTATTTGCTTTGTCAGCCGTTATATTTAGGGCCAGATGTATTGCTGTGGTTTCAGCGCTAAAGATTGAAGATTTATCAGGTAGGCGTGTTTTTTAGTATAGCTGAACATCTAACCTTTTTGTTGATTTTAGAGCCATCGGTAAAGATATGTTCATAGTTTGGGTACTCTTGGAGGATGTCATATATTTCTTCCATATAAATGAATTTGATTGTGCTGGTTTTGGGGTGTTTGGAGAGGTTTAGTAATACTATAGGTAGATTTATTTGCCAGTGTGGGTTTCCTGAAATTAAAGACAGCCAAGGTGGGTGGTTTAGTCTGATAGCTTTGTGTATTGAAGCAATGTTCACTTTGGCTTCATCTATTATTTGTTCCATACGTAGTCCAAATGGTTTAATCGCCTTTTCTTTTTTACTAAATAATTTTTTGTATTTGGGACAAAAACACACTGATATGTAGGGTTTGAGGTATGGGATGCTAATTTTGTGTAATATTGGAGAGCAAGTTTTTTTTCTCATCTCATTGTTAGTGATGATTCGTTTGCCTCTGCATATAGGCTTTCTATGGGCATGGTGGTAAAAGCTCCCAGTGCTAGTCTGAGTCCTTGATGATGTATTGTGTCAAGTTCCTTGATGTAGGACTTTCTAGATGCACCGTAGACGAAACAACCGTAGTCAAGTTTAGATCTTATGAGCGATTGGTAGAGCTTTAAAAGGGTTTTGCGATCAGCTCTTCAATTTGTATGGACTAAAGTTCTCAATAGTTGCATTCTTTGATTACATTTTTTTTCTTAAATATTTTATATGAAGTATGAAGGTGAGATTTTTTTATCAAATATGACTCCAAGATATTTGTATTGGTCTGTTAATTTGTTATTGCCAAGTGTCAGTTCAGGATCGTGGTGCATTTTGTCTTTGTTTGTGAGAAGTTGAAGCCATTTATAATGGCCCAGTCATTTATTTTGTTTCAGCATATTTGCAGGTGTCGTTGTATAATGTTCATGTATTTGGCCTTGAAACTTATGAGGTCATCCACATACATGGCACATTCCGTTCCGGTATTAATATTTTTGGCTATATTATTAATTTTTATATTAAACAGTGTAACTGATAATATGCCTCCTTGTGGGACTCCCATTTCTTGTTTCTTTGGAGCTTGAAAAGACATTTCCGAATTTTACTTGAAAACTCCTGTTGCTCATATAATTTTTAATGAATATTGGCATCCTTCCTTTTAGACCAAGTTCTTTTAAATCTTTTAGTATTCCGAATTTCCATGTTGTATCGTAAGCTTTTTCTAAATCAAAAAATACGGTTACATGTTCTTTTTGGATAAAAGCTTCTTGTATGTTAAGTTTCCAGCTTTATAATGTGGCCGATGGGGCTCCTATTTTCTCTAAAACCTGCTTGGTGTTTGGTAATTAGATTATTGGTTTCTAAATACCAGATTAATCTTTTATTAATCATTCTCTCAAGGGTCTTGCATATACAGCTCGTGAGTGAAATGGGATGGTAATTTGTTGCGTCTGTGAGGTCTTTTGTAGGTTTTGGTATGGGTACTATTGTAGCTTGTCTCCAGACATTTGGGAATTTTTCATTTGTCCAGATACTGTTATATATTTCAAGTAAGTATTCTTTTGGTTTTCTAGGTAATTCCTTTAGTAAAGTATAATAGATTTCATTTGGTCCAACAGTTGAGTTATGTGCATTTTTAAGTGACTCTTCTAATTCAGACATTGTAGTTTTCAGAGTTATCTGAATTAAAGTTAATTTTTTGTTTTTCTTAGCAAATTTTGATGGTTTGCAATTCTTTTTTCTCAATTGGTTGAAAAGGAATTTTTAGTAAAATTTTCAGCTAAAATTTCAGTTATGTTTTATTGGCTTGTGATTTTAATATTATGGATGATTTGCTTATAAGCTTGTTTGAAGTTTTTCCCTGAAATCTTTTTAATCATATCCCATATTTTTTTGGTTTGGTATTTGAATTTACTTTGACATATGCTTGCCATGTTGTCCGTTTGGCTTCTTTAATAGCTCTGCGTGCTTTAGCTCTATCGTTTTTATAATTTTCTAGGTTTTCTTTAGTTGGTTGGTTTTTAAATTTTCTGAGAGCTGCTCGCCTGGCTCTGACAGCTTCTTTGCATTCTTTATTGAACCAGGGGTTATTAAATTTTGGTGATGGTGAACTTTTGGGGATATTTTATTCTGCAATTGTTTTTAAAGTGTTGGTAAAATATATGATATCCTCTTCTCTTCTCTTATATTAGCTTCTGATGTCAATTTCATTTGACAAGTGTTTTTGAAGTTTTGCCAGTTTGCCTTTTGAAGGTTCCATCGAGGTACTTTGATGTCTTTTTCCAGTTCTTAACTTTCTAGTATAATTGGAAAGTGGTCACTTCCGCTGGTATCGTGATATGTTTTCCAATGATAATCCAAGTAGATACTGGGTTCACATCAATAGCTGGGTATGTTCCAGTAGCTGGGTGCAAATATGTATATGCTCCATTGTTGAACAGGCATAAGTGGTTTTCATTCAAAAAATGCAGATAGGCACCATGTTGTTGGGTGCCAACAGTAGAGAGGCCTGATGTCGGCCAATCAGAGTTAAAGACAGACTAAAAAAAGTGATTTTGCAGACAAAGTTGCAGTTGGAGTAGTTGCAGCTCGTGTGGCAGAGAGTTCGAGTTCCCGGTCCAGAGACAGAGAGATAATTGCCACACAGTTGGGTGTCAATCTTAGAAAATCGCCACCTGCCAAAGACAGTTCCCAATTGAAGAAGTAAAAAGACAGAGAGATGATTGCCATGCCATTGGGTGCCGAAAGCCTGTCGCCAATCAATCAACCAGAGTTAAGAGACAGACAAGAAGAGAATTTGCAGACAAAGTTTGAAATTGCCAAATGAAGAGAGTAACCCAGCACTTCGGCAATTTCTGTAACATTCCAGAAAACAAGCAACAAGTTGACTAGACTTACAACGAACTTAGAACTGTGCGGAGCAGCTAGCTGCTACCAGCCAGATTTCTCGTTATTGCTTAGGAGAATAATTTGATTTACTTAAGAAACTTCTGTTCCGCTACCAGTTTGATAGAAGCAGGGAATGGGAACTATTCAAGAGACTATTGTGTATATTCTGTATATAAAGACGTTATTTTGCAACACTTCGGATGTTGGTCCACTTATTTTTCTTGGTGCTATACTTTTTCTTTCTTTCATTACTCAATTGTGTGCACGCTTCCTGGTTTGGTTTAGTTCGGCAGAGAGACGGCTAGTGGAGAACAATGTGGGACAAGGAAGGGAGATCACCATGACAGAGTCAATTTACAACCAGCTATTTGGATTGAAACCAACAGCAACCGGCCGGGCAGTGGCATATATTTGGTTTTTGTGAACTTTGATCTTCAAAGGATTTGTTTTTATGAGGGGAAGTTAGGGTTTGGGAAGGAGTTAATTTTTGGTTGGTTTCTTCTTTGGTTTTTGTTTTCTCTAATTTTTGGAGGTGTAATATTTTAAAATTTTTTTGAAAGTTTGGCCATTCGTTTGGTTCTAAATGTATTAGATTTTCTATGAGTTTATTGTCTATCTAATGGGTAATATTTGTATTTATCCCTTCTACTACTCTTGCAGAAGATTTATTTTTTATATATCCTTCGACTATCTTTTTTGCCTCTGGGTAAGGAATATTTATTCCTAGGATTCCTTTTCTTTCTTCCAGGGTTCACATGTTTTGGAGAAAGCTGGGTGGTTCCCTTGGCAATTTATACATTTAATTTCCTGGCATTCTTCTTCATTGTAGTTTGTTTCTTTTGAGCCACATTTGACGCATGTGGAGTGTCCTCTACAGGTTCTATATTGTATCCTATTGATTTTTGAAGAGATTTGAGGTGTATTAAAAGTGAGTATATATGTTTGTGGGTATCTTTTCATTATTTTTCTTTATAAATATTCTTTTGTGGTCGCTAACTCCCTGACTGCTCATTGAATTTGTGATTTCTTCTGGGGTGGCGAGCGATAATTTTCTGCTTCTGACTACTCCTTTTGATTGATTTAATTTTTTATGTGGATTAACTTTGATGTTGATGTGAAAGGTTTTCATTTTTTCTATTGTCTCACTCTGATTTTTTGTTTTGATTTCTACCATTAGGTTTCCATCTCTTGTTTGCTTAACTGTTTTTGATTTATCGTATTAGATAATATTTTTTCTATTAGAAAAGGGGATAGGTTTTTCCCCCAGGGCTTCTATCACATAGAATCTAGGGAATTCCATGTTGATTTCTTGTTCACTATCTGAGTCAGATAGGGCACATTTGGGCTTTTTGTTTTGATTCGTCATGAATCTTGTTTTGTTTTTCTCACTGTCTGTGCCCCAATCCTCACCCACCTTGGAGCCTGTTATTGCGACTTATCAAGGGGGAAACCCAATCGCCTTGACAGGTCAGATTTACACAGAACAGTATACTCATTCACATGAGACACCCAAAGCATCTGTCACCAGGTTTATTACACTACCCAAAATTTTAGTGAATAAATAGCTTGGTTTGCAGCCATGTTTGGGCTCATGTTCTTCACATGATGATTGACCCTCAGCCAGCGCTTTCTAGCGTCTACTTAGTTGAAATATTCTATAATTTAATTTTTGGAGGATGGGAAGTCACTTTCATTTTCGTGTTCGCTTCACATTTCTAGTTTTTTTTTTTGATTTCTTGGAAGTTCATTTGGAAGTAGACGTTAGGGCCTGACCTGACCAGCCGATTGATCGGATCGGGCCTCTCCGACTGCCCGTCTAAGTGATGTGTTGCAAGACCATGACATCTTTGAATCCGGGCCATGGCCTGTTCAATCACCAGGATCCCGTCCCCAGACGACACAGGTCGCCACCCACGGCCAACAGGTGGCCCCATTGAGGGACTTTTGCTCTCTGCAGAGGTGCAGTCGACGTATTCTGAAGCCCCGCCGACAGGGCAAGGTGAATGCTGGAAGACTATGTCTGGCAACAGGACACTGCCCCATAACACACAAGCAGGAGAACCCAGTCATGGCTGTCAGATAATTTGTGAATACACCACTCCTTACATCTGGTCACCTAACTACAAAACCCTTTACAATTAAGTGTGGGGCGCAGTTGGGCAAGAGACTAACAAAACTCCTTGTAACATTAAAGATGAACTAAAGGCAAGGATTATGGCAGAATTCATCAACTTAAACAAGGAGACTGTTCAGAAGAGTTGCAGGAGATACCAAAGTTATCTGGAGGTTATGGTTGAAGCCCATGGTGATTTTATTAAATAAACTTATTCTTAACTATTTCAAGATATTTTGTGTAATTTTGGTAAATGAGATATCAGTGTGACTTTCATTTTTGCATAGACGACAATTCATCTATCTCACTCTGTGCCTTGATATTTACTGAGAATTTTTTTAAACATTTTTATTTTTTCATGTTAATTTTTTTTCAATATCTTTCTGGAAACAAATCTAATTTCTTGTTAAAGAATTTGACAATTTAGAGCTAGAGCTTTCTTGGTTAAAAAGGACTCCTTTTTTGTTTTTGTTAAATTTTGCATAATAAAATTGAAGCAAAAAGTGTTCTTGCAACTGCATTTTTTAATAATACTTTTGAAATGTAACAGAATGGACTGCTCTCACCCAGTCTCATCCATTTCCCAGAATTTGACAAAATAAGTAAATATCAAAATTTCCTTTTTTAATCTAATTTTGATGATGCAGAAAACTTTTCAGCACCCTCTTATATGTTATTGACATGATAACATATCAAAGATCTGTTGCTGTTTTAGATATAATCACAAACATTTGCCTTAAAATTTTTTTTATGTGCCAGTAACTTTCCTGTGTTCTGTCTAATTCTGGTTAATTCAAACAATTTCAAATCACTGAAAAAGAAAAGCTATAACCTATAGATTAAGAAAATCTACCCAACACAAAGTGAAAAGTTATTGTAAAAGAAAGAAACGGTAATAAAAAGAAAGCAAGAAAGAATAAAAGATTTTAAAGGGAAACTCAATGTTTTTTTATACTTACAGCACCCGAGTGGTCTCATTTCAGCACTTTGTGTATAAACCTGGGAGATATCAGCTAAGCGCTTACATAACATATCAACTGGAATTTCATACCCGTAAGTGTGCATCCATTTTGCAGCTTCATAACGAGCTCGTTGCATTTGGGACCGACTGTCGGCTAAAGAAAACAGATTTAATCCCAGATGTTAGAAAATATCTAAGTATCCATTAGCTTAGATTTTAAAGGTACATTTTAATAACACATTTTACTAACATATTTGTTTTACCATTTCATACTATGTAAGTTAAATACTTAAATCTAATACAGCAGTAAAATGAATATAAAATTTACATCAACCTGGAAATAGTATGATTTATTAGGAACATTATTAAGAGAAATTTATTGGGTAGAAAGAGACTTAACATTCAAGAGATATGTGGATCTCTTTAACTACTTTGGATGAAGCAGTAATTTAATAATATTCACAAGAATTAACACTAAGATCAAGTTTTTAATGTTAAAGTAATTATTGAAAACTCTTAGGAAATTGAAATATCGTTAACAGTTCAGTAGAGAAGACCAATGATATGCAAACTGAATTGTGAAACTGAAAAAAATTAATTGCTGTAGCATTAATTTGGTTTTATGTAGGTATACATGCCAACAAAACAATTTTCACTTAACATATTAACTTTGAAGATGTAATGTCTTGTAACAAGGCAGAAAATAAGCCATTTTATAATATATTATTCAATAAATACAGAATTTTCACATTAAACAAAGTGAATTTCTAAAATACTATGATAAAAAGGTCCCTGTAAGTACCTGTCATACCAGTCATGACACATCCTATATGGTCAGTAATCTGATAAAGGTGTGTCACAGTATCAGGGTCCAAAAGCTTGTCCTATAAGAAGAAAAACAAATGCATCAAAAACCTTTAAATCATTGTTAAAGAAGCATATTTCAAGCAGTAATAATTATGTGTGCATATCTATATGTGAGGGGGTTGATGAAAACAGGTATCAGGAACAAAAGCAACAAAAGTAAATAAGTTTATTATTTGGCCATTTGATTTTACATATTAGAAAAACTGTTCATTTTTAGACACAAACAGACCTTTTCCCATAGAGCTTTCAGGTTTTTACCTATTTTCTGTTATATGGATTTATCTTTAACAGTAACAATTATTATTTGTAACCATTGGGTTTAAAACTATTTTCTTCTATATTATTAACATCTGAACAAGAAAGATATTTGCATAAAAGATAACTCTTCACCAAATCATTTTTTGTCCCAAAAGTATATTTTCTACTGTTCATATTATTTCTTCATGGAAAACCTACCAACAAATGGAATCTACCCTTTCCACTTCAGGCTGCTGTTATATCTTTTCAGACATTGTCCATTCACATGACTGGTGTCAATAAAAACAAACCTTGACAATATCTGGCAACAAATATTGCAAAATAGACATTTCTTCATGATATTTATTTCACTTTGACGTAAGTTATCTGGAATGACTTTCCAGGTTTGAGGAATATAACCAGCTTTGATGAAAGTCTTCACCTCTCACTAGACAAGTACTGTAACTAGTAATGATATGAATGGGTTTATTAATTAGTAGCTTTTTCTACCAGATTAAACATTTTAAAGAATTTTAAAAGATGATAAAAACATTGGTATTACAGGTCTGTTTGAAATTAAATTGGTGTAGTGGAATAATAGTTCATTAAGCGACACTTATCACATATGATTAAAAAAAAAAAAAATCAAAGAGTCTCAATCATAAATACACTGTTTGAGAAAATTTTCAAAGCCTTCCAATTTTACTATTTCTGGTTGATCCAATCAACAATATTTATGAAAATGCATGCATATGATGTAACACAATTAGTCGTCTTAAAATATAAAGCCAATGAAGAACAATATTTCCCACTTTGTGGTAACACATCATGTAGTACTGAGTGCAGTTTTAAGAATCTTTTGATTAAAACAATCATCAGATAAAATTGTCATTGTTTTTATTATGATCATATTAAGTAGATATCAGTAAATAGTGACTGAATAAAACAGGGGAATCAAAACAGACAATGCTGAAGACTTTTGGAAGTAATACACTTAACTTGGCAAAGGCAACAGATTCATCACTTGCATACTGATAAAATTGAAGTGAGGATATATAATCATTTACTTACAGGTACTTTTTTCTGGGTGACAATAACAGCAGAATCCTTTCCTTTAATAGCAATGGACGTCAATCCTCCTTGGTTTATAGCTTTGAAAGCGTATTCTAAGTTGAAAAATAAATTATTGGTCAAAGAGAGTGGTGGAAATAAACAAGTTAATGTAGGTAACTCCACTAATTGCCCCCCCCCCCCCAAGCATAGCATGAAAAAAAAAAAAAAAAAAAAAAAAAAAAAAGGCAGAAAACTTAATTTTTTTTTCCATCAAAATGCTTCTTATTATCAAGAAATAAAAAATGACAATTTTTAATCTAAGTTTTAATCCTTTCTAACATGTTTGAAATTTTGATTAAAAAAAAAGAAAAAAAAGTGGGTATCCAAATTGTTACCATAGTTTATGAATAATGTAACTCATTTTTTTTTTCTGGTGAAAAACATTAATTTGGAAATTCTAGCAAAAAAAAATCAAATAATTGTCAGATTTTAAAGAAACTTCCAGGACTTATTCACAAATTAAATTTTTATAAAAACTTGATACTGCGGGATAATCTTCTGTCCAGTCAGTCATGTCTCTTTTGAGACGGGATCGCCCAAGTGTGCATCACTTTTTGGCACTTGATATAATTTAAAAAAAGATAAATTTACAAAAACTGATTTTCTTTTTAACTTCAAAATGCAAACAGGTATTTTGTTTTTCACATTTATACAAAAAGACAACTTTTAAGAATTTGATTAAAAACAAGCCACCAGAAACGAGAGGAAAAAAAAGTTTCATTAAAATCTGCAACATTGAGAGAGAAAAATTGATTCCAAGATAGATAACTTACTTTAAAATTACCTCCCCTAGATCATCAACATTAAGTTCAGTCAGTCAGTGCCTTATACACACCTGGTCGATCATGTATTTTTTTGATCCATGATTGACAAGGCAGAAAATTTTCCTGCAGTAGGTTGTCATTTTCTGTGGTAGACTGATTACCAACCAAGGCTTCAGAACCCAATCTGTCCTGCTATTCAACTCATAGCTTAAGAAAAAAAGAGATGGATTTGCACCTTTCCTAAGGGTATTTGCACATAAGTGAATGCAACGAATTCAACTATAATTTGAAATCGGCTCTCAGATTCCTCATTTCGAGCCGATATCCACTGCAAAACAATTCACATAAAGTTATCTCACCATAAAACCCGCGAGATGTCCATCCCCATAAGATGGAAAGTTAAGTTTTTGCAACTACATAGAGATCAACGTTAAAACATTAGGTGGTGCTTTGTAGATAGTCTCCATGATGACTCATCAGCTTGCAATTTAGATTAAAAAAAAATAATTAGATTTCTTAGTCTTTTGATTAACCTTTTTTATTCTAATTAAAACTTAAAAAAGCCTACACAATGAATGTTAACTTTTAAAATGTAATACATTTTAATATTGATATACATTGTATATCTATTTATTTGGCCTTAATGCATTTATGTCATAACAAAAGTATATTTAGCATCTTTCTGAAAGAGTTTTGCTTTATCAACTGCAAATGAAGACATGTAATATTTAAATCTAGAACAACTATTTATATTTTATGACAATTCAAGTCAAATTTTACATCTATTCAGAATCTACAATTTCATGCTAAACATGTAAGGATAACCAGAATTTTAAAAAACAAAACAAAAACAAACAAAAAACAATGATACAAATACAGAGAAAGAATGAAAGGTCTCTCTTGAATCTGAGGATTCAGAAAAAATAACAATACTCTCAACAAAGTGAAGCTTTTATTACTAGTATTTTATTACTTAGTATTCTAGGTAATACTAAGTACATTAAAAAGATAAGGTACCTCTGGATTTGCAGTATGGTGCAAGGAAATGAGAAATTTTAGAGCAGATTTTGAATTCTAGTTAGGTTCATTAAATTCACTCACATGCAAAATATCCTTGTGAAAGGTATGAATTCATATCCAATCCCCCACCCCCAGTTATGGGTTAAATAGGACAGACTAGAACAGCTTTGAGTAATAACTAGTCTGCTGCAGAAACAGCAGTCTACCATGAGAAATCTTCTGCCCAGTAATGAATCAAGAGACAATTGATGTGTATCCAGTATGCCGCTTGACTTTTTAAGCTTCTTATATTCTAAGTTTAAGGCATTTTACAGCGCAAATAGCATACTTTTTACAAATTTGACATAAAAAATTAGCACAATTTGAGGTTCAGTCATTATATTTGCCCCCACCAACTTTAAAAAATATTTAGTTTGGTAATGCAGAAGATATCTAAAGCTCTGTGGAGACATGAAGATAAAACCAAGACCTTGCAGCTTCAAATGTAGTCAATGCAAAAATACTACCTGGGTTGTTGTTTCATTCCAAAATTTGCTGTGATATAATGAATTAAATTATTAACTGATTTGTGGAATAGGAATATTACACGTGTACTGAGCTATTTATGAAATCCCTATCAGAATTACTTGTGATATGGATTTCATAAACAGCTCAGTGCACATGTAATATTCCTATTCAATCATTAATAACACTTCCACTCTCTGATCTTTGAAAATAGATTTCTTTCTGATTTTCAACACACAGACAGTGTACTTAAACTTACTAAAACACGCAAAACTGACCAATAATAACTGTAGTTGTATCCCCCTACATTTTTTAAAAGGAGTTTGTGGTACAGTGGATATTGGCTCAGAACGAGAAACCGGGGAGCCGAGTTCGAATTCCAGTTGAATCCATTGTATTCACTTATGCGCAAATACCCTTGGGAAAGGTATTAATCCATCTCTTCCTTCCAGTTATGGGTTAAATAGCAGGACAGATTGGGTTCTATAGCCTTGGTCGGCAACCAGTCTACTGCAGAAAGCAATGGCAACCTACTGCGGGATAATCTTCTGCCCAGTCGGTCATGTCTCTTTCGAGACATGATCGCCCAAGCGTGTGTCACATACGGCACTTAACTGACTGACTGAATGCAACTTAAACTACAATAAAACTTAAGTAGTTAAAATTCATTAGGGAATAGCAATGACATAATTAACTCTCCCTACTTGAATACATCAAGGGGGGGGGAAAGAGATGGCTTGTAAATTTGAATGCCACCAAAACGAAACTATTTTTTTTAAAAAAAATCATGCAAGGCATTCTACTGCCACTGTTGTGCAGGAGGGTTACATAGGAAAAAGTAATAAGAAAGAGGGGTTAGTTATAGGAAATGTCAGGAGGAGGGTAATAGACGGATGAGGATACCGAGGACGTGAGTGGAGAAAAAGATCTTGTGAGAATGGATGTGAGTTAGCGTGATAGGAGATGTCTTTTGACCTTACATTTAAATTCCTGGAGATTGCAGCTGTCAGAGAAGCAAGTATATGGAAGGGAATTCCACAGGGGGGAAGTGTGTGAAAAAAAAGCTGTTAGAGTAGAAATTGCGGTTACACTTTATCAGTTTCACTGTAAAAGAGTGGGCCTAGTTGCTAATCTAGTAGATTGTAGAGAACCATTTTTGCCCCTTCATCAGCATAGCTGATGCTAACCTTCTTGGTATCACATTTACTACTGGCATGAAGTGAAGCAATTATATTGTATCAATTATTAGGCCTGATTGTGGCCATATCTGGTCTGGTGCACAAGTTATATATGTCTAGATTCTTGGCAAAATCCAAAGAATGGTCTGTAATGTTACAAGTTCTAACCTGGCGTTTCAACTTCAGTCACTTTCCCTACTGCTGTGATTTTGTTTCCTTGTCTTTTCTATAAATAAGGAAGGAAGGAAAGAACTCCAATGTCCATATGCATGGACTTGGCATTTATGTCAATGAGCATCTCCCTTTAACTAGGATGATTTCTCTGGAATCTCCAGATCATTTCTACATGTGTCGCCATCTCTCTCTACTAAGCTCTGTTAGCTATCTTTTATTTCCCTACTGATCACCTTCCTCTCCTGACTGTTCTATACTAGACAGCATCTCAAACAATAAAGACAAGGCCATTTCCTCTCATCTGTTCGCTAACATATTTGTGTTTGGAGATTTTAAATGCCAAGTAGCTGGAAAATTGTCACAGATCTTGATGGTGTCCATACCATGAATTTTTCAATCACTCAATCTTTTATTGGAGAAACGTGTGAATTTCCCTGCACATTTCTCCAATAACCCTAATGGACCTGGCTCACTGCTAGATCTCGGTTTCACTTCTATCTGCTCTTTTGGCAACTCTGATCAGGCTGTGGTTTTCTCTCTCCACTACTCCTCCTCCCAGGAACTTCCAACCAGCAGAATATTTTACTGCTACCAAAGAGCAGATTGGGAGTCATTCTGTGATTTTATATGTGACATCCCTTGGAAGAAAGTTTTTAATTTTCCTGTTGAAGACTGTGCAGCCAAGGTCTCCTCTTGGGGGTTAAAGCTGGCATCAATGCTTTCATCCCAGCCAGGAAGTTCTGACTTAAACCTCATTTGTCCCCCTGGTTCTTCACTGCTTGCTTGGCTGCTATTGCCCAAAGGAATCCCTTTTTCTGGCTTTATCAGAGTAATGAGTCTTACCATAATAGGCACCTTTTTGCCTCTGCTCATAATGAGTGCAAGAGAATCCTAAATGATGCTAAGCTGTTGTGTGCTCACAGAATGGAGCAGCATATAGCATCCTTCAGGTTCAGCTCCAAAGACTACTGGAAGCTCTGCAAAAGTGTTTTAAACAATAGCAAGCCCTCAATCCCTCCTTTAATCAATAAATTTGAGGTCCTCACAGCGAACAAGGCTGAGTGCTTTGCTACACAGATTTGCTACCAACTCCACATTTGTCTGAAGTGTCTGCGATTGACTTTCCACTTAGAACTGAGGTTCAAATGAGTGATGTTTACGTTACCCTCTCGCTGGTTTCTAACATAATTTCAAAACTTGATCCCCATAAAGAGGGCAGAGATGACGGAATCCCAATCATCATGAAGAAATGTGCCCCTGAACTCTCCTTGTCTTCTCAAAACTCTACAACTACTGCCACTCTGCTTCTTGCTTTCCCATCTTTTAGAATTCCTCCTCTGAGGTTCCTGTATTTAAGACCTCTGGAGAACCCTCAGACCCTTCTAATTATTGACCTATCAGCCTCCTATTGATTTTTGGCAAAGTGTTTGAGGCTTATATCAATGCTGAAGTAGTTCAACATCTCTCAGCCCACAACCTCTTCTCCGACAAATAGTATGGCTTCTGCTTCGCCAGGTCTCCTGCTGATATGCTAACAATCATCAGAGTATATATACCAGGCTCTCAATAAGAACGGCAAAGCTTGAGCTGCTGCCCTGGATATCTTTACAGCATTTGACAGAGCTTGACACGCTGGTTTTCTGCACACGCTACAGGGCTATGGTATAACTGGACGCTTGTTTGATCTAATCCAATTGTTCTTATCAAATTGCATAATGAAGGTAGTTTTGAATGGGCATGCTTCCAGATCATATCATACGAATATGGGTGTCCCTCAAGGCTCTATTCTAGGTTCTACATTTTTTTCTGATCTTCAACAATCTCCCTGATGTAATCAGATCCCAAGTAGGCATCTATGCTGACGACATAACCATTTACTCCTGTCTCAATAAAAAGTCTACCAAGGCTGACAAAGCAAACCTCACTGCTGATCTTGAAAAGGACCTCCAATCTGTGGTGGACTGGGTTAAGAAATAGCTTGTAAATTTTAATGCTTCTAAAATGAAGCTGCAATCCTTTAACCATCATAGACAATCTCTACTACCACCATCAGCATGGATCAGACTAGTCTCCCTGAAAGCAATAAACTGTCCCTCCTTGGTCTAACTCTCTCAGGCGACCTAAAGTGCAATGACTACATAGAATCAATAGCTAAATCTGCAGCTAGGAAGGTTGGTTCATTGTGGCGGCCCAAGAAGTTTTTCTTGTCTGAATCTACCATCTGCCTGTGCATTGAATACTGCTGTCACATCTGGTCAGTTGCCCCTGCTATTCATCTTGGAATTCTCAACAAAATCCAGAGGAGAATCTGCAATGTGGTCGATCACAACCTGGTAGCTCAACTCCAGTCACTTTCTCACCAACATAATCTGGCTGGCTTGTCGCTTTTATAAATAAAATAAATTTGAGCTGCTAGACTGGCAACTAGGTTCCACTCTTTCACATTGAAACCAATCAAATGTAACCACAACTTCTACTCTAACAGCTTTTTTCACACTTCCTGCCAGTGGAACTCTCTTCTGTATACTTTCTTCCCTGGTAGCTATAATCTACAAGAGTTTAAATGCAATGTCAATTGTATCTCATCTCCTTGACCCCCATCCTTTCCCTGACACTCCTTGTATTGCGTTATTCTCCCTTTCCACTCTACTGTCACACCAGTGTTCCCATTCTTCTCTTACACCCACTTTATCCCGTTCCTCCTCACTCTCCTCTTATCTAAAACCCTGCACACCAGTGACAGTACTCCCTTGCTTGGGGTGAAACAATTATTAAAAGAAAGAAAATTTAGATGGTAGTCATTCTAATGAGCTCTTCTCCAGGATGCCTTAAACACATGAATTTATGCATACTACTAGATTGGCTATTTCGCCACATCTTTTTGCTGTTGAAATAGATGTAACCCTAAGTTCTCTTTTAATAGTTTTTCTTGCAATTTTCACCAGTGAAACTTCTGATTTCTAGTTCCCCTGTCACCTTACAATCTTCAAAATTTTAATCACCATCTTCTGTCTTCCTAAAACCTGTTTTTATATTATCCTTTCTTCTCACCCGCTTTCATTCACCCTTTGCATCTTAATGGTATTCTTGTCTTGTTTGGGGTAAAATGATTTATATATATATATATATATATATATATATTATACACACACACACACACACACACACACACACACAAAACAGACTTACTAAAGCAAACACATCAAAAGCTAAATCCTGGATTAACCAGTCCTAACTTCACCAGAAATATCTATGCTGTTTCAGAAAAAAAAAAAAAAAAAAGAAAAAAAAAAAAAAGAAGAAGAATAAAACTGAGTGGAGTAAGGAGTAGCAGTAAAGTCAATGGGTAAGGATAAGAAAAACTGAAGCCTTATACACACGAAGTTCAAATGCAGTTGGCATTAAAATACAATTATGGTCTTAAATTTTTTAACAGACTTTGTTTTATCACTTTGGATTCAATCATTAGATTAACTGAAACTTTGAATGCATTTGCTTAATAAATCCTGCCTTTGATCAGATGTATAATAAATAATGAAAACGAAAGACTTTTTCAACCTTCTATGATAATAAAAACCTAGATTAAATAAAATGAAAATAGCATAAAGAAAGAAATGTGCATATTGCCTTTCTCATAAAAAAATTCAGTTTGGAAGAGCATTATCACTGATGAAGTGATGTGTAAACAAGATAGACAAGTCCTTTGACAATATTTTGCATTTTCTCTTTAATATAGCTGAAGAAAATAAACTTTTCAACAGAAAATTTTGGTTAAATAAATATTAGATTTTACTTAAGTTATTAAAAGTACTCTTTGCTTTGATATCAATTTCTGCAAAAGCTACAATAAGATTTTTTGTTTATGCATCACAGTTCACCTAATAAAAGGCTTGTGAGCCACTCAAGGTAGTAGGTTACTGTTAAGACAGTTATGATAAATTAAATACGATTATGAAGACAAGGTTAGATCATGATTGAAACTTGACGTAAAAAGGTTAAAATTGTTTTGTTAAGGAAGTATTCTTTGGGCGAGTGAATATTTGCAGTTGGTTATGGGCACTTGGCATTTGTAAATTTAATCTCTGGGTTAGGTAATCAAAGTCATTCATCACAAGGACAAATTAAAATTAACTGATATGGCCCATGAGCATGCACCACGGAGAACAGTTTATCTCTAAATTGAAGTGTTTGACTTGAAATTCCAAAAAGGTTATTAACTGCAGAAGGATATTTTGTTGGATGATTAAAGTAATTTCTTTTTTTTTTTTTTACCCATTATAATAAATACCATTTTCCTTTAAAGTTTTCATTTCTAAATTCTGTTATGTAGAACAAAATGATCAATTTCTATTCAGACTAAAGTTAAAGCAAAGTCAAGATTGTATTTCCTAATACTAGAATGTCAGAACAAATTAGAATACACATGCACATACATGTATGTGTATATATATATATATATATATATATATATACGTAAAAAAATCTACCGCGGTTTCACACAACGAGCCGTTGTGTGAAACCGCGGTAGGTTTTGGCGATCTTGTGATTTTTTTACGTGTCTTTGCTCTACATTGCTTCCTATTTGTTATTTCGCTTTGGTTAGTTCTGTATCGAGCACTTTTTCTTTCTTTGTGGTTGGTTCCATTTGTGGTTTTTTTCTTTACTGCGGGGTATTGTATGTATTGTCTGTATTCCGCAGTTTTCTTTTTTTTCTCCCCTCTTGTCCAACGCCTTACAGCGACGGATAGTAACGGAATTAGATTCTGTCTGTTATTTGTTGTCCTTAAAGTTTATTTCCGTATAGTTTTAGGATTTAGATACTTACAGAGTCGGTCTTGTTATTATATTATATTATATTATATATATATATATATATATATATATATAAAATCAATTCACCCCAAGCAAGGTGATAATGCCACTAAGATGCAAGAGGCTACTGGGAGTGAAAGAGAATGAAAAGATTTTAGAAGGAACCAGAAACTCAATCCTAAACATGAACAAGGGGAAAAACATCTACTCCTGTTCAAAAGACCAAGGCAGAGTGTGAATCAGTTGATGAGCAGACTTATCTACTTTTAAAAATTATTTGAAAACAGAGCAAGGCTGATACAATCTAACTAGAAATATCTAATCTAGCCATCTTCTATATGATGGCTTTAAGACGTATTTTATTAAAATGTTTTGTTTAATCATTGCTACCTTGACTTTCACCGTTATAATTACGGAAATCATTTTTATGAATAGAAAGAAAAATGATTTAAAGCTGCATTCTACTGGATATAATAACACACTGGTTTTCATGTTTTTGTAAAAGAATTGATTACATGACTCTTTTCTTGTAAGAATTTCAAAACCACAACAAATTTTTTTAAATGAATTGTTAATTGAAAGATTCATGGCAAATATACAGAAGAGTGATGTTTGGAAAGATGACTTATTAAACTTCACATACTTTTCAGTGTGCTGATTAGGAATTTAAAGCTTTTCCTATCAAATAAAATTTTTTAAGTCTTGTTTTAAGTCCAAATATTTTTAATAAGAG
Organism: Ascarosepion bandense; assembly: GCA_037127315.1. NCBI lineage: Eukaryota > Metazoa > Mollusca > Cephalopoda > Sepiida > Sepiidae > Ascarosepion > Ascarosepion bandense. Next base: position 178,644 of record JBBBDQ010001422.1, read on the forward strand.
CAATTTTATATAAGGTATGATGGGATACTGAAAAGCTCAGTCTGACCATAAAGATATCCAAAGATAAAATCTGATGCTTGAAGTTAGTCATGTTGAAAATATCCATTTTACACAAGAAATATCAAAATGTACATTGCATGTAAAATAGGTACCTCCATGTTTTTGCTAGAGAAAAAAAAAAGTTCTATCATGAAAATGCTATTATTAAGAGAAAAGATCAAAGTATTTTTTATTATTTTATTTAATTTTTTAATCCTTTCTAGCATGTCAGAAATTTTGGTTAAATTTATTTTTTTTGCATGGGGGTTGATGTGATATTTACAATTAGTGATTTAGCACTTTTTTGGGTGAACAACACACCCATTTGGAAATTCTTGCAAAAGTTAAATAATTGTTGGACTTTAATTAAACTTTTAGGACTTACAAATGAATGAAATTATTTTTGAAATTTTCTTTTTAAGAAAATATTGATCATTTTTTTTTTTAAGATATGTTACCCACCACTTATTCAATTTCATAAAATTGAGCAATTAAATTTTTATCCAAAAATTTAATTTATTACTTAATATCAGGACTCCTTGAAGAATGTAAATCAGCAATGTTTTTATTTTTTTTCAAACTACTGATTTTTTTAAAAAATATGCTTCAAATGCTAAAATAAAAATATGCAATAGAACTATGGCATTATTTAATTAGAAAAACTTAATTGCTTTTATAAATAAAATTTATTAAGGACACTATTGTCTACAGAAATTTTTTTTCGATGAAAAATGAATTTTTAAAATTGTTTCCATTTTTTAAAATTTGACTGAATGTTTTTGCATTTTTTTTGCCAAATTTATCATCATTGAAAATTGTTAGACACTGAATTTGGCAGATTATGCAATCAATTTTATTAGAAAGCCTAATAACAGTTTTGGACAAGAGTAAATTTAACATTTTTTCAAATATTTTTTCTGAAAATAAAGTACTGTCTAATATGCTTGAATATGTGTTTGTGTTTATAAATTAGAGGGCAGTAATGAAAGTTGAAGAAGAAAATGAATTAACAGTGTTAAACAGACATTTATGTTTCTCAACAAAGTTTCAAAAAATGGAGTCTTCATTTTGATGAGTGTTTTTAAATGCCATGTTCTTTCAAAACATAAGTAATCATGACTCTCCACAGATTCCTTTTCCTCATCATCTGCGAATTGCCAGGACTCCATGGGAAAGATAGTGGAGTGAATTCCCCGTTATGGTCTCTACAATTTGAATTCAGACTACTAGTCCTTTTCCTACACTGGCTAACACCCAAGCAAGGCCAGAGAGTACAGTTTATACACTGCTTTTTAACAAATATCTAGAGAGGGTTTAAAAAAAAAAAAAAAATGAATTCCCGAGAATATGAGTGCAAAGGAAATCCAGTAGACTTATTCAGATTTTAACTGTTCGACGATTCCACTTTCTGTGCAAATAACCATTACGTCCTTTCCTTTGCGACACAAACTAAAATTGATCTGCTCAACATTTGTGAAGAGAGAAAACTGGGAGAATATTTAAAAAAAAAAAAAAAAAAAAAAAAAAGGGGGTTGAAAATAAACCACAAATGTTTTTAAAATTCTTTTTTTTTTTTTAAACAGACTAAAATTTAAAACTATCACTTTTAAAGAACTACCGCAAATATTGTTTAGGGCAGTAATTCTTAAACAAATGTGAAATATTTGACTACCAGGGGAGGAATATAGGTAGAATAAGTAGAATGGTGAATACATTCGATGATAGGGATAAGAAGTTGGTAAAACTTGAGAATATTCTAAGGAAAGAAATGAGATCTGGGGCCCTTTGAATAAGTCTACCTACTACAAATAAGGTAAGGGTCATATAAATTCTCATATTTAAAAAGATGCTTTTATTTAAAACTTTCTATTAAATAATTCTGCGAATATTCAATGGAAAACAACAGTCGTTTTCCAGTGCCAAAAAGTTCTAATTTTATAAAATCAAATACTTTTTGGGAAGTAAACAATAATTCTATTGCTTGTTAGATACAAACAAACCTTTAAAGTGAAAATAAACGAAAAATAGTATACACCAGCTGCTACGATTTTAACAGATTAAAGTCACGTTCAGCTAAATATTGAAAAATATAAATAAAAAAAAGAGTTCAAATATAAAATAAAAATCATTAACGGTAAAAAAAGATTAAGTTGCGCCATAATTACCTTTGTTCAGTTATGAATAAAAAAAACATTGATCAATCAATATTGAAAAACGGAGACGTTAGTTTTGAATATAAAAATGAAAAAAGAAAATTAAAACTTTTAGGGATTGGAATACTCTATTCTACAAATATTTTAAATTGTTTTAACTGAGGTTTTCTTGTATAGTATTTCTACCAAAGCCCTTAAAAATACAGGAAAAAAAGACCCCGACAATATGACCAGACTATTTTTTAACTAGAACACGATTACACACATTATACTTCTTTTTCTTTTACGTTAACAAAACTTACCGACTTGATAAAGTCGACCTTCAGGAGAGAAGATAGTGATATGCCGATCAAAACCAGCACTGCTTCCCCGGGACATGTTTTACTTTTAAATTTTAGTTGTCTAAATAAGAAAAGAAAATCGTGTAAATCAGTACATGAGACGGCAACTTTGTCAACTTCCGCTTACCAGCAATGGCCGACCACAGTGCATGCCGGGTAGAACTCTCCGGTAGAAAATTAAAAAAAAAAAACTATCTTCTACTCTTTCGATCGTACGATTACAACATAGTTTATTAAATTATTTTAAAATTAAACAAAAGAAAAAAGTTACAATAACAATAATTTTTCAATGACTAGACTATCAATGATTTTTTTATTATTATTTTGCAAAGTCATCAAAAAAAAAAAAAAAAGAAGGAAAGATAACTCCAAATAGAAAAATGTTTTTTTTTTTTCCCCAAAAAAGTTAAAGAATAAGAAAACCGGGCATGTGTTATTAATTATTTGTGTGTGTCTTTAAAAAGAAAAAGAGCCCTAATCACACAAGGAGTGAAGTAAGTTGCTTCTCTCCTACCTTTCCTCTATATCTCTCATCTCATTCATTCATTTACTTACTTTGGTGGTTGACTTTCTTTTGCATCGTTGGGGTGGGTGCCATAAAGAAGGCCTTCTCTATCTCTTTCTTTCTGTATGTTCTACTTTGTTATTTCAATTTATAATTATTCCCCATCTTTAACATGAGCAGGTGAGTTTATTATAGTTTTTGTTAGAAAGAACAGGGAAAGCGGAAGCCATGTGATATATAACGTGTTATTTCCTCTTATAAATTTAAAAGTAAAACATTTTCTGCAGAAAGAGGAAAAAGATAAGTGAAAATCGAAATTAATACTTCCCAAACAAATTTAAAAAAGTGTATCTCTTACTTTATTCAACATACGAGGAAGTTAGTGAATGTAAATGATTAAGAAGAAAGGAAGCATAAATGTTAGTTGCTTTATTTTACATTTAATTTTAACTTCTTTTATTCCTCTGAAAACATAAACAAATTTTGACAAACACACCTTGACAATTTTATAAATTGAAAGTAAACCATTTCAACAACTGGAAACTTTGTGAGTTTAAAAAGTAAAAACAAATACCCTTCAATAAATTTAAAGTTTTAAAAAAATATTATTACTGTGGCCATTGTTACATTTTAAATTTAATTATGTATTTTTTAAACATGAAATTCAAATTGAAAGTTTTATGAAATTCTTTAATCTTTATTTTTCTCGTGAATAACTTTAAAAAAATTTATCAATTATCAAGCAGAACATTTTTAAAAGATAGCATTAATTTTTCACAAAACGTCAGATAAAAAAGTTAAGTCTCTTAAAGAGTTTCTTAAATTCTAAACATGAATACTTGTAAAAAAATCCCAAACCTTTTTTAATTCTTAATTTATTACAAAAACAAAATTATTTTATGGTCATGAACTTTTTAACTTCTAACAGCATATTTTTTTTATTTGATTATGAAAAATTATTACATTTTTATAAAAATATATTTAATTTGGCAAATGTTTTTTTCTCTTTAATTTTTATGAACGGAAAATATAAATTTTAAATTAAAAAAAACTTAGAAAAGAATTTTAAATGTAAAACGTTTTTACATTTTATACTTCAATTTAATTTTTTTATACAAAGGTACAAAATTTTTATTTCAAGATTAATATTCAAATCAAATTTAAGTATTATTTTTTTTTTCATGGCAATTCCTAGCTTAGAATGCTAATTTAAAAATAATCATTTATTTACGCTTCATTTTAAAATTAAAATTAAAAAAAAAACAAATGTGTAAAAGTATTATTCAATAATATTCATATTTTTTTAAACCTTGCAAAAATAAATTATTCTTTTAAAAAATTAACCCTAACGTTTCTGATACAAGTGCATCATTCAATTTACTATTTTTTTTTTTTCTTACTAAAAAACAGTAACAGCCAAAAATATTTTTCTGTTAACGTTTTCGAAATTTAATTCAGTCTAAAATTAAAGCAAAATATCTGAAAATCACTTGAGTCGTATAACTTCTGAGGTCAGTGCTCTTTTTTAAGGTTATCCAAAAATTACTTGGAAAGTTCGTTACACGCCTTTTATTTATTTTATTCAACAAAGTCATTTTTTATTTTCATTCACCCCCCCCCCCAAAAAAAAAAGTACGAAAGACATAAAAGTACTTTTCATGGAATCTCAAAAAGAAAAAAAATTAGCGAATTGTTTACAATTGTGAATGTGAACTTGATGGAACATGAAATTGCATGCTTTGTCATTCTAGCTTTTTGTCTTCAAGTAGAAAATCCTTTTTTTTCTCTTTTTTTTTTTTTTGTTTGTCATTTGTCGGGTCAAGATGAACATGAAATTTCGCCAAAAAAGGTACGTATTGAATTATTACTTATTTATTCAGCTGTCTTTTTAAAATAGATATTATTGAATTGTGACGATCACACGAATTTCAAGTTTCTTTAAAAGTTTTGTTTCTGAATAATTCGACTAGTTTTTTTTTCCTTAAACCAACTGTTTTTGAATTTGGCTGTTTTTTCTCTCTTCTGATAAATATTGAAAGTTAGAATATGAATCGGAAATATGATTTCTCTTTCTTTTTTATTTATCATAGTTTAATTTTTATGTAAATGAAATGTTGGTAAAAAAAAATTTTAAAAAGTGTAAAAATGTGATCACATACGCAATGCTTCAAGCAAATTACAAAACTTTACTTTTAAAGAATGTTTGAAGTTGTGAACACTAAAATAAAAACAAAAGTATTTTTATTTATTTTTTAATGACTTGTAAAAAAAAAAATGTCAAATTAAAGCTTCTCTACGAGAAAACTTGCCAATAATTGAATAAACACGCTTTTTTTTCTCTCTCAGCTCAGGGTTTTATTTTCTTTATAAAACATTGATTTTTTTTTTAAACTTTGCTTCGAAACACTACTTGCTACTAAAAAGTAGTAGTGTTCCAAAACAAAGAAATTAAGTAATTTCTTTAGTTTAAGTAGTAAAATGTTTGTTTTTTTACCAGTTAGTAATGATCGTAAAAAAATTATATGAAAAAAATCTTGTTAATAATTTATTATTCCGGCATATTTTTAAAGTAAATCCAAATCAAGTTTAAATTTCTTTTACTTTCGATCAATTGATTGCAATGAAGTATTATTGATTTCTGATAGTAATTTTATTTGTCAAATATCAATGAATCAGTTCAGTGTTTGATTTTTTTTTGTTTGTTGTTGATTGAATTAAAAATGGCAAGCCAAAAAAAAATAAGTCATTGCAAAGTCTCTTTTGTTTGCTCTTTATTTTTTTTTTCACCACATACCAAATTTTTAATGTAAGCTTCAGTATCTTTTTAAATAAAATCGGAGAATAACAACATTAATTTGATAATCTTTCTTTACTTTCACACATGATGGTAGAAGTTTTTTTTTAGCGTAATTATTATTCACAGTGCAAAATAAATCACTTTAAAATTCTAACCAAAATCTCTGGTCTTTTTTAACATCGTTAGATTTTTTTTTTTTTTAAGCACTCCACATCGTTATCGTTGCAACCATATGTTTTTTAAGTTTAAAAATTTAAAAATTGATAGCTATAAGTTTTCTCAATAGGTACTGAAAAAGCCAAACTTTCAACATTACCATTGTCAGTGGCACAGGTAATATTGTCTGGGAGAAACAAAAATAAAGTCTTATCTCCCCACCCTTTTTTTTTAAATCATTAAAGTTTAATGATTGAGTGCGTATCATCTTCGTTCCGTTAACTCCACATTACAAGAAATCTTCGTCTTTGACAAGTTCTGAACAAACACCTTAAGTTTTTTTTCTCTCTCTTTTTCTCATTTCTTTGTTTTTAGGGGATGGAGTTTTAACTTTTATCGGTGTCTTCATTAGAGAAGAGTTTGAGACACGGGTCTCAAAAAATAAACTTAGGCCCGGCTTGGGTTAATTGTTGCAATACTGTGTTAATTTGGGTCAAGAAATATTTTCAAATTAAAAGAAAAACAAAATTCTGGACACAAACAAAAATGTATGGAATGTTTTTTTTTCTTCTAACTTTAAAAAACCGGTCATAAAAACACTAAAAACAAGCGAAGAATCCACCGGCAATTGTGGATAGTGATAAAAATCGCAAGCATTTAATTTTTGCAAAAACTGCATCATTTTTTTTAGGATGACTCATATTGCAAAAATCCCCTCCTTTTTTTTTCTCTCTAATATTTTAAAAGGCATAGAAAAAAAGTCTATAATAAAAATGCCTAATCTGCCAAATTTAAAAGACATCGCTAGAGGAGGAAGCGATCTCATACTTGTCTACAGTAATTTTTGCGGTTAGATAATCACGTGACCGACCAAACGTCATGACTTTAATACCGAGTTTTGCAAGCGCGGGTTCTTGTTTTTGTTTTCTTTCTTTCTTTCCTTCCTCATTAAAAAGAGATAATATATTCGTACGTATTTAAATTTATTTTTTAATCCTTTAAGTTGTGCAATATTAGACGGCGGTAAATATCTTCAGGAAAAGGTGCGTGTTGCATCGAGTACTTGAGCAAGTAGTGGTCGCCTTTGAGGGTAGAGTTGGTGGTGATATAGACTTCTTCTGACAGTACTTGACCAGGCAGCTAATCTTTTCTGGCAATTCAGCCTCTCCTTTCTCGAGACTCATCCTTTTTTTTATTTTTATTTTTTTTATTTTTAATACACATACGCTTTCTTCATCGTTTGCCGATATTCTTCATCTTTGCGCTAGGAAGACGGGTTTTTGAAAGTAAGTAAGTAGTAAACTAACAAATACATTGTCAAGAAAAAAAAAGGACTCATATTTTTTGTGTAGTTTTTAATTTTGTTTGTTGTTTTTTCTTTATTTTTACCATTTTCTTTAAATTCTGGTAACTTTATAAATACTTTTTGTTTGTCTATTGCTTCATGGCTTTACTTGGCTGATTATTTTCTGCATCAAGCCGGCATATTTGTCAGAAAAATGTTAACTTTTTAATGTAAAAAGAAAAACTAAAGGGTCTTTAAAAAACAAAATTCTTTATTTTTCTGGGTAATAATAACGCACACTTGAGTCATTTAAAATCTCCTTCATATAAAATTTAACTTTATATCCTGATCATTGTTGAAAGATGATCAAGAAAACGAACATTTTTTTCTTACTAAAAGCTGAGAAATTACAACGGAATTTTTTAGACTAAAATTAGACTTGTCAGATATTTTTTGTCAAAAAGAAATTGGTTAATTTTATTTTTGCTCTATTTTCTCAAAGTGGATATTTTCATCGAATAAAGAAAAAAAAATCTCTATCTGATGAAATTATCTCTGGTTAAAATTGCGTTTAACTAATTTTGAATAAAAAATACTTTCATTATTATATAAATTAACTAATTAAAGACTCCGAACAAAAAAAAAAATCTTTTTTTTAAGCTGTAAAAAACAATGTATAAAATTAACTAGTTCAAATGCCAAAGGATTTTTCCTTAGGGTGAATGTGATTGTGAAGTAACTTTGATCAACATAAAAAAAGGTACAATCAATTTATTAAAATTTCCAAAGTCTTTTGTTGTTTTTTTTTAATTAGAAAATAGAATTTTCAATCAATATTCATGTGAAATGTTCTCATTATTAAAAGAAAGTGAATGAGTCAGTATTAGCATTTTATTTTTCTGTCACATTTTTTAAAAATTTTCTTGTGAAATTATTAATTCCCAGGTGTTTATTTTTGTCTGACCATGTTCTTTGTATTTTTTTTGTCACTTTTATACACACACACACACACACACACACTTTTTTTTTTGTTATACCTGGAAAACAAGTTTCTTTGAAAAAATGATTCTACTTTTATTATAAATATAGGCAGTAAATTTGTCTTTTTAATACCATTAAGAAACAATTTTCAACAAAAAAAATGACCCAGAATCTTGTATGTCTGACTGACCACTCATATCCAAGTATACTGTCTGCTTGAGTGAATCCAGTACATTTCGTTGGTTCAAAACCCATAAAAAAAAAGCCAACCTGTGGTTCATACTGTAACTACATCGGGTCGACTTTAGTTAATTTCTGGGAGAGAGTGCATACAATAATATAACATGATCACCAATTTCAACAAGGACAGTGTGTTCAGACCCTTGGTCACGAAGACTTGTAATTTTGTGCTAGCATTACTGTCTAAACAAGTTTTATCTACCCAATTTCCCTCACAAGACTTGAATAAACCTCTGTTATTTTCAGACACTTCCCAATGGTACCACATACTGGGATCATCTCCCTGGTCTGATATTATTAAGTCACCATTTTAGCAAATTGACTATGTTGAGATTCAAATCTGGGTGATTGGAATGTTAACAGCAGAACCACTCAATGAAATACCCACTGCATATTATACAAAGATGAAACCTACTAAAATCTTTTTCCAAGTATTTTCTTTGCTTTAATTCTTGAGATACAGTTAAAATGAGTAGTTGTTCTGAAACTAGGAACAGATTAAGATATGAGAGTTTTTTTTTTGTTAACCAAGTATCAATTATATAACTACTCCTGTCTTAATCATAAGTTTGATTAGTTTAATAGCTGCTGATTTCACAAATGACCTACAATCTTTTAATTGAGGCTTGTTAATTTTAACACCTTCAAAATTGATTTCTTTTAATCATCTGAGAAGAACTCCTTTTTGTGCTTTATCAGCATTGCTGATGCCAACTTAGAGGAGAGTGATTCTCTGGCTGACCTTTTCCGCTGAAATTGAAGTGGAAATATTATATTGGATCAATCACTAGATTTACTGCTAGGGAAATTAGTTCACTCTGTCATGCTAGGTTTTTCTTGCCAGAATCTCTTCCATATTTATTTATCTTTGCATTGAATATTGCTGTTATATCTGGTCTGGTGCTTCTGCTCTGTATTTCGAGATCTTTGATAAAAATCCAAAGAATCTGTAATAATATTGATGCTGATCTGATATCTTGACTTCAGTCACTTTTTCACCTGTGCCATTTCTTTAAATACTTTCATGCCAATTGTTTTTATGCACTTCTCTTTATGGTATCTAGACTTTATAAATTGAAGTGCAGTACCAGATTGTCTAGCAACAAGGTTTTATCATTTTACAGTTAAAATAACAAAATGTACCCATAAACTCTGTTAAAAGTTTCTTCTGTTGCTTATGGAACATTCTTCCGTTTTATTGCTAACTCCAAAAATTTAAATGCTATGTCAAATGTTATCTTCTGTCTTACTTCCTGTTCTTTTATTGTTCCTTTCCTAAATGTTTTTTTTTCTCACTATGTAATTTCTTGTCTTAGTGGCTTTAGATCCTTACTTGAGGTGAAATGATGAAAAAAAAAAAATGATTGATCATTAAGTCCACTGTTTTAATTTTTTTTATTTAAAATTTTCACTGTTCAATATGTCTTTAATATTCATCACTAAGTGCATTAAGGAAAATTTGTTGAAAAATTGTGTTAAAAAAATAATTTCTCAGACTATGAATTGAATTTACTGATATACCTACCTACATACAATAATCTTTTTCCAAAGTTATTTCTTTGTTGTTTTTACCAGAAACAGTACACACATCTGGAGTTCATCAATCATTTATTTACATTAGGATTTTTAATGCCACAGTTACATGTGACTGTCTAGTTATATAATAACACTTGGTTTATGGTTACATGATTGTGCTGTGAATTAATGTTGGTATTTAGCTTTATTTTCATTGAAAATTACCATTTTTAATTGCTTTTTCTCTTACTCCAGAGAAACTGATTTCCCATGATGCCTTGAAATTTTAGGAAATGATAAGTGGTACATATTTAAAAGCAGACCAGAAAAGGTCAAAATTGTTAATTGCTCAAGGGAATAGTCAATTTCTTTTCTTCATCAATCCAGCATCAATCCCTTCCCTGCTAATTATTTTAGGGAAAACGTTTCATTTTCAAACTAATTTATCTAAACTTATTTATAAATGGAACTTTGTGTGTGTATCCGTTACCTATAGACTCCGAAACGACCAAACCGATTTTCTTGAAAATTTACACAGTTGTACGAGAAGCGTCTGCAAGTGTTCTTAGCTAGGTTTTGTGTTGAGGTATCCCCTGATAAATATCAAAAATCGATAATCGAAAAAATCGGGTTATAGAAGGAGTGGTCCGATTTTAATTGAATTTGATACACACATAGACAAAGCCATAAGGAACGATATTAGGAAGTTTCAAGGTTGCAGTTCTTACAATAGTGCAGAAAATTTGATATTGATACCAGGAAATGAAAATTTGACTTACATCCATACATTTTTCTTTCAGTCTACGGTTTCGCTTTAACTGGAAACAACTATTGCTTTTTAGTGTTTCGTGCCAACGTCCAAAGAGTCTGAGCTCCAGGAACACGCATTAGTTTTAAAGCTTTCATTACACCCGAGCAACACTGGGCTATATTGCTAGTGTGTGTGTATGTATATATATATATATATAATATATATATATATATATATATATATATATATATATATATATATATAGTGTGTGTGTGTGTGTGTGCGCGATTGGTAAATTGTCGCAATTATTTTATGATTTCAAATATTCTTTAGCTGAGTCTGTGGACCATGGATTAGTTTTAAAGCTTTCATTATGCCAGGCTATACTGCTAGTTTTTAATATAGAAAAAAAACTTGAAGTACCTGACTGATGGCTAACACCTCTACCAGATGTATGAGTTGATAACTGGACACGTTTCAATCTCAGCAGGGTATAAAAAGAATAAAGATTGATGTATGAACATGTCTGTAACTTGATTTTTGTCCATCATGTTTTGGGCATGTTTATTCGTACTTCTGAAAAGACACTTTCAGTAAAAATTATAGAAGCATGTCTATGCCAGGGAAGGAATTAAAATATATATTTTTCTGGTCTACCCAAAAGCTGAAAAATTAAATATATATATTATACAGGGTGTCCCTAAAGTATGGACACAGGCAAAAATGCATATTTTCAAGAAATGAAATTTTCAACATTTATTTATTTGGAACTAGCAGTATAGCCTGGCATTGCTCGGGTGTAATGAAAGCATATATATATATATATATATATATATATATATAATCGATTTTCTGCACTATTGTAAGAACTGCAACCTTGAAACTTCTGAATATCGTTTGTCTTTGTCTATGAGTGTATCAAATATGATTAAAATCGGACCACTCCTGCTATAACCCAATTTTATCGATTTTTACCTCGACACAAAACCTAGCTAAGAACACTCGCAGACGCTTATAGTACAACTGTGTAAATTTTCAAGAAAATCGGTTCGGCCGTTTCGGAGTCTATAGGTAACACAGACACACACAGTTTCATTTATAAATAAATTTGGATTTAGATATTAACACGTCATCTTCAATATTATTTCCATCATTTGTGATGCAAACATTGATGTGTTTTGTACAATTTATGTGAACCTGATGCAATAACTCGTCATTGCTGTTAATTTTAGCACATTTCACTTTTTGTGCATATCAAGTGTGAATTTCATTGAGTACACATTCTCCCGATAGCGCACCACAAGAAAAAAAACCGTTTAATCTGTAGAGATAGAAAAAAAAATATAGTTGAGATTAACTGAGTTCAGACTTCAGGATCATCTTCTGTATGTATATTGTTACATGTTAAGTATAACAAAAGGAAAAAAAAATGACTGACCAAAACTCAGTGATAAATCACAAATAATTATTTAATTTACAAAACACAGCAAATATAATATTTACAAATATACAGTTTATTGCATTCAAAACAAGAAACATAGTTTACTACTGGCAAGTGTAACGAGGAGAGAAGGGGGAGGTAAGGTCAGTATCTTTACCCAGTTAAGTTGGCGAGGAAGTTAAGCGCTATACTTTTTGGAAATCCTCAAATGAGTATATAAAGAATAATTTTAAGTATGGTCAATGAAAGAGTCAAAAATATGTATTTACCCATATAGTTCCATGAGGTTCTTTCAGGTTTTAGTTGGTCGGCAACTTATAGATTCTTTTGGCTGGATATAAATCCTTAAATTAAATTAACATCAGCAAACCCTGGTAACAACATTATTTATTTTTGTATAAAATACAAAAAATGTGGCACAAGGCCAAAATTGGGGATGGGGAAGGCTGGTCTTCATCCGTCCTAATTTAACTTAGCTATTCACTTTCGTCGACCCTGGCACCCTTACAATAAATCTTACACCATAACACCACATTTTTACTTACCATTCTTACCATGTCCACCAGAATACTGAAGGTTCTCTATGTAGTCCTACTTAACTCCCATATGTACAATTTACAGTGGAGGGCATGGGCAAAAAATAACATTTAAAATTCCCCAATGATTTTATACAATATATACAAGAAACCAAGCAAAATCAATTAGTAATAAAAGCCCCACACTACTCTAATATTGTGACAGCAAAATCAGTTCCATGGATGCAATATGTGCGGCTTTAGGAATATAATAAATACCACTTATCCAATCAGCAATCATTCACACATTTAAACACCATAACAAAAATGAAAAGCACACTTGAAAAATAATGAGACGCCACATATCCACCGGAGAACTAACATTCTTGAACACCTAAAGTGGGAAGGGGTGAGGGATTAAACTAAAAGAAAACTGGGGCCGAAAGGAAAAAGGGCTCAATGAGCAATCATAACCTAGCTAAGTTAACTTTAACGAGAAAAACAGAAAATCAAATACTTCCTACTCTAACCTAACAGGGAAGGGGTGCACATGTTCCGCCCAGCACACCCAATATCCTGATGCCTAACCAGCATCAAACACCCACTCCAGGTCAGCACCATTCATTCAAACGCACAAGACTCACCCACCTTTTGCCAAATTCAGATGGAGTGAGTCGTTTCCTTTCCATCCTGATCTTGACTTTAAGCTGATGCTTAAAGAACAAGATCAGTTGGGAAGAGGTAAACTTCTCATCACCATAGAATTCCTTCTGTCGCGTTGACCAAATCATGACTCGCATAACACCTAGTAAGCAAAAGAGCACATAGTGCTTAGCCTTAGATAACGGAGGTATGACATTGCTACAAACAGAACTAGCCTCAAGGACAAAGAACTTTCCACGCAGCATACGAACCATGAGATCTTCAAGGAACTTGCACAACAACACTGCAGTGGAAGAAGGTATGGTCGACGGTTTCTGCCGACAGCTCACAACGCACACAGGTTGATTTCGGTGTTAGGCCTGCTGTATGAAGCTTCTTGCCTACCCAGAGAGCCTTTCGGATCATCAGCCAGGTGAGTGATGTCTCATCGTTAGTGAGACATTTCAACCTTGGCGCCCAAGGCCATATGGAGCGAGCCTCCTGCTTTGTAAGCTCGAGCTCGCCTATCAGTTCATCTTGAACGGGGCCCCCCCCTAACTAACACCCAATATAATGCCCAAAGAGACAACACTTGGGCGTTGGAGAGGCCATCTGTAGCTCACAATAGAAACTGGACAACCAAACGACTTTCTTTATAGAAGGAGCACTTGCCATGAGTAGTATGGCCGGCCTCCTCCGACAAGTGCACACTTCTCAAGGATGGAAAGTGTTTATGGACGTCCTCTTTGACAAGGGCGCTGTTCTCATCCGCTAGCATACACATTTGATCCAGGAATCTAATGCAAAGCGTATGTTGACGAATCTCAATGCTAGGCATTCCCAGACCGCCCTCAGAAGGATGAAGGCAACAGATCTTGCGATGCACCTTGGGAGCCTTGCCTTCTCCCCAAAGGAAGGAGAACAAGAGCTGTATTAATCCCAATCGTATGGCACATGGGAGAGGAAGTACCGAGAGTCGGTAAAGGAGAATCGGGTAGATATGCGAGGCACATACTTCCGCCCTCCTCTTTAAGGAAAGCTTCCTCCGAATCCACAGACGAACTGCGCACTCGGCCTTCTCTCGAACCTCCGACCAATTTATTTCAAACTCTAGATCAGGACCAAAGAAGACGCCGAGAATATTGATCGGCCCGTCCGTCCAGAGGAAAGGTCTGGGAAGAGAAACTCCCTTCCACGCACACAATCGCAAGCCGACAGACTTATCGCGATTGATCTTGGCCCCTGTCACAGTCTCATAACATCTGATTTCTTTGCTAACTTTGTCAATCTCTGCTTTGCTCGACACAAAAACCGAAATGTCTGCATAGGCAGAGTACCTGGCCGAGGTGGTAGCACCAGGTACGGAAATTCTGTGAAGGACTGGATTCGCCTTTAACTTGCGAAGGAAAGGCTCCAACGCAAGAATATAGAGCAAAGGCGAAAGTGGACAACCTTGACGAATGGAACGAGATAATGTGAAGGGCTTCGATCTTACCCCATTCACTTCCACCAGCGCACTGGGGGACTCATACAGCAGTCAGATCCAAGAGCGAAAGTACGGCCCGAAACCGGCCGCGGAAAGGACAGACTCCAAAAACCGATGGTCAACCCTACCGAATGCCTTGGACTGATCCAAATTGATCAGCGTGGCTTCAGTGTCGATTTTCTCGATGATCAGGTGTACCAAATGAAGGTTGTCCTGAATAGTCCTGCCCTTCACAGCACAAGTCTGCTCGGGGCCAATCAGACTAGGGAGGATAGCCTGCAAACGGCGGGCCAAGACCTTGGCAAAAATCTTTAAGTCAGTATTTAACATCGTTAAAAGTCGATAATTATCTATGCTACCCCCACCGCCCTTGCTCTTGCGAAGCAACTTGATCACACCCCTGGTGAAGCATTGAGGTATAGACCCCTGTTCCATCCAGTTGTTATAAACAAGTGCCAGCAGAGGAACAAAAATGGACGACTGCCTCAAGTACATTTCATAGGGAAGACCATCCAATCCTGGAGTTTTGTCCCGGCCAACCAGTTTCAGTGCATCCCAGATCTCTCTGTTATGGGCCCCTTCAGCCGCCTCGAGGTGGGGAAAGTCAGCCAAATAGTCATCGAACTGAGCTGTGCTCAGACTGGGATCCCTGGTGAAAAGATCCTGGAGGTAATCCTGAAAAGCCTTACATATACCCACGTCTGTGGTCACGGTACGCCCGTTCAGCAATGTGATGTCCTTGATATACCGATTGACTGCTTGCCTAACTTCCTCTGCACGCAATTCTGCGGCCATATTTGTTGCTTCAGAAGACATTCTTTTTAACCTAGCCCTAATTACCAAAGCTTGATCCTTCTTGATAATTGAGGAGGCCAGCTCAGCCCTAGCTAAGGCTACGTCCCCACTATTATGGGATTTGACTGCCCGATCAACTTTTTTCTCTATCGTCGTTTGCACCGCTAAATTAGCTAAGTTGAGCCGACGGCTATAGTCGGCAGCAAACGACCTAAGTTTGGATTTAAGTGAATCCCACCACTTATTCCCAACCACAGCCCCTGTCATTTCCCGCTTTAGTGTTAGTAATAGCTGTTCCTGGAAATCTTGGCTATCAAATAATGACGCGTTCAATTTCCAGTATCCAGCCAACTTAACCTTAGGCTTATCTAAGTTTACACGAACCCGGACGAGCCTATGATCCGTGTAAACTATCGAATGGAAACTTGAACAACCTAAGAGCCCTACATCGACTCTCCTAACTAGGACTCGGTCGAGGTAGCTTGCGCATACCTTCGAATCCGAGCTGCCCCTATTAGTCCAAGTCCACACTACCTCCCGGGGGGTGTTCATTTCGGTACTTATCGACAAGATCATTCCTATTGATAAATTTCCAAAATGGTTTCACATCCGGGTTGTTAGTACCCGATCTTTCTCCTATACGATCCTTCTCAGGGTCAAGGACGGCATTCCAATCCCCAGCTAAAATTACCTGTCTCGATGTTCCAAAGAACGACTCAAGCCGCCGTAACAAAGCAGCACGCTCCGCATGGTCATTGGGCGCATAAACCCCGATGAGCCGAAAAGACTTCTCCTCTATGGTAATATCCAGCACACAAATCCTGCTCGCTGGATCCGTGAAGACAAGCGCACACACTGCACCCAAAGACTTGCTTACCAGCCAGGAAACACCTCTAGAACGACCATCAAAGTATCCAGCCAACTTAACCTTAGGCTTATCTAAGTTTACACGAACCCGGTCGAGGTAGCTTGCGCATACCTTCAAATCCGAGCTGCCCGATGTTCCAAAGAACGACTCGAGCCGCCGTAACAAAGCAGGATGCTCCGCATGGTCATTGGGCACATAAACCCCGATGAGCCGAAAAGACTTCTCCTTTATGGTAATATCCAGCACACAAATCCTGCTCGCTGGATCCGTGACGACAAGCACACACACTGCACCCAAAGACTTGCTTACCAGCCAGGAAACACCTCTAGAACGACCATCAAAACATGCTGAATAGAGATCGTAATCCCTAGATAGTATGCCCTCATAGTCGCCAGCTAAAAACTGGGTCTCCTGCAAATGGCAAACATCCACACCGAGGCGCTGGAGATCATGGTGAGAGAGTCTCATCCTCCAAGACTCTGACCTCAGCCACCGGGCATTCAAACTTGCTAACCAAAGAGCCATTGTGATGCGTGATTAGGGTTGGGGTTCTGGACAGAACATGGACGGGGAAAGGATGCCAACAGCCTCTCCCATAGATCCTTTGCCCATTTCTTTGTTAATGGAGCCATCATGGGAGAGGTCACCAACATCCCAAGGAAATGTTAGTTTCATTGCTCTGTAAAGGGAGGGGTGAAGTAAAATTGGGACCCATCCTACACAGCTTTCTTTTAGTTTCTGCAAGGACTCATCATCCTTTAATACAATAGGTGGAGACATTTTTATGTTTTTCTCCGCTTCCAGGAGCATGTCCCAAACCTTTCCTGTTCCAGTTCCCGTTCTGACGACTGTCAGCATTCTTTTTGCTTGTGGGAAATTTTTTGGAATCTCGATGTCTTTATTTTTGCATTTTTTCAAGGCTAATAGGATTTTTAGTTTATTTATCCTATTGCCAAAGTTCCTAGCCCTTTCTTTCTGAGATGTAGATATTTTACAAATATTTTTCCCCCATCAAGTAAGGTGCTTTTGTTGTCTTTTTGTGCGCTTCCCGATCTTCAGCTGTGGGGCTCCTTTGCCGCTTTGAAGGTGGTGGTAACAGCTTCTTGAGGGAAGGATTGGGGGTTGCTTGAGTTCGAATTTGAAACGGGCTGGGGTTTCTACTGAGAGGAGCAGGTTTCCTTGGAGTGTGCTGAGAGAGTGGGACTTTTTGGGGCTTTTCTTTTTTTCCAGGAGAGTACGGGGCAGAGACGGAAGGGCGTCTGGGGTTTTTAGCCAGTTCTTCCTTAAGCTTCTGTATCTTTCTCATGCCTTCGTAGCCAGGATCGAAGGCTTTCCTCATTTCCTCGATTGATGGTGCAGACCAGGCCGAGGCGTTGCTCTTCTTGCTGGTAGAGGGAGTGGGGCTGTGTGTGCCTTTTGTCCTAGGAGCATCAGGGGACTGAGGTCCCGCAGCTTGACGCTTCCCTCTGGTCCTATCAACAACCTGCCATTCCCCATTTTCCTTCTCTGTAGCAGGCGAGGGTTTTTCGGGGAATGAGGGCAGATGTTTTGACCTAACTGGGGGTACTACCACACTGGTCCTGGTTGCTGGCATGCCCACTACAGGCAGGACGGATTTTGACGAAGAAGCGGTCAGAGGGGTATTTTGGTCTTCAGGGGCCTGGCTTCCAGAGGTCTTCTTCTCGGGGATAGAGGGGGAGAGGTGACCAATCTCTCCATAACTCCAGCATTTGGGTTTACGACCGGATACAATCACCGGTAGGCTCAGGCCCCCAGCGTCAAGACAGTTGGGGATAGTCATGAAGGCTTGACAGTTGATCATTATGTCGAACGACCATCCCCTGGTCAGGTCATTGCAGGAGGCATCTACAATTTCACTGAATTGAGAAAAATAGGCTGCAAGATGCTCCCTGATGACCTGAGGAGGGACCTTGTATACTGCTACGTTGGTCCTACGCATGCCTTGATACTCGGTTCTGATAATGATGTCTTTCACAATGAGATCTTTGGTGACCATTTTTTTGGCCGTCTTCCGGCGTGGGCAGCAGCATGTCCCACATGAAAAAGCCTGCACCTTTTGTGATATGTAAGGGCTTGAGCCCCATGGACTGCAGTGTCTTTAACACTGTGTCTTTTGTGGAGCGACAAATTTTGCACGAATGCTTGTCCACCACAAAGACTGACACAATTCTTTTTTCAATTTTTCTTAATTCATGGGGATCCTCCAAGAGTTCACCTTCTGTCACAAGGTGTGCGTAACTCTTGGCTTTCTCCAAGAACTCTGTCAAATTGATCTTTACCTTTGGTGGGGACTTTCAGCCTAAGGGTGATTCCCCGGCCTCGGCATCTTTGGTTTTGTCTTTAGTTTCATTTGTCTTGTCAGTAAGTTTGTTATTCTGGCCCTTATCGGCCACCATATTTTGGGTCGATGTCTCATTGTTGGTCTTATTTTGTGCAGTTAGAGGGGGAAAAGATTCCTTATTCTTATCAGGTGGACCCTTCCAGGGAGGGTCAAACATCAGTTTTTTCTTCACTGACCGAGTGGAGTCGGCCATTTTAAAAAATTAAGCAATGGAAACAATATATTTTTTTTTCCTCCGTAAATACAATGTGAATAGGGAGGGTAGGGAAAAAGGGGGAATATATAAAAGAAAAATAAACAAATTAACCTCGCAAGGTAAGGACAAGAACAATGGTTTTAACAATAAATACAAAATAAAATTAGCCTATAACAGCAAAGAAAATTAAAAATAACAAAACGGCTTCAAAATTAAGAAAAACTTGCCTTTAGCGGCAAAATAAAACTCTAAACAAAATAAAAGAAAATAGCCTTAAACGGCAAAAACTAGCCTCTTGAGAGGTTTAATAAAGAAAGCACAAAAAGTCGCCTAAAAGGCGATAAACGTTAAGTGGCTTAAATTAACTTAACAAAAAGAAATTTACAAAATAAACTTTACACATTTACGAAAAACAAACGAGTCGCCTAAATAGGTTACTTCACTAAACGAAAATAGGGGGAGGGTCTAAAAAATAAAAGTTAATAGGTTTCAATAAACCTGAAAAAAAAAAGTTACTAACTATACAAAGAAAATATGAAATAAATCAAACATAAATAGCGGAGAGTCGCCTAAAAGGCTACTTCCAAAAAAGTAATATGGGAAGGGGCTAGAAAAGAAATAGTTAAAGTGGAAAAAAAATCAGATGATACTCAGCTACTAGTCAACAAAGAAAATTACAAAATAAAAATAAAGTTTTAAACAAAAATTAAATCACACGGGCTGACCTAAACAAAAACAAAAATGGCGGCCAAAAAATACGAAAATAAAGTACGAAAAGCTAAAGAATAAAATGAAGAGAACCAAGCAAGGAAACAAAAAAAATTATATAAAATTAAAAACTTAGCTATACAAAAAAGGTCTTTAGCGGGAAAACGGGTAAGTCAGAAGGTAAGTTTGTGAGTATTCTGTCAAAGACTGGACTGAAAAAAAAGCCTGGTAACAACTGACTACTCACTGTCCAAAACCTATTTTTATAGGGGCTATCACCTAATTTGCATATTTCTAGAACCTTTCGAATTCTCTTGAATCTATTGGAATTTTCTACAATCGCCCAAAACGTTCTATTCCTAATTTCTCTATTTAACAAATACTTCATGAATTAAAACATTTTTGCAATAACAAATAGGACTCAATAGAATACCTTACTATAACCTTTTAGACATTATTATTATTTTTATATATAAATGCATCCTCATAACAAAATTTATTTATTTATATATATATATATATATATATATATAGAGAGAGAGAGAGAAAGATAACTATAAAAATTTATATTGTATTGAACACATTTTTATACAAATGCATACCAATCTAATTTATTCTGACAAAAAATAAGTAATTAGACACTATATATATATATATATATATATATATATATATATATATTTTGTAATAGTTGTTACAATGGTTTATAAATTCATGGTATCACTACACAAAAATTTTCACATTTCGAAGCTGCTTTGCATTCTTCTCATTGGATGACAAAGTTGATGAGAAGCACGTAAAGCAGCTTCGAAACACGAAAGTTTTTGTGTAGTGATACTATGAATTTATAAACCATTGTAACAACTATTACAATATGATGCTCCATGTTGTATCGAGCACTCTTTATAAAAGTAAATGCATGAACAGCAGGTTAAAAAAAAAACCTACCAGCTCCACAACTTTGTTACAACTATATATATATATAGGAAAAACTACTAAAAAGTGAAAAATGTATTTTGACAGTATTTATTTATTTCTATTATATATATATATATATATATATATATAATATTTCAGACCGGCCTTGCCTTTCATCAGAAACAAATGATTTTAAAATTTAAACTAGAAGTGTTCGTCGCATAATGCAGAAATCAACAGTCTGAATATTTTTAAACGTAAATCTAACTGTAATAATACTTTTAAATGTTGTTTTAAAGAAAAAATTTTTAAGTGTATCTAAAAAATGTTTAACTATTGAAATATTTATAAAGATTCAAAATACCTAAGTCCTTATTTAACCCTTGCCTATGTATTTAATTTTAAAATCCAGTATTTTTCTTTCTTTCTGTGTGAGTATGTAGAATTAAATCAGAATCTATCAATAAACATTTGCAGTTTTCTAATGTGTGTCCTGGTTGATTAAAGTGTTCAGTTATGGGGGAATAAGGGTTGTTTTGGTTTATGCTTAGTTTATGATTATTAAAATGGAATCTACGCTTCTCACAACGGATGCTTCTAGTTTAAATTTTAAAATCATTTGTTTCTGATGAAAGGCCAAGGTCAGTCTGAAATATCAAATATATATAGTAATAGAAATAAATAAATACTGTCAAAAAAATACATTTTTAACTTACAACTTTTTAGTAGTTTTTCCTATTCATATTAAGACAGTATACATGGATCATCATTATGCTATATATATACGCATTCACTTACTCTGTCATGTTGCAGACTGTGTATCAAAATGAGATATTTACTCTCATGTTACTTTTATGACCCTACTCTTTCATGCTGGTTCAATGCATGTTAGAAGAGTGTTCAGAATATTTTCCTACAGAAGGTTACCATTTTTTTCTGTAGTAGACTGGTTGCCAGCCAGGGCTATAGAACCTAATCTGTCCTGCTATTCCACCCATAACTGGAGGGATAAGAGATGGATTAATACATTTTCCAAGAGTATTTGCATGTAAGTGTTTGCAACAAATTCAATTAGAATTTGAACTCTGCTCTTCAATTTCTTCTTTTGAGCTAATATCCATTGCACTGCAATACACATCCACGATATATATATATATATATAGTACTTTTGTTATTACAATGGTTTTTAAAAGCATTATATCACTCCACAAAAATTTTTCTTGATCAAATCAATAGTTTTTGAGGTGATATTTTAAAAACAAATGGTGAAAATGATTTTTGGAAAATATGAATTCATGGTTATTCAGAAAATTAAGGAGGGGTAGTTAGAGGAAGTTAGACAATATTGTTATGAAACATGAAAATTTTTGTGTAGTGATATAATGCTTTCATAAACCATTGTCATGACAAAATTACAATATTAAGTTCTACTCTGTATTGAGCACTTAATAAAAGCAAATGCATGAACAGTAGGTTTTAATCTGTTTTTTCACATACATACACACACACACACACACACACACACACATATATATATATATATAAATATAAAACACATGACTCACACCTTGCCTTACCAATGTTACTACACTCACCATTTATTAAGAAAGTCAAAAGCTTGGACCATATTTCTCCTGAAATGAACTTGAGTAATTTCTGGAGTAATTTCCACTTTATCTGAGAAGACTTATTTATAAATTATTTGGAAAAGTCAATCAATAAAATTAATCAACACAAAATGTGTCTTTTGTTTTAGTAGTAAATTAATATCTTGAAAAACAAGAATATTAAGTTTTTTTTTTATCTAATATTATTAGCTTTTATATCTAAAAAAAAAAAAAATCAACCAAAATTGTTAATCTTCCTCTTGCAATTGTTTCAGTTGTCATAGTTATTTAAAACTAGCGGAACCCGTGGAATTTCCCTGGAAGGATAATTATCATTTCCTGGAAAAATTTTACTTTGTCATACTACAAATTATAGTCACGTCTTCAAACATAAAGGTATTGAATTAATAAAATAATAACACTGTAATTTTATTAAAATATCCATAAAAGTAATCTTCATAGAAACGACTTTACTGTAATCTTATATTAAGCAGAATATGCACAGACTATAACCAAAATACTGTATGCTACTTTTTGAGAGATTTGAAGAGAGAATTTTTTTTCCTTTTATTATTACTTAAAAATCATGTCTCCTGTGTCCATTGTAAACAGAAAAGACCAACTGAGTAATGGCCAAGGGTATAGAGGCCAGAAATTTCGTTATTAGGTCGTAGGACATGACAACAAACCTACTTATTTTTGCTATATTGTATAGTACACATACTGCTACAACCACTAGCTCAAACTGCTACTTCTACACTATAGGCTCTCTCCTCCTACTCTCTCACTTTTTATTACCCTTCTGTTTGGCAAAGGTGAGAGAAAGGCTGAGGAGAGTAGCATTTATAGATTATAAAAAAAATAGAGGGGAAGTAAAAGCTTGTGTAGAGAGTAAGTGTGTTATCTTTTTTTAGTGGCGTAACAGACAGAGGAACTAAATAACTAAGGAAGGAACAAGCAGAATTATATGATGCCTGGGAAAACCTGAAACATGCCTAAGTCTGTAACATTTTTTATACTATTGTTTACTGAATACAAGGCTGAAGAACCACTCAAGGTAGAAGGGTTACTGAAGAAGGTTGTTTAAGAGCTTACAAAGAAAAAATAAGAGATGCATCATCATGGTGATATGCAGAAAAGATAACGGTTAATCCTGAACTTGAAGGGGTTAAGATTGTAATGATTGGAGAGCATCCTCTTTGGAGTTTATTTCACAAAGAACTGAAACTTGTTTAAGCCCTGTATCTAAGGTTTATTATTTTTAAATTTACCAATTTAGAACGCTCTTTTAATCAATTAAATGAATTGTCATATTTTTCCCGAAGAAACGTATTTAAAATGAATCCTTGTAAATAAAATAAAAAGAACTTGAATTCTTCATCATTTTAATGTTGTGAATGCATTTTGACCACTGTGTGTGATGTTTGCTTATGACATTTTTGATCATCCATATTTCTAAGGAAAGCTAAAGTGTTATCTTTTGTGATTTTTGGTGCATAATTAAAGTTTGGTAGTTTAAGCTGGCTTTCATCATATATAGGTAGATCAGTTAAGTGCCATATGTGATACATGCTTGGGTGATCATGTCTTGAAAGAGACATTACTGACTGGCAATAAGATTTTCCTGCAGTAGGTTGCCATTACTTTCTGCAGTAGATTGGTTGCCAATCAAAGCTACAGAACCCAGTTTTTCCTGTTATTCAACTGGGAGGAGAAGCGGCAAGTTAATACTTTTTCCAAGAGTATTTGCGTGTAAGTGAATGCAGCAAATTCAACTGGAATTTGAGCTTGGCTCCAATCCGATCCCATCTCCGCTGCACCGCAACACACATCCCTGTGTATGGGTAAAGAAAACTAAAATCCTATTGCAGTGATTTGCTGTTGCCATGCCACAGCACACTAGCATGTTATATTGTTACAACAAACATGTATGTGTGACAGTAGTAATAGTAGAGCGTTAGTATTTGACTACATGAATAAGTATTTAACTTTTTATCCCATGTTAACTAAAAAGGCTGTATCAGTTTTATTGTAATTTTCTACTTATGTGAATTAGGCTCCTCAACCATAAATAACATAAAAAATTCAGAAGCAAGAAAGACTGTGCTCAATTGAAGAATTATGACGATTTGCTTATTATCCATTCAACCAAACATTGAAGAGATTGCAAAAAAAAAAAAACCCCACCAGGCACAGGTTTCACACTAAGCTGCACAAATAGCTGAATAGAATTATTGAAATAAAGTAAGTTCATATTTTTGTGTGTTTTTTTAAAAAAAAAAGTCTATGGTTTTAAACATTTAATGTATACCCTTTAAAAATTTTTGCTGTGATATTTTTCTTTTCTCTTAAGTGTGCTGTTGCTTAAAAAGGTCGAGAAACACTACCTGAGTGTGATTTTTTTCATTTCTGGTGATCTATAATTCAGCCGATTTCTAATATGCCTCTAAATTTAAACACTTTCATTACATATAATCTGAAAACACTCATTTATATATTTTGTTTATTGCAAAGCAATAGACACTAGTTTCTATATATGAAGAGTTGCTGAAGTTTTTTGGCCCGTCTCACACTCAGGATTTACCTACATATCAGAATTTTTTTTTTTCTTGTTTTTTTTTTTTTTTTTTTTTTTTTTAATTCCATCTTTGTTGAACTGAGAACTTTTTAGAACCCTCACATATATCCAACTGAATTTTGTAACTTGCTTTATATGATATGAATCTTCAAGATCCTGTGTTCATTGGAGAAAGTCATCTGCATTTTAGACATAAAATCAATTTTCAGGAAGTGAAAGTATAAAGATTTGCATAGAACATGTTGAGCCATGATATTTCTGAAGCTTCATACTTAGGAGTAAGTAAGGAGAAATTGCTTGTCTTTTAAAAAAGCAAGGTCAGCCTACCTACTTTAATGTGTTGACTGCTGGAGGTCATTTATGGTATCTAACTTAAAGTACCAACTTGATGTTAGTCAGCTTGGGCAATAAAAGAGTTTTATGATTTGATTTAGATTCAAGTGAAGTCCTAGCAATTTTTTTTTTTTTTTTTTTACACACTAAAAGTGTCACAAATCAACATGCAGTTGGTGTCCACTGATAAAACTGTATCAGAGAATGGCAAGGTCTAGGTAACTTGTAGTTGGTGTGAAAATAATGTTTGGTTTAGAATTGTAATTTGTAATCTTAGATTGGATTAAAACACAAACTTCTACTGCCAGTTGGGAAATGATAGAATTTCACCCATGAAGCTATTTCTCTCGTGTATGTATGTATGTGTATATATATATATATATATATATATATATATATATATTAAATGGACACACACATAATAGCATTTAAGAATGCTCTTTTTTCAAAAACACAAAATAAATTGTCACAGTCAGAGCATGAGGATAAAATAACATTGGGAAAATAACATCCTGAAAATGGACAGTGAAGTGGCTGAAAGTGCTTAGAAAGTAATAAAAAAAATTATGAAACATTTTTACATTTCTTATCTCCAGCAAAAAGGGAACATGTAAGAATACTGGAAAAATTAAATCAAAGGTAAATAAAATCTTTTTTGTGAGTCGTTTTTAATGAAACATGTTTAAAAGAAAAAGATTTGCTACCCAAATATATATATATATATATATATATATATATTAAAATACTTTAATCCAAACGGAAAAATAGTAAGGTAAATCCCAAAAACCTGATCCTAATTAATATTAAATTTTAATATTAAAAATGATACAGGAGGAGAACTCAATGTAATTGTGTGTGTGTGTGTGTGTTAAAAAAAATAAAAAAGGTTAGACAATTAACTCCAAAGTTTACAACCCAGATATTAAATTCCCTCAAGAATATAGCTTTAATGAACTGCCATTCTTAGATATACATATCAAATTTAAGAAAACCATATTATCTAAACTTATTTATAAATGGAACTTTGCCTCTGTGTGTGTATGTGTGTCTGTGTGTCCGTTACTTATAGACTCCGAAACGGCTGAACCGATTTTCTTGAAAATTTACACAGTTGTACTATAAGCGTCTGCGAGTGTTCTTAGCCAGGTTTTGTGTTGAGGTACCCCCGATAAATATTGATAATCGAAAAAATCGGGTTATAGAAGGAGTGGTCCAATTTTAATCAAATTTGATACACTCATAGACAAAGACATAAGAAACGATATTCAGAAGTTTCATGGTTGCAGTTCTTACAATAGTGCAGAAAATTGATTATATATATATACATACATATATAAAAGGCAAGATGTTTGTGTGTGTGTCTGTTCATCTGTCTGTATGTCCTTTATACAAATCCATAATGTTTATCTGATTCTCACCAAACTTCACACAGATATTCTTTAGGCTGAGTCTGAGCTCCAGGACCATGGATTAGTTTTAAAGTTTTCATTACACCCGAGCAACGTCGGGCTATTACTGTTAGTCACAAATATCTACCACAAACTGACACCCAACAATAGCTTCATTTTAAGAACATCACCCTAGAAAAGCTACCTAAAATCCATCCCCTATTCCTTAGCATGAAAGATTTGTACTATAGTGGCTGACAAACAACTATGAAAAAGAATGACATTATCCCCTCAAAAAATGCAGAGCTCCACACCAATACTAAACAAAGGTTTTGAACTAGCAAAAAAAAAATACTTTTAGACTATGAAACTCAACAGTGAACAAATTCTAGCACGTCTCAACATACAAGAACAATCCAGAACTATTTATAGAAATAACGAGAAACCGAGACTTACTTAACAATAAGGATAAAATAAAAAATAACCAAAATCAGCCAAAATAGTTAAAAGCAAACGCCAATCAAAAAAAACAACTCTAAATTTACTTGACACCCAATAAAAGGGGTCACAAAATACAAAAACAAAAAATGTAGGGCTTGTGATATAGAGCCAGTACGCTCAAACCCTCCATGATTTGTGACTTTGTGCTATTCTTAATAGCCTCTAAACAGTTTCGTCTGGTTTAGGTGAATACATGGTATGATTTCATACCCCTTTCCAAAGGGGCCGCCTACTGTGATCACCTTTCCAGGCTGATAAAACCAACAAGCCACCTCCCTGACAAATCAACCAGGGTGAGATTAAAAAGTGAATGTTCTAAAGCAATGCACCCATTTATAGAACACCGGTTCTTGCTCAATCACTGAAGTTAAGCAATGTTGAGCCTGGTCAGTACTTAGATGGGTGACCGCTTGGGAATACCAGGTGCTGTAAGCGTATAGTGACGGATGTGTGTTGTGGTTCAGTGGATATCGGCTTGGAAAGAGAAATCGGTGAGCCGAGTTCCAATTCCAGTTGAATACCCTGCATTCACATAAGCACTGGTACCCTTGGGAAAGGTATTAATCCGTCCCTTCCCTCCAGTTATGGGTTAAATAACAGGTTAGGACTTTGGGACCCTGCCCTTAAAAACAAATCCCAATGAATCTTGATATTCTAAAAGAAAAATGTATTACTAGTCACAAAACTTATATGAAAAAAAACTAACAATAAATTGTTGAAAGAAAAAGGTATTACCAGCAATAAATAAATAAAAATTTAGTTGGCAATAAATGATATGCCATAAAAAACAAAACAACCAAACCATTTATAAAAGCAATTTATTTATTAGCATGACAGATTTTATTACTCAAGCATTATTTTTCGTGTCTATTCATATTCGACTAGACTGTTTTATTTATAAAACATATGTATTTTTAATCTACCAACTTGAACAGTTGAGAAATGCTATTTAAGAAAAATGTGCTCTCCCTAATATGCTCTAGAACAACGAAGCCATGGAGTGCCTTCTATTCAACTATTTTTGATCAGCAGAGCACTCCATGGTCAAGTCAGCCTAAAGCATGTTGGATCTAACGATGATTTCTCCTGCCAATGGGGACACAGATTCAAGTTCTGGTGGAGAAGATGTTTTTCTTTAAGAATATTTTTTGAATATTCAGGCCAGTTGACAAAAACAAACTGAACAGCTACTCAAATATGGCTATCCACCAAAAATAACATTATATATATATACACACACAATATGACGCTCTACGTTTGTATCGAGCACTCTCTATAAAAGTAAATGCATGAACAGCAGATCAAAAAATCTATGAGTTCCACAACTTTGTTACAATATATATATATATATATATATATAAACACACACTTGTGTGTGTTGAGTTGTAATAATGCTTAGCGCCAAGGTTGTTTCTTTCATTTGTTTTACTAATAGAATGTATTTTGGCAAGAAGGTTTATTTTTTATCGTAAAGTCATCAATATCAGGGTGGAGATGGCGTGTTGATAAGCACAAAGAGTCTCTTTAACTGAGCAGGTTCATTCTGACTTCAAAGTTTTGTGTGGAAACCACCATTGTGATGTTCTTACTTGTCAAGACTATATATATATATATATATATATACACACACACACACACGCTGTGACCTAAAAAGGTTACTGAATGAGAAGTAACCAAAATGGAGGATGAAAAATGAAATGTTAATCTTTATAACATCAGTAAAATACAATACTTGCCAGCTGCATGAAGTAGATAACCCCTGCTAGGGGTGAACAGCTAGACAACAATATAGCCCCTCCATCACAATAGTATCCAATGTATTTATGAGGATTGGGACATACTCGTTAATGTGCATAGAAACGGCTTGGAGGCGGGCTCAGTGTTTATTGCTTCTCACTCTTTAGATCTCACTTGAAAATGAAACAAATATGTGCAATGATATCTCACACTCACACACCAAAGAGTGTTCAAGACCTTTTGTATTAAATCTAAGTAAGTTTCTCTCTGTAAATAGGAATCGTTACTGTATCTAAATCTAATCTGTCTGATTTATACTGCTAAATCATTATTTTTAGTAGATACCTGTATTTGAGTAGATGCTCTGTTTATTTTAAACAGTATTTTGTCTACCAGCATATATACTTGGTGGAGGGAATTCCTTACATAGTTTAAATTTTTTGTCCCTTTTGTTGTTTGTTGCCAAGAAAAATTGGAGGTAAAGGTAGCCTATCAGAAGATGTGGACCTTGTTACATTCAATGCCATGTCAAATTGAGGCAATAATTTGAGCCAAAGGCAGCTACGCTAATTACTAACTCCATACTTTAACATTTTGTACTTTCTGTAATAATAAAAATTACTTAAAAAATTTTTTTTAACTTAACAGTAGAAGGTAAAATTTTTGCTGGTGACCCATTATTTTTAATGGCTCTTTTTTAGCATCTCTACACTTGTGCTCTCCTTCACCATGCCATAGTAACAAAAATGTTGTAACTGGGTTTTCTGTTTTACAAATATCATAAAATGCACTGTGAAAATCATACTGCCAACCACTTTTGATTTTGCTTTAAAATAAACAAAATTAATTAATTTGCCATAGCCCAAATGTTTTGAATGCTAGCGTCAAGAAATTGATTCGAAATGATTTTACTATAGGAATGCATTGCAAATTATTTACTAGCCATTTATGTAAGCTGTCTTATCACTGATAGGATTTATTAAACAAATCCATCCAAACTTTCATTCCCTCTAATGATTACATATATAGTGACATAGCAAATACTAAAAGCATATGTAGAAATTCATTGGAAATGATTTTACTATAGGAATGCATTGCAAATTATTTACTAGCCATTTATGTAAGCTGTCTTATCACTGATAGGATTTATTAAACAAATCCATCCAAACTTTCATTCCCTCTAATGATTACATATATAGTGAAATAGCAAATACTATCTAGAAATTCATTGGAAATGATTTTACTATAGGAATGCATTGCAAATTATTTACTAGCCATTTATGTAAGCTGTCTTATCACTGATAGGATTTATTAAACAAATCCATCCAAACTTTCATTCCCTCTAATGATTACATATATAGTGAAATAGCAAATACTAAAAGCATATCTAGAAATTCATTGGAAATGATTTTACTATAGGAATGCATTGCAAATTATTTACTAGCCATTTATGTAAGCTGTCTTTTAACTGATAGGATTTATTAAACAAATCCATCCAAACTTTCATTCCCTCTAATGATTACATATATAGTGAAATAGCAAATACTAAAAGCATATCTAGAAATTCATTGGAAATGATTTTACTATAGGAATGCATTGCAAATTATTTACTAGCCATTTATGTAAGCTGTCTTATCACTGATAGAATTTATTAAACAAATCCATCCAAACTTTCATACCCATGAGCAACTTGTCCTATTACTGATCAAAATTTGTACTAAGCAAATCTCAAAACTTTTATTCCCTCTAATGATTATATATATTGTGATATAGCAAATATTTATTAATTGGATAACAAAATTGGGTAGACAGGAATCCAATGTGATAGGTTTTGTCTTTCAAAAGGACTCTGACTAAATGCCATTGATTTCATAACTATTGATGCAATTCATAGATATGTGGTGAGGTGTTGGGGGCATGAAATACAAACAAATGTCAGTTATACCTAAAGAGAAATGCTGGCAATGCAGAGATGCTTAATTTTAAGTTTTTGGCGTCCAATATGTCTAGATGAGACGCATATTATAAGCCAACCTAGTTCAGCTTCTTCCTCCTCCTCCTGTTTTTGCTTTGATATTAAAAGCATTTAAGAAATATATTAAACTAGCAGTATAACCCGACGTTGCTTTAAAACTAATTCATGGTCCTGGAGCTCAGACTCTTTGGACGTTGGCATGTAAGACTAAAAAGCAATGGTTGTTTCCAGTTAAAGCGAAACTGTAGACTGAAAGAAAAATGAATGAATGTAAGTCAAATTTTGATTTCCTAGTATCGATATCAAATAGGTTTTTTCGTCGTAAACTGAATTTTGAAGGCTAAATATGTCCTCTGAATAAATGATATCATGGCTGAGACTAAGAACTACAATTATACCTACTTAGAGCCAAACCTGAAGCAAAAACTAAAATAAAAGGGCTGAAAAAAATACATACATACAGGCAGATAAGCGCACACATACATACAAACCTCTTGCTTTTTATATATATATATATAATCGATTTTCTGCGCTATTGTAAGAACTGCAAACTTGAAACTTCTGAATATCGTTTCTTATGTCTTTGTCTATGAATGTATCAAATTTGCTTTTATTCGGACCACTTCTTCTACAACCCAATTTTTTTCAACCTTTGATATTTATCGGGGGTACCTCGACACAAAACCTAGCTAAGACCACTCACAGATGCTTATAGTACAACTGTGTTTACTTTCAAGAAATTCGGAATCTATAGGTAATGCACACACTCAAAGTTCCATTTATAAATAAATTTAGATTAGATAAATGTATGTATGTATGTATATATATATATATATATATATATATATATATATATATATGTGTGTATGTGTTTGTTTTTTTTTTCACAGAAATACTTGGTAAATTAAAATTAATTTAACTCTTACCATTGAAAATACCAGCATATTTTAAATTTTTAGTTATATTAGGTTTTTCCCATCTGATCTATTTTATATCCAGTAGTCTTACACAGATGTGAAAGTAGTATAATCAGTCAGTTTAGTGATACATGCTTTGGGTGATCATGTGTTGAAAGAGACATTACTGACTGGACAAGTTCATCCCACAGTAGGTTGTCATTTGCTTTCTGTAGTAGACTGGTTGCCAACCAGGGCTATAGAACCCAATCTGTCCTATTATTTAACCCATAACTGTTGGGAAGAGACAGATCAATACCTTTCCTAAGGTTATTTGTGCGTAAGTGAATATAAGGAATTCAATCAGAATTCGAACTCAGCTCCCTGATTTGTTGTTCTCAATCGATATCCACTGCACCACAACGCACATCCTGTGTAGTATAGTAGTGGGTCAGAAATAAAAATCCGCAAGTGTTGTTTAAATTATGTTTGAATTACACCCAGTTTGTGCAAATACTCTTGGGAGTGTTATGAATCCATCTCTTCTGTTTCCAGCTATGGGTTGAATAGCAAAGCTAACTGGGATCTCTTGTGGCAACTAGTCTCATATCAAGAAAATTCTGAATTCAAAACCTGCCTGAGAAGGAATAGTCTCTGTCAATCTCTCTTGCCTTTGACATGACCTTGTTGCTGTATACAGTGCTCTTCTGGCCCCTGTGGGTTTCAATACTTGACACAACATGGTTAAGACTAGTCTTTTTATGCCATAAAAAAATGATTGCAACTATGAAATTGATATTTTCTCAAGTCCTTTCAGTAATTATTAAAAGGTTTTCACATGTGAGTCTTTAAATATTTCTTTCCAGTTAACCTGTGGGATCAGTGCATTATTTAATAATAG
This sequence comes from Ascarosepion bandense, assembly GCA_037127315.1. Taxonomy (NCBI): domain Eukaryota; kingdom Metazoa; phylum Mollusca; class Cephalopoda; order Sepiida; family Sepiidae; genus Ascarosepion; species Ascarosepion bandense. The sequence continues at coordinate 211,254 of JBBBDQ010001422.1, forward strand.
AAAACTGAGCCCCCCCCTTTTATGTCCAGCAGAACCTTATATAGAGACATGTTTTAAATTTGATAAGCAATGATAACATATATAGAATAAATGTTTGAAGTCCTTACTATTGTTAAAAGGTTTTCACCTGTGAATCTTCATATATGCGCACAAAATTTGTGTATTTAGGCAGAAATCTTTCTTTGATAAAAGTTTCATTAGAAACAATTGACAAAGTAAGGCAGTTCGTTTTTTGTCATAAACAAGTTTTTCTTCTTTTTTTTTTTTTTTTTTTTTTTTAGTGTTAGTCTTTCTCACTATTTAACCCAAACCTTTGGAGAGAAGAGATGGGTTTGCATGGAAGTGAGTGTACTGAAACTCAAGTGGAATTTTTTTTTATGTTAGCGTTACTCTCCTTGGCTGCTGGGCCATGTCATTTACAACAAATAATATCAACTAAAAATGAACTGCTGTACCTTGTCAGTTGTTTTAATGAAACTTGTATAAAAGAGGGATTGCTGCCTGCCTCATGCAGCTAATAAGAAAAATAACATTTAGAAAAAACTTTTTTTTTAATAACAAATAACAGCTAAAAATAAATAAAAAAAATAAATTTAAAAACCTTCCTTGTCAGTCATTTTTAATGAAATATATATATATATATATATATATATTTTTTTTTTTTTTTGCAATAATTATTAACCCCATCTCATTTACAGAGTTCATTTACCTCTCAACTTTCTAAAAATTTTGGAATAGTCTGTGATTGTCATAAGAGTTCTGCTACCTGGTGTTGGTTGTGTAAGAGAAATAACTATAGTTAACTGGCTACTGTAAAAATTACAAATATACTGAAAGTCTTTTTTTTTTTATTATTCATTTTTTTTATTTCTGGTTTTGGTGATAGTCATTTTAAACTCCATGATTCTTTTATTAGCTGCATATGTGCTTTGCCAGTGCTACACACAATTCTGAATTCAAAGTTTTCCTTTTCTTAAACTGGTTGCCAACTAAAGCTCTCCTGCCCAGTCTTTCTCACTATTTAACCCAAACCTTTGGAGAGAAGAGATGGGTTTGCATGGAAGTGAGTGTACTGAAAATGAAGTGGAATTTGAATTTTAAATTCTGAGCTGCTATCCATTTCACCACTTGCACATCTCATCCATATGATGCATTATATAACATGGTATAAATACATAGCTTAATTTTTTATTATAGAAAACAATTGCAAATTGTTTCAAGCTATGTAACTTGAGTATCATGGAAGGATTAATTAAAGAACTGCATCCAAAAATCATGTGCTCTAAGCTATCTATTCTGTACTATAAAACAAGGTGATTACATTTTATTATTCACAGTCCTGGGTATGATGATAAACTACATCCTGCAGCAATTAATCTGATTTAGACATTGGAGGTTTTTGAGGAGTGTAGAAATATCTCTTAATTTACTGCTGTTCACAGGTTTACTTTGAACTGGGGTGGTAGCACCCATTAGGGTCCCAGTTATGGGTAAATAGTGACCCCCCCTCAAGCACTCTTATAGTCAAAATAGCAGCATTATATTTTATCTGTAGTTGGAGGCCTACAATTGCATTCAAATTATTTTTAGCTGAAGCCATAAAATTGTTCAAATTATATTTATATTTTGTCATTGAATGACCTCTAGAGATTGGTATGTCATTGAACAAAACCAACTATCATGAAAATTCTTTAATGATATTAATTCATATAATATCCAACATTTTCTTCACAAAATTAAACAGTATTCCAAAATATGACAACAAAGCTACAGCATAAAAATACTCTTTTATAACAATAATTCATATAATATCATAAAATTTCTTAAAGAAATCAAACTATTCCAAAATATAGCTTCAACAAAACTACAATATCAAACATGCATAACACTGCCTCTTGTAATTATGTCCACACAAACATGTGTATGCACAAAACTGTGTATCCTCTACCATGTATTCAATTGTGGAAGTAGAATAACAACATATGTTTATTAATTCAAAGCTCCCTAGAAATTCAATTTCAGCATTAAATGAGCCATAAGGAGTTGATTTGCCATTGAACAATAAATTCATTCTCATAACCTGGTCACTTCTATTTCTTAATATTATTTGATGGTAACAGTAGGCTTTGCTCAATACCAGCAAGTGAGCATACCATCTGAACAGAATATCTTAACTATTAGAGACCAGGCTTCTAATAGTTATTTTGTTCTCATGTTGACTTTCTTCGGCTATTTTAACTGTTATTGATTTAAAAGCTAGGATTCTTTCTTATATACAATAATACGTAATTGTATAGATAAAACATTTTTTATTAAGTATCTTGCGTTGTGGTAACAGAAAATCTGCCAAAAAAAGGTGTAATGTTGTAAGAACCTGGATGCGTTGTGGTAACAGAAAATCTGCCAAAAAAAGGTGTAATGTTGTAAGAACCTGGATGCGTTGTGGTAACAGAAAATCTGCCAAAAAAGGTGTAATGTTGTAAGAACCTGGATGCGTTGTGGTAACAGAAAATCTGCCAAAAAAGGTGTAATGTTGTAAGAACCTGGATGCGTTGTGGTAACAGAAAATCTGCCAAAAAAAGGTGTACTGTTGTAAGAACCTGGATGCGTTGTGGTAACAGAAAATCTGCCAAAAAAAGGTGTAATGTTGTAAGAACCTGGATGCGTTGTGGTAACAGAAAATCTGCCTAAAAAAGGTGTAATGTTGTAAGAACCTGGATGCAAATTTACCATGGGTGATTTAGCAATTTATGTACTTTGTTTTCACCTTGGTATGTTTTTTATTTTAATTCAGACTTATGATGAGTGACTCATTAATTTAGTATCCTTGGAAAAAATGAATCCATTTCTTCTCCCCCACTAAGCTATGGGTTAAATAGGACAAACTGGGTTCTTTAGCCTTGGTTGACAACCAGTCTACTGCAGAAAGAAATGGGAACCTACTGTGGGAACATCTGATTAGTCATGACTTGAAAGAGACATGATTACTCAAGTGTGTATTGACTGGCTGAACGTATCTCATTTCGTTAAGCTTTATATTGTTTCTCTCTTAAAATTTGAATTTTGTTATTTGTGTGGAATATGAAATAGAAGCTGAAAAAGTATTTTCAATGTATTTCTCATGTAAATACTGTGGTCAATAAATTCTAAGAGCTCTTAAATAGAATCTGATAATGAAAGGCAATCAAAAATCTAGAAACAGTTTCAAAAAATTAATGTGCCAAAAATGAACATTTAAAGATTTATTATGGATTACTTGTAATTTCATGCAGAAGTTCCAGTATAGTCACAAATAATTATTGACCGATTTTATCATTGTGATAGATTTGCATTACATCAAGTATTAAGAATATTGTGACAAGGGTTTGCAAATTGTCGGAGAGAGTTATCAATAATAGTATTCTGCCTTCAAATCTGCGATTATTATCTCCTTTTAACCTTTTTTTTTTTTTTCAGAATGTACTTTTTATCACAAAAAAAATTGAGGTGTGAGCAAATTTTCATTCCTAATGAAAATGAGACTCAAAAAAAGGATTTTAGGAACTATTAATCTACAAGGTGAGGCTATGTTATTTTGCAAGTGTCTATTATTAAAGCATCAACAGTAAATTAGAAATATGTTCATTGTTTAGCTAAACTATTTTGGAAGGACCAGATTCAAGAAATTATAAGAACAAACTAAAACTCTATTAAAAGGTGATCCCAGTGGTAATCTAACTTTTTGTTTATAAAAATCGTTAAAATTGAAATAACACTGGTTCTTGTGATTTTTTTATCTATTGGTATGGATAAGTTTAAACAAGATACATTACATTACACAAGATACATTACACTATGATACTGATTCCAACGCTTTTCTAACAATTTGATGCCTTTTTAGTAGAACGATTTGTCTTTAGTCTCAAAATACACCTTAGTTTCCAAAATCACTTCTTCATTGGAGCCAAATCTCTTTCCTTGGGGCATATTTTTGAGATCTGCAAACAGCCAATAGTCGCTTGGTGCTAGATCTAGAGAAACGGGTGAATGCAAAGTAATTCGAAGTGCAATTCATGTAGTTTTGCCATCGTCTTGGTGAAAGATTACTTTTTCCATGTGTGGCCAGATTTTGGCAATTTCTTCCTTCAAGTGCACAAATAATGCTTATAATATTCGCTATTGATGGTACTTCCTTTCTCAAAGTAAACGATGAACAAAATATTTTGTGCATCTGAAAATATGGAGGACAAATCTTTGCCTGCTGATGTTTTTCGTCTTTGGTCACTGTGGATGGCTTTCACTTGTTGCTGTCAGCTCATCTGACTGCCAATTTGACTCTGGAGTGAAGTGGTGGATTCTTGTTTCGTCCATTGTCATATATTTACACAAAGTCCATGTTGCATTAAAACAGTTGCAAACAGTGCTCTGAATTGTTGATGTGTTGTTTTTGATTGACTGTGAGCAAACTTGGCACCCACTTTAAACACAGCTTTTTCATTGACAAATGTTCATGCAAAATGGTGAATACACTGCCTTCTGATATGTTTAACTCTTCTGCTATCTCATGCAACTTTAATTTATGATCAGCCAAAACAAGTGGATGTTTTTAGTGTTTTCTGGGACAACTGCCGATTCTGGGTGACCTGAACGTTCAGCATGTAAAGTCAGCATACCACCTCTTAACTGTTGTTTCTGACGGAGCAGTGTTTGAATAACACTTATCAAGCCATTGCTTTGCTTGAACATTATTTTTTTTTTTTTTTTCCCATCAGAAAGCAATGCTTTATCAATACATAAAATTCAGATTTTTCCATTGTTTTTAAAATTTGCAACAGTAGCTTCACTTAAATAACTGTAATTTGTAAACTAATAATTCAGTTGGGTCCAAATTTTGTTATGTGTCATTTGAAGGTTAGTACTTCATAAAAATCATATGAATTTTTTATTAGTGGCACCATCTGTATATATCATGCCTGGGACTTATTGACTGATGTGTTAGCTGTAGACATCTTCTACATATTAAACTTAATATTTTGGTAAATGATAGGGAAATGTTTTAAACATTAAATTTTACAATTTATGGTATAAAACCTTTTAACAAATTTTAGCATTCAATCTTTGTTGTGCATTGAAAATTCAGGAAAGAGATTGTTAGTGGTCAGGAATTACAAATAAAATAGAGCTCTTATATGTAAGTTGTAAATTATATTGTGAATTTTGCAATATAAAATAAAAACTGGAAGAGAAGCATTATCTGTGATCAGTGGGGTGGCCACTTAGGGTCAAGATTTTTATACAGAGGAGGGGGGGGGCAAACTCAAGCAGTGTCTTTATTTTCTATAGCGAAGAAAACGATGACTTACCTCGTCAAACCAAGCGACAGCGTATCACATTATTACTACGATGGAAAATGCAGTGAAAAAGAAAATTACAAAAAAAGGGGGCACATATTTCGCATAACATGCTGAAGACGGAATTTTAAAAACAAAAACAAAAAAACAAGTCCGTCACAGGAGTTGCTATAAAAATATGTGCAAATATTTAGCGTCCTCTCTGAGTTGTCGGCCAATGGTAAAAAATTGATCGGCCGATAAAATCATTCATTCTCGAAGTGGGGAGAAATGTTTTTGGGTCTGACTGGTTAGGTGGATAGCAGCTCATGAGATTGTACCGGCGAGTTGAATTTTCTGTATTTTCTTTTTCTGGCCCGATATTTAAGTAATTTGCGAGAAAATACTTCCTTGTAATACCAGATCTCTTACATTTTCATATTACACGACTATCGATATATGAGTTTGAGTATAAGTATGTTATTTCACTTAAACGGAATAACTTTTCATCCATAGTAGTGGAGTTCTAATCTATTTTTGCCCTCTTTTCTACTTTCAAGCTGTTGGGACACAAGAGGTGAATTTAAAAACAAAAAGGGTTAATACTAATGTCAATACTAGCAGTACTGATTTGTCTCTTTTTTCTTCTTTTTTCTCCCCCCTCTACAAAACTTTTTTTAAGTGCAAAAAAAAAATAATGCAATGAAATCAATCAAAATGCTGTGGGCATCACAGCCGTACAAAAATCTGCTAAAAAAATTAATTTGTTTTTGGCAAAGTTTGACCATATGATCAAGGAGCTACTTTAAAATAAGGAAATAATTTAAATATAATTTCTCCATGACCCTAAATGAAAAAGAAAATGCAGAGGGAAAAGTGCTGATGGTCAAATCTTATCAAAATCAGAGACTGATCAGTTTAATAAATTTTTGAAGTTTATGAAAGTTGAGGGGCCAGCAAAAATTTGAGTGGCGGGGACTTAGTCCCTTCTAACCTCCCTGTAGAATTGCCACTGTCTGAGGCAATGTAATTTAAAAACAATTTTCTTAAGATTAAATTCTAATTACCTTACTGTGAGAATTGAATACTAAATCTTTTGCTGTGTTATTTTATGAAAAAAAGAAAAAACCCTTTAGAAATAACCCTGCTTTCCACCCACAGAGGCATAGTTGTCTAATGGTTAGCAGTTCAAATTGAGGAATTGGGGTGCCAAGTTGGAATTCCAGTAGAATTCATTAGATTCACTTATGTACTAATACCCTCAGGAAAGGTATGAATCCATCTCTTCCATCAGCTATGGGTAAAATAGCAGGACAGAATTGGTACTATCACTTGGGTGACAACCAGTCTCAGAGAAGGAAGATGAATTGCACTATCCTAAAGTGTGTGTACATGTGACTGGGAACCATTTGTGAATTCTCACTGAAACTTTTATGAATTTGCATATCTGAATGAATACGATCTCTACTACACTTGGTCTGTTTTTGTTTGGATGTGTGGGTTTTTTGACAGCTGGCTCAACTGATTGGGTTAATGTTGTAACACGTAGTAAGTAATAGTAAGTATACTTTTTACAGTAAATTATAGCTTCAATCTTGACATTTACGATTTTAGTGATATTAAACTTAAACCAGCTTTTTCAGTTCTAGGTAATTGATCCAATTATCATTTCCAGGTGAAATCATTTCTTGCTAAAAATCACCATGTTATTCTAAAATGTAGCATTCATTTTGTGTTGTATAGTTTTTATTTTTTTTAAATGCCTATGTTGAAAAGTGTGATTTGTGTTGTGGTGCAGTGGACATTTGCTCGGAATGAGAATTCGGGGAGCCGATTTCAAATTCCAGTTGAATTCCTTGCATTCCCTTATGTGCAAATACCCTTGGGAAAAGTATTAATTCATCTCTTAACCCTCCAGATATGGGTTAAATGGCAGGACAGATTGAGTTTTATAACCTTAGTTGGCAACCAGTTTACCGGAAACAAAAAAAATGGTGGTAACCTACTGTAGGAAAAGTTTTGCCCAGGCAGTCATGTCTCTTTGAGACATGATCACGCAAGCATGTGCCACGTATGTCACTTGACTGACTGACTGACTGATGTTGAAAAGAGTTTTCTGAAGCAAGATATTTCATTCAGATGTTAACTATATATTCACTAGAATTCCAATAAGAACATTCTATTTTATTTAATGGGTAACCAGTGAGGTTAATAATGCAATAAATATATAGATTATTGCACTTCAGACAAACTTGCCTAAATAAATCCACCCTCAATAGGTGCTCTTTTGCTATGATCTTGTGTCAGACTTAGATATACTTACTACATATCCATCAAGGCAACTTACCATAGGTCGATAGTTAGCAAGGTTATCTCATGGAATTGGGGAGCCAAGTTGGAATTCCAGTAGAATTCATTAGATTCACTTATGTACTAATACCCTCAGGAAAGGTATGAAATTTTATAGTTGAACTTTTTGTCATGCAAAATTTCTTCTTTATTAAAATATAGAAAAAATTATATTGAGCTCTGCGATAAAGTACTGTCATTATTCCATGAATCGTTCAATCTAATTATTGGTTGTTTTGTGACGTGTGTTGTGGTGCAGTGGATATTGGCTTGCAATGAGAAATCGGAGAGCTGAGCTTGAATTTCAGCATGATGATTATCCTCAATGGGTGCTTGTCTATTACCTTGTATCAGACTTTGACATGCTTACTAATATTCATCAGGGCAGTTGACATAACACAATGATTAGCAAGCTTGTCTCACCTATCAGTTCATTAGTATAGTGGGTGTAATCCTTACTGGGTGCTCATCTATAATCTTGTGCTAGACTTAGCAAAAATAATGAAAGAACTAATCTTATTGTGAAAAACAAGCTGTCAGTATTTTTTTTTTATTAATATCTAACCATTTATTTACTTAATTCCCAGAATATTTTTTTGTCATTAAAAATAATTTTTTTAATTAAGTGATAATTGCCTACAAATGTTTTTGGGAATTACTCTAGTCTTATTTTTTAAAAGTTATCTGTTTGACAGTATACATTTCTCTATCTAACATGAGTAAGCATAACACATACACACTTTAGGGTTAGATTACATAAACAGTTAAGAAATTATATTCTTGATGAAAAGTAGGACATATACTTTTGACCTTTTTTTTTTTTTTTTTTTTGTAAAACCTGTTTTTAGTCTTCAGTAAAATTTAAAGAATAAATGAAATAATTGCCTTTTTTCCAATTTAAAATGTTTCTCAATGATTGTGTCTAAATAGATATCAGCAGTATCTCTCTCTCTCTCTCTTCTTTTTTTTTTTATAGTTGAACTTTTTGACATGCAAAATTTCTTCTTTATTAAAATATAGAAAAAAATTATATTGAGCTCTGAGATAAAGTACTGTCATTATTCCATGAATTGTTCAATCTAATTATTGGTTGTTTTGTGACGTGTGTTGTGGTGCAGTGGATATTGGCTTGCAATGAGAAATCGGAGAGCTGAGCTTGAATTTCAGTTGAATTTGTTGCCTTCTCTTATGTGCAAATAAGGAAAGGTATTAATCTGTTTTTTTTCTCCCTCCATCTATGACAGATTGGATTCTATAGCCTTGGTCTGGCAACCAGTCTACCACAGAAAGTAATGGCAACCTACTGTGGGGAAAATTTTCTGCCCAGTCTCTTTCGAGACATGATCATCCAAGTGTGTATCACATCCAGCACTTAACTGATTGGTTGTTTTGATGCTTATGGTTTGGCTGGTACATTCTCCAATATTTCTCAGATGTGTGTCACTTGCTAATCTTAAAGAACACTTCTGTAGTTTTTATGACCTTTACCCTTTGTTCAATCTTCATATTAAATGATTAGTGCAGCAGGATCGATAAATCAGTCACTTTGATCTAAACCTTATCTTACCCCATGTTGTGATTATGTTGATCATAAGATGGATGAAACTTAATTTCTTACTTAAATATTTACCAGATGACTTCCTTGTAAATGAGTTGCTTCAGGTTGAGCAAAGTCACAAGAGAAAAAAATATTTTCATAGAATTCCAAATTTTATATCTTTGTTCTTTTGGTACAGTCTTTTTTCATTTCAGCAGTCAAAATATATCTACTTTCATGCTGACAGTTATGGTTCCAACCCACGTCTTAAGTTAAAATACAGCACTTTGGCTGGTTTGGTTAAGTTTGACACCGGGTTTGAGCCAAAGTTCTTCTTAGGCAGACAGTCACAGGATCTCTCGTCTCAACTGCAATTCTGACTGTGGTTTCGGTTGAACTCGTGGCCACATTGAGCCTTTGCTTACTTGAACTTCTATCCAAAACTGGTATGGGGAATGATTGGTTTGGGGGGAATCATTTTGTTTCTTTGTTGTCTGGCTTTCAAAAATTATCTTTTTCAATTCAGGAGTTTTTTTTTTTCCCCCTGTGGGTAGCAGTCACCGGTATTGATCTTCCAAATTAGCTTCTTAATTCTTTCATTGGTATCCCACACCAATTCGTTCAGAGGACGCGAAGAATTTCTTCCATTTCCCTGGTTTTCCACCTGTACTCATCACCTCAGCCCTCCTTTGACTGATCTAATTTGACTGTGTTGGGTTCAGATTTACTTGTCATCATTAATTAAATTTTAACATTTCAGATTTCTCCTATGCAAGGAAAACCCTATTTCCTACTTAAATATTTACCAGATGACTTCCTTGTTGTTTTGTTGTTGTTTTTTTGGAGGGGGGGGCATTAATTTTTATAGCACAAATCCTCATACTTTGCACCTGTCTACAGTGCATTTCTATCAGTTGTTTGCTCAGCTGATCATTTTATCATTCCCAATTTTGTTTATGCAAGGTTCTCTACTCTGTCCTATGTTTTGATAACTACCTTGTGTAGTTAAAAAAAAAAAAAAAAAAAAAAAAACTTACCGTGTGGATGTCCGGGCGCAAAAGAATCTCATTGGGAAGCCATATTGTTTTTATGAAGACGAAGTGCCACAAATTCACGGCTACCACGAGAGTTGAAGAAATATAAATATGGCTGATGAGAAGAACTTGGGGGCGGTGTTAGATTACCTACCCATGCTCTCTTTGGCCAAACTCGTGCTGCAATTGCATTTCAAATTAGTAATATACACTTTGATTTGAAAAGGTCTATTTTGCATTCTCAAGTTACACAACTACACCTTGAAGATAGTCATTAATCAGCTGTCCAAGCTTACCACATGGTTTTTCTGCAATTTGTCTTCTTCTGGGGGAAATTTCTTTTTAGTGATTTTTTTCTTTTTTTTTTTATATGAAAATCTTCCTTTCTCTGTATCAGCATTATTTTTTTTTAATTTTAATTTTTTTTTTGTCCATTTTTTAACCCTTCAGCGCTGAATAGTGTTACCTTTTTATAAACTGATCGCTCCATGTTAAAATGATTACGGCTGCTTACATCGTCCATAAGTGGCTGCAGTGGCTCACATTCATACCGGAGTAACTGCAGCTTCTCCTATTCATGCCTGTGCAATCACAGATTTGTTTCACATTTTATAATTGCAGTTATGCCTCTAATAATGCCTGTATATTGACTTGGCATGAGAAATTGGGGAGCTGAGTTCAACATCCAGTTGAATTCCTTGCATTCACTTACACACAAATACCCTTGGGGATGGTATTAATCTGTCTCTTCCATCCAGTTATGGGTTAAACAATAGAACCGATTGGGTTCTCTAGCCATGGCTTGTAACCAGTCTACCGCAGAAAGCAATGACAACCTACTGCAGGATAATTTTCTGCCCAGTCAGTCATGTCTCTTTTGAGACATGATCGTCTAAAGCATGTATCATGTATGGTACTCAACTGACTATGTAATAATTATTGAATGACAGTTTTTTCTTTTCGATTATCAATATCAAATATAGTTTACCAGACCATGTAAACACTAAACTACCATGGAAAAATATAATATATAAAATAGTGTATTTAGGTAGCGATTTCTTTTTTTATGCAAGTTTTGTTAAAAATGACAGTACTATGGTTAATTTTTATATAATTTTTCATGTGATCTTATTCTTTTCAGAATATAAATTATGAAAAAAATTGTCATTCTGTTTTATTTATTTAAGCATTTTCGGCTATGCTTTTAGCCATTATCAAACACACACACATATGTATTTTTATTATAATTGTTATTATTCTTCAAATAAAACTGGGAAAATTGCATGTTGGATGATCATTTTGGTGAAATATATTTGCTTCATAAGCAATCTTTCTTTATTATGGAAAAGTTCAAAAGTTTTCATACACCAGAAGTTTACTTAAAAAGAAGACAATATAAATAAACATGAACGTATGTACTTATGTGTGTGTGTAATATACATATATATATATATATATATATATATATATATATAATCAGCATGCAGTGTGGGTATAGAAGAATCCAAAGGAGTATCCTGTACATACAGTGGTAGGATAACTCTCTAAGAGAGCTCTAAATATATATGTATAGAAATACATATAGAACAAAGAAAAATTAAGGCAGGCACGTTATTTCATGGTAAATTGGAAGTATATGGTTATTTCAGGCAAACCATCAGCTTTCGTCTTTATTTTACAAAGGATTTGTATAAAATCCTTTGTAAAATAAAGACGGAAGCTGATGATGGTTCACCTGAAATTGGCCCCCACTTCCGATTTACCATGAAATAATGTGTCTGCCTTAATTTTTCTTATATAATCCACATACAGGCCTGTTTCCCTGTACGACAGCTCATCAGTGTGGCTACATTAACCGCTTACCTCATCTGGGACTGAAACACGACTGATTTGTCAGCAGTCGGAGATCCACCCACCAAGCTATTGGCACACGTCAGCAAAAGGCAAATTTCATAGCATGTAATGTTTTTACAGAATGTAAATATGCCAACAGTTGAGAGTGGTCAATCTTGTAACCCAACCAATATATATATATATATATATATATATATATATATATATATACATATACACACAAGCAGTATAGCTCAGTGTTGCTCAAGTGTAATGTAAGCTTTAAAACTAATTCATGGTCCTGGAGCTCAGACTCTTTGGACGTTGGCATGAAAGACTAAAAAGCAATAGTTGTTTCCAGTTAAAGCAAAACCGTAGATTGAAAGAAAAATGAATGTAAGTCAAATTTTGATTTCCTGGTATCGATATCAAATAAGTTTTTTTTCATCGTAAACTGAATTTTGAAGGCTAAATAAGTCCTCTGAGTAAATGGTATCATGGCTGAGACTAAGAACTACAATTATACCTGCTTAGAACCAAACCTGAAGCAAAAACTAAAAGGGCTGAAAAAAAATACAGACATGCAGGCAGATAAACACACACACACAAACATCTTGTCTTTTTTATATATATATATATATATATATATATATATATAATCGATTTTCTGCACTATTGTAAGAACTGCAGCCTTGAAACTATAGGTAACGGACACACACACACAAAGTTCCATTTATAAATAAGTTTAGATATATATATATATATATATGTGTGTGAGTGTGTGTGCATGCATTAATTCAAATTTTTAGCTGCAATATTAAAAAATTTCTCAGTTTTTACTTCACTAGAATATCTTTGTTGCTAGTAATTTATCGACTACCATTAAAAAGTATGCTCTGTTTAATGGTCCTGCAAAATCTATATGTATTCTGGACCATGGCATATCAGTTTTCAGCCTAGGTTGAAATTTTATAGGCAGTGACTTTGCTGCCAGAGAACAACCTCTGCATGATTTTACTAAATTTTCAATATTTTACTCCATTTTTGGCCAATACTTACAATACCTCATTAAGGATTTCATTCTAAAAATTCTTGGATGGCTGATGTGAAATTCTTGTATCATACTTTTTTGCAATGGTGCTGGCATCACAATTCTTTCTGTGTCCGTAAGTACGTCATTGCATAAGGAAAATGTCTTATTTCCAGTGATATATCCACTTTCCTATTTTTTCTTTAAATCTTATTTGCTTCTTTTTATCATAAAGTCATCTTTTTCCAACTTAATTTTTATTTCTTCTAATGTTATTGGCAGTTCTCTTACTGTATTGTATAATACATTACTGATATCAATTTTGGCCCTTGTCGCCATAATTACTGTGTTCTTAAGTGGTTCGCAGAATTTTAGTATTAGTCTAGATAGTCTGTCCACATGACTCAATTTTTTGGATGGTAAAAACTCCATTTTATAATTATAGTTTAATAGAATAGTTCCCAAGTGCTGCAGTCTATTTGCTGTATGTGTGGGAACACTCTTTTTTTATTCATATATGGACAATAATGGATGATGGTTTGTCTGTAGTTTCAATTCCCTACCATGTATGGATTTATAAAAAAAATTTATTATGGCAAATATGATTGCCAATGCTCCCTTTTCTATTTGGCTGTAGCTTTTTTTCAGCTGTGATTAATGATATTGAAGCATGAGCTATTGGTTTAGTCTTTTTGTTCTCATATTTGTGTAGTATCACCGCTCCAATACCCAAATCACTTGCATCTAATGCAACCACAATCTTTCATTTCGGCTCAAAATTAGCTAGTGACAAGTCTGAAATTAAGACTTTCGTCATCTTTTTGAAAGCACTTTGACATTCATCTGATCAATTCCATTTAATCTTTCTTTAGCAGGTTGTTCAAGGGTGCCTTTAACTCATGCATGTTTATTATCTATATATGATAGTAATTTGCAAACCCTAAAAATGCTTGTAACTTTGTTACAATTGTTGGGGTGGGCATCTTTTTTATTGCAATCAAAATTGAAGGATCTGGTTGTCTACTGTTTGCATTGTTAATTTGTCTTAGATATTTAATTCTGGACATAAACAATTCATTTTTTTTCACCAATCTTAAAACTGTACTCTTTAATTCTCTCAAATACTTTTTTTACGTCTTTCGTATGTTGATTTTAATAAGTCAGTCAGTTAAGTGCCATACGTGATACACGCTTGGGCGATCATGTCTCAAAAGAGACATGACTGAAGATTATCCAAAAGAGACAGGGCTGAAGATTATCCTGCAGTAGGTTGCCATTGCTTTCTGCGGTAGACTGGTTGCCAGCCAAGGCTATAGAACACAATCTGTCCTGTTATTTAACCCATAACTGAAGGGAAGAGATGGATTAATACCTTTCCCAAGGGTATTTACGCGTAAGTGAATGCAAGGAATTTAACTGGAATTTGAACTCGGCACCCCGATTTCTCTGTTCCGAGCCGGTATCCACTGCGCCACAATGCACATATAAGTACATCATCTAAATATACTTGTACACAATCCAAACCAGCAAGCATCATATCCATAATCTGTTCAAATATGCTTGATGCTACCTTTGTACTGAAAGTTTGTATAATTTCTATGAGTGTTAACTGATAATAGTTTTGAGCACTCGTCTACTAGTACTTGTAGGTAAGCATCTGACAGGTCTAATTTAAAAAAAAAATTTACCATTTAAATTTGGCAAAAATTTCCTTGAGACTTGGTAATGGGTAGTTGTATTGTTTTAAAACTTTCATTTAGCCCCTTTGAAAAATCAACACATCTGAAGATTTTATTTATTTATTTATTTAACTTAAACTGTTGGTAATGCCTATTTGGAATAGTCTACTTTTGATATTACACCTAGTTTTTCTAGTCTTTCCAATTCCTTATTAATTGATTTCAAAGCAGCAAAAGGTACAATCCTTTATGATGGTAAACTGCATCTGGCATCAAGGCCTCTGATTGAGAGGTTGTGAGGAGCATGGAACCACTTCTTAATTGCTGTTGTTCCCAGGTCCACCCTGACCCAGAGTGGTAGCACCTGTTTGGGTCCCAGCTATGGGCAAAAAATTAACCCTCAAACTGGGGTCAAAACACTATGAAAGTATGAAAAGACTTTTATAGGAATATATACGTAAAAATAGACTTTTATAGGAATATATACGTAAAAATAGACTTTTATAGGAATATATATTTTAAAAATAGGACTTTTATAGGAATATATACGTAAAAATAGACTTTTATAGGAATATATACGTAAAAATAGACTTTTATAGGAATATATACGTAAAAATAGACTTTTAGAGGAATATATACGTAAAAATAGACTTTTAGAGGAATATATACGTAAAAATAGACTTTTAGAGGAATATATACGTAAAAATAGACTTTTAGAGGAATATATACGTAAAAATAGACTTTTAGAGGAATATATACGTAAAAATAGACTTTTAGAGGAATATATACGTAAAAATAGACTTTTAGAGGAATATATACGTAAAAATAGACTTTTAGAGGAATATATACGTAAAAATAGACTTTTAGAGGAATATATACGTAAAAATAGACTTTTAGAGGAATATATACGTAAAAATACTTTTAGAGGAATATATACGTAAAAATAGACTTTTAGAGGAATATATACGTAAAAATAGACTTTTAGAGGAATATATACGTAAAAATTTTAGAGGATTTTAGATAAAAATAGGAACTTTTATGGAATATACGTAAAAATAGACTTTTAGAGGAATATATACGTAAAAATAGACTTTTAGAGGAATATATACGTAAAAATAGACTTTTAGAGGAATATATACGTAAAAATAGACTTTTAGAGGAATATATACGTAAAAATAGACTTTTAGAGGAATATATACGTAAAAATAGACTTTTAGAGGAATATATACGTAAAAATAGACTTTTAGAGGAATATATACGTAAAAATAGACTTTTAGAGGAATATATACGTAAAAATAGACTTTTAGAGGAATATATACGTAAAAATAGACTTTTAGAGGAATATATACGTAAAAATAGACTTTTAGAGGAATATATACGTAAAAATAGACTTTTAGAGGAATATATACATTTTTGAAGGAAAAAAAAAATTAGCAATACATTTTTGAATACAAAACTAGAAGACATCTTCAGTTTTCAAAAATAAAAAAGATTTTTCATCAAAATCTGACTGAATCAACCTTCTCACTACAACCAAACATTAAAAAAAAATACCTTAAAACCCCACCTTTTTGGCATTAAATAACCCACAGAAGTTGATATGCTGGTAAACAAAACTCGAGCTCTTTTATGGCTTGAATATCAGTGTTACATTGTCTTCTATTTCAAATTTAGCTTTTGTTTTTTGTTCATGTCTCTTTACCTTCTGAGAAGACTTCTTTTTAATTCATTCTTTAATTTTTTTAGTTGCTGTAAAAAAGCACGAGAGGTAACATTTATTTATTTATTTATTTATTTATTTTCAGAAAGAGTTAATTGGGAGGTCCCAAAGACCAAGTAATGCAATCCAATTTGTTCCAAATAAATTAGCTGTAGTTTTGCCAACAAAAGAAATGTTACAGGGTAATTCACCCATAAAGTTTAATCTCTTTCCTGGGACTCCATGAGAAACTTTTTAAAATTAACTGGTTTTATCTGTTTGTTTTCTATGTGTGTTCATTTATGATTGTGATATCAGATTCTGTAGCTAGTTGTAGTTTTATTTTCACATTATTTTCACAAAAACATATTTCCTCATTTGAAATGTTTCTAACTTAGTTAAACGTGTTCAAAATCTTGTTACTTTTTTTCATGCTTTTTGACTTTACACCATTTATTTGCCATGTTCACATGCATTTTACTTTTCTTCCATCTTTTTGTATTTGCAATAAGTACTTTTGTGTCTTACACTTTCATATTCGTAGCATTTTTTGTTCTTAAAAAAAAAAACAACAAAAAACAATTACTTTTGAAATGCCTACCTTCACAAGCATGGCATTTATTAGGTATTGAGGTGGGGTTTATCATCTTTTTCTAAGGTCTTTTTGTTCTTAAAAAAAACAAAACAAAAAACAATTACTTTTGAAATGCCTACCTTCACAAGCATGGCATTTATTAGGTATTGAGGTGGGGTTTATCATCTTTTTCTAAGGTCTTGTTAGGAGTTGAAAAATGTCTATGGTCTTCTTTCGTAGATGGTCGGACGCAATGTACTTGTGAAATATATCTATCTTCAGTCCTTGCAGTATCGAGTTTTAGATCTACAACACATTGACACACTTCCTATATTTTCTGGAGAGTTAATTTGGGACCCATTTCTGTGTCCTTATTAGAAGTTAAGCTCTGTATGAATATTAGGCATTTAAATAAATCCAGAGTTAATCATTTAACTTGAACTTCTTGCATTCTCAATTCATAACTCCTGCATAAATGACAAAATCTTTGTCACACTTTTAATAAGTTAAGACATATATTGAATAATGAATTCTTATCACAGAAAATATTCAATAGTACTAATAAAGTTTCATCACAATTTATCTCACCCATTTTTTTTTTTAAATTTTAAAAAAATAAAATTTACATGCTTTTCATGATCAGCAGGGGACAATTTTCTTAATAATAAAAGAAATTTCTTTTCATAATTCCAATGCAACCAATTCCTTTTGAAGATTGTTTGTATCTTCTCAAATAAGCTGCAGAAGTTAAATTATCCCTTTGTCTGGATTGTATAAAAATTGAATTAGCAACAGCATCTGGAGTGAATAAATCTGATGTTTTTTCTTCCATAGTTTTGAGAGAAACCTGTTGTTGTAATTGCTGTTTATGTAATTACTTTTGCAGTGCCAACATTTGAATCATGATAGATTTTAGTTCTCTCATTTTCTTGTACTCTGCTGAATATTTTGTTGCTTAATTTTTTGATAAATTCGCCTAGTTATTTCTCTGTAGTCCTGCAAATATGTCTTTTTGGTCAAGTTGTAATTATTAACTGAATATCCTATTACGACATGTATGATAAGTATTTTTTATTTATTTTTTCCTCGCTTAAGTTCAAACGAATGCTTGTCACCACTTTAGTAAAGTCAAATGTATACGAAAATGCCTTTGAAGAATACTCTGATATTTATCTTTTATGCTTGTTATATACCCATACTAGCAGTATAGCCCGGCGTTGCTCGAGTGTAATGAAAGCTTTAAAATTAATCCATGATCCTGGAGCTCAGACTCAGCCTAAAGAATATTTGTATGAAGTTTGGTGAGAATTAGATAAAAATTGTGGATTTGTGTAAAGGACATACAGACAAACACACACACACACACACACACACACACAAACATCTTGCCTTTTATATATATATATATTATTGATTTTCTGCACTATTGTAAGAACTGCAACCTTGACACTTCTGAATATCGTTTCTTATGTCTTTGTCTACGAGTGTATCAAATTTGATTAAAATCGGACCACTCTTTCTATAACCCGATTTTTTTCTATTATCGATTTTCGATATTTATCAGGGGTACGTCAACACAAAACCTAGCTAAGAACATTCACAGACGCTTATAGTACAACTGTGTAAATTTTCAAGAAAATTGGTTCAGCAGTTTCGTAGTCTATAGGTAACAGATACACACACACACACAGAGAGAGAGAGACAAAGTTCCATTTATAAATAAGTTTAGATATTATTTTTACAATGTCACATTTTCCCAGTGGCATGATTCCTCTAATTACATCAAAACAAGGTTGACTGTTTGTTCTCTGGTGATCTGTGTTGAAACTCAAATGTCGACAGTGATAGTTTATTCATACATGACAAAATATTTGTGTGAGATATCTATACTGGGTGATTGAAAAGTAACTTGCATTTTAAAATACAAATATTTTATTAATTAACTATAATTTTCCCAAGAAATTGATATGAGAGAAAGTTGTTTTTATTTAAAGCTTGATATGGGTACTAGGTTTTGCTACCAACTTCACAAACTGTCCTGGAAACATGTCAACTGATTTCATCAGGAATTATGTGGGATGCAAGACATAACTTCTTGTATTCACCCTTCAAGATCTTCCAAAGTCTTAATATTGTCTATTAAAGCAATAGATAATTTCTAAATGTATACACATGGAATATTTTGGATGGTAAAATGTGTAATAGTGTATATTTGTGTAGAAATGCTTCGGTTTAGGTGTATGTGAGATGGTATCATTAGTTAACGTGTGCGTGTATGTGTTTTAATACATTAAAGCAATGGATAGCTTTTAGATATGTGTGTGAGGAATATTTTGGACAGTTAAGTGTGTAATAGTGCGTTTATAGAGAAACACTTGTCTATTTAAGTGTATGTTGGACGATAATGTTAATATATATGTAGATGAAGAAAAGTTTGCAGATAATATTTCCGGGTAGGCCGTTACTTTTGTGTTTGGTTGGATATTTTTTTTACATGTGTGTGTATAAGAAATTATCTTTTGCTTTAAAACATTGTGACACATATCTGACCAAGAACTAACCCCAAAATCACAGCAAACCAGTATATTGTCTCTTTTTTCATTTTTCTCATGGGTATCAGATAATTTCTGTGACCACATCACCCCTTAAATCTGGCCACCTAACACTCCCAGGACTGTCGTCCCCTTGATTATTATGTGTGGAGCACAGCTGAATGAGTAACCAACAAAACTCCTTGTAACATTGAAGATGAACTGGAGGCAAGGATTATGGAAGCATTTACCAACTTAAACAAGAAAACTGTCCAGAAGAATTGCAAGAGATTCTGAAGTTGTCTGGAGGCTGTGATTGAAGCCAATAATGATTTTTATTGAAATCATCAGTATTTCAAGATATTGTTTGTGTAATTTTGGTAAATATATGTTAAAATAAGGTATTGGTGTTATTTTCATTTCCGTTGATGAAACACATTGGCTAAGATGAGTTTTTCTTTTTTTTTTGTCTTTATCTATCTCTCTCTCTCTATCTATATATATACATACATACACACACACACACACACACACACACTGCTCTTGAGAGTGGCCAGAGAAGTGGCTCAAAGCACCTGGGAAAGTAATTAGGCTACATTTTTATGTTTCTTATTTCCAGCAAAAAGGAAATGTCATAATGTTGGAAAAATTAAATAATAAAAAAAAAAACCATGCTTAAAAAAAAGGTTGCTGCCCAAATATATGGCACCTCGAGGTAATGTAATGGTTAGCAGGCTTGTCCTGCTAGAATAATTGCAATTGAGTAGTGAGTTCGATCCTTGTTAGGTACTCCATACTTTTGGCCTTGTGCTACCTTTTAAGCTGTGCTTAGAAAATCACACACACACACACACACACACACACACAATTTCTCAAAATCCAGCAGTGCTGCTTCACTTGACCTTTGAACTGGGATCAAAATATAGTATCTGTTCTTTTCTATATTTGTGCTTTTTGTAAGCCAGTGAAAAAGGTTGCATTTGTAGCTACACCTCTTTGAGTCTTAAAGAATTTGATGCAATCATGAGAAGAGTGGTTGCAGGAATAAGATAATTTTTGTCCTTGGCCCATTTGTAAACATATGGCTACCTAATGTTTAACTAACCATATGTCACACTCTACCATCTTGTGGGATTGGCTCCTACCACAATACTTCTGATAGGAAAATATGTGCCTGGAAAAGCCATCAAGCAGTGAGGAATGCACACATAAGTGAACATTTAAACATTGTAGTTAACGCCTAAAGTCTGTTTCATGCTAAACACAATGGATGGCTTGATGATTGTGTTTAACATGAAACCAGATTTGTACAAAGATCCAGGTAATGGATTATGTAGCTATTTTGTTAATGCATATTTATAAGGGAAGTTTAGTACTGAGTTCAGTATTGGAGATTTCGAGCATTTACAAATTGATTGATTTGTTTTCTACGACTTAACACTTTCCAGATTATTTGAGGCCAGAAAATGTTTTCAGAGTGTAAGATTTTTTTTTTTTTTTTTTTGAACGGGAGTAATATTGGTTTTATTGATATAAGGCCTAATAATTAACCCATAGCTGGGGAGAGAAGAGGTGGAATCACACTTAATCAGGATTTGATAAACAATTTTATATTACACTCAACCCGGTTCACACTCCACCCACATCTATTGAACAGGTGAAGAGGCTCATCCCTTGTTCCCTGTTTAGGATGTGTTTTCTGGTTTTCTCTTTTCTAATCTTCTCACTCTTATGTAGCCCCCTGCACATCAGTGGCGTTACCGCCTTGCTTGGGGTGATATGATTAAAAAAAAAAATATAAACTGAATCTTCACTTTGTGGCCACAATCGTTTCTATAGATTTATATCCCCAAGAATGTGAATAAATCTTAAAAGATATACCTGTGCAGCTGATAGTAATTGATTGACTTTCTATGGCTGATCAACCCTTTGCAGTTTATTTAAAGCCAGAAAATATTTTTAGAGTGTAAGAAATATTTTTTTATTTGACATAATAATGGTTTATTTTTTATTCTTTTAATTATTATTCTTTGAAATTTATTTATTTATTGTTTTTGAGACATTGATTCATTCCTTTTTCAAGTGAATACAACAAACCCAATGGGAATTGGAACTTAGCTTGCAATTGTTAATTGGAGGTATGTTTCTATTACATTACCTGGCATTCCCAAACTGGAACTGAGTAGGTTCAATGTTTTTTAACTTTGGTGATCAGACAGAAACCAATGTTTCAACTTGATATGAGCATCAGCTCATGGACATATCAATCAACTGTGTATGTTGACTGTCAGTTTCACACCTGAATCCTGTCTTCATATTTTTGCAGTATTGATTCCTATATCCACACTGTCATACACACTCATGTACACTATAGGTGTGAATATATATATATATATATATATATATATATAATGTGTGTGTGCATGTGTCAGATTAAATAAATTGCAAACATTGCTTATTTTTAATAAAATCCGTTCATACTCACGGATAATCTTTTGTGTATTACAAACAAAAGATGTCAGAAATGAGCTGTAGCTTTGACAGATGTTATTTTTATTAATTTTACGAAATGTTATTTTTAATTTCTCAAGGTACCCAAGTAATTGGGTACCTTGAGAAATTAATGAAAATAACATCTGTCAGCGTTACAGCTCATTTCTGACATCTTTTGATTGTAATACGCGAAAAATCATACGTAAGTATGAACGGATTTTATTAAAAATAAGCAAACATAATGTTTGCAATTTAATTTAATCTGACATGTTTAAAGGAAAATTTGCTGCCTAAATACACAAATCTATCTATCTATCTATCTATCTATCTATCTATCTATCTATCTATCTATCTATCTATCTATCTATATATATATTTATTTTCGCATCGCTCATTCAGTAAAATGAATTAGAGCACTCTAGCTATTGGGTGCGTATAATGATAATATACGCGCTAAAAAAGCCTGCCTTCTTCCACCGATAGCCCATAGGTAGGATCGCCAACTGACGCCAATTTGGTCGGGTTTCAATCCTGGGCTAAAAAAGCAATCGGAGTCTAACCGTACTGATGAGCAGTGATACAGCGAAACAGATCTGTCTGCAGATGACAATATATATATATATATATATATATATATATATATAATCATCTTTAAACAAGTTATAAATGATATATATATATATATATATATATATATATATATATAGAGAGAGAGAGAGAGAAATATTCAAAAGTTCTACAATATAATTGTATAGAACACTTTTTAATACAAATGTGTACTGGTCTAACCCTATTAAGACCAAAAACTAAGTATTAATATATATATATATATATATATATATATATATATATAAAATTTTCTACAGTAGACATAAAATAAAATGGTTTCTTTTGAATGTGTCCATCTATTTGTAAATGATACAGATTATAATTCTTGTGTATCTGTGTGGTGCAAATTGTCAAAAAAAATTAAAAGAAAATTTTTTTTCTGTTCCTTTTGACCTTTTCCATTACATGACTTTGTGTAAATTTGTCTGTTGAAAAATTGCTGCTTTTTTTTTTTTTTTTTTTTTACTGTTTCAAAGAAAAACAATGCAAATAATAAAATTTCTTTGCATAGAGACAACATATCAGGTGATTCTAGTTTAAGTGTTAGGTCTTTCAGTTCATCATAATTGCAACAGAAATTGAAAGTATCATGTTAACAGTCGAATTGTTTGACAGAATTGCTGCTATTGATTATTGCATCATGATATAGCGGTTGATTTATCTTAGTCTGGGAAAAGCAAATTTTGGAGATGCATGTTCCAATTAGTGAAACAGCTGTAAGTTTTGTTTTTTTTTTGTCTTTTTCATTTCATAAAGAACTGTACCACCTAGGACTTTATCACAGAAAGTTAGATCTTTTCTCTGGATATAATTTGTCTTATGAGATTTTTTTTCCTTCCCTCTTTGGATATAACTTTTCTCAAGTTTTTTTTTAAGGGTTGACTATTTTGCTGGCTTGCCAGAAACATTTTTTAATAACACAAAGCTACAAGTATGTTTTTACTCATTTCGTGAACATTTATCTGTACGTACTTGGATTTTATTGCAAAACTTTAAAGCCTTTCTCCAGATATAATCTGTTATTTATTTATTTATTAATCATATCATCACATGTAAGGCAGTAAAGCCACTTAGACACAAGGGATTACTGAATGTGAAAGAGTAAGAAAAAAGAATTAAGGCGCAAGTGTTGATTGATGTAAAAGTTATTTTACCCAAAGTGTTGTAACTTCAATACCTGGCCACAGAGGTGAACAAAAACTTGTGTAGTTACGAAAGGGAATTAACTGAAATTGAGATATCCTAAAAAGGCATGACAGCTGGAACTAGAACAATCTACCCCAGTGGACTAAATAAAGGGTTCAGTTCAAAATTCCAATGTATATCACCTGAAGAGGAGTTGAGTCACTAAAGGGAATCAACTGAAACTGAGATATCCTAAAAAGGCATGGCATGTAGAACTAGAACAATCTATCGCTGTGGACTAAATAAAGGGTTCAGTTCAAAATTTCACTTGAAGAAGAGTTGAATTACTAAAGAGAATTAGCTGAAATTTGTCCACAAGCAAAAAGTGCAGGAAAATTGAATGGTTGGCATAGAACTTAGGGTTACGTTGTACCAGATTTTTTTTTCTCCATCTTTTGAATGACTTTTCTCAAGTCTTGTAAGTGTTGATTGGTTTAATCACTTGAAATACAAAGAATGATCCCAAAAGCTCAAATAATGGTTGCAATTATACCTAGTCTTAAAATTACAGCATTTATGCAGTTGGATGTTTCTTTGTGGAGCAATGGTTAACAGGCAGACTATTAGTACAGAAGTTTAGGATACAAGAATAAATTAATCTTGATTCACACACAGCATCCTGAAGTTCTATATGTTGTGGATGATCATTGCTCTCCACAGCTTAGTTCTTCGTAAGTTTGGTCTTTTTGCTATCCCTCTTAATCTCTGTTCTGCCAATCATTTACACAAGTTCATGATGTATATTACTTACTGCTTCCCCCTGTTTCTCTTGCCTTCAACATGTCCTGTGTGTGTCAAAGTCTCCAAGCCTTTCTTTACTATATGCCCTAGAAATTTCAACTGTCCGTATCTTTTTAATCATGTCGCCCCAAGCAAGATGTTTTACTGCCACTGTTGAGTCGGGGGTTACATAGAAGGCAAGTTATGAGAAAGTTACAGGGGGTGTCAGGAAGAGAGTAGTAGAAGGATGAGAATACTGATGAGTGGCGTGGATGAAGAAAGGAGCATAGGAGAGAGGATGCAAGTTAGTGAGATAGATGACTATTGACTTTACATTTGAATTCTTGAAGATTGTAGCTGTCAGGAAAGCAAGTAAACGGAGGGGAATTCCACAGGCGGGAAGTGTGAGAGAAGAAGCTGCTGTAGTAGAATTTGCGTTTACAATTTATTGGTTTTACATTAAAACAGCAGGACCTAGTTGCTAATCTTGTGGCTTGAGCAAATTCATGTATGGGGTGGGGGTACCAGTAAGCTAAGTTCATCTGAGCAAATTCATGTATGGGGTAGGGGTACCAGTAAGCTAAGTTCATCTGAGCAAATTCATGTATGGGGTGGGGGTACCAGTAAGCTAAGTTCATCTGAGCAAATTCATGTATGGGGTAGGGGTACCAGTAAGCTAAGTTCATCTGAGCAAATTCATGTATGGGGTGGGGGTACCAGTAAGCTAAGTTCATCTGAGCAAATTCATGTATGGGGTAGGGGTACCAGTAAGCTAAGTTCATCTGAGCAAATTCATGTATGGGGTAGGGGTACCAGTAAGCTAAGTTCATCTGAGCAAATTCATGTATGGGGTGGGGGTACCAGTAAGCTAAGTTCATCTGAGCAAATTCATGTATGGGGTGGGGGTACCAGTAAGCTAAGTTCATCTGAGCAAATTCATGTATGGGGTGGGGGTACCAGTAAGCTAAGTTCATCTGAGCAAATTCATGTATGGGGTGGGGGTACCAGTAAGCTAAGTTCATCTGAGCAAATTCATGTATGGGGTAGGGGTACCAGTAAGCTAAGTTCATCTGAGCAGAACCCTTGAAAGTATTTTTAGAAGAGACAAAGGCAAGCCACATTGTGCCAGTGAGAAAGTAACTGTATTTGAGCTGCCAAGTCGGGATTGATCACATTATAGATTCTCCGTTGGATTTTGTCAAGGATCCCTAGGCGGATAGCAGGAGCCGTATTCAATGCACAGGTGGATAGTAGATTTGTATATGTGCAGGATTGTTTCAGATGGGGAAAAAAATTCCTGGCCCTGCACAGAAAATCGACCTTCTTAACAGCAGATTTAGCTATGGATTCTATATAGTCATTCCACTTGAGGTCTGTTGTGAGAGTTAATCCGAGGAGATGCAGTGTTTTACTTTCATGGAGACTGATTCCCTTTAGAAGTATTCTTGATTTCCCTTTTCCATAAATCTTCCTTGTTACTCCCATGTTCATGGTATTCTCATATTTCTATTGCTATAAAATACCTATTTTGAAAAGAAATTCATTAGCTTTCGGTTTAGATATATTGAATAGTTCTTTTTTTTTTTTTTTTTAATATTGTAAATTCTCAAATATATATTTGTCTTTCACAGTTTTTCCTTTTCGGGGGTTTTTTTTTTTTTTTTCTTTTTTTTTTTTCTTTTTTTTTCTTTTTTTTTTTCTTTTTTTTTCTTTTTTTTTCTTTTTTTTTTTTTAGTTCACTCCAAGCAAGGCAGTAAATCCACCAAGACATAAGAGGTTAGTGGGTGTGGAAGAGTTAGAAACAGGAACATTAATAAGGAGTGAGAACAGAAGAAAGTAATCAGGCTCATGGTATTCTCGTCATCCTTCTGTAGATCATTTCTGTTGCCATACCTATTTTGAAAAAAAATTCATTAGTTTTCAGTTTAGACATATTGAATAAAAAAATTGCTTAGATAGCATAGTTTTTTTTTTTTTAGTTCACCCCAAGCAAGGCAGTAAAGCCACCAAGACATAAGAGGTTAGTGGGTGTGGAAGAGTTAGAAACAGGAACATTAATAAGGAGTGAGAACAGAAGAAAGCAACTGATATTGTATTAGAAGCCCAAAAATTTGAAATTCAATTGTCAAAGCATCATAATGTCAGTGACATATTCACTGTCAGTAATTTTTCTCCAGTTGAAGTTTTTGACCACATCACTAAACAGAAGTAACATTTAATTTGCATAACAATTTTAAAGGCATATTTTAATAAATATTCCATCTGTGTTGTTTATTTTTAACTAAAATTTTAAAACTAGTCATAGTAGCAATTTTATTTACGTTGTTCGGTCTGTTGATCTTTGTCATATTCATGATGATTCGGCCGTTGTATGCTTTGGCCTTCTTCAGGTGATGTACACTAAAATTTAAAACCAAGCCCTTTATTTAGTCCACTGGGATAGGTTGTTCTCGTTCCATGTGCCGTGTCTTTTCTAGATATGTTTCAGTAATTTTCTTTTAGTAACTGAACTCTCAAGGTTTTGTAATAAACACTAGTGGACTAAATAAAGTGTTCAGTTCAAAATTCTAATGCATATCACTTGAAGAAGACCAGAGTGTACAACAGTCAAAACACTGAATATGACAATAAAGATGGAGACAATAGTCTGAATAATGTAAATAGTTATATCTAATTCTCAGTCAGAAATATTGACAGAAGTAGCAATATTTCATTTGGTAGTTTTTTTTTTTTTTTTTTTTTTTTTTTTTGTGTGTGTCACTTAAGTGCCATACGTGATACACGCTTGGGCGATCATGTCTCAAAAGAGACATGACTGACTGGGCAAAAGATTATCCCGCAGTAGGTTGCCATTGCTTTCTGCAGTGGACTGGTTGCTGACCAAGGCTATAGAACCCAATCTGTCCTGCTATTTAACCCATAACTAGAAGGAATGGACGGATTAATACCTTTCCCAAGAGTAATTGTGTGTAAGTGAATGCAATGAATTCGACTGGAATTCGAACTCGGTCCCCTGATTTCTCGTTCCGATATCCAATGCTCCATAACGCACATCCTTTGTGTGTGTATGTGAGTCAAAAATAATCTTAAGGCCGCATCATGTTAAAACCCTGGTTTACTGTTCAACAAAATTAAGCTAGATAGGTGACCAGTCAGGATTTTCAGGTAATGTAAGCTTGGATGTGTAAGTGGTGTTATGGATACTGGCTCGGAATTGTTAACTGGAGATTTGAGTTCCAGTTGTTTGTTATATTCATTTACATGCAAATGCTTTTGAGAAAGTTATGAATCCAACTCTCCCTCAGCTATGGGTTAGTTAGTATACCTTGTATCACTAAATCATTATTTCAAAAAAATAATTTGTACAATCTGAAAATACTTTCTGGCTTTAAATAACCTGAAAAGGGTTGATGAGCCATAAAAAAAACAAGTCAGTCTCTAATTGAACTTAAGGAATTGCTCTTAGCAAGATGAGTTTTTTTTTGTTGTTTTTTTAAAGTTTGACTCTTTATAGATTTGAAATTGAAAAAGGAATCTCTTTCCCGCCTGCAAGTTATGTATTTATAAAACTACTGGAAGTGGAAACATCCTTTTCTTTTATTTTAGGTGTGTATTTCATTAATATGTAATTAAAGAACTGAACAGCTGTTGTTGCAAGGTGTTAATATTGAACATTTTAGATCAATTATATATTTACTTTTCCTAATGATGTGTTAGTGTGTATCTCCCTTCCTGTTTTTTTTTTTTGTTTTTTTTTTTTCAGCCCACTACACAGGCGTATGTTATTTTCAAAATAAAAGGAGGAGCAGTGACAATAATAGTCGTCATTTTTCTGCATGGTCTATTTAATAAATAGTAGCAAAAACCAAAAGTTATTGTTAGCAATAAAATGTAATTCCTCCCACCTGAAACTTCTTGCTGACATCACAATGCCTTATCACACTGTCCAATCATATTGAAAGACTTATATTCCTAATATCCACTTCAGCAGGTATAAATTGTTAAAATTTTATTCGCATTTACCTGAATCTTTGCATTTGTAGAGGTATTTTTTATCATTTAGCAATTTTTAATAGTGGACAAATTTTACAAGGTGAGTTTAAACATTTTTGACTCAGTTTTGTGAATATATCTTTGTTATGGCATCTTTTTATGATTTTTTTTTTCTTTTTAATTTATAAAATACTGTTCAGTTATTTATTTTTTTTCTAATTTACAAAATACTGTCCTGTTAATTTTTGGTTTATTCTGTAAAAAGACAATGTTTTAGATTCACAGTACAGGAATCCTTTGATTAGTGTGGCTAATGTGTACATCAGTAATTGTAAAAAGATAAAAAAATTTCAATTAATATGGTCAAACTGAAGAATGTTATCAAGTATGATGTTTGCACTAATTGAATTTTGTTTTAGCAAACTAATTAAAGACAAATTAATAGAGGGATACCTGTTTTACCAATGTTACAATTTAAAATGACTTATGGTCATATCATGTTGAATACATCTGTTCTCGCTCAATCACCGAAGTTAAGCAACGTTGAGCCTGGTCAGTCCTTTGATGGGTGACCACTTGAGAATACCAGGTACTGTAAGCGTATAGTGACGGATGTGCGTTGTGGTGCAGTGGATATCGGCTCGGAAAGAGAAATCTGTGAGCCGAGATCAAATTCCAGTTGCATTCACTTAAGCACTGGTACCTTTGGGAAAGGTATTAATCCATCCCTTCTCTCCAGTTATGGGTTAAATATCAAGGGTAGGACTTGGGGACCCTGCCCTTAAAAACAAATCCAATGACTCTTAATACTCGAAAAGAAAAAAAGCAGTACTAGACACAAAACTTATATAAAAAAACAATAAATTGTTGAAAGAAAAAGGTATTACCAGCAATAAATAAATAAAATTTAGTTGGCAATAATTGACCTGCCGAGGTTGATATGCCATAAAAAACAAAATATTTGTATAGTCAGAACTATAAAGGTTTTAAAAGATTAAAATTGAGAAAATAATGTTCCAGGTGTAATTTCTTTATTGATGTTTATAGAGCTTATAGCAAGGCCAACTGGTGGGGGATTAAGGTTGGTGGTTGTGTTATGCTACTGTTTCACACCTGTTCCAGTACAATTACCAAAGTTGAGTAACGGCAAGCTTGGTCAGTACTTAAATGGGTGGCTTTTTGGGAATATCAGGTGTTGCAAGCTTGGATTTGTAGATGGTATAATGGATAATAATTCAGAATTGTTAATCAGAGCTGAGTTTTAATTTCAGTTGGGCTTGATATATTTGCTTGTACCCTTGTATTTGAATTGTATAAATTTACCACTTCTCACTCCTTTAAAAAAAAAAAAAAAAAAGAGAATTTTGTTCAATAATCATTATCAGGTGCTGTAACCTTGGGTGTGCAGGTGGTGTAAGGGATAATGACTCGGAATTTTTAAGCAATGAGTTGAATTTCAATTCTGGTTGGGTTCATTATATTCACTTTCGTGCTCATACCCTTCCGAAAAGTATGAATCCTCTTTTCTCTCCAGCTATGGGTTAATTAGTAAAACTTGTATCACAAAATACATTGGTCAGTTAAGTGCCATACATGATACACGCTTGGACAATGTCTCGAAAGAGACATGACTGACTGGGCAGAAGATTTTTCTGCAGTAGCTTGCTATTACTTTATACGGTAGACTGGTTGATAACCAAGGCTATAGAACCCAATCTGTTCTGTTATTTGACTCATAGCTGGAGGAAAGAAGCTAAATAAAAAAAAAATAATAAATCTATGTATATCAGCATGCAGTGTAGATATAGAAGAACCCAAGGGAGTATCTTGTACATACAGTGGTAGGATAACCCTCTAAGAGAGCTCTAAATATATATGTATATAAATACATGTAAAGCAAATATAAGAAAAATTAAGGCAGACATGGAAAAATCGGAAGTTTAGGCCTATTTCAGGTGAACCATCACTAGCTTCCATCTTTATTGTACAGAAGATTTTTGTCAGACAGTCTGACAATCGCAAGAGCGTAAAACCCAGGGTCACAAAATCACACCTATTTATATGAATATGTCATCTCTATTACTGATATTGAGCGCTTTCAAATAAGTACTGCGCATATATAATATATAAATAATATAATATATACAACAAATTATATATATATATATATATATATATAAAAGTTCAAGCCCCAGGAGTGCCCTGTGCCAAGGGGCATGTGCTCTTTAAACTGACCTTGTGTCCCATTTGAAAGTGAATTCAATGGGAATGCTGAAGTATCCACAAGACATTAAAAATAGAAAATGTTTTTCGGCTTAGGAAGTTGTTTTACAATAATTAAACTTTAATGAAACTTGTTTTTGGAAGGGAATTCAAATTTGGATATTTAATGATTTATCAGGACAAGTTACTTTTTACTTGAAAAATGAAAACTTTAAGTTAAACTAACTTTGAAAATGCAAATGAAAACTAAATTCATTTTTTGAATTTTCTGGTAAACTAGTCTGACAAAAAAAAAAGATTGAAAAAACTGTTTTGATTTCTTTTTTTTTTTTTTAAGTCATTTATTGATCAAAACATAGCTTCAATTTGTAGTCACATAATCTTAAATAACATTACAAATAGAAGTGACATTTTTTAATTTTTTACAATTCGGTGTATAGATCAGGATTGCAAATCTAAACTTATTTATAAATGAAACTTTGTGTGTGTATCCGTTACCTATAGACTCCGAAACGGCTGAACCAATTTTCTTGAAAATTTACACAGTTGT
The DNA here is from genome assembly GCA_037127315.1 of Ascarosepion bandense. NCBI lineage: Eukaryota > Metazoa > Mollusca > Cephalopoda > Sepiida > Sepiidae > Ascarosepion > Ascarosepion bandense. Next base: position 242,602 of record JBBBDQ010001422.1, read on the forward strand.
ACTACAAGCACCTGCAAGTGTTCTTAGCTAGGTTTTGTGTCGGCGTACCTCCGATAAATATCAATAATCGAAAAAATTGGGTTATAGAAGGAGTGGTTCGATTTTAATCAAATTTGATACACTCATAGACAAAGACATAAAAGATATTCAGAAGTTTCAAGGTTGCAGTTCTTACAATAGTGCAGAAAATCGATTATTTATATATATATATATATATATATATAAGGCAAGATGTTTGTGTGTGTGTGTGTCTGTTTATCTGTCTGTATGTCCTTTATACAAATCCACAATTTTTATCCGATTCTCACCAAACTTCACACAATTATTCTTTAGTCTGAGCTCCAAGACCATGGATTAGTTTTAAAGCTTTCATTACACCCGAGCAATGCCGGGCTATACTGCTAGTTAAGTATAGAAGAAAAAGAAATTGAATATAGAACGAATAGACTGTACCTGAGGTAGATTTGCCCAACATTTTCAAAATTTTTTAAGTTTAGCCTTATTTCATGTAAATTTTGCGGAAGGTGAAGAAGTTTAACTTTAAAATGAGATTATATGTATAAGCCAATTTTATATGTAGTGTGACTCCCTGAATTTTTTTGCATGAATTTTAACTCTGGTTGAAAAAAAATTTGTGTGTAATGCATCCAGTCACTAAAATGCACGAGTTTTAATTTCTTTAAAAAAAAAAAATACCTGTGTATAATGTGACACCTTATATTTATCATAAAATCTCACACTATATTTGTGCCTTGTCAGTTTTCATGTTAAAAATTAAAAAAAACTGTAGTTTTGTAAAGAGTGATTTTTATCTGCAACCATTTTTTTTAATCTCTTAGAAATAATTTAATTTCTTAGTATTAAGATATTCACTCAGTTTTTAAGAAATTTTTCTTTATTTCTTTAATTTTAAAAATATTACATTTTATTGGATTTTAAGAACATTAAAACCACTGTCAAAATTTTTCTTTCATTGATGCTCTCAAAAAAATTACAAATGCAAAAACTTGCGACCTGCCTGAAGTAACTGCTAATAGAGAGTTGCTAGACAGTAAAAATGTAACACCCCAGTGGAGGTCCGAACAATTTCTTCAGCGGCCGTTCTCCATGCTGTAATGTTGCCGGGAGTTGGTTGAAAAAGTCAAAGTCTCAAGCTGGGGGCACGAGATAAACTATAAGGAACGAACTTCCACAACTTGGATGAGTTAAATCGATGCGTTATTTTGTTCAGAGTTAGTCTTGCAGTTAGGGCAGGCGATGTGACACTCAGCTCTAAATCTAATTAATGGAGACCAAATGCCGAACCGACTGACTCAGATGAACGGAGTTTCCCTTCTTCAGTGTGCCTGACACATGTAGCTTCTTCAAGCACACGCCTGGCTGAACTGATCGGTTCGGAAAAATCACTTGTATTTATATTGAAATAATCAGAAGTCCACTAGAGACCACCAGCTTAAAACAAAAGATAAGCATTGGTGACTGTAAGTCCAAAATTTCAAGGTACTTAAATTTTGCTTCCTTTGATCTGTAAACATCCAGCAGACATCCCGTCTGCACTCAGCCTCCAATGAAGTATTTTCCAGGATTTTTTATCTTTTTATCTTAAAGCTTATAGCCCTGACACTTTGTAACCAGGTGTTTTTTTATTGCTTGGAGAAAGGGAAAATTCTATTATCTTTATTTTCTTAATGTGTGGTCAAGATACAGTAAAGACAGTTTTTGACCTGGTCACCTAAAATCTATTTTCTAAACTTGATCTTTTTATCACATCAAATCACTTAATCAAATATTTTATTGGAAGACTGGTAGCATTTAACAGTAATCTGATACCCTTTTCTCTTCCACAAATTTATTTATAAAAGAAAAAGTGATTATTTACTTGTTTCCTCTTCTTTTTCACTTTTGTTAAACGAAACATGTTTTTAAACTATTTTTGTATTCTTAACCATTTTCTATTCTTAATCTATTATAATAAAATACATATTTTACAAATCCACCTTAATATACGCTAGTTATTGTGTCACATCAAAACACCATCCTCAATAGAGTCCAACATTATATAAGAATTCAAAATCAGTATTAACACTTAACTACAATTCAATTAAGTAACTTAGCATAGAATTTCAACAGAACAAAATATAGATGTTTTTTAAAATTGACATAAAATTTTTTTTTTTTTTTTTTTTTTTTTTAATAACTTGGATGTTGACTTTGGTTTCTCATAAAAAGCAAATTGATTTAGTTAAAACTTTTAAAGAGATTTGAGTAATCTCCCTTGAATCAGCTTTGACATATGCTCTCAACTTTTATATTTGTGTGATAAAAAATTCAAAGAAATTTTTTTTTCTCTAACAACATAAATAGCACCAAAAAAAAAATTATCAAATAAAATAGTGGTGAGCATACTGCATGTGGACAAAACATTATACAAATTCAAATAAAATTTAAATGGAGGCTGTTGTGCCTAAACTATGCCGAAATTAAGATTGTTAATTTTAACACATGAACAAAACATTCTCATTGCCTTCACAAAGTTTTAAGATTTTTACCAAAAACTTTTTGTTTAAAAATAATCAATGAAATCAAATGGGATTTTAATTGATGAAAAAAGCAACCCAGTCAATCACTATGAAACATTTAGCACATCAATGAAACTTTAAAAAGGTTGAAAGTATGTTGAGAAAGATCAAATGATTGTGGTTGTGCTAGGAGCAGATTAATATGAATAAAGAACTTTGTAGAATTTGTCAATAACTACTTGTCCTTCATAGTGTACAACTTTCTACGCTTGACCTTTTCATTTGGACCAGTTCCTCTTTAAAATGGATCTCTGATATTTTGGGTTTCATCTGAAAAGTGAAACCTTTTGTATTTTGTGAGCCATTGCTTAAAGTTTTGGAAGAAGGAGATTGCAGCTCTTCCTCAGTTAGCACATCAGACTCGGTAAAAGAGAAGGTAGATGTAGGTACATGGCATGTAGAGCTACACTCAGAAGTCTTTTCTGGTTATGGTAGAAAATGGCAGGTGGAAAATGAGATTTTCAAAGTATGTGTATACAGATAAAATCATGACCATCATTCAAAGAAATTTTCAATTTAAAAGTAGCTTGTGTGCAATGTATCCTTTTTGATGGGAAAATTTAGGTGTCCCTGAGAAGCACAAACAGGGTGTTTACTGCTTTCTTTTAAATTTTTATACACTGGGGATGCGAAGACTTGCACCTAGCAGCTTTTCTATTATATTTTTCAACTCTTGTTCCATATATGTGGGGGGGTTAACAACTTTTGACTTATTATAATCTATCCTGGTGATTTTAAATCCCTGACCTCCTGAAAGAATTGTCTGTAGATTACTACTTCTATTTCTGAGAGAATAGAAATTCTATTTTGTAATAAATCCATTTCCCAAGATATTTTATCTAAAGTGATAAATCTGATTCTTTTCTAATAGGTTCTTATATTCTTTTCTGAGGCTCATTTCAGATTTGGGGAGATGTAATATTGGATTATGTAACATTGGCATTTTAAAAACTCTGCTTGTTTCATTATTAAACATGCTTAAAATAAGTACTGCTAGTGTGTGTGTGTGTGTATATATATATATATATATATATATCGCCCGGTTCACACTCCACCCACGTCTATTGAACAGGTGAAGAGGCTCATCCCTTGTTTCCTGTTTAGGATGTGGTTTCTAATCTTTTCACTCTTACGTAGCCCCCTGCACATCAGTGGTGTTTTCGCCTTGCTTGGGGTGATATGATTAAAAAAAAAAAATTTCCCAAGATATTTTATCTAAATCTGATACTTTTCTAATAGGTTCTTATATTCTTTCCTGAGGCTCGTTTCAGATTTGGGGAGATGTAACATTGGATTATGTAACATTGGCATTTAAAAAACTCTGCTTGTTTCATTATTAAACATGCTTAAAATAAATGTATTTGAATATATTGTATTCAATTTGATAATGTCTTGAAGGCACAGTAAAACAATGGATAGTGGCTCAGACTGAGGTATCAGAGAGCAGAGTTCATATTCCAGTCAATTTAACTATATTAAATATAAAATTTAGGGTAATATTTAAATGTGTATGTATTTGTAATTTCTATCAAATTTAATTTTTTTTTTTTTAATCTGATATTATTTGTATTACTTTAAATGTTATATTTTAGTGGATACCAATGTTTGAATAGATGCCCTGTTTTGTTTTTAAATTGTGAATTACATCTATTTGCTGGTTTGTTAAAGTATTTTAATAAAGAAAATGTCTTAAAATCTCTTGAATGCCTAGGCCAGTAGATGTGTTATGTTGAGGCAAGGTGGTGTAATTAATAGCAGCTCAGATTGAGGAATTGGAGAACCAAATTCAACCATACTGAGGAAGAAAAATATCAGAAACCAGAAGTGAATTAGGTACCATTGTTTGAGATCAGACTCTCTGTGATTTGCTAAAATGGTTAGTCAGTACAGCCATTGTACTGAACATAGTCCAGAAATGATTCCTATTTAATTCAATTATGTGCTATATGTGATACACACTTGTGTGATCATGTCTCAAAAAAGTCATAACTGGGTCAAAGATTTTTCTACAGTAGGTTGGCATTACTTTCTTCAGTGGACTTGTTGCCAACCAAGGCTATAGAGCCCAATCTGTCTAGCTATTTAAACTATAGCTTGAGAGAGAAGTGACAGATTAATATCTTTTGCAAGGGTAATTGTGTATAAGTGAATGCAACGAATTTGTCTGGAGTTCAAACTCACTTCTTCAATTTCTCGTTCCCAGCTGATACCCATTGCACCACAACGCACATCCCGCTATTTTATTAAGCATCTGATACTGACATTAACCTGTATGCTGTATGTGAGTTTTTTTCACCCCTCCAAACCACCTCCAAAAGTATAGTCTGTGTTTATTCCTTTTCAAAGTCATTGGGGTTGATCACAGATATGGTATCATATTGGGGATTATTAACTGCCTGCAAAAATTGTCCAAGGGATGTGTGAGTGGTATAACAGTTATTAAACAGAAAGTGGAATCTTGAAGATGAGTTCAAATTCTAGCCTGGTCTATTGTATTCACTTTTACACAAATATCCTTGGGAATGGCATGGCTTCATCTCTTTTACTTCTAAATATAAGAGAAAATAGCAAGATAGATTAGGCCTTGGGTAGCATTCAGTCTAAGAGAAGAAAAACTGGATTTCAAACAGTGGAGTGACTTTTCCACAACCTTACCCCACCAAGGATATGGCAATTCAAATAAACTTCATGCTTTTCCTGTCAACTATGATCTTCAAAAATTTAAATAGTCATCTTGAATTATATTCTTTTATTGTCCTCTGTTTTTTTTGTTTTTTTTTCCTCACTTTCACTTGTATCCTATAGATTTGCTTGGGATGAAATACTATATATACTAGTGTATGTTTTTGGGCTTGTTTTTTAAGATAAAAGCCTGAAAGTATTGTGTGTACTTTTTTTTAATCGTATTACCTCAAGCAAGGCGGTAATGCCACTGATGTGCAGGGGGCTACATAAGTGTAAAAAGATTAATTAGAAGAGAGTGAAGAGGAAGACGAACCAGTTAGAAAGGAGCAAGAGAAGGATGGGAATACAGGTGTGATGACAGTTGCAAAGGTGGAGAAAAAGGAAAGGATATACGGGGTGGTGAAAGAACTAGTCAAGTGGTTAATAGATGAGTATTGACATTGCATTTAAATTCCTGGAGGTTGTAGCCATCAGGAAAGCAAGAATATGGAAGTGAGTTCCACAGGCGGGAAGTGTGAGAGAAGAAGCTGCAAGAGTAGAATTGTCGTCTGCATTTGGTTAATCTAACTGTGAATGGGTGTGACCCAGTTGCCAATCTGAGTATGAGGTGAGCTTTTATGATCATTTTTTTTTCTGTAAAGAAAAATTATTTACTGAGATTATTTTACAAGGACTTGAAGAAATGAAAATTCAAACGTGCAGTGTCTGGTGAATATGATGGGTGGGGTAACACATTCCAGCCACGTGAGGTCTGGCATTATCCTGATGAAAAGTATCATCTTTCCTGTTTGCCAATTCTTGGCATTTTTCTTGAATTGCTGTCTTTAATTCAATCCTACCAGATACACAGCATGACTTTCTTAGGATAAAGTCCTGCTTTTGGGATGACTAAAGTTGGTTCATTTTGCTTACGAAGGATCTTTTCACTAAACATTGTTGTAAATAATCCATTTTTCATCAGCTGTCACAATTTGCTTTAAAAAAGGGTGCATTTTCATTGCATTTGTACAGCAAATCATGGATAGAAATGCCAGCCAAAAGATTCTTTTCATTCAGATCATGTGTTACCCAAACATAGCAGCAGTTTGAGATACCCAAGCTCCTGGATGGTTGGTTTTAATAAATTTAGTGTTTCTGCCAATTCACGCATTGTGTAATGTGGCTTATTCTCAATCAATGTCTTGATTTGGTCAACATTTGTAGTGGGGGAGGGTCTGCTAAAGTGTTCTTCATCAATAAGGCTACAATCACCACCTTTTAAACTTGGCAAATCACTTTCATACAGTTCTGTCAGATCGAGCACCTTCACTGTATACAGAGCATATGTTGCTTGTGAGGCATTTTTGAATAGAATAAAAACATCAAGTACCTAAAATGCACCTTATAATCTTCGATTTTCATAGGGATACAATATAGACAAAAATTAAGTAAACTTTCTTTCTGAAGAGATAAAGCACTCTTCAAACTAATAGAAAATATAAGCATATTATATATCTGTCAACAAATTTGACATGTTTTTAACATGAGTGAAAATCAGCATGAACTTTCCAGACAACCCAATACTATACACAGGTATATTTTTTTCTGGAAGAGTTAAAATTTATCCAAAAAATTCAGTAGTTGCACAATACATGAAGTATATACAATAAATTAAAAAAAAAATAGTCTAGCTTTTATATGCCAATGATTAATACCACATCTAAAAATAAGACACTCGAACTGATTTTCTGAGTGAACATTATTTGAATCATTCACATCTTCAGTTGACAATACTTGCGTAAGTGACAAAATTAATGTGTCCACATTTGATGTGTTTGTGTCAATGATATAGATCTTTTTTTTTTTTTTTTTTAATCATATCACCCCAAGCAAGGCAATAACACCACTGATGTGCAGGGGGCTACATAAGAGTAAAAAGATTGGAAAAGAGAAAGCCGGAAACCGCATCCTAAACAGATATAGTGTTTATCAAATCTATGTCAGTATGAAATGCTTCATCTTCTTCCCCCACCACCTCATCTAAACATGACTATTTTTTATGCAATTTGCACAAAGCTTTCATTGAAGCAAAAAATTTGATTAAAGAAAAATTTTTTTTCATTGCCCATCAGTATAGTAAATATTTAAAAGCATACCAAAATTGTTTCATAAAAGTTCATAGACTGACTTTGTTGTAAAAGAAAATAACAAAAGGAGGTAATAATTAATGCTGATTTATGTGGCTGTAGTTGCCACAACTGTTTTAAAGAACAAATAAAATTAAACCTAACCATTGAAGAGACACTCACATATACACGCACATACAGTGTGATGGATAAACTGTCATCTAAATTATACAAAAAATTAAAAAAATGGGTAGCTCATTTTAACATTATATTTACCAAAATTTTACAGAAATATCTTGAAATATTGAAGAACAAATTTAGTCAATAAAATCACCATTGGCATCAACCATAGCCTTCAGACAACTTCGGAATCTCCTGCAACTCATCTGGATTGTTTCTTTGTGCTGATGAATGCTGCCATAATCCTTGCATTCAGTTCATCTTTGGTGTTACAAGAAGTCTTGCTCAACTGACTCCCACACATAATCATGAAGGGGCTTTCAGTCTGGGAATTTAGGTGTCTAGATGTAAGTGGTGATGTGGTTGCAGAAATTGCCTGACAGCCCTCACTGCATGTTCCTGCTTGTCTGGCCTGGTGCAGTCTTGTTGCCAGACATAGGGTCTTCCAGCAGCCACCCTCTTGACCCAAGTCTACCTTCTCAAAGCACTTGATGTAGTCCTCTGTATAGAGTCTGAGGCCCTGTGAGAAGGTGAATGGAGATTTAATGACATCACCATCTTTCTGATCACCATTAGACTAGTCTAACTCTTTCTGAATCCTCTGCACTGTTCTCAGGTCGATACCCAAACACTCTGAAATGCTCATATTGAAGCTTTCAGTGCAAAGCCAAGTGCTACAGCATGCTATTACCAAATTTCTAGTAGTCAATTGCATCATGGTGCTCTTTTGCTCACAGATGGTACCCAACTGACCATACTATACTGTGAAATATAGAATGTCAACACTTTAATAATCTCACCCTGTATATATATAATTTAGTCTATGGTTAGGGCTAGTGCTGACAAAAATGAAACCATTTTTGTTCAAAATTATAAAATTAAAAAGAATATACACGATTTGAAACTAATAAGAATTCAATGAATATTCTTTGTCTAATATGGCTTCCGCTTCACCAGGTCTACTGCCGTTATGCTAACAACCATCACCGAATATATATATATACCAGGCACTCGACAGGAATGGCAAAGCCCGAACCGTCGCCTTGGATATCTCTAAAGTTTTCGACAGAGTTTGGCATGCTGGCCTTCTATGCAAACTGCGGAGCTATGGTATAGCTGGACAATTGTTTGAACTAATCCAGTCATTCCTATCTAACCGCACATTGAAAGTGGTATTAAACAGACATGCCTCCCAGAGCTACCATACGAACGCAAGTGTCCCTCAAGGCTCTATCCTAAGTCCTACGCTCTTTCTGATCTACATTAATGATCACCCCGATACCATAATATCCCAAGTAGGTATGTACAGTTTACTCTCGCCTCGATCAAAAATCTGTGGTGGGCAACAAAGCTAACCTTGCAGTCGAGCTTGGAAAGGACCTCCAATCTGTAGTGGACTGGGGTAAGAAATGGCTCGTAAATTTTAATGCTTCTAAAACGAAACTACTATCAATTAATCATCATAGACAACTGTACCTACTTCCTATTAGCATGGACCAGGCTTGCCTCCCACAGAGTAAAACACTGCGCCTCCTTGGTCTCACACTTTCAGCAGACCTCAAGTGGAATGACTATATCAAATCCATTTCTAAATCCGCTGCTATGAAAGTCAGTTCTCTGTGCAGGGCCCGGAGGTTTTTTCCGTCTGAATCTATCCTGCACATTTATAAATCTACCATCCGCCCGTGCATTGAATACTGTTGCCATATCTGGTCGGGTGCCCCTGCTATTCTCCTTGGGCTTCTCGACAAGGTACAGCGGAGGGTCTGTAATGTGATCGATACTGACTTGGCAGACTGCCTGCAGTCTCTCTCTCACCGGCGCGACGTGGCTTCCCTGTGTCTCTTCTATAAATACTTCCATGGCTTCTGCTCCGATGAACTTAGATCACTGGTGCACCCTAGGCTTGAATTTGCACGAGATACTAGATTAGCAACTAGATCCCACCCTTTTACAGTGAAACTGATGAAATGCAACCGCAACTTCTACTCCAACAGTTTCTTTTCTCGTACTTCTCGACTGTGAAATTCCCTTCCACATGACTGCTTCCCTGATGGCTACAATCTCCAGGAGTTTAAATGTAAGGTCAATAGACACCTCCTAACACACTAACTCGCATCCATTCTTTCAAACACTCTTCCCATCCTCCCAACTATCTATCACCCCCCCCCTTCTGACATTTCCTATATCTAACCACTCTTTCTATTTACCTTCCCCTATGTAGCCCCAAGCGCAATAGTGGCAGTGGAATGCCTTGCTTGGGGTGAAACGATTAAAAAAAAAAATTACTAAAGAACTATTTGAATGTTCATGACCCTTTACAAAACCATAGAAAATATCAAAATATTTGTTTGCGGGGATATTTATATTGTTTTTAGAGATGTGACCCAGTTATTCCTATTTAGGCCCACGCTCTTTTTTTTTTTTTTTTTTTTTTTTTTAATGCAGGTTTTTTGCATATTTCCTTTGAATATTTTTGGGGATATTGCTCAATTTTTTGTTCAGTTTCTCATTGCCTGTCCAACAATTCAAATCTCCTACCAGTGAGGGATATGAAACAAGTTTGGAAACCCCACTTTAGGGTGAAATGTACATTCCAAGATATTTTTTCTCCCCTCCCCCCACCACTGAATGAGCCAGTAGATTAGAAAACATGTCAAAATGATTTTATTAGATCTTGAACAAACTTCCACCATTTTTACAGAAGGAATTGAAGTTTCTTTTAAAAAAATGACATGATTAAAATCATTGAATAATGGTTGTGGTGCAGTGTATATTGACTCGGAACAACAAATTGGGGTACTGAGTTCAAATTCCAGTTGAATTCCTTGCATTCACTTCTGCACAAATGCCCTTGGGAAAGGTATTAATCCGTCTCTTCCCTCCAGTTATGGGTTAAATAATAGGACAGATTGGGTTCTATAGCTTTGGCTGGCAACCAGTCTACTACAGAAAGCAGTGACAACCTACTGTGGGATGAACTTCTGTCCAGTCAGTTATGTCTCTCTTAACACATGATCACCCAAAGCGTGTTTCATGTATGGCACAACTGACTGCCTGCTTGTATTTTATTTTCTATACTTAAGCTGTAAATATTTAATTAGAAAAAAGAATCCTGGCATAAGGTCAAATGATTTAGGCATGTGTGACATGTTATACCCGGGGTGGCTCACTCTCCAATGTGACGTTCGTTCTTGTCGACCGTCGTGATGATCCCAGTTGTGACAATGCCACCTGGCTGGCTAGTTGGTTCGGTCGCTGTTGCTGGTCATGATGATCTTGTCCAATAATGTCGTCACAAAAGCTGGTTTACAAGATGTCTCTTGCAACAATTCGCCATTGTCCCACGTTGTGAATTGATCCCAGAGGTCACGTCATGCAATTTTGGTAGTCGCTTTTCAGAGCCAGTCCAGACACTGGTGCACACTTGTGGTCAAAAAATAAATACGGCACCAAAAAAAATTAATAAAATAAATGAACAAGGTTGAACATGCCTGGAGAGTTACGCAGAATGTCTTTTTATATATATATATATATATATAAAAACCAATGTTTTTTTTTTTTTTTTTTTTTTTCACAGGAGCAGATAATACATGCCAGTTTCCAACAGAGAGAGAGTTCATTTAAAAATCTCAGAGCTTTCAATCCTTAAATAAAAATGTCTTTTCTAAGTTTCGTTAAAGTAAACAGCTCTTCAAATTTTCACTAAAGTCTTTTCACGTATTCATTAAATTTTCATTAAAGTCTTTTCACATATTCTCTATAATCAGGGCTGTCAATTCTCTATGCAACTTCTAAAATAACAAAGTCCTTTCAGGTCCTTATTGAAGTTTACCGATGTAGAGCAAACGAGGCATCAGAATTTTTGATTCTTCCATGATTTAAAAATAACAAAAAAAAAAACAACGTTCTTTCGGGATTCATATCGAAAGCGCGTTATTCCAAATTAACTCTTTAAGTTAATCGGCGGCAGGCTTCATTCGCATTAACTCTTTAGCCATAAGTTCTATGATAGGCGACCAGCTGTGGGTCATGGCTCCCCAGTTGGGAACTTTTTTCCACAGTTGTTACATTTTGACTGATAGCTACTCAGCTAAACTTAAAAACTCACAGCTTCTGACAACAACAAAAATGATTTTTCTCGCCGAGTTCTGATTTTTATAACCCTTTTCAATCCTCTCGGGGGATCTAGCCGACTTGTAGCTTTTAACCAATGAGATTATTTCCACCCACACGATTTGTGGCTCAATGAATGAGGTATAATTCTGAAACTGAGAATATTTAATGCCCACAAATTTCTCTTCTCAGGGACATCTGTTGAGGGACTTTAACCCCGCCTGACCCCATCAAATAATCCTGACATTTTATGACTGACCATTTCATCAAACTTCCACCGGGTCCAAAATAATGCGTATCATATATGGAAAAGAAAGAAAATAATATTTCCCTCCTTCCCTCAAATTGTCAGCTAACTTATCTTTTCCTTTATTTACAAGTACATGATGTATTAAAATAGCTAATTTTTCTATTCCCTGGACTTTTACAAGTATATGATAGTATTAAAATAGTTTTTTTGCATAAGCTCACATCGTGAATTACATTAAAGCACAACCAATAATACTACTAATATTAATTCCTCTCTCTCCGCTGTATTAAACCAACAAAAGAAAGTATCCCCGTGGGAGATAGTCACACATGGGAGGGTGCTGGTCACCACTGATCTAACTCTAAGATATCTGGTCATGTTGTTCTTCTATGCACCATGTCTTTTCAGGTGATCATTGCTCTCCACAATTTCCTGTCTTTTGTAGCTCTTAGTAAAATTTATCTTGTTGCTCTCTCTCCTAATCCCTGTTTTACTAACTGTTGACACAAGCTTGTTAGATAGTTTATGTATTGCTTTTCTCTGTCAATCTTAACTTATGAGTGTTAAATTTTCTAACCCTGCTTTCTTCATAATGTGCCTCGGAAATTTCACTGACCCAAAATGTACTTCATTATTTTGAATACTTCCTCCATCTTATACACTGACATACCACAATTTCTCCATGAAAAAAAATTAACTTGTTCATATATACAATTTTGTATGTTTAGGGTGAGATGGTGTTAAAATTAATTTTTTAATAACATATTGAAAAGTATGTGTCAGTGTTGAATGTAATTTATAGTCTCTCCACCTCCTTTCATAGTCTGCCATCCTTGTTCTGTTTTATTTTTTTTTATTCTTGCTACTATTCTACAGAATAGTCAGTAAAAAATGCAAATGAAAGCAAATTTGTCTCTTTATCTTGACTTTGCTTTTGTTTTTATATAACTTTTTTTTTCTATAAAATTTGAATAGCAGTTGAAAATAAAAAAAATTAGTCAAAACATTTTTAATTATTTCAAAATATCTTTGTAATCATGAATTTTTTTTTTTAAATTTGAGTAAACACCTGCAGAGAATTTGTATTTTCTAAAGAATTAATAAGTTTGAGTTTTGTTTAACGGCATATCAACCTCTGTGGGTTATTTAATGCTAAAAAAGGTGGGGTCTTAAGGAATTTTTTTAATGTTCATTTATAGTGAGAAGGTTGATTTAGTCAGATTTTGATGAAAAATTTTTTTATTTTATTTTAGAAAACTGAAGATGTCTTGTAGTTTTGTTATTAAAAATGTATTAGTGGTATTAATTTTTTTTTTTTCAAAAATGTGTTATGGTAATAATTTTTTTCCTTCAAAAATGTATATATTTCTATAAAAGTTTATTTTTATAATATCATAGTGTTTTGATCCCAGTTTAGGGGTTAACTATTTACCCATAGCTGGGACCCTAACAGATACTACCTCTCTGGATCAGAGTGGACCTGAGAACAGTTAAAATATGGTTCCATACTCCTCACAACCTCCCAATCAGAGGCTTTGCTGCCAGATGCAGTTTACTGTCATACCCAGGACCAAGAATTAATGAATTCATTTTTAATCCAAAATTTTTATTTAAACATTATTTTTAGTGGATACTTTCATTTAAAACAAATCAATTTTTTTTTTCTTTGGAACAGTGAATATTACATTTATTGGTCTATGTATTTGAGAAGACTTAAAGAAAATATGCTCTCTGTTGCGTTAATGTCAGATTCAAAATAAATTCATAAAATTCTTTAGAAATTACTGTTTACATTTCACAGATGAAATAGAATATATATGGGCTTTTGATAAAATTTAAACATGGTGATATGCAGAGTTTAAAAAGTGAAATAGAATCTTACTGGATTGTGAAGATCTCTGTAGCCAAGTGGTCTAAAGCACATTAGATTTAATGGTGGTTTCTCCTACAAAGAGGGATGCAGGTTTGAACCCTGCTAGAGAGAGACCTTATTCTATTGAGATTTCTCTAGTACACATAACAATAGACATTATAGACACTTAGAAAAAAAAATGTTTGAGGTCATTTTCGTGTTAAGGTCTTTTGAAGAACAAATCTTTGAGAAAAGCAATGTTTTTATTTTTATATATTGAAAGATGTGAGCATTTATCACTTTTCATTGCTTTCTTTAAAAGTATTTTTAAAAGAATTTGACAAGGAATTTATAGACTCTCTGTCAGAATTTCTAAGATGAGGAATTATCATTATTCATGAACTATTCTCCTGTGTGTTGTTTCCATGAAAATGCTCAGGGAATTTTGAACTAAACTATACTTAAACTTTGGGGGCAGATTCTTCTAGTTCAGTCGCCCAAGGATATATTCTCTAGTTTTTAATCCAAATCCTTCTCATTTCTGTTTGAAGAACCCAAAATAGCTTCACCAAGCCAGTTAGGTGTGGAAATGTCACTTCATTTGGTTATTGTTGTGGTATGACATGATTGTATTGCTTGGATCTTGGTATATTATTTAAGTTACTTGTGGATTTATAGTTATCAGGTGATATTCTGGTATCTTGCAAACAGCAAGATAATTATTTGCGTATCTTGCAAATAGTACTGTATTAAGAGGTTCCTCCTGATAATACATAGTATCTTCTCTTGGGAGGAGTCTTGAGTAATCTACTCAAGAACTAAATAGTAATATTACACTGTGAACACTGAACTCTGCTTCTTGGCTATAATTACTCTGCTGTTACTCATAATCCATCCAGTTAATTCGATAAACTTATCCTTGGTTTATCTACTCAGATTTCTGTCTGGTGCTTAATATAGATGTGATCCCCAGTGGAATAATCCATTCTTATAGTTTTACTAGCAGTATAGCCCGGCATTGCTCGGGTGTAATGAAAGCTTTAAAACTAATCGATGGTCCTGCAGCTCAGACTCTTTGGATGTTGGCACGAAAGACTAAAAAGTAATAGTTGTTTCCAGTTAAAACGAAAACGTAGACTGAAAGAAAAATGAATGGATGTAAGTCAAATTTTGATTTCCTGGTATCAATATCAAATAAGTATTTTTTGTCATAAACTGAATTTTGAAGGCTAAGTCCTCTGAGTAAATGGTATCATGGCTGAGACTAAGAACTACAATTATACCTACTTAGAGCCAAACCTAAAGCAAAAACTAAAATAAAAGGGCTGAAAAAAATGCATACAGGCAGATAAACACACACACACACACACATACAAACACAAACATCTTGCTTTATATATATATATATATATATATATATATATATATTATCGATTTTCTGCACTATTGTAAGAACTGCAACCATGAAACTTCTGAATATTGTTTCTTATGTCTTTGTCTATGAGTGTATCAAATTTGATTAAAATCGAACCACTCCTTCTATAACCCAATTTTTTTGATTATCGATTTTCAATATTTATCGGGGATACCTCAACACAAAACCTAGCTAAGAACACTTTCAGACGCTTATAGTGCAACTGTGTAAATTTTCAAGAAAATCAGTTCAGCCGTTTCAGAGTCTATGGGTAATGGACAGACAGACACGCACACACACAGTCCCATTTATAAATAAGTTTAGATTTAGATTAGATTTGTTCTGGCGATCAGCATTCAACCACATCTGTCTGTGTTGACACTTTTTTCTACATGACAGGAGAGTACAGGCACATCCCTGAAATGTCTTAACCAGGGAGTATTTTTTCAAACAGTTGTGAAAAGGATCTGGACTAAATAAGACCTAGATGAGATATCCTTTGATTATGGATGGCTCAACTAGAACAATTTATGCCTGAAGATTAAATAGTTTAGTTCAGAATTCCCTCAATGTTGTGATAAAAAAATAACCATAGTGGGAGGCTTTGAATTCAAAGTTGCCTTTCTCCACCCAAGGCTATAGGACCAAGTCTGTCCTGCTATTTACCCATGTGTCAGTGGGGTGAAGAGATAGATTTATACCTTTCTCTAGTTAGGCGCAGGTAAGTGACTGTAACAAACTTGGCTCTCTGATTGCCCAATCAGCCATTATCCATGACTCCACTGTACCGCCCCTTATTTAGTTCTGCTCTATTTCTACTGAGGCTTTCAGCCACATAATGTTAAAACACCAGTTCCTGTATGATCACTGAAGTTAAGCAATGTCAAGTCTGGTCAGTTTCTAGATGGATGACTGCTTGGGAATATCAGGAGCTTGGATGTGCAGGTGGTGTAATGGATAATAGCTCAGAATTGTTAATTGAAGAGGTGAGTTTCAATTCCAGTTGCGTTCATTATATTCACTTATGTACAAATATGCTTGGGAAAGTTTACAGATAAGCTCAGTGCCATTAGTTCATCACAGGAAAGTTCACTGGCATTAATCACCATGAGTAAAATTCACTGTATAAATTCATTAGATTTTAGAAGTAGTAATATTGGTCATTCCTGAAACCGCCTGCAACCAAAGTTTCGTGCATGAAAATGCAATCCTCTGGTGACCTGAGGATTACATTTATGTGCATGAAACCCAGGTCATGGCTGGTTTTGGGAATTACCAAAATGTGAAGTATACTTATCTCTACCACCTTGTATGGTATTGAGCACTTTTTAATTATTTTGGTGTACCTTCAGTAGTTTATAACTACAAGTTCTCTCTGTGTGTAATATATATATATATATATATATATATATATATATATATATATATTATATCACAGCTCATCAGTGTGACTAGACACATCCATTTGCTTCTAGCTGGGATTGAAACTTGATCGATTTGGTGTCAGTTGGAGTTGCTACTCCCTAAGCCATAGGTGCATGGAATCAGAGAAGGGAAATTTTAACGTGTTGTATATAAACAGCGAATACACATACCAGTCACCGAAAGAATTCATTTCTGAAGAGTCACGCATTTATCACAGAAGTGGAAACTTTTAAAAATTTTCTTCTGTAATGAGATCATAATATATTAGTCATCCACATACAAGCCTGTTTCACTGTATTACAGCTCATCAGTACTGCTAGACACTTCCATTTCCTTCTGGCCGGGATTGAAACTTGACCGATTTGATGTCAGTCAGAGTTGCTACCCCCTAATCCATAGGCGAGATATATATATATATATATATATATATATGTGTGTGTGTGTGTGTGAATGAATGAATTTAAAAATTTCTTTAATAACTAAATGGATTGAAAGCTTATTATTTCTGCTGGGTAAATTTGAAGACTTGTTCTAAATTCCAACAGATAATTGTATCCCTGACTATTTGAGAGGGAGAGTACATAATATCAGTTATTAGAAATTTTAAAAATGTTTTAAATATGTTGATCAATAAAATTAAAACCCATTAAAAGTGGTTTAATTTTTTATCCTTTTATGGTGAACTTTTCTCAGTGATCTGATGGCAGTGAAAATACCAGACAAGCTTGCAGAAAGCTATAAATCCACCTATTCTACCCCCAGGTATGGGTTAATTAGTAAGACTTGTGTTGATTTCAATCTTAGGAATGACTAAAAAAAACGCTTGCCCCTATCCTTTTATAGACAGAAACACACAAATGTATGCTGGGATTTTCGTTTTCCTAGCCAATAAAATAGGCTGGTTTGCAGTTTCATCTGACTCACTGCTGATCTGTCTTGAAGTCAGAAAACTACATTTGCTTGTCTGAACTTATGTGTTTTAATGCTAATTTTTAGTTTGTGAAGTTTTTGCCATATTACTGTTGCTTTGCCTTGCATATATTTGCTTAATTTATATTATTTTTTTACCCTGTTTCTTTTTCTTGTTATTACAAACTTTGCCAATTCTGTTAAACAGATCTGTTAATTATTTTGTTTCACCATGGCTACTAACTCCACAAGATTTGTCACTAAACCATTATTATTTACCCCCAAAAACAATTCTTAGAATCTAAAAATATTTTCTGATTTTTTAAATAACCTGCAAAAGATTAAGATGTATTAAAAAGTATCTATCGTTAGAAAATTGTCTATACCCATTGTCATATCAGTGGATTGATATTACATTGCAGTTTATTATATTAACTTATGGGCAAATACTCTTGGAAAAGACAAGAATCCACCTCTTCTTTCCCCGGCTATGGGTTAATTAGTAAGGCTTGTATCACAAAAGCCATTTAAAAAAAAAAAGCGGGGGGGGGGGGGATAATCTTACTATCTAAAAATATTTTTTGATTTTAAATAACCTGCAAAAGGTTAAGTTATAGAAAATGAATGAATCGGTCAATTGTTTTCACTGGGTTCAACTAAACGCTAACCAACACTGAGATTCAGTTAACAAATACAGTCACCAAATTCATAAATTAATGTTTTGATACCTCATGGCTTTGATATTGCCTCATGGAGATTTTTAGATATTAAGTTTGTTTTTTATTTAGATTTTTATCTTAATAACTATTCTATATAAGATGAAATGCAAATAAAAGCAAATTTATTTTATGTCTCTTGACACAAGTTGTCATGCCTGTAGCCAGTTTACTTTCCTTATTAATTTTCCATCTCTGTAAATAGCCAACAGAATACAAAGAAATCAAATTTATTTCTCTTCATACAAACTGTCACAGTTATTTTCTATTTCTCTTCTGTGTAAAATGTAAATATTAATTAGTCAAATTTTCTATAAATACTTTCACGGCTTCTGCTCTGATGAACTTAGATCACTGGTGCCCCCTAAATACGAATTTGAACGAGATACTAGATTAGCAACTAGATCCCACCCTTTTACAGTGAAACCGATAAAATGCAACTGTAACTTCTACTCCAACAGTTTCTTTCCTCGCACTTCCCGACTGTGGAATTCTCTTCCACACGATTGCTTCCCCGATGGCTACAATCTCCAGGAGTTTAAATGTAAGGTCAAAAGACACCACCTAACACACTCCCATTCTACCAAACACTCTTCCCATCTGCCTGACCCTCTACCTCGGTATCCTTACTCATCTGTCACCTTCCTCCTGACATTCCCTATGTCTAACCACTCCTTCTCTTTACCTTCCCCTATGTAGCCCCATGCGCAATAGTGGCAGTGGAATGCCTTGCTTGGGGTGAGATGATTAAAAAAAAAATAATCAAAGATAAAACATTTAGTCATTTGTTATTATCCAGTAAAATTAATTTATTACAAGTATAGGGCACCTAATGATTACTAAACTTACTATTAATGGACAACTGAATTAGACTTGTTACCTATTACTCCAGGAAGCAAAGGTTTGTTGAGTAAAATAATGTTTTAAGTTTTGTCTTTGCCACCTGGTAATTTTTTTAAACTGGCACATTTTTGTTCTATTAATGTTGCTGTCTTCCAAAGAACTTCATGATTCAGTTGTTCTGGAAGTTTTCATCATCCTTAGCAAAGAATTGCTCTGTATTTTTTAAAATTTTCTTAATGAAGAGGTTTCAGTAAAGATCAATGATAATCTTATCTGTTTCCCTATAATGAAACAGTTAGCATTAGTTGAGTAATGATTTAGGTTAAAAATTATAAAACCTTTCTCTGAAGACAATTTTTGAGGAAAATAGGTTTTTTAATTCCTGTAGCTTTTATCGCTTTTTCTAGTTTTGTGTGTTAAATTTTACCAGTGATACATTTTTGAAAAAGAAATTATTACTGCTTCTATAAAAATTCTATTTTGGTGTTAAATGACCAATAAAGAATTGATATGCTGCTAAACAAACAAAAACTAACAAGATATTGAGTATGTTGTTTATGTTCTGCGTAAGATATTGATTATACTCACTGCCTATCTAACCATGCAGTATACAGTATTATGAAATCAACAAGAAATATGTAAAAAAAAAATATATATATTGCTCATTTTCTTCAATCTTTAGACGTTAGATTCAAAATGGTTTTAAAATTACATTTTGATAAAAAGCATGAAATCATATGTCATTGTGATAGAGAGTATAAGCATAATGGCTTTGTTCAAACTGTTGATCATGCCAGATGACTCAGTCACTCCTAAGAACTGTTATTAAGGTCCACTGAGCATAGTTGCAGTGTAAGCTACAGGTGACTCTAAGGGTGTTGAACAAACACAAATGTGAGCATCCATTGACCCAGTGCGACATCTTTTTCCACTTCAAAAATTTTATGCACAAGGATTGCTTGATATCATAAGTCTCATTTGAGTCTTGCAGTGGTCATATCCAACAATGAGGTGTCTGCCTCTGTGAGTGTTATGTTCCCAGGGGATGAAAATGTGGTTTTGTGGAGAAAGATAAAAAAATGAAGCAAGAAAATAATTCTCAACGAAGGTTTATTAATTTAATTGCAAGTTGAGTGAAGCTGCTGGATGCAAAATGATAAAATGTGGGCTTTCAAAATTGTAGCGGAGACATACCTCACCGAAGCAAGAGAAGGCAAATTTTTTTGTAGATATCGTTGAGCTGCAAGGTGAAATTTGGCAAAACAACATTGAAGTGATACAGCGCATGTGTAATCAGCGAGAACGAGACTAACACAAGTGAGAGATAACTAGCTGACTTTGGTTTCAAGGTAGTTTGGTTTTTGAGACTTATGAAGGCAATATTGTCATATTCACCTTCAATATTTGTTTATATTTCTGAGATGAGGTATTGTAATAGTATAATTTATTTACATTGTTTAGACTGTTGTCCTCATCTTTGTTGCCATATTCACCTTCAACATCTGTCTATATATAAGAGATGAGATATTGTAATTAATTACACAATTTATGTTGTGTGAACTGTTATCCTCATCTTTTTTGCCATATTCAAATTCAACATCAGTCTATATATAAGATGATGTATTGGAATTATTTACACTATTTACATTGTGGACATTTTTGTTGCCATATTCACAATGTATCACCCATGTACGTTCCAGCCTTCAAGTGGAATTTTAAACCAAGCTCTTTACTTTGTCTAGTAGGTTAGATTGTTCTAGTTCCATGCCACTGCCAGATATTTCAGTGTGAGTTTTAATTCAGACCTTTTAACTTGACTTGTCAAGTTTTTGTTTACCTTTACTGTAGTCAGTCCAGTTATTAAACTCACAACTTTTTAAGTGGAGTCACTGGATTCAACCAAGGTTTTTATCCACTTGGCCATGTTTTTTTTTCTCCTCTCTCTCTTTCTTGATTATTCAATGTACAGAATACAAATGAAGTAGGAAAACTTACTCAAACAAGTTTTTCAAAAAGATATTTTAAAGAATTAGTAAGTTTTTTGTTTTTTTTTATTTTATTTTTTATTTTTTTACATACACAGGAAATGTTAGTTCGCAGAAAATGACTGAAGACTTTGCTATGCTTGAGGCAGGGGTGGAGAGGTGATGAAATATTTTTCAAATTGACCCACTTATTTCAATGACTAAACACTAGAAAGTTTTGAAAGATTTTTAAATTTCAAAAACAAATTTTTTTTTTTTTTTTTTTAAACTTCAGGATGAATTTGAATAGGTTGTACTTTTCTTAGTTCATGTTCATTCTTTTCAGTGACCTCACCCCTTTCAACATAACTCCTTTTAGACTGGATTCAAATACAATTTTTTTCTACTAATCATGATTATTAACACATTATTCAATAAGTCCCAGGCTTGACATATAGCTGGCACCACTAATAAAAAAAATCTATATGATTTTTATGAAGTACTAACCTTCAAATGACACATAACAAAATTTAGGCATGATCAGATTATTAGTTTACAAATTATAGTTATCTAAGTGAAGCTACTGTTGTAAATTTTCAAAACAATGGAAAAATCTGAATTTCATGTGTTTATAAAGTATTGCTTTCTAATGGGGAAAAAATACTGTTCAAGCAAACCAATGGCTTGATAAATGTTATTCAGACTCTGCTCTGTCAGAAACAGCAGTTAAGAAGTGGTATGCTGACTTTAAAAGTGGCTGTACAGACACAAATGATGCTGAACGTTCAGGTCACACAAAATCGACAGTTGTTCTGGAAAACACCCAAAAATTCGCAAACTCGTTTTGGCTGATTGTAAATTGAAGTTGCGGGAGATAGCAGAAGAGTTGAACATTTGAGAAGGCAGTGTTTTCACAAATTTTGTATGAACATTTGTCAATGAGAAAGCTGTGTTCAAAGTGAGTGCCACATTTGCTCACAGTTGATCAAAAACAACAACATGTCAAGAATTCAGAGCGTTGTTTGCAACTGTTTCAATGCAACAAGGAGTTTTGCATAAAAACACCACTATACACAGGAGTCAAATCAGCAGTCAGCTGAGTAGACAGCAGAAGGTGAAAGTCGTCCAAAGTGACCAGACACAAACATCAGCAGGCAAGGTTTTGGCCTCCATATTTTGGGATGCACAAGGTATTTTGTTCATTGATTACTTTGAGAAAAAAAATAACCATCAATAGTGAATATTATATAGCATTATTAGTGCATTTGAAAGAAGAAATCGACAAAAAACGGCCACAAATGAAGAAAAAAGTGATCTTTCACCAAGACAATGCACCATGTCACAAGTCAATCACAACAATGGCAAAACTAGATGAATTGCACTTCGAATTGCTTTGCATCCACCCTATTCTCCAAATCTGGCCCTCAGCAACTACTAGTTGTTTGCAGACCTCAAAGAAATGCACCCGGGAAAGAGATTTGGCTGCAATGAAGCCTTTTTTGTAGAACAATTTGTCTTTGGCCTCCTATGATTTTGAGACCAAAGATAAATTGTTCTACAAAAAAAGGCATCGAATTGTTAGAAGTGTTGGAATCAGTGTATCACCCTAGAAGGAGACTGTTGATGAATGAAGTCGAATTTTGCCTAAAAGATTTTGTTCTATTCATTAAGCCCAGAATTTGTTGAGTGATGTGTTATTTCTTTTGTGTTCTCTATTCCAGAATTTACCATATTTGTAATTGACACATTGAATGAGTTTTGACAGTTTAATCCTAATCTTAATTATGGGTTATATAAACATTGCAAATTATTTAGGGCACATTAAAATGTGTGCCTTTTAGTGTATAAGTAAGTTTTTCTTTTTAAATTGTTTAGTAGACTTTGATTATAAGTCCTGTAAACTATTAGGGATGTAGGAACACCACATGTACTGCAGTAATAGCAGTAGTTAATGTCTAGTGCAAGATAGTTTGGAGAAGCCTATCCCTCTTCAGGTTGATACATGAAAACAAATTTTATATCACAGTATACATGGGGGTTCTAGAGACACCACACATACTGCAACTGTCTATTATATTGCCTACTCACTGATCATCAATCAAGCAATGTTTAAACAGAAGATTATGTGCTGTCTATGTCTGTTTTTGTCTTCTCATTTCTTCTTGGGTGTGGGATTAGCATAATGGTTGTCAACATGGAAAGCAGAATTGGGGAGCAGAGTTCAAATTCAGGAACTGTTGGGTGTGTTCACTTTTGCCCTGATATGATTAGGAAAGGGATGAATCCATCTTTTCTCTTGCCCACCCTTAGTTGATTGAACTTTGCTTATATATATATATATATATATATATATATATATGCACACAGACACACACACATATATATAAACTGTTTTTATTATAATGCTTTATATAGCAAATGCAAACACTAAAAAACTGCTCCATATAAAAATATACAATATAAAAAAAATGTTTTTTTTACTGTTTCCATGGACTTGCAGTTTCATGATCTTTTTATTTATTTTGTTACTTCACCCCCAAGCAAGGTGAGGCACAATTGGTTACTGATTCGTTATCTATCTATCTATCTCAGTCTTTTCGTTATCTATCTATCTATCTATCTATCTATCACAAGGCAGATATTCCCATGGTAGGTTGCCAACTCAATCTTTCCTGCTGTTCAACCCATAGCTGAAGGGAGAAGAGATGGATTAATACCTTTCACAAGGGTATTTGCATGTAAGTGAATGCAATGAATTTAATTGGAA
Source organism: Ascarosepion bandense (assembly GCA_037127315.1). Lineage (NCBI taxonomy): Eukaryota > Metazoa > Mollusca > Cephalopoda > Sepiida > Sepiidae > Ascarosepion > Ascarosepion bandense. The sequence continues at coordinate 266,407 of JBBBDQ010001422.1, forward strand.
TTTGAACTTGGCTCTCTGATTCCTCACTCCGAGCTGATATCTATTACACCACAATACACACCTAATCCTAGTTCTAACCTAAATATTTCAGCCCCTTTACTCATAAAAAATGATCTTTAAAATTTAATTAATTGCAGTGTTTCATTTTTGGCTTATGCTCCAATATAACTTAAAATCTGAAGATTATTTTACCAAAATAAACGACCCACACAATACTTAATTGGTTTTCTAAACTATAATATACCTTATTATACCATAATTATTAAATCCTGATCATAAACTCTATATTCTGCCCACTTTACTCATGAGGTAGTACAAAATCTAATTTAAAAAATAAAAAAAAAACACCCTGAAGTCCAGCCTGTTGTTGAAGATTGTTGTCTCCCCATTTAAATAATGTATGCTCCCACAATGTATCTTACCCAGACAAAATAATTCTTTTAAAATTTGAAAAACTACAATGTTTCATTATATCTTATGCTCCAATGTAACTTCAAAATTAAAGATTTACATAAATAAATGACCCCCACAATACTTAATTAGTTTTCTTAACTACAATATACTTCAATATACTATAATTATTTCATTCTAACTTAAACATTCTAGCCTTTTTACTCATGAAGTAGTAAAAAAAACAAAAAATAAAATCCAACCTGCTGTTAAAAATTGTTTACTCATTTAAATAATGTATGGTTCCACTATGTACCTTACTCAGAGAAAATTATTTTTCTTAAATTTAATTACAATGTTTCATTTATACCTTATACTCCAACATAACTTAAAAAATAAAAATTATTTAATGACACACACAATACTTAATTGTTTTTTTATTATAATATACCCAAGTATACCATAATTATTTAATTCTAATTTTAACCTAAACATTCCAGCCCCTTTACTCATGAGGTTGCAAAAAAAAAATCTAATTTTAATAAAAAAACCTAAAATTCAATCTGCTGTAAAAAATTGTCTACCCATTTAAAAAAAATCTATGGTCCCACTATGTATCTTATTCAGACAAAATTAAAAAGTGACATGTCTAGACACCAGGTCGTACTGCTTCCTTTTGCGATCTCAATCTTAAAACTCCATGATTATCTAAATCTAATTTTTTGATTGAACAATATTAATGCACCTGAAGCATTTTCTCTAAATACCACTCCCTAATTTTCTAAATAACCATGAATTCATCTTATATTTTCAAAATAAATCATTTTCGCCATTTATTTTAACATATAAGCTGAAGAAGAACAGTATTGTTCTGAAACATGATATATATATGATCTCACCAGATCCTTACTAGTGTCTATTTACAATAATTGTAAAGGCTAAGTCTTTGCTGATAAAATGAGGCACTGTATAGCCTCTAACAAGTTTGGTTCTCATGACTACTTGTAGTTCTGAAAATAGTCTGTTAAGTAAAAGTAAGTTTTTTATTCCTCCTCTTCACTCAATTCGTGTTAACATTTTCTGCTCATAAATTCTCTATTTTTGTTTTACTTTTCACTTGGAACTAAATATCTATTGAGTGATATGCATATAACTCTGTCCATAGTTTTTGCTATCCTTTCTTAACTGAATCCCCCACAAAGCATGTAGACTTGAGGATATCCCTGCAATAGTCCTTAAGAAATGTGCTCCTTAGTTAGATCCTGCACTCTCTAAACTTTTACAATAAATGTTTTAGTGCTTCTTGCTTTTCCGCTTGTTGGAAATCCCTTTCTGTAGTTCCACTCTTTCAAGAACTCGAGTGAACCATCTGATCCTTCTCTTGGCATTCTGGCTCTTTTTAGCAATGTACTAGGCATTGTGGTGCATTGGATATCGGTTTGGAACGAGAAATCGGGGAGCCGAGTTCGAATTCCAGCTGAATTCATTGCATTCACTTACACGCAAATACCCTTGGGAAAGGTATTAATCTGTCTCTTCCTTCCACTTATGGGTTAAATAATATGACAGATTGGGTTCTATAGCCTTGGTTGGCAACCAGTCTACCACAGAAAGCAATGGCAACCTACTGTGGGATAATCTTCTGCCCAGTCAGTCATGTCTCTTTCGAGACATGATCTCCCAAGCGTGTATCACGTATAGCACTTAACTGACTAGAGGCTCTAATTAACTCTGAATTGGTGAAGCATCTCATCTTACAGTCTCTTCTTTCAGATAAGCAATATAGCTTTTGCTTCTCTAGGCCAACTGTTGATTGTTGTTGAGTCTATTTAAGAAAAATGAAGCAGCTCGGGTTTGTTACTTTGGAGATCTCAAAGGCATTCGACAGGGTTTAGCATAATGGTCTTCTTCACAAGTTTGATGTTATCAATTCTCGACTTGGTATCTATGCTGATGACCCAACTATTTACTCCTGTCTTAATAAGTCTGATTGGTTTGATAAGGTCCAAATGACAGCTGATAAGTAGCAAATAACATACCTAACAAGCCTGTAATTGGCAGAATATGGACTAGGAGAGATAGCAAAAGGACAAACATTTTGATTATTTACAAATGACAGGAAGTTGTGGAATATCATGACTGCTAAGGTCTTGAAAGGACATGGTACACAGAAGATAAGTGTGGACCATTTAACATTTTGTTTATGTCATTTTCTCGGTAAATTTTCGTTTTAGGTTCCGGAGGTTTTTTCCCCTTCAAATTTATCCAAAATAGCATTATTTCTGTGCAAATGTATATGCTGAACTGAAATCAACAATTAGTTATTGAAGAAACCTACCTTTTTTGATCTGAATGTCCAGAAAAAATCGAATTACATTTTGTCTCCTGTAACTCTCACGAAGTCGTGTAATTAACTGCTGAATGTCTTTTGGCATAGGATAACAAATTTTGGTCTATTTTCAGCTGATTTACTTCCTTTACTGAAACTTCCACCTATTTACTTCCTGTAATGAAAGTAATACGCTATTGTATTTCTACGCCTATTACTTTCGTTACAGGAAGTAAATAGCTGGAAGTTTCAGTAAAGGAAGTAAATCGACCGAAATTTGTTGCCTACGCAGAAAGTCATTTTGCAGTTAATTACATGACTTCGTGAGAGTTACAGAAGACAAAAAGTGCGAGATGTAGTTTTTTTTTTTTTTTTTTTTTAAAGGACGTTCTATCAAAAAAAGGTAAGTTTCTTCAATAACTAATTGTTGATTTGAGTTCAGCATACACATTTGCACAGAAATAATGCTATTTTGGATAAATTTGAAGGGGGAAAAGCCTTCAGGACCTAAAAGGTAAATTTACTGTTTTTTCTCTTCATGGTACATGTTATTCCTATTTTAGTTGTTTCTCCTGTTGAAAGTCCTCAAGTGATCTGGTTTCTGTTATTTGGTGCAGTTTTGGTATATCCATTTCCAACAATCAGGTGACAGTGGATTTATTAAGGAAAAAGCATCAAGTGACTTACTTTTAGGTCAAAAGTTTCATTTGAATTTCTACCATATCATTGTTTCTAGCATGCACTTTTCAGAAGAAATAAAGAAAAAAAAATCTCTCATCGGACACCACTTAAGTGAAATTTGATGTTCTGTCTGCGATCAATACATTGGATTAAGTTCATGGAAAAGAAAGAAGTTTGTTTTCAGATAAATGTTATTTTAACTGTAAAAATTGACTTATCTATGGACTTCCATTTTAAAATTTTCGCTTCGTAAGACAAACTTTGCTTTTTTTTTTTTTTTATCTCTTTAATATTTGAGAGAGATGTGTGGATAGTGTAATGAGAAATTGGAAAGCTGAGCTCAAATTCCAGTTAAGTGCATTACATTCACATACAAGTAAATACCATTGGGAAAGGTATGAATTCATCTCTTCTGCTTCCCAAGTTATGGCTTAAATAGCAGGATAGACTGTGCTCTCCAACTATAGTTGGCAATTTGTCCAGAAGAATGACAACTCTAAATTCAAAATCAATAGCAATATCTTAACTATTAGGGTTCAACTGAAATGCAACTCAGTAAATAAGAGTTGTGCAAGATTGATGGGTTGATTGATTTGTTTTTTATGGTTTATCAACCATTGGCTTTTTTATTTTTATTTTTTTTTTTACTAATGTCCACCCAAAATACGGCCCAAGATCCACTCGAGGTAGAGAGGGACTTTGTGTAGTTGTGTTAGCATAAGTAAGATATAAAACTTCAGGGTTCAGACAAAGACAGTAGTAGTTGTTATGAGGATGCATTTATATATAAAAATGTCTAAAAAGTTGTAGTAAGGGATTCCTACTTGTTATTACAAAAAAGTTTTAATTCATGAAGTAGTTGTTAGAGAAATTAGGAATAGAACATTTTGGAAGATTGTAGAAAATTCCAGGAGATTCAAGAGAATTTGAAAGGTTCTAGAAATATGCAAATTAGGTGTTAGCCCCTATAAAAGTAGGTTTTGAGGCAGTGAGTAGTTAGTTGTTACCAGGGTTTGCTGATGTTATCAACTCCGGTTATGATTCAAGGATTTATATCCAGCTGAAAGAATCTGTAAGAAAAGTTGCCAACCAACTAAAACCTGAAAGAGAACCTCATGGAATTATATGGGTAAATACATGTTTTTGATTCTTTCATTGACCAAACAAATAATTAGTCTTTAAATAATCTTTTAAGGATTTCCAAAAAGTATAGCACCCAACTTCTTTGCCAACTTAACTGGGTAAAGTTATTTGACACCTTACCTTCCCCTTCTCTCCTTGTAACACTCGCCTGTAGTAAACTCTGTGTTTTGAATGCAACAAAAATTGTATATTCATAAATATTTTATTTGGTGCGTTTTGTAAATTAAATATTTGTATGTGATTTTTATCTCTGAGTTTTGGTCAATCATTTTTTTCATTTTTTTTTTTTTTTTTTTTTTTTTTTTTGTTACACTTAACACGTAACAGTAGTGTAGAGTTGAAGTACACTTTAGAAGGAACCAGAAGCCCAATCCTAATGGAGATAAGGATTTACTGATACAATTCCTACTAATTAATCCAAAGCTGGATAGAGAATGAGTGGATCTGGACCCCACTGATTTCCAATTTCTAGCCATTATCCACTGCACCACCTACATATCTGATCTTACACCACTTAGTATTCTCAAGTGATTACCCATCTAGGTACTGACATTGCTTAACTTCTGTTACCATTCAAGATTGGTGTTTTAATAAGCCAGGAACAAAAATCCTGTGATGGATTATGCAACAATTGCATTACAATATATGAAGATGAAAATTTCTTCACTTTTTTTTTTTTTAAAGAAATGGTGCACACCAACATTGTACTTATCAACTCAACAAATGGTAGGGTTTAATAACAAGACCTCACAAAATAGATTAGGTCTCGAATAATTTGAAAATGTTAACATATGAGATCCTACAAAAGAATGATTTTGAAAATGTGCAATTGTCCAAAGGATGCAATAAATTTGAGATTTTCAAATGGGTAAAAAACTGAAATCAGACTTGAACTAATGTTGATGAGTTCGTACATGTATTTAATATTCTTGCAATCAACAAGATTAGCATAAAATTGCAATCATGTGAGAAGTTCTTGCAATAAGCCTCTATTAATAAAACAATTTCTCTTGCCTGACTCGGTTAAATACATAAATATATTTTTTAAGGCTTTTCTATTACCCGAAGAAAGGCAATAAAGCCACTAAGACTCACGAACACTTAATGCTGTCTCTGTTTTTTCTTTTTTTCTAGTTGCTGTTATTGTTAGCATTTTAAAATGATGTATACTCATTACATGCCTTGCTATTTAAACCTGCATGCTCCTCTTGATTGTTAAATGCACATTGTTTCAGCCGTTGTACCCTCTAGTCTTCTTCAGGTGTAGCTGGTTAGAATTTTGAATTAAACACTTTATTCAGTCTACAGGCAGGAAGATTCACATTTCCTCTACTGATTCACCGTTTTTGTTGCTTGTTCACTGAACCAGAATATTTGAATTTTCAGCACTATCAGACCCAAGGGTTTAATTCACAACTGTCAGGAAACCAAGCCTATGTATATCTTGAGTTCAATTTCTGACTTGGGTAGTTTTTTTTTTTTTTTTTATAAGCGTTTCACCCCGAGCAAGGCATTTCACTGCCACTATTGCGAAGGGGGCTACATAGTGGAGAAAGGATGGTTAGATATAGGAAATGTCAGAAGGTGGGTGATAGGCGGGTAAGGATACTGAGAATGAGTCTTGGATAGATGTTGAGTGTTGGGAGAATAATTGGAAGTTAGTGTGATAGGAGGTGTCTATTGACCCTACATTTAAATGCCTGGAGATTGTAGCTGTCGGGAAAGCAGACATGTGGAAGGGAATTCCACAAGCGGGAAGCATGAGAAAAGAAGCTGTTGGAGTAGTAATTAGTTACATCTTATCTGTTTAACTGTAAAAGGGTGGGACCTAGTTGCTAATCTAGTATCTTGTGTAAATTCGTGCCTAGGCAGCACCAATGATCTAAGTTCGTCAGAGCAGAAGCCATGAAAGTATTTGTAGAAGAGGCACAGGGAAGCCACATCACGCCGGTGAGAGAGTGGTTGCAGCCGGTCTGTCAAGTCAGTATCAATCACGTTACAGATTCTCCTTTGTATTTTGTCAAGAAGCCCAAGAAGAGTAGCAGGGGCACCCGACCAGATGTGGCAGCAGTACTGAAATATCACATTCTTGCTGAGTCAAAGCAACAGACAAAGCAAAACTGAAAAAATAAAATTCAGCTCAACAGATAAGGGTAAAAAATAAATGAGAATTTCTACATCATTGTAACTATTTATATAACTTATTTATATAACCTTAAATAAACTTGAAAAAGAGGCACATGTATGTCAAACTTGATACGCAGCATGCAGCATGGTAATTTTAAAGCTGAGAGAAAGATGAATCGTATAGTTAATTTGCTTAAAGAATTCTTGTAAATGTGGTTTAATATCATTTATCTCTTTAGACTATGTATTCTGTGTTTCAGAAAGCTGTTCTCCTCCCCCAGATTTTAGGACATATTTGATTAATCAATAACTTTGATAAACTCTGCTAAACTATAGACATAAATTTATTAGTTGAATTAACAACAATAAATCATGTCAAAACTTCTTGCATTTTTGTTTGAGCCATTTATTGCCTTTGATTTAAACTGTCCATTTTAAATGTGACAGCTGTTTTTAAAAGGTAAATAGATTTACAGTTGGAACCTGGTGGTGTTATGAGATAAGCCACTAGGCTTTTAAGACTAATTGAGCTTTCTTGAAAATACTTCTACTTGTAATTAATTGTATACTTGTAAAATCTGGAAACCAGTTTGTAATTATCTATATATAACAAAAATAACATTAAGATATAGCAAAAACAATTAAGTCAGTTTAAAAATGAGGTGGGTGTGAAAAATGAAGTGTGCACATTCAGGAAAAATACAATTTTAAAAATGTTTTGGTCTGATGATGAAAGCAAAAACATTCTCACCCACCCCAAACATTAAAAAAAAAAAGAAAAAAAAGGCTTCCTCTGTAGATATAATTACAACTACTGGTTTAAAGATTTATGCATGATTTGAAATATTCAGTTTCTTTAATATCGACCTTTGTTGCAACATTGTTGGTTTGAGCTTAAGTTTTGGGTGCAGTTATACTTGTTACTGAATTTGTTGATGTCTTAAAGCTTGAGATGGTCAAGCTAACTATTTGGGAAGGGTAGGGTTCATTACAATCCACAAGCAGTTGGATATTTTACCGTTGGTAGGTAATACTTCTCTAGAAGGAAGACTTCTTTGAACAACACCTTGAAGAGCACTAAGGAAATTCTTGTTAATAAAGACCTGGAAAATTTGGTGAATTTATTGACAGAAAAGAAACTGGAGAAATAGTCTAGTCCATCAATGAATAAATACAGTATTTACATTATTCGGACTATTGTCCTTATCTTTGTTTCCATTTGTACAACGTCTCGGCCATTGTAGTCCGAATAATGTAAATACTACCTCATCTCAGAAATATAGACAAATACTGCAGTAGTTGTTTGACAAGAATCAGCTTCTTGTAACTATTTTGTATCAAGAAATCAATAATTGCCATTCCACTCTTGAAAAACTTCAGCCATTAGCACTAGCAGAATCTGTAAAACATCAATGTACAAATGGACTCTTATATGAGGGTTTTGAACGTATGTGTTTTTTTTTTAATAATGTGGTTTGAAGAAAACAGCCAAATGTAAAATTCAAACCCACAATTTTATCGAACCTCACCTGATGATCCTTAAATTTGAGGGTGAAACATGAATGATTTTGGTTTTATTTCTTATTTTGAATTTTTTTTACACAGTTGGCTTTAAGGATATTTTAGAACATTCTTAATTTAAAAAATTACTATTTTTCCTCTACTTTTGTTTATAAATGAAGTTGCAAAGTAAAATATTGACATTTACCTTGAGAAAGATCTTTAAGTGACAAAATGTGTTGGTAAAGAAAAAAATTTCTTCAGTTATATAATTCCAATCCATATTGGATCTGCATTTCACATGCACACTACATTGAACATTATTTTTAGTTAATACCTTTATAAATATTTTTTTTAGTTATTACCTGTATAATTTTTTTTCTACAATCCTGCATTGCATACTCAAAAACTTTCTAAAGAAACTGTGCCTTCCAGCAGGATTAAATCCTGCAGTCCCATTTGCAAATAAAAATCCATTAATCCTTGATCTTATACACTTATATATTTCATTTGAAAATGAGTTATTTCTGGGATCTAGCTTTTAACCTTCTGGTACCTTCATCTGATTTAGATCACCTGAAGATACAGAAAGGTTGAAATCTAGATTGCGGAAATAACTCATTTCCAAAAGAAAAATATTCAAAAGTTCTATAGTATAATTGTATAGAACACTTTTTAACACAACTGAGTACTGGTTTAATTTAATTATGACCAAAAACTAATATATATATAACACTTATTGATTGATATATGCAAAATTATATAATTTGATGTATATCAAGATGGACAGAAAGTGGTCTGTAGCTATCTAGAGCAATGATTATTGTAGTGAAAATATTAAAAGTTAATGATACCTATCAAAGATCGATTCAGAATTTTTACTTTGCTCTTGAAAACACATCTAATTAATGGATCCCAAAGATCAAAGCATAGTGAAACTGAGTCAATCTTTAATAAATTTCATTAATTTTTAAATATATATTATAAGAAAGTGAAAGAACAGGTAGGTTAAAACCCACTATTCAAGCATTTACTTTTATAGAGTGCTTGATACAAAGTAGAGCTTAATATTATAATTTTGTTATTATAATGGTTTATAAAAGCATTATGCCACTACACTAAATTTTTCGTATTTCAGAACATTACTGTTCTTCTTCAAGTGATATTTTAAAATAAATGGTGAAAATGATTTATTTAGAAAATAGAAGATCAATTCTTGGTTATTTAAAAACTGAAGGAGTGCTAGTTGGAGAATATATTTGTAGGTGTGTCAGTATTGTTCAATCAAAAATGAGAATTAACTATGAAGTTGAAGATTTGGATTGTGAAAGGTAACATAATATCCAGATATTATGGGACGACACTTTTTAATTTTGTCTGGGTAAGATACATAATGGGACCATACATTATTTAAAAGGGTAGTTAATAATTTTTAACAGCAGGTTGGAGTTTTAGATTGTTTCTTTTTTTTTTTTTTTTTTTTTTTTTTCTACAAGCATATTCTCTAACTACTACACCTTCAGTTTCTTAATAACTATGAATTCATTTTATATTTTCTAAATAAATCATTTTCATAATTTATTTGAAAATATCACCTGAACAACAGTATTGTTCTGAAACATGAAAATTTTTTTTATAGTGATATGATTTTATAAACCATTGTAATAACAAAATTATAATATATATTTGTCTATACTTCTGAGACAAAGTAGTATTTACTTTGTTTGGACTGATGTCCTTATTTTTATTGGCCTAATGAATATAGACGTTAATTAGTTCCAGTGACTTGACCCAAAGAGTTGTGAGTTCAATACCAGGCTACAGCAGTGGTGAACAAATAACTTAGAGAGTTGAATTAATGGGAGATAATTATGTCGTTTAGAAGTGGCATTGCACGTGGAATGGGAATGATATACCCCAGTAATTAAAATAAAGTTTGGTTCAAATTTCCTAGCACCTAAAGAAGGCCATAGTGTACAATGGCCAAAATGTCATAAAAAATGGCAATAAAAAAGAGAACAATAGTCTGAACAGTGTAATATATATATATAGAGAGAGAGAGAGTCATCTGCAGACAGATCTGTTTTGCTGTATCACAGCTCATCAGTACGATTAGACATCCGATTGCTTTTTACCCAGGATTGAAACCCAACAACCTTGGCGCCAGTTGGCGATTCTACCTCTGAGCTATGAGCATAAAACCTCTTAGCTTTTATTAAGGTGTTTAGCAATAAGAAGGAATATTTTGATTTTACACTTAGGGCTCAACTGATGTGAACTTGCTCTAATTTATAGATGATTTTTTTTCCCGTTCACTGTCTTTTCCACCACTCCAAATAATTTAATGTACAAGCATTGCACAAAGAGCTCACTTGTTCTACTGGTATGTTTTCCTTTTTATTTTTTTTTTTCCTTGAATATTTGCACTAAATTTCAGTTGCATTCTATTGTGGTTTGCTTTTTCAATGAGTTTTGACTCTTTCTCTTGTTTCAATTGACTGTTCTTTTGTTGGAGCCATGTTTCTTTCAATTACTGTCTGTTGAAGTCTGCAAGGACTTCCTTGTAACTCTAGGCCAATTTGCAAATTTAGGCTTCTATGGCTATTTGCTTTAGGAATGAAAATTACAAGTTCATTCCATAATATTTTTTTCTACATAAATACCATTAATTCAAATATTCCAATCTACTTTAAGATATATTTTATGTAGATGGAATGTATGGCTAGGAAAAAGAAATGTTTTGTGTTATATTTGTTATTAATGTTGTATTTGATAAGCTAAATAAAAATCCTCCAAGTGTGTTAATTCTATAACTTTTGCCAGGAATTGTATGTTAAAATTCTAGACATGATTTGTATTTGTTTCATCTTTATTTCGTATTAGCAATTTTTCTAATCATTTCACCCCAAGCAAGGCAGAAATGTCACTGGTGTGCAGAGGGTTACAGTGAGCGAGAAAAAAATGATACAGGGGATGTTGAAGAAATGATAAAAGATGGTAAATGATGTTGCATTTAAACTTTTGGAAGTTGTAGCTATCAGGGGGTAAATGTTCGTTTTAGGTGCCGACGGCTTTCCCCCTTCAAATTTATCCAAAATAGCATTATTTCTGTGCAAATGTATATGCTGAACTCAAATCAACAATTAGTTATTGAAGAAATTTCCCTTTTTTGTTTTGAAAGTCTATAAAAAAGCAAACTATATCTTGCACTTTTTCTCTCCCGTAACTCTCACAGTCATGTAATTAACTGCAGAATGACATTCTACATAGGCAGCAATTTTCTTTCGAATTTTGGTCGATTTTCTTTTTTTACTGAAACTTCTGGCAATGTACTTCCTGTTATGAGAGTAATAAGCGTAGAAATACAATAGCGCATGAGTTTCATTACCAGAAGTACATCGCCGGAAGTATCAGTAAATGAAGAAAAATTGACCAAAAATCTGCCAAAATTCGTTCACATACGCAGTATGTCATTCTGCAGTTAATTACATGACTTTGTGAGGGTTACGGGAGAGAAAAAGTGCAAGATATAGTTGTTGTTTTTTTTTAATGTTCATTTAGATAAAAAAAGGTAAGTTTCTTCAATAACTAACAGTTGATTTGAGTTCAGTATATACATTTGCACAGAGATAATGCTATTTTGAATAAAGTTGAAGGGGAAAAGCATTGGGACTTACAACGAAAATTGACCTATCAGGGAAGCAAGCGAATGGAAGTGAGTTACACAAAAGGGAAGTGCAAGAAAAACTGTTAGAGTAAAAGAAGCAGTTACATTTCTATTGATGCCAATTTAGTAGCACCAGGGGAAAATAGCTTGTCAGAACAGTTTCCATGAAGATATTGTAGCTTCTCTCTGTCTTTTCTACATCACATCAGTGAGAAAGTGACTGAAAGTGAGTTACTAAGTCAGGATTATACATTAAGCTGAGTTTTATGAGATGAAGCATTGCTAACCATTATTCATTTTTGATTAGTGATAGTATTTCTTTTATCTTAATTTCACTTGCTTTTTATTACATTAGTATTATTAATAGTAATATCTTGAATTTTATTCTTATTAGATGAAGCATTGTCAGCCATTATTCATTTTTGACTAGGATTTCTTTCATCTTAATTTCACTTGCTTTTTATTACATTAGTAATATTGTTGATGGAGGAAAATAGGTTTCGATAGTCTCTCTTAGTCTCTGTGCCAACACACTCAACAGAACAGCTTGACCTATTCAAAAAATCCAAATCATCTACCTGCCAAGATTGCTCATTTTTTATTAGTTCTGACTGGCCAAAATTTGCATGTTACACATTCGTAACTTGTAAATTACAGCCACCAAGGACGCTTGTGCTTTCATTGTTGACTTCCAGCACTCTGCACGCGAAATGCGTTCGCACTCGTTTTGGATTCTAAGGTAGGCCTTTTTTGATCAGTTTACTTTTTTTCTTGTTCGACCAGCATTTTGTCTAGCCAGGGATGGTTGCTACATTTGCATAAGCGTCCGCTATCCTGCTTGCATATCATGCATGCCACTTGTTGCCTCTTTGAACAGGGGAATGTAGTCAGTTCAGCAGAACCCACAGACTGTTGCCTTTCAGTTCCATTGCAGTTAGTAGTTATGTTATCTTGAATTTTATTATCAAATAAAGCATTGTCAGCCATTATTCATTTTTGACTAGGATTTCTTTCATTTTAATTTCACTTGCTTTTTATTACATTAGTAGTATTAGTAGTAATATTATCTTGAATTTTATTATTATTAGATGAAGCATTGTCAGCCATTATTCATTTTTGACTAGGATTTCTTTCATCTTAATTTCACTTGCTTTTTATTACATTAGTAGTATTAGTAGTAATATCATCTTGAATTTTATTATTATTAGATGAAGCATTGTCAGCCATTATTCATTTTTGACTAGGATTTCTTTCATCTTAATTTCACTTGCTTTTTATTACATTAGTAGTATTAGTAGTAATATCATCTTGAATTTTATTATTATTATATGAAGCATTGTCAGCCATTATTCATTTTTGACTAGGATTTCTCTCATTTTAATTTCACTTGCTTTTTATTAGTAGTATTAGTAGTAATATCATCTTGAATTTTATTATTATTAGATGAAGCATTGTCAGCCATTATTCATTTTTGACTAGGATTTCTTTCATCTTAATTTCACTTGCTTTTTATTACATTAGTAGTATTAGTAGTAATATTATCTTGAATTTTATTATTATTAGATGAAGCATTGTCAGCCATTATTCATTTTTTTCTTTCATCTTAATTCCAGTTACATTTTATTACATAAATAACCAAATAGTTAATAATGGTCAATGCTTCCTTTAATTATTCAAAATATATATTTGATGTGTTATGTTCTGAATATAAATGCGTTATGGAAGTTTTCATCACATTCACTTGTTCATCTTAGATTTCTTTCATTAATAGGAAACTTTCTCAATTAACTACAGCTTGTATATGTCCATAAAATTATTGCCAATCAGAATTCAGTGTATTCAAGAATATTGCAATTATGCCAATCAGTTTGCATTGTCAGAATCAGTTATTAATAAGAGTAGTGATATCTCTTTTAAAACAATGTTATAAAAACAAGTATCTTATCTCAAACCTGATATCACAGGCAGGATTTAAGAAACAAAAACATGAAAACTTTCATTTGATCTGACCATAGTGACATAGCAAATACTAAAAGCATATGTAGAAATTCACTGAAAATGATTTTACTGTAGGAATGCATTGCAAATTATTTACTAGCCATTTACTGATAGGATTTATGAAACAAATCCATCCAAACTTTCATTGTGTGTCAAGGTGAGTCTTCAGAAAAAAAGATATGTTGCAGGAGTAAATAAAGATTGAGATGTGGCAGAATCAGCCATATGTTGGTTTACTATTAAATATTGATTACTAACAACAAACCCTACTGAAAGGCACATCATCTTTATTAAACCTTGATTACTTATCCCTGTAAATGTCAATTAAGTGCCATATGTGATACACACTTGGATGATCATGTCTCGAAAGACACATTACTGACTGGGTAGAAGATTACCCCACAGTAGGTTGCTATTACTTTCTGAGGTAGTCTGGTTGCTGACCAAAGCTGTAGAACCCAATCTGTCCTGTTATTTAATCCTTAACTGGAGGGAAGAGACGGATTAATACCTTTCCCAAGGGTATTTGTGCGTAAGTGAATGCAAGGAACTCGAACTGGGAACTCTAACTCAATTACATTGTTTAATAAAAAAAATAAATCTACCAAATATGTTTATATTTTATTCTAATTCAGCCTGTCCCTCCTTTAGTATTTTAGTTATTGTGTACATTACGCCCTGCAAATAATTAATAAATAAGGGACTATTCTGTTTTGATGGTGTGGAAAGACATATCAGAGATGCTACTTGGTTTCAGGGAGTAAATGTTTAAATAAAGTTAAGTTTAACAGAAAAAGGACAATGTTTGATTTCAATGAGAATATCAAAGAAAGAAATAATGAATGGAAATAAGTTTTTGAAACAAAAATCCAGTTGCAATAAATAAAATAATATAATCTACTGAAATCTTTTAATTATTATTAAGAGAAATGTTCATAAGACTGGGATTTGGCTAGAAAGAAAGAAATAAGGGAATATAAAAATAATAAACATTTATAGGAAAAGACACTCCTTGATTTCAGTGGGAAAAGGACGGACGGACGGACGGACAGACAGACAGACACTCACTCACTCAGACACTCACTCAGACACTCACTCAGACACTCACTCAGACACTCACTCAGACACTCACTCACTCACTCACTCAGACACTCACTCAGACACTCACTCAGACACTCACTCAGACACTCACTCACTCAGACACTCACTCAGACACTCACTCACTCACTCAGACACTCACTCACTCACTCAGACACTCACTCAGACACTCACTCACTCACTCAGACACTCACTCACTCACTCAGACACTCACTCACTCACTCAGACACTCACTGCAAGATATCAGCAGATCTAGCCCAGAATATCAGCCAACCCCTCTGCTCACCTCACATCTTTAAAGAAAGAAAGATTGACCTCTCTTCTCACTAACAAGGCCTCATGGGCACACATGCCTTTTATTATAATATAGATTATTTTTAGGGGAACATGTGCTTCTTGAGTTGCTGTTACTGTTGGCATTTTGGGTATGAAATTAAATTTAGCAGGTCTAGATTTGTAGAAGTTTTGATGGAAAATTTGCATTCCGTAATAGGTAATTCAGATCTTGCCCTGTCAATGTGGCCTCCATGGCCAAGTTGGTAACTTCATGTTTCGTTTATAATGTTTATAGTAATAAGACTATTTGTAACCTTTCTTATTACTGATATAATTCGTTCCTCTATGTGCCAAGTTCCTTCAGTTGGTGATCATAACGCTCCACAATCTGCTGTCCTCTGTAGCTTTTAATAAACTTGGTCTTTTGTTATTTCTCCTAAACAGTGATTTGCAATCCATTTACTTCAGTTTACAAAGTAGGTTACACATTGTTTTTATCTTGCTTGCTTTTAATCTGTGAGTATCAGATTGTCCAATCACTCTTTCATTCCTTATGTACCCTTTCAACTGCCTCTTATTGATGTTAAGTATAAGTTCCCTTTTTGTTTCCCTTTCCTCCAAAACCTTGCTGTTGCTCACATGTTCAGTCCATTGAATCCTCAGCATCTTTCAGTAGAACCATGTTTCCTTTGCTTCAAGTCTCCTATTTTCCAAGCCCTCCTTCCTCATTACTTGCCCTAGAAATTTCAATTGACTCTTCTTGATGTTAAGTATCAGTCAGTTAAGTGCCATACGTGATACACGCTTGGGCGATCATGTCTCGAAAGAGACATACTGACTGGGCAGAAGATTATCCCGCAGTAGGTTGCCATTGCTTTCTGCGGTAGACTGGTTGCCGACCAAGGCTATAGAACCCAATCTGTCCTGCTATTTAACTCATAACTGGAAGGAAGAGACGGATTAATACCTTTCCCAAGGGTATTTGCGCGTAAGTGAATGCAATGGATTACAACTGGAATTCGAACTCAGCTCCCCGGTTTCTCGTTTCGAGCCGATATCCACTGTACCACAACGCACATCCCGATGTTAAGTATAAGTTTCCTTTTTGTTTCCATTTCCTCTAAAACCTAGTTGTTGCTCACATGTTCAGGCCATTGTATTCTCAGCATCCTTCTGTAGAACCACATTTCTGTTGCTTCAAGTCTCTTCATTTTTGAGGAGATTGCCCAACATTCACTGCCATATTGGAGAATTGATATTGCTTAACAGTTCAATGCTCTTTTCTTTGTTTCTGACAGTTTTCGCCCTAGAAATTTCAATTGACTCTTCTTGATGTTAAGTATCAGTCAGTTAACTGACTGCCGGTAATTTGCTCCCAGTATAGGATCAAGAAATCGGAGAGCCAAGTTCGAATTCCAGTTGAATTCATTGCATTCACTTACGCACAAATACCCTTGGGAAAGGTATTAATCTAGCTCTTCCTTCCAGTTATGGGTTAAATAACAGGACAGACTGGGTTCTATAGCCTTGGCTGGCAACCAGTCTACCACAGAAAGCAATGGCAACCTACTGCGGGATAATCTTCTGCCCAGTCAGTCATGTCTCTTTCGAGACATGATCGCCCAAGCATGTTTCACGTATGGCACTTAACTGACTGATAGGATCTGGATTATTCTAGTCTCCTTCCTAAATGTTTAACCTTTTAATGCATGACATCTCATTTTAATCTGGCATAGCTATGCAAGGTTTCACATTTTTTCTTTTTGCTGTTTCTCATTGACAGAAATATTTATAATGGAAAGAGAAAAAATATTAATAACTATACACTGGATTTTTATAGAATAACGTTAGGTGTTCTTGGCAAAATGCTCAACAAACAGAATTGACAAAGTTCTCAAACAATAAGAAAAAAATACCAAAGAACATATATGCAAGTTTAAACAAAAATATAAAAAGTTAAAAAAATTCAGAATTGTGTTCATATACAAAAGGGATACAGGCAATTGATTTTAGCATTATTGCTTGAAGGCAAGAGAGAGCAAAAATATAGGCATAATACCAAAAAGTTATCCATTTTTATTGGTTCCAGAAAAAATCCCAGCATGCATCTGTATGATTTGTTTATAAATCTGGGGGTGGGGGTGTTCTTAGCTGTCATTTCTATGATTGAAATTAAAAATTTTTTTTACTTAAAAATTGTTTCGGTTCTCAATCTCTTTTGTACATGGGAAATAAAATATAAATAGAATATCAGTTTTTAGGAATTACATTACTTATAGAATAGGGCTGCTTAGATATGTCTCCTGTATTAGTTACATAACATCAGACGCAGATGTTGGTAATATAATCATTGATATTGAATATTTCTGCCAATAATCTATGGTTTCATTCTTATGTTACAAATGAAGCATGTCTGTAATGCAAAGAGATTTTTCTATGAAGGTATGCTCCAAAATGAATCACTCAACTCATATCAGAGGCAAATATTGATAACAGAGCAATAAAAGTTGAACCTACCTGCAGATTGCCAAAATTGGGTCTGACATGCAAGCATGGACAAAACAGAAGTGCAACATTCATTTTCTTAAAGCAAAAAAAATTGCACGCATTCACCTTCATTCACACTTGTTGAATATTTACAAAGACCTAATAGTGGATATAAGCACAGTTAGTTGGTAATACAATTCAACATTGAGAGCAATGTTGTACATGATAGAACACATCCTAGGTGGTGTTTTACCAACAAAATGAAGAGCACTTTAAAATGTGTTGTTAGTGATGGTGATTACATGAATAAATGTTTTATAGTTTAAAACTGGCAATGTCCAATAACTATATTCCACCTAGAATTGTTGCAGTTTTCTGGTACAATGTCAGTGGTTTCACTGTCAATGGATTTAAGTAATGAACGGAAGAGATAGTCAATGGACAGGAAATAAAATAAGAGATTACTGACAGAATAGCTATTTACTGGATTTAGTTTGGGCACAAATCCATAAATTTGGGATGCCCAGTGAGAATCAAACTTACTAATCAAAAATAATTATGTATAAAAAGATGAGCTTATTAACCCTCAAGTGAGTCACCCAAATAAGGCATATCTCTCTCTCTCTATATATATATATATATATATATACATATTTCATTTCATTTGTAAACGAGTTCTTACATGACCTAGGTTTCTACCATGTGGTGTCTTCAGGTGATCACCTTGTTTAACTAAAAGAAAAAATTGAGAAACATTGTTTTTATGTACTTTCATTGCCAATTTTCGAATTTGTCTGCAAAAGCATTAGGTTGTTCCAAAAAGAATAGCCACTCAGTTTATTTTGAAAAGCCATTTTAACCTCGTATTCACAGTATATATTAGGTGAATTTTGGCATGCATAATAATTGTGTGCTCTTAATTTTTAACTTTTTTATAGACAGATATTCTTAAATAATAGAATTCCTTAATTATGAACATGACAAAACATGATCTTTGTTTACATTTCTTGATTGAGTTCAAACTTGGGCTCAGTCTCTCCCAAACTTTTGTCAATATCAACAGAGCATGGGGAAATGGGTTCATGAGTGATCAGACAGTATGAAGGTGGTTCCAGAAATTCCATACTAGTGATGAGAGCCTTGAAGATGAAGAAGGTAGATGATGGTCATGCAGTCTTGACACTGAACAATTGCAAGCAGTTGTTGAGCAAAACCCACATCAGTGTCAGAAACATGTCTCAGATGCTTTGTGTCAACACTGCAACAGCCTCATGCCGTTTGCAGAGTATTGGCAAGGTGAAAAGCTTGATAAATAGGTTCCTCATGATCTCAATGAAAATAAAAACTTAAGTATTTTGAAGTGTGCTTAATGTTCTTTCTGCATAACACCAATGATTCCTTTCTTGACTGAATCATCACTTGTGAGGAAAAGTGGATTCTTTACGATAACTGTGCATGATCAGGTCAATGGCTTGATCATGATGAGTCCCCCAAACATTTTCCAAAACCAAAGTTCCATTCATTCTGGAAGCCAATCAGAGCATTAATGCAAAGCTTTATTGAAATCAGCTTACTGAAATGCATGCACGACTGCAAAAATTAAGATCTGCATTGGTGAATCAACATGGTCCAATTCTGCTTCATGATAATGCATGGCCACATTTTGCAAGAATGATGTTGCAAAAACTCAGACTTGGAATATGAGTTTACCATATCCTGCATATTCTCCTATTCACTGATTATCATTTTTTTAAGCATTTAAGCACATTTTTAAATATTATAACTTTTAGACCCAAACCAGAGGTAGAATCAGCTTTCAAAGATTCCATTGCATTACAGCCAATAACTTTTTATCAGTGAGGAATAAATAATCTCGTTGATCGATGGTAGAGGTGCATAGATACTCAAGTCATGTACTTTTACTAATTTTAGCATCTGTGCAGTTAGTTTTTTAACAATAAAATTGTTTCTGAAATCTGCCATTATTTTTGTAACAACCTGATATTTAACACCTGTAACAAATTGTCTCACTGTTAGAACAAAATAAACAGAAAGAACAACAATCCAAAACGTCTTATAAAATGTCTGATATCCAAACACTAGAAAATAATTCATCTCTTTAGTCCAAAATTTAAACTGGAAAAAAACAACGATCAAGACGTCCACGTTTTCATACAAAATCACTCAACAAAAGATAGGAGATAACTCCGACCCTCTTCAGACGTTTTTCTTTTTTTTACTGACAACAAGCCACTCGAACCCTATTTGCTCATGCATATGTTTCATTACAGCAACACCTATACAAATAATATGGTAAAAAAAGGGTATTTTAAAACCGTTCTCAGTTATTTGGATGAGGTTTGTACTTGTACACTACAGACTCTGTTGCTATCTAAATTTATTAAAATGGTTAAAACAAAATTGTCAAATGATACGTGACAGATTATAAAGCTGCACAAAGATAGTAAGGGATTATTGTAAAATTGCTCAAGATTTAAATTTGCTTGTGTTTACAGTGGGTGCTGTTGTTTGAAAATGGTAAAAATCCGTGACACAATAACTAGGCATATATTAAGGTGCTTTGTAAAATATGTATTTTATTATAATAGATTAAAATAGGAAATGGTTAAGAATAGAAAATAGATTAAGGTGACACGATAACTACGCGTATATTAAGGTGCTTTGTAAAATATGTATTTTATTATAATAGATTAAAATAGGAAATGCTTAAGAATAGAAAATAGTTTAAAAACGTGTTTAACAAAAGTGAAAAAGAGGAAAAAATAAATAAACGCTTTTTCTTTTATGAGGAAAATTGTGGAAGAGAAAAGGGTATCAGATTACTGTTAAATCCTACCAGTCTTCCAGTAAATATTTAACTCAGTGATTGAATGTGATAAGAGATAAATTCAGGAAATAGATTTTTGAATGACCAGGTCAAAAACTGTCTTTACTGTATCTTGACCACATATTAAGAAAAGATAATGGAATTTTTTTCTTTCTCCAGGCAATAAAAACGCCTGGGTAAAGTGTCAGGGCTATAAAAATATCCGGAGGAAGCTTTATTTAGATAAAAGGTTAAAGAAATCCTGGAAAATACTTGGAGGCTTAGTGCAGACATCCCATTTACACATCAAAGGAAGCAAAATTTAAGTACCTTGAAATTTTGGACTTGCCAATGCTTATCTTTTAGTTTTGTTTTAGCCTGGGGGGGGGGTCTCTAGTCACTTCCGGATTGTTTTAAATAAATACAGGTGAGTTTTCCGTGCCGATCAGTTAAGTTAGTTAGTTGAGTGAGTAGAAACTCCGTTCATCTTGACTCGGTCAGTTCGAATTTGATCTCCATTAATTAGAGTTAGTTGAACGTCACATTGCCTGCCCCCAACCGAAAAGACTAACTCTAAACGAAATAAAGCCTCGTTTCAACTCATTCAAGTTGTGGAAGTTCGTTCCTTATAGTTTAATCTTGTACCCCCAGCTTGAGGCTCCGACTTTTTCAACAAACTCCCAGCAACATCACAGCGTAGAGAATGGCTGCTGGAGAAATTGTTCGGACCGTCCATTGGGGTGTTACAAATATGATACTACTGAAAATATTGAAAAGAGTGGTTGTCCACATAAATTAAACGACGCTACTAAACAATCTGAATAATGTTGGAGTAAGTAAAGATACAATTAAGAAATCACTGAATTATACAGATGTGTATTCTAGATCACCAAGAAAGACTCCACAATTAAAGTGAAAACATGTGCAAGACCGTTTGAAATTTGTTAGAAAGTATGAGCATGAATCGGATGAATTCTGGAAGAAAGTTTAGTCAGATGCAACGAAAACTGAGCTTTTCATGAAAAATGTGCGCCTAAGTATGAAGGAAAAAAGGAACTGAATACAACCCAGTAAACACCATCCCAACAATCAAATATGGAGGTGGAAGTATAATGATTTGGGTTTGCTTTTCGTTCAATGAAGTAGGAGAAATGGAAGTCGATGAAAGAAGACTGAATGCAGCAAAATACAAGTAAATCTTATCAACCCATCTATTAAAAAATGAAATTGCTTTGGGGCTCGATCGAAATTTTGTATTCCAGCAGGACAACAATCCAAAGCAGAGGGCTTAAACATCTCAACACTGGTTTAATGAAAATGGAATCGATGTTCTGGAATGGCCTAGCCAGTCACTGGATCTCAATCCAATAGAAAATTTATGGAAAAACTTGAAGTTTAGATCTATGAAGAAGAATGGATGGAACTGCCAAAATCTTAACGCAAAAGACTCGTTGAAAACTACAGAAAACGACCGGAAGCTGTAAGGCAGAACAAAGGATATGCTACTAAATATTAGCAAATCGTGTTAAATACTTTTGCACACAAATTTGAAAGATTGGCAATAAAAGTACATAAAATCAATGTTTCTCAATTGTTCTCTGTTTAGTTAGACAATATTCATTAAAATATTTGGAGTATCATTCAAATTGAATGATTTTTTTTTTAATTGTTAAATTTATTAAAAAATGTTAAATACTTCTATTACTATTGTGTGTGTGTTTATATATAGTTTTTTGTGGGGAAGTAAATTTGGTCTCATTTATGAGGGGGGAAAAAGCAAATATTTTAATGTTGGTATTGACATATATTGTGTATATCTTATATGGATTATGAATATCCCAAATCTTGAACTGTTAAATTTTTTTTTTTAAATTCTCATATCATTTTGATATCATTTGTTTGGTCAGAGAAGGAGCAAACCAATCTTTGTTTTATCAAAGTTTTAATCCTCCCACCACACTTTAAAAAAACTAATCAAATTAAAACATTTCTAGATACACTTTTTTTTTTTTTTTATACATATGTTATAAATCCTATGTCCTGTTTAACAGTTCTCATATCATTTTGATATCATTTTTTTTGGTCAGAGAAGGAGCAAACCCATCTTTTGTTTTATCAAAATTTTTAATCCCCCCCACCACACTTTAAGAAACTAATCAAATTAAAACATTTCTAGATACACATATTATTTATTTTTTTTTTTTTTTTTATATTTGTTGATATAAATCCTATGTCCTGTTTAACAGTTCTTGCAACAGCTTGTGCTTGGTCATCATTCAGTTAGGTCATTGAATGAAATCAATACTGAACATCATGTCTCACTTGCTTACTGCCAGCTGGCTGGATGTCATTGTTTTATATGTGATAAAATTGGACATGTCCTGTAAAAATACGCCAATGTTAGTATCATATGCCCACGAGCATCGCTGTTGCTATAGGTAAAATCTTGCCACCTGAAAGAAGAAAAAAATTAGTGTAAATTAATCGGAAACAAAAATGCATATTAGATCATTTTTTAGACAGTTGTGCAGTCTATATTCTACCAGGTTTGTGATTTGTTGTTTATTTTTTTTTCTTTTATGGTGAGCTCTGTTATGTCCTCTTTTTTGCCTCTATCTGTAATATTTAAAGCTGCAGAACCCCATTTTAAAATAGTGTTCAAGTAGCAGTATTTGTCTCTGTATGCTTTTTTTCTTGATGTTGCTAGAATTTTCCTTAAATTCCACATTTCTACTTATTGAATTTGAACTTGGCTCTACCGAGTTTGAATTCCAGTTGAAATTGTTGCATTCACTTACATGCAAAATACCTGTGGGAAAGATATGAATTCCTCTCTTCTTCCTCTAGCTGTGGGTTAAATAGCAAGCCAGATTGTGTTCTATAGTCTTGGTTGGCCACTAGTCTATCTCAAAAAGAAAAAAAACAACCTACTGTGGGAAAGTTTTCTGCCTTACCATTCATGGATTGAAAGAAACATGATTGTCTAGGCATGTATCATGTATGGCACTTAACTGACTGACTTATGCCATTCTCTTGATATTGCTAGAATTATTGTTAAATTACTTTTCTGTTTTTCTTAATTTTCGCACTGTACTTACTGAAAAAGTTTGAGAAACAAGCTACCTTATTTGTGAGTGTAAGATCTTTTCTCTCTGTCTGCTTGATATCTTGTATGGTTAATGTTTACATAGTTGCCATAGATTACCTATCCTCTACTGCATACCGTGGTAATATACAAGTTGTAAATCAGACACACTTGTATTTAATTTTTAATATATTTTGATGCCGTATAATCAAGGTTAAGTTATTTTATATTGACAGGAAAGTAACTAAAATTCTGTCTGGCATAACTTACCTCATTTGTGTGTCGGGGTAAAATAGATTATTTACCCTACTACCAACTGAGGGGCATGGTTATAAATGTTATTCTTTTTTTCTATTTTGTGAACCATATCTATTTTTCCTTAATGCAACTTCAATTATTAGTCAAGTGAAAAAAAAAAAAAAGTTGGTGAAAAGTATTTTAGCTGATTTCATGTTGTACATGTGTTTGTGAATGATCTATATATTAGCAACAGTGTTTCATGCTTGAAAACAATTTTCAGAACTAAAACAAACTGTTGACACTAACAGTGCTTGCTTTTATATTTACACATACTCAATTCCTGATAATGAGCACTTTTCCCCAGAAAAATAGCATATCTTAAAGCTATGTTTATATATATATATATATATATATATATATATATATATAAACATAACTTTAAGAAAGTCTGCTCTGCTTAAGTATTGAGCGCTTTTTTGTTAGTTGATTACTCGTCTCAGATTTTTTCTTTGGGCTACGTGCTGGCTCGGTCCAAATCCCTTTGGCTGATGTTCATGTGCTTAGTGCTTTCTTTTTTTTTTTTTTTTTTTTTTTTTTTTTTTTTTTTTTTTTTTTTTTTTAACAACCATTTTTTTCTTTCCACGTATATACGCGGAGGGTTTTTCGGAATAAGTATAGTTATAAGTTTGTGTTTTTATATATATATATATATATATATATAGGAAAAAATGACAAACCTGTAAAAACATAGGATTATTCAAAAAATTTATCTAATATTAAACAGATAAAAATAGAGAGCTCAATGGATATTATCCAGAGCAATATAAAATATACAGAAAATTCAGCACATATTATAAATGGTTATAATTCCCAAATCTATTTTATTTATATATATATATATATATATATATATATAATTTTTTTTCCATGTAAACGAATTATGTGACTTGTGTGTTCAAAAATTCCTTGCCATGTGACCATTAAAAAAAACGACCGTTACACGAGCGTTCTTTAAAAAAAAAAATTGGTAAACGGTAAAATCAGTTATTGCAAATTGCCTGAAGACACCACTCATGGTAGAAACCTAGGTCACATAATAACTCGTTTACAAATCGAAAATATTCAAAAGTTCTACAATATAATTGTATTGAACACTTAATACAAATGTGCACTGGTCTAATCTTATGACCAAAAACCAAGTAATTAAACTATTTTCTTTTAAACACGTATTAAACGATAGACAACTTAGTCTTACAGATTTTCTTTTGTATTTTCTTATATTTTCAATATATATTTATATATATAATCTTATTTGTAATTCTTTATTTTAATTACTTTTAGTTTTTTGTAAATTGTGTGTATATATGGCCTCTTATATTTGTGTGTTTATATTTTGTATATGATTATATCCTCTTGTTTGTTCTTGTATATTATTTTTCCTTTGATATTTTTTGTGTATGTGTTCTTTATTTTTGTGAAATTTCTGGTATATATTGTTAAGTACCTGATCAGGCAGTTCTTTCAATGCTAAAACAAAATGTACAATTTTTTTTTTTTAATCACCCCAAGTAAGGCGGCAATGCCACTGATGCGCAGGGGGCTACGTAAGAGTAAAAAGATTGGAATAAGAAAAAGCCGGAAACCACATCCTAAAGAGGGAACAAGGGATGAGCCTCTTCACCTGTTCAATAGACATGGGTGGAATGTGAACTGGGCGATAGTTTAGTACATATTAGAAAAACTGTTCATTTTTAGACACAAACAGACCTTTTCCCATAGAGCTTTCAGGTTTTTACCTATTTTCTGTTATATGGATTTATCTTTAACAGTAACAATTATCATTTGTAACCATTGGGTTTAAAACTATTTTCTTCTATATTATTAACATCTGAACAAGAAAAATATTTGCATAAAACATAACTCTTCACTGAATCATTTTTCTCCAAAAAGTATATTTTCTACTGTTCATATTATTTCTTCATTTTGTAGTAGTTTGTAGTTTTCACATGTTCTAATGTAATTAATTGATATATATTTCATTTTCCATTTGTAAATGAGTTATTACACGACCTAGGTTTCTACCATGAGTGGTGTCTTCAGGCGATTTGCAATAACTGATTTTACCATTTATTGCAAATTGCCTGAATACACCACACATGGTAGAAACCTAGCTCGTGTAATAACTCGTTTACAAATGGAAAATATTCAAAAGTTCTACTATGTAATTGTATTGAACACTTTTTAATACAAATGTGCACTGGTCTAATCTTATTATGACCAGAAACTGAATAATTAAACAATAAAAATATATATATATAATTTCTAGCTGGTATTATGGTGTATTTTAAATTGAAAATTTTATCTTTTTTTTTTTTTTTTTTTCTCCAAACAATATACAATGTTTATTTATCTTTTCATTTCTTCTTTCTTTAGGTTTGTGATGGGGATGATATTGTACTTGTTGGTCATCTTAGTGTTCCCACAGTTCATCCATGCTTTCACAAGCCCCACCATGGTACAAACTGTGGCAAATATGTCTGACTTCTGGGTAGTTCGTCTTGGACTTAACCTGCTTGGATATGCTACGATATTTGTACCTGCTGCAATTCTAATGAGATATTTTAAAAGCATCAATTTTCAAGAGAAAGGCGGTAAGCATGATGCCAAATTCTTTTTGATGTTCTTTGTTATTGTCTTTTATTTATGGTTATTGCCATATTTAATGGCTTATTAGAATCTGATACTTCTGTTTACATATGAGATTTAGGGGAAGTACTAGTAGTCTGATATTGGCTCGGAACAATAAATCGGGGAGCTGAGTTCGAATTCCGGCTGAATTCATTGCATTCACTTACGCACAAATACTCTTGGAAAAGGTATTAATCCATTTCTTCCTTCCAGTTATGGGTTAAATAATAGGACAGATTGGGTTCTATAGCCTTGGTCGGCAACCAGTCTACCGCAGAAAGCAATGGTAACCTACTGCGGGATAATCTTCTGCCCAGTCAGTCATGTCTCTTTCGAGACATGATCGCCCAAGCGTGTATCACGTATGGCACTTGACTGACTGACTGACTGACTAGTAGTCTACAACCTTTGGGTAACTATTCGCCTAATCTGTTTACTTTTAATATTACTGTATTATAGAATGAGGTTTGATACATGTGCAAGTCGTATAATAAATTACAATTTCAGATATATTGAATGTATGGAAGTATCTTTAAAATTATTTTTAAAAAACAGAGATTCTGTGATACTGCACTGCTTTAATTTAGAGACGAAATAGAAAAATTATAACCATCCCCTAAAATCAGAATGGTAAGGTCTAGCACAAAATACTTTGGCACACTATTCCATGTCAATTCACTGACACTGAATTACTTGAAATTTGGCACAAATGTTTCCCTTCACGAGTTAAGAATGTGTGCCAAATTATTTTGTGCTGGACCTTACCATTCTGATTTTAGAGGATGGTTAAAATTTTTCTATTTTGTCTCTAAATTAAAGCAGTGCAGTATCACAGAATCTGTTTTTTAAAAATAATTTTAAAGATACTTCCATACATTCAATATATCTGAAATTTGGCATGTAGAGCAAATGAAGACTGTAGAATCCAAATATCCAACTATTTTAACCTTATATTATATAAAATTTATTTTACCCATCCAAATGCATGACTCCAAAATCAACATCTTTTCACCTATGTAGCTTACAGTCAATCTGTAAAAAATATGCTCAAGATATTTTTTCCTAACATCTACTATGCCTGTAACTTGAGCAAATTGAAGAGGATGTATTTTTTTACAGACTTGACTGTAAGCTACATAGGTGAAAAGTTGATTATGGAGTCATGCATTTCAGTCAGTTAAGTGCCATACGTGATACACGCTTGGGCGATCATGTCTCGAAAGAGAAATGACTGACTGGGCAGAAGATTATCCCACAGTAGGTTGCCATTGCTTTCTGCGGTAGACTGGTTGTTGACCAAGGCTATAGAACCCAATCTGTCCTGTTATTTAACCCATAACTGGAAGGAATAGATGGATTAATACCTTTCCCAAGGGTATTTGAGCATAAGTAAATGCAATGAATTCAGCTGGAATTTGAACTCGTCCCCCACCCAATTTCTCGTTCCGGGCCGATATCCAACATGCATTTAAGTGGGTAAAATAAAATTTTCTATCAAGTATAGGGTTAAAATAGTTAGATATTTGGATTCTACAGCCTTTATTTGCTCTCTATACCAAATTTCAGAAATATTGAATGTATGGTAGTATTTTTCTAAAAAATTTAAAAAACAGTGAGTTTCCGCAATGCTTTGTAGCCTTATCAATTAATTCTGTGAAGTGTTGCAGAATCTGTTTTTTTTGTTTTTTTTTTAAAACATAAAATAGAAAAATTATAAACTCTCCCTCCTCAAAGTCGGAACAGTAAGGTCTAGCACAAAATAATTTGGCACACTTTCCTAACTCATGAAGGGTAACATTTGGGCTAAATTTCAAGTAATTTAGTGTTGGTGGGTGCAGATTTCAACTTGTTGCTGGTGTAATTTCTAATGAGAAATTAGAAGGCCGTGTTCAAATTCTTTTCGAGTTTATTACATTCACTTACACGCAGTTAACCTTGGGAAAGGTATGAATCATTCTTCCCTCCACATGTGGGTTAAAAAGTAGGACTTGTATCTGGAAAAATTCTCCAAAAAATTATTAATGCAATATTCCCTTTCAAAAAGAAAATAAGTTATTCTTACAATCTAAAATGTTTGGTTTTTAAGTTTAAAAAAAACAAATCAATAAATCAGTGGTGGAAGTGCTGGTAGTCTACACTTTTTCTTTTTTGTTTTTTACCCAGTACAAGGCCCATGAGCCACTCAAGGTACTGTCACTGATTGAAGCTGATGCATGTAAGAGTAGGAAGTAAAAAGTGCAGTTTATGAGAATATCTAGGAAAGATAACTATTAACCCTAAACTTGAAGATGTGAAGATTGCAGTAATTAAAGAAGTATTCTCTCAGGAGTCTGTTGCACAAAACAGGGATTCTTGGGTGGGTAAATATTAGCCAAGTAAATACTTCAACTAATATGAGACATGGGAGATTTTTTTTGAGGCCTTTCTTTTGGAAAGAGGTATTTGCTATCAGATAAAATATTTCTTAGAATTTTTTAAAAACGTCTTTAAGACCTTTTCATAATAAATCAGTTTATCGAACTTAAGATAAAGGAATTCTCTTAATGGTATTTTCTGTTTCTCTTCTAAATATATTTAGTACAGTACACTTTGTCTTGCATAACTGTATATAAGAATGCAATATATAAAGAGAAAGCCATTTACTAAGATAATTGTATAGAAAGTGCTTTAATTGTTAGAACATACACAATAAATGTTCTTACATGGTTTCATTATTTCTGGCAGATCTTCTATTATTACAATGTGATATACTTTGTAAAATTGGAGGTTTTAAGGAACATGGAACCACCTCTTAAAATTGCTGTTGCTTCCAAATCCATCCTGACCCATGGAACCACCTCTTAAAATTGCTGTTGCTTCCAAATCCATCCTGATCCATGGAACCACCTCTTAAAATTGCTGTTGCTTCCAAATCCATCCTGACCCATGGAACCACCTCTTAAAATTGCTGTTGCTTCCAAATCCATCCTGATCCATGGAACCACCTCTTAAAATTGCTGTTGCTTCCAAATCCATCCTGACCCATGGAACCACCTCTTAAAATTGCTGTTGCTTCCAAATCCATCCTGACCCATGGAACCACCTCTTAAAATTGCTGTTGCTTCCAAATCCATCCTGACCCATGGAACCACCTCTTAAAATTGCTGTTGCTTCCAAATCCATCCTGACCCATGGAACCACCTCTTAAAATTGCTGTTGCTTCCAAATCCATCCTGACCCATGGAACCACCTCTTAAAATTGCTGTTGCTTCCAAATCCATCCTGACCCATGGAACCACCCCTTAAAATTGCTGTTGCTTCCAAATCCATCCTGACCCATGGAACCACCTCTTAAAATTGCTGTTGCTTCCAAATCCATCCTGACCCATGGAACCACCTCTTAAAATTGCTGTTGCTTCCAAATCCATCCTGACCCATGGAGCCATCTCTTAAAATTGCTGTTGCTTCCAAATCCATCCTGACCCATGGAACCACCTCTTAAAATTGTTGTTGCTTCCAGATCCATCCTGACCCATTAGGGTCAAATAGTGAACCCTCAAACAAAATACAATGAAAATATTAAAATAAATTTTTATAGTAAAAATACTAGCAATATGTTTTGTATAAAAAGAACTACCAATGATACTTATTTATAGTAAAAGTACTGACAATACATTTTGAAAGCAGAATCATCGGCAGTACATTTTATTTGTAGTTGAAGCTATAAAATTGTTCAGTATATTTAGATTTCAACATTCACTAACTCATAAAGGTATTGATATACTATTAAACAAAATCAACCAACTTAATATTAAAAATGATAAAACATAAGCATAAAAAATCTGAATTAAACCAGTGCAACTACATGTGCAGAAAAGTTTTAAAAATTGTAACGAATGTTGGCATTTTCATATCTCACCCCTACCTCCCACACTTAGATAAATCCATTAGCAAAAACATCAGTTCGATGAAGTTCTTCTAGAGGATGAAATGCATTACATAGAATAGTTTTCATTTTATTATATTTCTATTTATGAATAATGTACCAGAAAAATCCAAATATAAACCTCTATTTGGCTCTAAATGACCCACTAGAGGTTAAGGGGCAGTTGAACACAATTGATCAACGCAGCCATAAGTCTCTGTAAGGAGAAATCTAGTTCGGTGAAATGTGGAAATCATCTTATTTACCTGCTTACAATATGCCCTTTTTTTCAAGATAACTGTAACATATCTATGTATAAGTTATGGATAAGAGGCTTATTCTTTATTTTTAATCTTTAACATTAGACTGGCAGTTGCAATGAAAAGTAAAAGAAATTAAAATTGAAAATAAATATTAGTAAAAAATGAATATTGATTGATAATGCTTGATTTAACACCAAAAAAAGCATATCAAGACTGCTTTTTTAACCATGTGCAGAGGGTCTCTTTCATTGTATATACAATAGAGAATAACTGTCCTGGTTTTTTCCTTCATGGGATCAGTCAAAAATGTGGAGGTGCCAATCAAGGTTGGGTTGGCAAAAATATTTGTTTGGTTTATAAGTGAATTTTCTACTTGAAACAGATAATCTTTTTGGCCAATCCAGTACTATGAATGGTTGTTTAGTTTTTAAGTTTCTGTAAAACCTTGCATTGTCATGTTGCAGAAAGACATTACTCATTATTAAAGGTGGTTTAGCTCAATTCCTCTCAGTTTTGACAATATGTTTGCAATAAGTGTCAGAATTGATATTGGTGTCACTGGCTGTTTTGGATTCTATAGACTCTAACAATATTAATGCCAAAACACAATAGCCATCACTTTTCCTGTTGAGCATGCTGTCTTGAACTACTTTATCTTGGTGGCACCATTCCGTTAATCTTTTTTTTCTATCTCATCTCTTGTGACTCTTTCTTAGGAAGATGTTTTCCTTGTTGTACAGCTCTAGAAACTTTTTGGCTGAAAAATTCTTAGGCCAATCTATTTCCTGAAATTAGAACAAACATCAGAATTTTTATTATAGCTTTAAAAATGGACATATGGACATTTATTTATATATATATATATATATATATATATATATATATATATATATAAAGAAAATTCTGGAGATTTACAAAATGGGTTAACAACCGACATATTTTAATTTGCATATTTGTTTGAACATTATTTTTAATAGATACTCATATTTGAGTAGGTAGTGTTTTTAATTGAAAAATGTGTGTGTGTGTGTGTATATATATATATATATCATCATTTTGCGGCCTCGGACGAGATTTAAAATCTTGTCAGTAGCTGAATACTTGATGATTCACCAGAGCTACCAAGAGTGTTTTTATCGTGACACCATCACTAGATGGGTTGCCTACCACGGCTTAAGAAAGGCCCATTTACTATCATTAAGAGAAGGATATCCTGCACCAGTTTCCCAACCTGGTGTTTTTTACAACCTCGCGGTAAAAAAAAAATATATATATATATATATATATATATATATATATATATCTTCTGGTTTGAATACTTTCAGTAATTTTTATGAAGAAAAAAAATGTCATTTGGCAAGTTTCAAATTATTGAACAACACAAAATAAGCTGTAAATTTCTGTTTTTAGGGGGTTACATGTTCGTATTCTGCTGAATGACACAGATTTTCCTCACAAAAATTTCTCAAAATATTCAGCTGGTGTGCATGTTGCAATTGAAAATTATAGAGGGGAAAAAATTTCATAAACATCAGTTTTCTAGTTACAATGTGAAATGCTCTTCGAAGTGGTTACTAAATAGAACACTCTCACTGCTGGCATTATTTACATTTTGTAGATACATTGCATAAATTTGGCCTTTCTCTGACATGTGCCAATGGCTGTTAAATCAGTCAGGTTTCAGTCTTTGCAAACGGTTAATCTGGCCACACTAAAGCACTGTGATACAGTGAAGCAGGCCTGTCTTGGGATGGTTTATTTATGTATACACACACGCACATACACTGTTTAATTAAAAACAGTATCTATTAAAAACAATGTTCAAACAACTAAATTAAAAAATATATATATTTTAAATATCATCAATGTAAATGAACCTAATCCATTGAAGTCCTGCAGAATGAAATGCCTCACATGAAAATTTTTTTCCACTTTGTTATATATTTTTTCCTTCAAATCTGAAACTGTTCTCATTATCCCATATATATATTAGTTATCCACCTACAAGCCCGTTTCGCTGTATCACAGCTCATCAGTGTGGCTAGACGTATCCACTTGCTTCTGACCGAGATAGAAACTTGACCGATTTGGTGTCAGTTGGAGTCTCTACTCCCTTAGCCATCGGTGCATGGGGTCAGAGAAGGGAAATTTTAACGTCTTGTATGTAAGCAGTGTATGCAGACGCCAGTCACCGAGAGAACTCAATTCATTTCTGAAGAGTCACACATTATAGCCGAAGTGGAAACTGTTTTTAAAATTTTCTTCTCCAGAGAGCTCAATCATAATGAGAGCATAATATATTAGTCATCCACATACAAGCCCGTTTCGCTGTATCACAGCTCATCAGTGTGGCTCATGTTTGCTCTACTTTGACTTTGAGTGCTTTGTGTACTCTGCTTTCGTATTGAGTCCTTTATTGTTAAGGTTTTCGTCTTGGGGTTTTTTCTTTCTCACGAATGCTTGACTTTTTATTCAGGTATTTCATTTGTTTCTTTTTTTCTTCCCCTTCTTTTCCCTCCGGGTTAGTTCCCAGTGGGTTTTAAAACAATCTCATTTGTAGTTTAATTATTGCAATTTTTGACAAAATTAGTTCTGTTGCCATTGGTATTATTACTATAATTAATATTACTATCTCTCTCTCTCTCTATATATATATATATATATATATATATATATATATATATATATTATTTGAGCAGCAATCTCTCTTTCATGCATGTTTTATTAAAAATGACAGACAAGGTATTGTGGTTAAGATTTCAATGTAATTTTTCATGTGATCCTATGATTTTTTTTTTCTTTGCAGGACATAAATTATATAAAAATTGTCTAAATGTTTTTTTTCAAGCACTTTCAGCTATACTTTTAGCCATTATCAAGAATGAATTTCATTTTATGTGTGACTGAATATGTGTAGCCTTTATGTAAAGTCAAGTGTATTATATTTCAAATATGGTAAGAATGTTGTTACTGTGTTTGTAATTGATATTATTAAGTGTTGGCTTTTTCTTTTTTATTAATGTTTTTTTTTTTTAATATGGATGATGCAATTATATTTGTATTTTCTAGCTGAAAGCGCTCTGAAAAAAAAAACACTTGGACAATTTCTATATAATTTGTTTTGAAAAAAATAAATATAAAATTACATTAAAAAATTTAACTGCAATACATCGCCTGTAATTTTAATGAAACCAACATATGTACATTGTTACAAACCCCTAGCTGATTTACTAGGAAAAAAAAATTTTTTTTTAGAAGTATCCCAAAACACAACAATAGTACATAAAATAAAAAGAAAAAAAAATGAAAAAGTCAAAGAAACGGTTTGATTGCAGCTGTGTGATAATGAATGAACGACTTATAGAGAACATGCTTTCTCTTTTTCTTTTTTCTTTTTTTATCATGTGATATCACGGTGATCTGATTGGATGTCTTCTTGATGCACTTGAATCCAAGGTCAGTGACCTTCTTTTGCCTGCATGGATATAACATCATATTTAGACGTATGATGTCATGTGACGAGCTGTGGTGCAAAAGTAAGAACCGCTTTCAATTCAGTTCCATGTTCAGGCTTTTCCTGGCTGGATGACTGATAGTTCCCGGTCCAGACTTAGTCTGACCATATGGATGTGCTATTCTGCGATAGTCATTTCATCTATGAAAATCCTTGGAAAGTAAATAGTGTTGAAGAAGAGATTGGTTTGTGAGAGCTTGCAGTAGTCAGCTTTAAGTTTGGTTATGAAAATCCATAGAAACTGAATGGAGTTTTGAAGCAGAGATTGGTCCAAAGAAAACAAATTTCAACTCCACCCCTAGAAAAAGGAAAAGAAAAGGAAAAATAATTTCAACACATCTCGACCCCTATTAAAGATAAAATTGACCACATCTCGACCCCTATTAAAGATAAAATTGACCACATCTCGACCCCTATTAAAGATAAAATTGACCACATCTCGACCCCTATTAAAGATAAAATTGACCACATCTCGACCCCTATTAAAGATAAAATTGACCACATCTCGACCCCTATTAAAGATAAAATTGACCACATCTCGACCCCTATTAAAGATAAAATTGACCACATCTCGACCCCTATTAAAGATAAAATTGACCACATCTGACCCCTATTAAAGATAAAATTGACCACATCTCGACCCCTATTAAAGATAAAATTGACCACATCTCGACCCCTATTAAAGATAAAATTGACCACATCTCACCCCTATTAAAGATAAAATTGACATCTCACCCCTATTAAAGATAAAATTGACCTACATCTCGACCCCTATTAAAGATAAAATTGACCACATCTCGACCCCTATTAAAGATAAAATTGACCACATCTCGACCCCTATTAAAGATAAAATTGACCACATCTCGACCCCTATTAAAGATAAAATTGACCACATCTCGACCCCTATTAAAGATAAAATTGACCACATCTCGACCCCCATCTAAACTTATTTATAAACGGAACTTTGTGTGTGTGTGTATCCGTTACCTATAGACTCCAAAATGGCTGAACCGATTTGCAGAGTTTCTTTAAAATAGTGCATTGTTATGTAATAGGTATCAGCTAGGAATGAGATATGAGAGAGCCGAGTTCAATTTACATTAAGTACCTCCACAAAATCGCTGAAATAGTATGCAAGAAAAAGGCCCCAAACTAAATGAAAACAAAGTTTTATCGGCAAAATGTTTATATTATCATTAAGAAGATAGATCAAAGAATTTTTAATTATTTCTAAAATTTTTTAATTATTTCTAACACGTTTGAAATTTTTGTAGAAAGTCTTTCTTTTTTCTTATGTAAGTGCGAGACCTAAATAGCCACAACGTCTATTAAGTAAAAAAAAATGTAATATTGCACAATGCACTTTTTGACCGTGAAAGACACATTATGGAAATTCTTGCAAAAATCAAATAATGGTCGGATTTTGATGAAACTTTCAGGACTTATTCATAATTGACCGAAATCAATTTTGAAATAATTATTTTCTATAAAATATTGGGAAAAATATTTTTTTTTTTTTTTTTACATATGTTGTTTCCCCCCCCCCCCCCCAATTAATTTCCAGAAATGCTTAAAAATTCGATTTTGGGCAACAATAAGCCTTAAATTCAGGAGTCATTTGGGAATGCTAATCAAGTTTTTTTTTTTTCTCCAATAGAGCCCCTTTCAAAAAAAAATAGGTCCGAATTGCAAAAAATGCAATAACTATGCCAATTTTTATGTGAATAAACTTCTGATTGCTTTTATGAACAATATAAATTAAGTGTATCATAGTCTGAAAAGAAAAAAAATTTCAATGAATAATTAATTTTTTCAAGAATTACACTCCCGATCAAAAATTTAAGACCACTTAAAAATCTTTAAAAAGAAATTATTTTTTACAGATAGATTTTAAACTCCTCCAACTTAAGGTTACCGATACTACAATCTAAAAGGTTATGGAAACAAAAGGCTACATTCCAAACATTTTATTTAGAAATTTACATTTTTATAAAATGACGCAATTTACACATGATCAAAATTATAAGACTAGAGACAAAAATTCTACGAAATTGTATAAAAAGTCTATGAAAACATTCAACAACCAAATAATAATGAGTTCTACCTCCACTGCTTTTGATGACTTCAAAAATTCTGTCGGGCATGCTAGAAATAAGCGTTTCCATTAAGGTGCGGGGGATGTTGCTCCAGCCTCTGAAGATGGCTTCACGAAGTTCATTTTTTGTTGACTATTGTTTGCCATTTCGATAAACATCTCATCATCCATCCTCAAACATTTTCAATTGTGTTCAAGTCTGGTGAGCATGCAGGATGTCCCAAGAGTTGGACCCCATTTTCTTGTAGAAAGGTCAAGGTCCATCTTGCAGCGTGGATTGCAGCATTATTCTGTTGGAATAACCATCCATCCACACACAAACGATGGCCCTCCATCATCAAAGATGCTTTTTGTAGCATGCTAACATAACCAGCCGCTGTTTGACGACCCTGCACTACCTAGAGCTCCAACGTCCCTCTGTAAGAAAAGGAACCCCATACCATTAGGACCCTCCACCACTATGACGTGCGGAGAAAATTTCAGGAGGCATCTTTTTGTTATGCTAATATCATTGGAAGCCATCAGGACCATCTAGATTGAATTTTTTCTCATCAGAGAACAGGACTTTCTTCCACTTCTCAACGTCCCATGTTTGCTATTCACAACCAAACTTTAAGCGGTCCACCTTGTGATGTGGAAGCAGCCGAGGAATTTGTTTATGCTTTTTATTTACCATGCCTTTTTGTTGTAAGTGTCGTCTGATGGTTATGGGACTGCAATCAGCATCTGTGACTGTCCTAATTTGACTAGAAGAAAGTCCCCCGTTTTTCATAACAATCCGTCTTATTCTCTTACTTAATGCAGGAGAAATTTTTTGGGGCTTACCAGAGGATTTTGCTTTTCCATAATTCTCACTGTTCTTTAGAAAGTTGTAAATCACAGTTTTACTGCGATTTACCTTAGCTACAATCGCCCGCTGTGACAAATCTTGCTTATAGAATTCGGGAACGCTCAACTTTGGTAAGTTTGCTTGCTTTAGGCATGGTAACACTTTTAAGCAGTGATTGCTAATCTCTAACTGAACTAAAAGCATTGGAATTACCATAGATCTAACAATTTATACCCCTGGTTTTATAATTTTGATCATGCATTAATCGCCTCATTTTATAAAAATGTAAATTTCTAAATAAAATGTTTGGAATGTAGTCTTTTGTTTCCATAACCTTTTAGATTGTAGTATCGGTAACCTTAAGTTGGAGGAGTTTAAAATCTATCTGTAAAAAAAATAAAATTTTTTTTAAAGTTTTTTAAGTGGTCTTAAATTTTTGATCAGGAGTGTATTTTCATTTTCATTTTTTTTTTTTTTTTTTTTTTTTTTTTTTAAATTATATATATATAAAAATTATATATAAAAAGTTTCAAAATTGTTAAATTTCTTCTTCTATTGGGCTGACTAGGGTATGTAATTAATGCATGAAGACTACAATTACTAATCGAAAATTTAAAAGCTTATTACAAATGATTTAGGCAATGGATTTTTAAAATAATTAAAACATTTTAATTGTGTGCATTTTGATTGCCCATATCTTTATTTGTACGGGTGACCGTACGTGATATTTATCATTAAAAGGTCACGTGATTCAAGGGTTATCTTCCCTGACAAAAAAAAATTAAATTCATATATTTTTCTCGCCTATTATATTTACATACGTGCAAATTTTGTTCCTCCATATATTTGCTACTTTGCTCTGTTTTTCTTGTCTTCATTGTCTACTGTAAGTGTTAAATTTTCCAGACTGCCTTTCCTGGCTGTGCCCTCTCCACACACACACACACACACACACACACAAAAAAAAAATTCAGCTCTTTCCTTTTGATTGTGATCAATATTTATTTGTACAAGTGTTTATTGTTAGTTACTCTACAAATCTCGATAATAGTTTAATTTTTAGTAGCTATTATAGTAGATTTTGGGTCAGGTTCTAAATAATGTGATATCAAGAGTTCTTAGTCTAATCTGACACAAGGTTACAATTATTAGGTACTAAGTGGTGACAGATTTTACTGTAACAGTACAGGATGCTGAAAAGCTGTTGGCTTGAACTGCCTCCCAAAGTGTGATTATTTGTCACTGTATCTGTGACCCTGCAATGTTGGTCTCTTCAGATGCGTAAATATGTTCTTGTGCCTCTTGATGGTTGTTGCATTGCTCGAACAAGGTGGCTTTGTGGAATCCCTTGCCTTCATGACAGCCCACCCTAATTTCATTAGCCACATCATGGTCCTCAGTATCTGTTCGGCTACTGTCCAGTTATTCCTCTTTTACGCAATCTCTGTCTTTGGGGCGGTCACCTTCACGATTATTATGACTCTTGGGGTATTGAATATACTGCAGCTATAGCACCAGTGGGCATTCCGAGGGTGAAGCAGCATAATGAAGCCTGTTCCTTGTGAAGCTGGTTTAGAATTTGTGGTTGTCTTCCTTTTTTTTTTTCTTTGTTTTTTTTGTTTGTTTGTTTGTTAATGAGGAGTGAATTCCACTACAGCAGCTTCTTTCCTAGAACATCTACATTGTGGAACAGATTCTTGAGAAGATGCTTCTCTGACCACTGCAATGTTGGTCTCTTCAGATGTGGAATCAACTAAATATTCTATGTTCATTAATTTTATTCAGTTAGCACATTTTGTACCACTGTTGTTACCACTTTGCCCTGCCTCACAATTTTAGTTTATGATGACCTTCAAGGCAGTATAGAGCAATATCTTACCAGTTCTTTTTGCAATGGGGGTGTTTAGGGTACCATATCTCTCAGGGATGGATTTGTTTTTGAAGTTACCTTTTTCTAGCCTTTGCCGAAAGAGGTATGGCCTAACAAGGCAGCATGGAGATTAAATTCAGTGTCCTTCTCCTAGACTGGTTGTCACCCAAGCCAGTCTGTCATGTTATTTTACCCATAGCTGGGGAAAGAAAAGAGGAGGATTCATATATTTTCCAAGGGTATTTACATGTAAATGGATATACTGAACTCAACTGGAATTTGAATAAAAATTCATAGAATTCATAGTGAAAAAAAGAAATACATTTTATTTTTGGGGGAGAGAGGGCTCCCAAAGTTCAAAAGAAAAGAAAATTTCATCATTAAATGACCCATAAGATTCCATTAACCAAAACAAAACATACTCTGCAATTAAGGAGTGAAGTTGCCAATGACTGACTTTTCCCCCCCTCTTTCACACACACACACACACACATATTGTGTTTTTTATTTTTTTAATTTTTTTTCCCCAAAACTTCATTTTTATATATTTTCACTTTTTTTACAGGTCATGGCATTTTTTCACGGGTGATAAAACTCTGCATCTATGGTAATGAAATTGAAACTGATGTTGAACAGCCGACAGTTGCACCCTCAAAGCCGGTACCAACTGAAAAATGGCCAACCTATTGGAAATTGCTTGTTTTGATTTTTTGCTTTTCTGGCTTGCAAGGCTCCTATTTAACTTGGGGCATTCTCCAAGAACGCATTATGACCTTTGAATATGGAAAGACAGACACCACACCAGGCGAATTCTTCAAGAATTCTACCTTCCTGGTTTTTATGAACCGCATCTCAGCTTTTACCATTGGCCTCCTGGTGGTTATCTGTCAAAGCCAACCGAGGCATTCTGCTCCATTATATAAATATTCCTTCAGCTCTTTCTCTAACATAATGAGCAGCTGGTGCCAATATGAAGCACTGAAATTCATCAGCTTTCCTACCCAAGTGCTTGCAAAGGCGTCAAAAATCATTCCTGTGATGCTAATGGGAAAAATCGTATCAAAGAAAACCTACGACTGTCATGAGTACCTGACAGCTGCAATGATTTCCATGGGAGTGACAATGTTTCTTTTGACCAGTGGGGACACTACAAAGCACAAGGATTCAGTCACAACATTCTCTGGGATTATTCTTCTTGTTGGCTATATGGGTTTTGATAGCTTCACTTCAAACTGGCAAAGTGCCCTTTTCACGCAATACCACATGTCCTCTTGCCAAATGATGGCTGGCGTAAATATGTTCTCGTGCCTCTTGACGGTTGTCGCATTGGTTGAACAAGGTGGCTTTGTGGAATCCCTTGCCTTCATGACGGCCCACCCTAATTTCATTATTCACATCATGGTCCTCAGTATCTGTTCGGCTACTGGCCAGTTATTCATCTTTTACACAATCTCTGTCTTTGGGGCGGTCACCTTCACGATTATTATGACTCTTCGACAGGCACTTGCCATCTTTCTCTCCTGCATCATCTATGGGCATCCTGTGACGCCGCTTGGAGTTGTCGGAGTAGCTGTTGTCTTCCTAGCCATGTTTCTTCGAATTTACATTAATCAGCGTAAAAAAGCATTGGCTGCTGCCCGAAAACCCAACAGTCAGTCACTGTAAATAGCAAAAGTTGACATTTGGGGGTGGGGATATGAACAATATCGGTTGTTGCGTTTTTTTTATTTTTTATTGGTGCCCTGCCGTTCATGTGTATTGATTCTTTCATGATTTTGAATTTTTAAGCAATCATGCCAACTCTTGTTTCTTTATAAAAATGATGAAAAGTTAGTATAAGTAATTGCCGACTCATGTAAATGACCATTTTCTTTCATTTGTTGTACTCCTTAAATGGATGTTTTTGTCAGTTCTTAACTTCGGTTTATTGCAGAAAATATGTTGTCTTGACATGAAATGGTTACAAAATCTGCTGTTTTTAAACGTTTTTAGCCAACATCAAAATTTATTCATTGTGTGTGTTTGTATGTATGTTTGTGTTTTTAATTTTTTTCTTCACCCCCCACCCCCAAGCATTTGCAAGGCAATAGAGCCACTAAGGTGCAAGGCTTTGCTGAGTGTTAGAAAATATGAAAGAAAAACTTTTGACGAGAAAGAACAATAAAAAAGAATAACAGAAGATAACAATTGACATAGCATTTAAAAGTTTTGAAGATAAAATTTGACTGGAAAGCAAGAAGTCAAAAGTGAGTTCCACAAGTGAGAGAAGGAACTGTTAGCATAGGACTTATAATAATGTGAGAAGAAAACATAATTAAAAAGAGAGAACAATAAAAGAACAGGAATTAAGACAGAAGATAATGATTGACATTGCAATTAAATTTTTTAAGATTAAAGTTGACTTGAAGAGATCCACAAGTGTGAACTGCGATAGAAAAAACTGTTAGCATAGAACTTAGATCTAGCCATATTTTTTTTTAATCATATCACCCCTAGCAAGGTGGTAACGCCACTGATGCGCAGGGGGCTACATAAGAGTGAAAAGATTGGAAAAGAGAAAGCCGGAGACCACATCCTGTTCAAAAATTCAGCAAATGATGAAGAAAAAAAATAAACACAAAAGTAACTGATGGACCCTGAAAACAAAGAAACTATGCAGATATTTACATTATCATTTACAGATAATAAATATGCGCACGGTATAATGCTTTCTAAACATATCTGGGAAATTAAGAAAAAAAAGTTGCACCAAAATATCAAAGAAAATTAGAAAAAGATATTCAGTCTACAACAATCTATCCAAAACCTGTAAGCTCTGCCTGGAGGGAAAATAATTATAATCTTTTCCAATCTTTTCACTCTTTTCGTTTTTTTATTTTTTTTCAATTGGAGTAGATAGACTAAACTATCGCCCGGTTCACACTCCACCCACGTCTTTTGAACAGGTGAAGAGGCTCATCCCTTGTTTCTTGTTTAGGATGCGGTTTCCGGTTTTCTCTTTTCCAGTCTTTACACTCTTTTTTTTTTTTTTTTTTTTTTTTTTTTCAATTGTAGTAGATATAGGCATAGGATAGAGTACTTGAAGACCGACCCAAGTTTGTTCCCCCTCCCTTTTTCGGCCTTGTGCCACAATTGTAATTTTATTGCAATAAATAGGTATCACCCTGAGCAAGGCGGTAATGCCACTGATCTGCAGGGGGCTACGTAAGAGTGAAAAGATTGGAAAAGAGAAAGCCGGAGACCACATCCTAAACAGGGAACAAGGGATGAACCTCTTCACCTGTTCAAAAATTCAGCAAATGAAGAAAAAATAAACATAAAAGTAACTGATGGACCCTGAAAACAAAGAAACTATGCAGACATTTACATTATCATTCATACTGTCCCTCAAAAACAAATAATTTTTTTTTTACCCTAAACACGGCCATTATGATGCAAGAGGGTTACTGATTATTGGAGAACATGTTAAGGAGTCTGTAGGTAACAATTGACATTGCTTTTAAATTTTTGAAAATAAAACTTGACTTGAAAGCAAGAAACCAGAAATGAGCTTTACAAGCGAAAGAAGGAACTGTCAGCATAGGACTTATAAGATGAGAAGAAAACATAATTAAGGAGAAAGAACAGGAATTAAGATAACGATTGACATAGCATTTAAAAGTTTTGAAGATAAAATTTGACTGGCAAACAAGAAGCCAGAAGAGTTCTACAAGTAAGAAGTGCAAGAAAAGGAACTGTTAATATAGAACTTACGGTTATATCTAGCCATTTCAATTGTAAAATGATGAAACCTTTGCCATTAATATATAGTGTGTATATTGGCTCGGAACAAGAAATCGGTGAGTCGAGTTTGAATTCCAGTTGAATCCATTGTATTCACTTACGCACAAATACCCTTGGGATAGGTATTAATCCCTCTCTTCCTTCCAGTTATGGGTTAAATAACAGGACAGATTGGGTTCTATAGCCTTGGTTGGCAACCAGTCTACTGCAGAAAGCAATGGCAACCTACTGCGGGATAATCTTCTGCCCAGTCAGTCATGTCTCTTTTGAGACATGATTGCCCAAGCGTGTTTCACGTATGGCAGTTAGCTGACTGTTTGTGGGATAAATTTTCCAAGAGCCTATAAATTTTTACTATCCAAAAATGTTAATTCCAATAACATAATGATGACAAAATATTTACCCAATCATAATAGTGATCATGAAACAAGAGACTCTGAGAATTAGAAACATTATTAAAAAGATAGGACAAGAATTAAGAAAATGAAAGATGACCTTTTCTAACCTAAAAAGGTTACTGAATGAGAAATAACTAAAACAATGGTTAGAAAATGAAGTAGTACTCTTTATAAAATGAAGAAAGTGCAGTACTTCTCAGCTGTATAAAGTAGATAAACACAGCTAGTAGTGAACTGCTAGACGGTAATATAACCCTTCCCTAATAGTGTCCAGTGGATTTACGAGGATTGGGACATACCCATTAATGTTCATCAGTACGTATATAATAATGACGATTTACATTGCATTTAAATTCTCGAAGATAAAAGTTGACTGGGAGGCAAGGACCTGGAAGAGACTTCCACTAAGCCAGAAGTACAGTAGAAGATTCTGTTAGCATAGAAATTCTGGTTACATCCAGCAATTTCAATTGTAAAATGATGAGACCTAACTGCTAATCTAGTACTGTGCTTGAATTTATGAAGTCTAGTTACCAAAGAGGAAAGTTCATATTTATAGAAGAAGCACAGGGAAGAGTGGTGGGAAAGTAACCGAAACCTCACGTCAGGACCAGTAACGTTTCACATTCTTCTTGGATATTTTTTTTTTCTGCCAGTCACAAATTGTAAACTTAGGTGAGCTCTTTTATTAAAAATTCCACTCACTGCAAGTTTATTTTATTTATGTCGATACATGTCCACAAGTAACCAGGCAGCTTGAGAGATGAATGTTTTTAATAGACACCCATTCTCCAGATTGATTGCCATCCAAGGCTAAAGAGCTCCTATTGTGACTTCATGCTATCACAATTATCGACAGTGCTGTCAATTTGTATGATTTTCAAGCACTTCCTAGTTCTTAACAGTGCCATATACTAGGATTGTCTCCCTAGGTTATGATCACTTTAATTGCCTGTGGTGAGATTTGAACCTTGGTCTCTTGATTGGAAGTTTAACACTTGGTGATATAATTTTAATTTTTGTAAGTTTTTATTTTTTTTTTTTTTAATATTCTAATTTACCTTCAGTTATATAGTTGTAAGATCACATTAAATTTAAACATATTTTCGAGTGGTCAAAGTAACACTAAAATAATGTATCGACTTACACTTTGCATTTTTTATAGGAAGCTTATAAATCTATTTTTAAATTTACTAATCACTGTTAACTTTGTTTTTATTCTGTGATATTTGATATTATCCAAGAATGCATTCACATATTGTCAGTCAGTTAAGTGCCATACATGATACACGCTTGGGCGATCATGTCTCGAAAGAGACATGACTGACTGGGCAGAAGATCATCCTGCAGTAGGTTGCCATTGCTTTCTGCGGTAGACTGGTTGCCAACCAATCTGTCCTGTTATTTGA
This sequence comes from Ascarosepion bandense, assembly GCA_037127315.1. NCBI lineage: Eukaryota > Metazoa > Mollusca > Cephalopoda > Sepiida > Sepiidae > Ascarosepion > Ascarosepion bandense. The sequence continues at coordinate 311,008 of JBBBDQ010001422.1, forward strand.
CCCATAACTGGAAGGAAGAGACAGATTAATACCTTTCCCAAGGGTATTTACACGTAAGTGAATGCAATGAATTCTACTGGAATTTGAACTTGGCTTCCCAATTTCTCGTTTCGAGCTGATATCCACTGCACCACGACGCGCATCCCATATTGTACAGGTTTCATTAAAGATGACTGACAAAACACTTTTTTTTTTCTTGTATTTGTATAAGAGATTTCCTTTTTAGGCATAGTGTATAAGAACTGTCCAAATGATTTGGGGACCTGAGTGCTTTTGGCTGATCTATTTGCCATTATCAAGGATGCTTTTTTTTTTTTTTTTTTTTCTTTTTTTTTGTCCGAATATGTGTGTGTGTAAATAAAATGTGCATATGAGTGGTTTAGTTTCTGAACATGGTCACTATGTTGAGGCCATGCTCATAATTGATATTATTGAGAGTTGGTCTCTTTTGTTAATGCTTCAATAATTTGTAAGTATTTTCTGCATTTAGATCAGCGTATTATGTTGGCGTTTGCCATAACATTTTCACTTTTGCTGAACTGCAAAAATTGCTGAATTGTGTCAAGAAGTGCAACAGACATACAGAAATGTTCCGGGTAGGGTTAATATACGTTCATCATACAGACACAGCATAAACATTTTATCTGTTCATATTTAAATCTGCATTTAATAATGCAGAACATAACTTTTTAAATCTTCAATTTTTGTTTCAAAATTAAAAAATGATGTGGATAGTTTGAATGTGCATTTACTATATATATATATATATATATATATATATATATATATAAAATTAAGACACGCGTTATTTCATGGTAATTCAGAAGTATAGGCCTATTTCAGGCGAGCCATCTTCAGTTTCCGTCTTTATTCAACGAAGGATTCCACATGTGAGAATGTCTGTGGATTGTTCTTATTTTCTTTTTTAGGGGAGCGACAGTTATATCCTTATCATCTTATGTTTTTATTTTTTATTTTCTTATTTGCTGGATTAGGTTTTTGTGAATCCCATTCATGTAGAACCCTTCGTTGAATAAAGACAGAAGCTGAAGATGGCTCGCCTGAAATAGGCCTATACTTCCGAATTACCATGAAATAACGCGTCTGTTTTAATTTTTCTTATATTTGCTCTATACGTATTTATATGCATATATGTTTAGAGCTCTCTTAGAGAGTTATCCTACCACTGTATGTACAGGATACTCCTTTGGATTCTTCTATGCCCACAAGGCAGGTTGAGATAGAGATATATATATATATATATATATATATATATATTTCATGGATATGTAAGGAATTGAGCCATTAAAAAAAACTATTGCATTTTGTTTTTTTTATAAATTTTCTTAGGTGCATTAATGAACTTTCTACAATGTTGCTTTTTATGAGTCTTTTTGAAGAAGAAAATAATCCCCAAAATGCTTTGCAACTGTGGGTATCTTTACAGTGTTAAGTATATATTTGTGTATGTCTGTAGACCTTGCGTATATAAGGGGTGTTTGTATGTAGACATTAAATATACATCTGGGAAAAAAAAACTGCAAATGACAGTCTCTTCTTTTCAGATAAAAATCAGAACTCTTAAAATATTAGCAGGCTTCATTCTGGAAAACCACTTACATTGCAATGCATATATATATATATATATATATATATATATATATATATAGCGCCATTTGTATACAGAACTTTGTATATTACATGTTTATATAAAATAACATAAACATACACATGAATGTGAACATTATTCCTCTTTATTGAAAAAATTTGCTTAGCTTTAGTCTCTCTCTCTCTCCACATTTGTATGAATCATGACAACAGGCTAAAAAGGAATGAAAACATTTTTTTTCTCTCTCGTATTTTTATATGCCTTTCTTCAGACAACACATCTGAACTGTCTGTATTTATGGAGAAATCATTTTATAAATGAGCAGACCTTTACAGGTGGGCTTTGTATTGGTTATGTGCAAACATGACTGAACCTGCCAAATAAAAAAAAATTAAAAAATTGCTTGTTGTACAAGAGGATCATTTTATTAATTATATCTGTAATTTATTTATTTTATTTTTGTTTTGTTTTTTCCAGTGGTATGAAATGGTGTGTGTAATTGTAAAAAAAAAAAAAAAACTGTAACTTTAATATTATTTCATAGCTAATGGCAAAATAATGTTAAAATTACACATATAAAATGCAATTATGTATGTATGTATGTATGTATGTATGTATATATATATATATATATAAGTTTGTGTTTATGAGTTTCTATGCTACCAGAAGATTCTAATATAAGGAAATGAAAGAATTGTCAAACTGTATTTTTTTTTTCTGCTGATGTGCTTGTAACACCTGCAGATTAAAATTTACTCAACTGCTGAGCATAATATAACCTCCCTCACTTTGTCTTCAGAAGTGTTGTTTTTTTTTTTCCTTTCTTTTTTATTATTATTGAGGGTGTGTGTGTGGGGGTTATCTTGTCAATTTCAACAAAGAATTGATGCCCATAATTTCTTTTTGACATTCTATCCTAGTACACATACACATTTTTTTTTTTTGTGTGTTTTTGCTGTTTTTCTTGATATTATTAGTTTCTTTGCTTACACACACAGTCATTGAGGTTTGTAGGTAGTGGATTCAATGTTTTGTTTTGTTTTTTGTTTTAGTGTATTCTCCCCAAACAAAAATACAACATATTGTGGATACATTGTTGCTCCCCAGACAACACACCACAACCAGAACTTAGGTAGAAAATACTATCAATTTCACTTATGAAACAAACACTTTACCACATCTTAACATGTTAAGGATATTCAGCTGAAGCTCTATCAAAAATCAATGATAATGGCTTTCTACACTTTTACTCCCACAATAAAATCAAATCTGGAGTAATCATAGGCTTTTATGTAAGAGCTCTTAGAATCTGTAACACCCCAAACCCTAATTCCTGCCTGAAGAATAGTCAGTCAGTTAAGTGCCATACATGGTACACGCTTGGGCGATCATCTCCCTTTCAAGACATGACTGACTGAGCAGGAGATTTTCCCGCAATAGTTTGCCATTACTTTCTATGATAGACTGGTTACTGACCAAGGCTACAGAACTCAATCTGTCCTGTTATTTAACCAATAACTGGAGGATTAATACCTTTCCCAAGGGTATTTGTGCGTAAGTGAAGGCAACAAATTCAACTGGAATTCATTGCCTTCACTTGTGCGCAAATACATTGAAAAACATCTTTGAACTCATCCAAGACACAAATTATTTCCTATGCAAAGCCTGCAGAAGAAAAACAAAATCAAACACCTTATCCTACCCACCATCTCCATAACAACCACCATCAAGAAAAAAAAACTTATCCAACCATGACATAAAATTCATCAACACCGCCTCTTAAACAAGAGATATATTTAACATCAAATGAGACAGTAACCAAAGCAGAACAGGCAGGAATATACAGAATAGATTGTACAAAATGCCCAATGGTTTACATGAGTGAAACATCCAGAAATCTTTAAAAAAAATTACATGAAGACCAGAGCTATTATGAATAACAACAATCTTAATGCACTGGTGGTTCATGGTAACACATTTGCCAACTGTTTTGACTTAAATGTCAGTTTGATCAGAAGAGAACAGAATTCATGGAAAAGGAAATGCTTGGAAAGTGCTCTAATCTCGAAGCTTTCAGGAGTAAATCTTAAACCAGGACCATACGTTATAACACCAATCATTGCAAAGAAAATATGTGAGAAAAAATACACAAACAAAACAAACAGAACGCTGATCAACTTGGAGTTAGCTGTTTTATTTATTTATTTATTTTTTTTTTGACTACAGTGGCTTATATATAGTCATCTGCAGACAGATCTGTTTTGCTGTATCACAGCTCATCAGTACGGTTAGACATCCGATTGCTTTTCACCCATGATTGAAACCCGACCAAATTGGCTATCAGTTGGCAATTCTACCCCTGAGCTATGAGCCCTCGGTAGGAGGAGGCAGACTTTTAGCGTATGATGTATCATACGCCAGTAGTTAGTACTCTAATACATTACTGAATGAGCAATGCATAGATGCTAGAGTAGCTACTGTTTTTTTTTCAAAGTCTACCATTCTTCCAGAGTGCTCAATCAGGTTGTGAGAGCCTAATATATATATATATATATAATTATAAAACGCACATATAGCTTACAAACAGAAATATGTAAAAACATGCAACAATGACCCAGAAAAAATAAACTGTCATGTGGCAAAACATACAAACACACAAACAGAAAGGTCAAACCAATAAAATGAAGTCAATACTGCAAAAGATCCCACCCCAATTAAACACTCATTTAAATAACTACACATAAAAAAAAGGAAAAAATAAATAAAAAGTAAAATCAACCAATTACAAGACCATTCAATTCACATTATGTTCTATATAAACAAGAAAAACCAGGAGAACATCATAACACTGTCTTTATGAAACTTCAAAGGCGGCATGAATCTGCTCAGTTAAAAAGACAAACTTTGTACTTATCAATGCTCTATCTGCACCCTAATATCAAGTACTTTGATAAAATGTATTTTGGCTAGCAGGGTTTTTTTTTTTTTTTTTTTTTTTTTATCAGCAAATCCACTGAAAATATAACTACACTTAACGTTATCACACAAATAAATTTTAAAAAGTGACTTGGTGGTAAATCCTGAAGGATCCTATTAATATTAGACAACACTCATCCACTCAATGTAATTAATTTATTTACAGAGCCAATATTTATTATATATATAAAAATTCACAATTTCATATTTAGGTTGGCCATTTCGATGGGTTATTTTTAAACACCCATTTTGTCAGCAAGACCAAAACAGGAAAATAAATTTAACTTGTTTGTTTGTGTATAAGGGTAGGTTGGTAGGGAAGAAGATAGACAGATCATTGCTACTGGAAAATGTTAGACGTAGCCAGTGGATGATGACAATAAGAGATACAATAATTTAAAATGAAAATAAAATAGAAGGAAAAGTTAAAACCTGTTGTTAAATCTGAATCCTCGAAAACAAGTAGATGTAGAAAAAGGAAATTTATTTGATTCGACCCCTCCATTCTTTAGATTAACATTAACATTGGTAAATATTTTCTAAAATTTGTTAGTGAACATTTTTATACCAATAACCTCTTATGCATAATTTTTAATAAAAATACTATTAAAATTAGTTATTCTTGCACACATAACACAGATAATATCATTGTGACGTTACTCTCTCTCGGGTCGATCTTCAAATTGATTGACTCTTTTTTTTTTTCTGATTGTTTAATTTTCAAAAATGGTATTATTTTTTTTTTTTTGTGCATACAGCGTTGGATGAATTTTAAAATATACTTGTGTCAATTAAGATTTCAGTTAGCTCTTTTAGTCGTCCTTTCATCAAAGGTTGATTTTATTTTTCCTTTGAAGTTGTAAGAACCTGAATTTTAGTTAAGGGTAGTTTTTGGCTTTCTAACACTCTCTCTTTTGTATATTTTGGATATGTCTTATGGTCACTGAAGCTACCTGCCAACTGAATTAATAACAACTGATCAAAGAGTGAAAAGGAGTTCACCATGATGAATTTTTAGTTTCACTCAACTCTGTTAATATTTTGATGGCAGCAGATTTTGTCTCTAGTAAGCTTGACTCTTTTTCTGATTGTTTAATTTTCAAAAATTATTTTTTTTTTGTATATAGCCTTGAATAAACTTTTAAAATATACTTGTGTCAGTAAAGATTTCAGTTAGTCTTATTGGCAGCAAAGGTTGATTTTATGCTTTTATTTTCCTTTGAATTTCTAAGGAAAAATATCTTAAAATTTTCATGTAGTGACTATTAAGGGATCTCATGATTTTAACCAAGTTAAAACTTAGTATTTTTTTAAAAAAATTGGAGTAGATACTCCTCTCTCTTTTGAGTTATGACATCACACAGTAAGAATTAAAACTAAACAAAAATCACTTAACCTGTTAACATCTCATTCTCAAACATTCATAGTATCCGTACCAATTTTTGCAGTGTTGAATCCTTCCTCCAAGTAAACTCACCTGACATCTTAGCTCTCTGTGAAACTAACCTTGAACCTTCTATTCCTTCCTCTGATTTCTATATTCCTGGTTACCTTCCCCTCTTTAGGAAGGACTCCAATGTCCATTTGCATGGAATTGGCGTTTATGTCAGTGAGCCTCTCCCTCTAGTTAGGGTGATTTCTCTTGAATCTCCAGATCATCCCTACATGTGCCTGTGTTTCTGTCTCTCTACTAAGCTTGATTAGTTATCTTTTCTTTTTCTACCGCTCCCCTTCATCTCCTGACTGTTCTGTATTTGACAGCATCTCGAACAATATAGATAAGGCTGTTTCCTCTTATCCGATCGCTCATATATTTGTGTTTGAGCCCATCAAACCAAGCGTCTGGAAAACTCTCACAGATCTTGCTGGTGATACCATGAACTTTTCAATCGCTCAATTCCTTATGCAAGTGGTGGATTTCCCCATGCGTTTCTCTAATAACCCTAATAGACTTGATTCACTGTTGATGCATTTCATTTCTATCCCTTACTCTTGTCATGTCATGCAGCTTCGCCCTCTTGGAAATACTGATAATGCTGTGGTTTCTGTTAATATCTCCTTTTACTTCCCCTCCTCCAGGAATCTTAGTCTTCCTGTTGAAGACTGTGCATCCGAGGTCTCTTCTTGGGTTAAAGCTGGCATCAATGCTTTCATCCCAGCCAGGAAGTTACGACTTGAACCCCATTCGTTCCTTTGGTTCTCATCTGCTTGCTCAGCTGCTATTGCCCACAGGAATTACCTCTTCTGGCTTTATTGAAGCCACACATTTGACCATAATAGGCACCTTTTTGACTCTGCTTGTAATGAGTGCAAGAGGATACTAAATAATGCTAAGCTATTTTCTGAAAGAATGAAACAGTGTATAGCATCCTGCAAGTTCGGCTCTAAAAACTACTGGTGGCTTTGTAAAAATGTGTTAAACAGCAGAAAGCTCTCAATCTCCCTTTTAATCAATAAATTTGAGGTCCTTACATCTTCAGCAGACAAGGCCGAGTGCTTTTCTTGCAGATTCTCCACCAACACAACATTTGATTCGTCTGGGGTATCCACACCTGACTCCCCACCTAAAATTGAGGCTCAACTGAGTGACATTCACATGACCCTCTCGCTGGTCTCTAACATGATTTCAAAGTTTGACCACCATAAGGCGAGTGGAGGTGACAGAATCCCAATCCCAATCATTGTCCTGAAGAAATGTGCCCCTGGATTCTCCTTTGTCCTCTCTGAACTCTCCAACTACTCTTGTTTTTTGCTTTTCTGCCTGCTGGAAGTCCTCCTCTGTGGCTCTTGTAGAACCCACTGGAGATCCCTCAGACCTCTCTAATTATCGGCCTATTAGCCTCCTACTGTTTTTGGTAAAGTGTTTGAGGCTAATATCAATACGGAAGTGGTTCAACATCTCACAGCCCACGGCCTCTTCAATAAATAGTATGGTTTCCGCTTTATCAGGTCTACTGTTGATATGCTAACAATTATCACAGAGTATATGCCAGGGTCTCGATAAGAATGAAGCTCGAGCTGTTGCTTGGATATCTCCAAAGCAATCGACAGTCTGGCATGCTGGCTTTCTATGCAAACTACAAGGTATGGTGTAACTGGATGCTTGTTTGATCTAATCTTGTCGTTCCTTTCAAATCGCATAATGAAGATAGAATGGGCATGCTTTCAAATACTATCATGAATGTCGATGTCCTTCAAGGCTCTGTTTTAGGTTTTAGGTTTTTCTGATCTTCATTAATGATCTCCCTGATGTAATCAGATCCCCAAGTAGGTATCTATGCTTAAACCACCATTTGCTCCCGCCTCGATAAGGAATCTGCTGAGATTGACAAAGCAAACCTCACTGCTGATCTTGAAAAGGACCTCCAATGTGTGGTGGACTAGGATAAGAAATGGCTTGTAAATTTTAATGCTTCTAAACCGAAGCTGCTATCCTTTAACCACCATAGCCAATCGCTCCTACTCCTCATTAGCATAGATCAGGTGCGTCTCCCTGAAAGCAAAACACTGTGCTTCCTTAGCCTAACTCTCTCAACCAACCTCAAGTGGAATGACTACATTGAATCCACACAGAAATTTGCTGCTAGGAAAGTCGGTTCACTGTGTAGAGCCAGGCAGTTTTTCTCGCCTTAATTCATCTTGCACATATATAAATCTGCTATCACATCTGATCAAGTGACTCTGCTATTCATCTCAGGGTTCTTGATAAAATCCAATGGAGAATCTGTAATCAATCCCAACCTGGTAGCTGAACTCCAGTCACTTTCTCATCGACATAATGTGGCTTCCCTCTGTCTTTTCTACATATACTTTCACGGCTTCTGCTCCAATGATCTTAGCTCCCTGGTGCCCCTCTGCATGAATTTACTTGAGCTTCTAGACTAGCAACTTCCACCCTTTACAGTGAAACCAATCAAATTTAACTACAACTTCTATTCTCATACTTCCCGCTTGTGGAATTCTCTTTCATATACTTGCTTTTCTGACACCTACAATGTCCAAGAATCTAAATACAATACATCTCTCACCTTGACTCGCATTCTTTCCCTGACAACCCTTGTATCATGTTCTCCTTTTTCACTCTACTCTCATGCAACTCTCTTCACACCAGTGTTCTCATCCTTCTCTTATTCATTCTCTGACAGCCCCTGTAACTTGTTCTTCTTTCTCATCACTCTCCTCTTATGTCATCTCCTGCACACCAGTGGTAGTACTGCTTTGTTTGAGGTAAAATGATTATAAAAAAATTCCTGCTGTTTGATCGATAAATTGATCACTTTGATCTAAGTCCTATTTTATCCTATTTTGATCATACGACAGGCAAAGCTGACTGACCCTCAGGAACTGCTGTAAATGAATTGTTCAGGCTGAGCAAATCACAGGAAGAGAAAAAATATCTTCATAAAATTCCAAGTTTTATATCTGTTCTTTCAGTACAACAGTCAAATTCTATCTATTTTCATGCAGATAACTATCGTCCCAATTCACGTCTTAACTTAAAATATAACACTTTGGCTGGTTCTGTTGAACCTGGCACAGGGTTCGAGTTGAAATTCTTCTTAGGCAGGTGGTCACGTGATGTCAGGCGACATGGTCTCTTGTTTTTGGTCAATTTCTCTTCAACTCTCTTTGACTGCTTCAGGCTCTAGACTTCCACCCAAAACTGGTGTGGGGAATGATTGGTTTGGGGAAATTGGTGATTTTCCTCATCTTGATAGTCTCTTTCGTTGTCTGGCTTTTAAAGATTATCTTTTTCCAATTTGGGTTTTTTTTTTTTTTTTTCGTGAGTAAGTCATAGTTATCAATCTTCCCAATTAATTTCTTCTTCCTTCATTGGTATCTCACACCGACACTCTTCAAGGAGTGTTAACAATTTCTCTGCCTTCCCTAGTTTTCCACCTCTGCTCACCACCACCACAGTCATCCTTTGAATAGGATTGAAAATTCATTTGCACTCATTAAGTTTTATTATTTCATATTTCTCCTATGTAAGGAAAATTTTGTTTCTTACTTGGATATTTGCCAAATGACTTCCTTGATTTTTTTTTTTTTTTTTTTTTTTTTTTTTTGTCAGGGTCATTTCATTCATTTCTTAATTAACAAAGAAATTCTTATACTCTAACCTTGTCTACAGTGCAATTCCGTTTGTTGTCTACTCGGCTGGTCATTAAGTAATTGTTTATCATTCTCATTTTGCTTCTCTATTCGGTCCTGTTTTGATAATATGTACTTGAAAACAGAATCATTAATCAGCTGTCCAACTCAGCACAGGGTTTTTTCCACAATCTGCCTTGGTCCATGGGAAATTTCTTTAGGTTTTATAGATTTCACTTTTTCAAAAAAAAAAATCTTCATTCAGTTTATCGGTACGTTTTTTTTATATCCATCTTTAACCTTTCGGTGCCGAATAATGTTACATCATTAATTCCCACAATACACTGTTTTTAAAGAATTTAGATAGACCTAATATTAAAACTCATGGAAGCTAAATGTATGTCTACCTAAGTGATCTAACAAGCCAACATCTTTCCCCAAAATTTGCATTGGAATTTCGGCGGGGGAATTTAAACAACGTTACTACTCCCATAAACACTCGTTTTCTAACCTCAATGTAAAATTTCAAACTTCTCTCTCCCAAAAATTTTGGGAAATGAAAGAGGAGTGAATTGGGTGTTCATATTTTCGGCCTGCACCTACAATAACCTTCACGATAGATGCAATCCATATTTAGTTGACAAAATTAAAATATCTTAAGAAAAATTTGCTTTTGAATTTAAGAAACGAGTTTATATGAAAGTGCAGACATAAGTTAAAATTTATGTTCAAACTTAATAATTAATCTAAAATTAATATTTTTTAAAAATAGATTATTCATTTCTTCTTATTAGCCGTATAATTAAATTAAATGTTATAATAACCTCCCGTTCTTAAATCTTTATTACTTCTGTAACTCTGTTTCTGATGCCGAGACAGGGGAAAGAGAAGAAGAGATAATAATTGATTTTTTTCTTTTTTCGCCCACTAGGAGCTAGATGAAGACGACCTAAGATAAATAGAATTACGGCCACCGAAAACGAATAACTTGATAAATTTTTATGACTCTCAAGTGCTGGCTACAAGTTTGGATAAAGATTCTTGTCAAAATTCAGGATAACACTTCTCGCGAAAAGTGAGTCTCTCGGTTATTGTTAAAATTTAACGACCGTTGATAAAATGACAGCTATCTAAAGATTTGATTTGAAACAAACTTTTCCTTTTCATGTGAATTGTTGGAAGAATTTTATGACTCTTAGGGACAAGCCACCTTCCTAGTCAGAGAGACGGAATTCCCAGAATGATAATTAAAAAGAGAAATATGATGTTTTTTTTTTTTTTTCGACCAAAGATAATTTCTTACGGTGGTTGCATACAAAGCGAGAAAGCCTGTGTGAAAAACAAACGACCACACACTGAAGGTTCGATGGGAAAGAAATTTTGGGGCAGTAATTAAAATTTGCCCGTTCGAGCAGTGGTAAGAAGCACTCACGCAGGAGACGGAGACGAGGTTAATCGGATGACCAAAAGGGGGATCTCTTATTGGTCATAAGAAAATGCTAAACGTACCTAGAGTGCGGCACAAACACCTCCACTGAATGCCAGGCTCAATAAAAGCAAGAGTCGGCGGATTTTCAGATAATAGTTGGTTCGATAGTTAGTTAACACGAGAGACATGTTGTCACGTGACGGCCTGTTTTAGAAGACTCTCCGACTTTAGCCTAGTGCCAGACAAACCAACTTAGATAAAGTATTACATCATATAGTAGCTGTAGATTGAAATTATAGTTGTCAGCATGGAAGAGTGATAAACTCTTAAATACTGTACCAAACAACGTGTGTATATATATATATATATATATATATATATATATATATATATATATAACACCTTATTCTTAATTTCGCAAAGATCTGTTTTTTTATTTTATTTTATCCTGCCTCCTAGCTATGTATGGATCATCGATGCAGCGGATTTCGGCGACTTTTAACCCAAACCGGCTTTGTGATCAATCGAGTTTGGAACGAAGTGATCGACTACTGATCGTCCGCGGAGATTTGGGGCGTTGATGTGGGAGTTCACACTTCTAGATACATCATTTTAGTTTTTAACTTAATTTGCGTTTAACCAGTTTGTTTTGGTATTAACATTATGCGTGACCCTTTAACAATGACCTTAAAAAACCGTAATTTCGTCTGACCTGTTTCTTCTTTTTTTATTTTTTTTTCTATTTCTATTTTTAGCTTATTTTTATTTTCTTGTATCTCTTTTCGTTAGTTTCATCCACTGGCTGTGTCTAACATATTCTGGTAGCAATGATCTGTCTCTTCTTCCCTACCCACTCTTATTTCCGTGTTTTTTTTTTGTTTTTTTTTTAAACACACACAAACAAATAATCAAAATTTTATTTCTCCATAATGTTTTGGTCTCGCTGACGAGATGGGTGTTTGAAAATACCTGTCGAGATGGCCATTCTAAATATTGAAATATTGAATTTTTATATAAAATAAATATTGACTCTGTAAACAAATTTAATTACATTGAACCCTCTAGTTGGATCAGTGTTATGAATTATGATTTTTTATATATAATTAATTAATTTATTATCTGTCCTTTGTAGTTCTTAATAATTTTGTGTTTTTGTTATCTCACTTAAACCTTGTTTTGCCATGCATTTACTAAAGCTCACTAGGTAGGTTATGCGCTATTTCCATCTATCCTGTGAGTATCAAATTTTCCAAGCCTCTTTTCCTCAATACGTGCCCTAGAAATTTCAATTGTCTCTTTCTGATGGTAAGTATGTTTTTTCTGTTTCCATTTTCTGTAAAACTTTATTGTTTCGCATGCTTTTTCAGCATGACAAAAAGTAGAACTGGTGTTTATATGATTTTAGTTAAAAGAGTAAACTTTCCTCTTCTCGTTAAACGCATGGAGAGTCATGAAATATGGTGCCATACGCAAGAGGATTTATTATTGTTTTAAAAAAAAGATTTAACGGATATTCATACCAGTTAGTTAAATGCCATATGTTATACACGCTTGGGTGATCATGTTTTGAAATATACATGACTGGGCAAAACATTTTCCCGTGGTAGGTTGCCAGTTTTTCTGCGGTAGACTGGTTGTCAACTAAGGCTATAGAACCCAATCTGCCTTGCTATCTAACCATAGCTGGTGGGGAGAAGATACGGTTTCACATTTTTCTTAAGGGTATTCACGCGTAAGTGAACGCAACGAATTCAACTGGAATTCGAACAATGCTCTCTGATTTCTCGTTCCGAGCCGCTATCCACTGCACCACAACGCGCATGCCGACCTGATTATTTGAGAAATCTTATAACAAAAACATGCCTTCACAGTGAAAGTGATAAATAAAAATCCATTACTTCTTTAGAAATTGCTTTGTTTACGTTTGAATACGAAACTGAGCAAATAGGAAGTTTCGAGAATCTTGGAAGGATCTGCGCTTTAAGGGCATTATTCGGCCTTGCTTGATCGACGAAGCTTAATGTCGCTGAGGCGACCTAAAGCACGTGGAATCAATATGTACATAGATTTAAACGGTGCTTTGTTATGGAGTAATGGATAGCCCGCTGGTCTTACAGTAAGACCATTATGGAAATGAATCCTGTCTACACCGGCACAATTGTTGTCGATATGAACGTGTTGGTCATGATTAATGAGAGTGCAGAGGAGTAATACACACAGTTTGTGTACTGTATTTTTCGGCTAGAAAAAGAAAATATAATTTTAGGTTTCTGTACTCTAAAATGATGGACTTAAAAAAGGCTTGAATTCCATCCACACGAGAATAATGGCTGTGAGTAACACTTAGATTCACACTTTTCGTAACTTTCCAACCAAAGTGATCTTGATATTCGATCAGTCAGTCAGTTAAGTGCCATACGTGATACACGCTTGGGCGATCATGCCTTGAAAGAGACATGACTGACTGGGCAAAAGATTATCCCGCAATAGGTTGCCATTGCTTTCTGCGGTAGACTGGTTGCCGACCAAGGCTATAGAACCCAATCTGTCCTGTTATTTAACCCATAACTGGAAGGAATAGACGGATTAATACCTTTCCCAAGGGTATTTGCGCGTAAGTGAATGCAATGAATTCAGCTGGAATTCGAACCCGGCTCCTCGATTTCTCGTTCCGAGTCGATATCCAATGCACCACAAATTGGATATCTATCATTAAAATATCTGTGCACTGTATAAAATCTTTTCAACAAAACAAAAGCAAATATACGTTTGATTTAAATTTTATGAATTTATTCCATGAAATCAGAAATAAGTCTGTTTGCGGAAAGCATTCTTTATTTCGTTAACAGCCTCCAAATCGAAATTAATACCAAAAAGTCTTATTTACTGAGACAAGGTGTCCTCGAACAGACGATGACATTATTTGAAATGTGGATATCTCAATAACTACATGTTCCAGGCAAACGAAATTAAACCAGCTTCATGTTGAGCAATATAAAAATTATTTATCAAAATCCGAACAAGATATTCAAAGGGATGTAGATTTTATAACCGATTTTACGAAACTTCACAAACGGTTACTATGCGCATCATGTGTGACACAACACACACCTAGTCAGTAGTCCAGCTTCTGCCAAACACGCTGTAGCATGTCTTGCGTAACATTCTCCAGCACCTCAGTGATTCTTTGCTGGTAAGCCGATCCATCTTCCCGGTAGATTCTCATTGAGACAAGTCCACACAGTCAACTTAGTTTTTACACATTTTGTTAAACTTTGAGATCATTTGATCATGAATTGGCTGTTATTTCGACTATAAAATTATGCTAATTATTTTGGGACACCCTGTATAGTGGAGATGATAACTCTCTAATGTGCTTAATGTCTACTTCAGTAAAATGGAAAACCTATTTTGTTTCATATAAGGAAGCATATTGTTACGTCGGGTAACAGAATTATGTGAAATAATACAAAACAACGTAATAGTATAAAAGTAGGTGTATTGAAAGGAAATAGAAGTATTTACAAGAGGTGAGGATTAGTAGAATACAGAACAAGGTCTTCAGTATACAGTATCGTCGTAGAGACGTGATAGATTGACTAGTAGAACACTTCCGGTGCAATACCGGAAATACCCGACTGACTCGCTTATTCGACTTCCTTACTCGAGGTATAATCACTCCTATTTTATATAGTGATTCGAATAGTCCATTTTTGTGGAAAGGTGGAGAGCGCCCCAACAAATACAATCCAGAATTTTCACCTAATAGCACCCCCCAACTCAGTCTAAAGAAAGAAAATGAAAACCGATTTGAGCCTCAAAAAGGATCTAAAATCCTATCAAAGGAACATTTGGCGGGTGGACACCATCTTCATCTGAGTTCAAATGCTCATCAAAAAGCAACTTCCCATCTCCAAAAACATCAGACTCAACCAGGCTTGCTAACACTGTCACTGAAGTAAGTTAGAACTTTTCTTTTTCATACCAAGATTTCCGGGACATGGGTTTGGAGAATCTAATACTCATAGGACAGATAGAGGGAAAGAGAGACAGGAGAAGGCAACGTGAGACATATTTGATGGGCTTGAGCAAATCGATGGCAGAGCAGGGTTTGGGATGGGTAACAAATGAAAGGGTGTTAAGAGCTGCAAAGAATAGGAAAATGTGGAGGGCCATGAAAGAAAGAAAGGGAATATAGAGAGTGTTCCCTAAAAACTGACATAATTTAAAATGTAAATATCTGAGTAACTACATACCCTAAGAAAACAAACTTAAGTAGGCTTCACGGTGAACAGTAAAAGATCTATTTATCAAAATTCAAACAAGTGAGGTCACTGATGCCTCCTCTACAGGAATTTACTTGTGCAACCAGACCGGCAACAAGCTCCCACTCTTTTACTGTTAAATCAACCAAATGCAGACGACAATTCTACTCTACCAGCTTCTTTTATCGCACTTCCCGCCTGTGGAACTCCCTTCCGTATACTTGTTTTTCTGACAGCTACAACGTTCAGGAATTTAAATGTAATGTCAATTCCCATCTCTTATCCACTTGACTTCAGTCCTTTCTACATCACCCCGTATATCTTGTTATTTTCCTTTCTCTCTACCTTCGCAACTGTTTTCACACCTGTACTCCCATCCTTCTCTTGCCCTTTCTCTGACACCCCCTATAACTGGTTTGTCTTTCTCTTCACTCTCCTCCTGTCTAAAACTTTATCTCTCTTATGTTGCTCCTTGCACATTAGGTGCCTTACCGCTATGCTTGAGGTAAATAATAAAAGAAAAAAAAAGATATTAAAAGGGATTTAAATTTTATAACTAATTTTACAAAGCGTCACAAATGTTCAATATGCACACTGACTGAAGTACCCACTGTGTCAAGAGGGTAGCTCCTGCCAAATACGTTGTAGCATCTCTTGCATAACATTCTCCAGAGTGCAGTCTTTTATTTAACTCACAGTTGCATGAAAATAGTTTAATGCTTTTTTGCATGTGTGAGTGAGAAGTGAGCAAAACAGGTTTTCTCAGAATTTGAACACGACACGCTGATTTTGCTTTTCTGCAAGACAATACCTGCGCAGCCAAAAGCTGTCTAACTGAGCAGAGTCGCACTATTCACATTGTGACTCAATTAAGTAGCAACCACTGTACGAGATCTGACAAAAAATGATCAGGACTGGTGCTATAAAAAGAAAAATACGACACATACCACTTCGGCATTTAATCTCCTTCGAAGTAGTCCTCTTTTGAAGCAGCACAATTTATCCAGTATTGTTTCCATTGATGGAAGCATTCTTGGAGCTCATTTTGGGGGAATAGAGAGCAGCTGACTCATCGCATTCTCTTGGATTTTCTCGACGTCTTGACACTTTGTTTCTTTCAAGTGAGGTTTTGTTTTTTGAAGAGGAAAAATGGCAAGGGACAAAATCTGGGAAAATGGAGGTTGTTGGACGTGAGAAATGTTGCTTTTATCCAAAAATTACTCCACAAGTCATAGTCACTGATGAAACCTCTGTGGTGTGCTGAGACGACCACACTCTACTCACCTTCCTTCCAAGCATTTTTCAGTTGCTTGTAAGGTCATGTCCCCCAGCTGTAAAAAATGAACAACATACAGTGAGCATTTCAGATCAAAATACTTGTGTCATGCAATGAACATATTGGTCCACCCCGATACGAGGTCTGATCCGAAAAGTATCAGAACTAGTGCTATAAGAAAAAACTACAGCACATACCACTTCGGCATTTAATCTCCTTCGAAGTCCACTTCTGAAGCCACACACTTTATCCAGCGTCGTTTCCATTAATTGAGACATTATCGGAACTCCATTTTTAGGATAGCAAGCATCCCCCTTGTTGCATTCTCTTGATTTTCCTCACCGTTTTGAAATCCATCCACGCAAACTCCTTTAGTAGGTGATCAGAGCCTTCCACAACTTCCCGTCTTTTGTTGTTCTAAGTAACTTTTGATCCTCAAGTACATTCCAATTGTAACCGTTAAAATAAACCCACAGCCTGCAAACCTCAACATATAGTTTGTTTTCACTTGGCGTCAAAAGTTTTAATTTATTCATTTATTCTTGAATTTTCTTTCGGTCAAGTGAATGACCGCTTCAAAAACATAACTCACAGACTTTATAGCTGATCATAACCCACGAAAATTTAAAACTCAGATAAAATCTCACACTATCCTTTTTGATGTGGGTGTCGCATTCATAGAGTCACACCGTGCGTATTAAATTCGCAAAGCCTTCTTTCTTTAACATGCATCCCAAAATTTAAACTTGTAAGTATTAATTTTCTTATAGTTCTTATTTTCTTTCATTTTTTTTCTTTGCTCATATCTTGTCTTCATGTTATTCTCAGCGTTTGTTGATATAAATACTGCTCTGATGGATTGTGAACAAGTTCACCATTGACAGAATTCGGTCAAGAACTGCTACTTTTGACTCCCGCCTGAATTCTTTCTTGAACATTGCAATCTTAAATTCTTCTAGTTAAGGATCAACCATTATCTATCCTCTATATTTTCATGTTCGCTTCTTATCACTTTTCTTTCATTCCTGTAACCTAATTTGTGAATCACTACGATATTTAAGATCCTCACGATTTAAAAGGAATTAAATAATGGACGGCATTTCGTGTGTGATACTCTGCTCAAATGCGACAAAAACGACTCATCTTTGACAGGAACGATCACAGGCGATGAAAAATGTACTGTTTACAACAAGGTAGAGCGAAAAAGACAAAAATTGTCCAAAATTTGGGTATTTTTTTTACTACGCTGGTCCTTGATCCAGTCTTTCGGCTCACATGATCCATCTTTAGAGGTGTATGGGCATTAACACAGTGGTATTCATCATCACAAATGATGTTCTATCATGTTGACGTAAAAGATTGCTATGCGACGATAACGGTCGCGGAATAGCAGACGCAGGTTGTAGATTAGTGATGCGGTTCTATGGCATCATTGTGAGAAACCGAAATATTAACAACAGAACCATATGTCTAGAGATGCAATGTAATGTGTTGTGACTAGTTTTATTGAGTGTGTGTTGCCTTGCTTTAATGTAGATGGCCACCAATATCTGAAGGTTCTTTTTACTGTGTTTATGTGTGAGTATTGTTGTGTTATCGACTAATATCTGTCGAATATTACCTACATGGCTATGTTTTTCTAAGTTCGATGTGCTATGCCACTTCTTCCGGATGTCATGTAGTTATCTCTTTTGCTAGGGATCATCGTGGCCAATTTGTTGAGGCAAAACTTAACGCAAATCTTCGTCACCAATTTGTTGTGGGGTTGATGTGGCGAAAATTCGCTGCAAAGTTGTAGTGACCGGTTTGGCCGGAAGTAAGACACGAAACACAGAAGGTAGGTTCAAAACAGTGTATTAGTATAACAAGAACATAGATACAAAGTAAAGTGTTAGTAAATAGAAATAGGTAAGTCTGAACGGTACAGTTACGCTGCTTATTGCCTGACTAATAGCTGGCTTTAACTGCCTCCTAGCTGCCGTCCAGCAGGTAAATATATATTATATTTTATATTATATTATATATTATATTATTATAGTAAAAGGAAGAGTCTATTCATCGTAGGAGGGCACTATGACACTTTTTAACTCAACTCCCTAAGTCATAAGTCCAGTGTATGAAATTTTGGGATTTATAAACCGAATGTCTCAGTAAACATTTTTGCGGCACCCAACCCCGACCAGTCGCTGTTGGTTTCGATCCAGATAGCTGGTCGTAAATTGACTCTGTCACGGTGATCTACCTTGTCCCACGTTGTGTTGGTTAATCACAAGGTAGTCACGTGAGTTCTCCAATAGCTGTCTCTCTGCCGAACTAAACCAAACCGGGAAGCGTGCACACAATTGAGTTATAAAAGAAAGAAAAAATATAGCACCAAGTGGATCGACGTCCGAAGTGTTGCAAAATAATGTCTTTATATACAGAATATACACAATAGTCTCTTGGATAATTCCCAATCCCTGCTTCTATCAAACTGGTAGCGGAACGGAAGTTTCTTAAGTAAATCGAATTGTTCTCCTAAGCAATAACGAGAAATCTGGCTGACAGCAGCTAGCTGCTCCGAACAGAGTTCTAAGTTCGTTGTAAGTCTAGTCAACTTGTTGCTTGTTTTGTGGAATGTTATGGAAATTGCCGAAGTGTTGGATTACTCTCTTCATTTGGCAGTTTCAAACTTTGTCTGCAAATTCTCTTCTTGTCTGTCTCTTCACTCTGGTTGGTTGTTTGGCGACAGGCTTCACTACGGTCGGCACCCAACGGCATGGCAATCATCTCTCTGTCTCTTTACTTCTTCAGCTGGGAACTGTCTTTGGCAGGCGGCGATTTTCTATGGTTGGCACCCAACTGTGTGTGATCTGGCGACTCGTCTGCAGCCACTTTCCCATCGTCGAAATGTGGCCTCCCTCTGTCTCTTCTATAAATACTGTCATGGCTTCTGCTCGGATGAGCTTAAGTCACTGATGCCTCCTCAACAGGTGTTTACCCGTTCAACCAGACTGGCAACTGGGTCCCACCCATTCACAGTCAGGTTAGCCAAACGCAGACGACAATTCTACTCCTGCAGCTTCCTCTCTCGCACTTCCCGCCTGTGGAACTCACTCCCGTATTCTTGCTTTCCTGACGGCTACGACCTCCAGAAATTTAAAAGCAAAGTTAATACTCACCTACTAACCACTGGACTCTAGCTCTCTCCCCTCCCCTGTATAATCTTCACGTTCTCTCCGCCCATTGCACCTGCTTTCTCAGCTTTCTATTGTTCCTTTCTAACTAGCTTGTACTCCTCACTCTTTTCTAATTAATCTTTCTACATTTATGTAACCCCCTGCACATCAGTGGCGTTTCTGCCTTGCTCGGGGTGAAATGATTAAAAAAAAAAAAAAAATTATCTCTTTGTCATTACGTCTCTGGATCGGGAGCTCGAACTCTCTGCCACTCGAGCTGCAACTTAACTCCAACTGCAACTTTGTCTGCAAAATCAATTCTTGCCTGTCTTTAACTCTGGTTGTCCGACATCAGGCCTCTCTACGGTTGGCGCCCAACATCACGGCGCATATCTTCGTCGTTACATCTCTGGGCTGGGAGATGGAAGTTTCTTTGAACCGCCGCTGGAACTCGTCTCCGGAACTGGTTTTGGTCCCTCGGGACACTGTATTTATGCCCATGCCATGGTGTGGGGCCGACGGCCGCTTGGTGTCTAACCCCTCGTCTCGGCGACTAATAGAATGCCGAGGTTAGCTGCTACTCGTTGTTGTCTCTGGTTTACCCAATGGGATTAATCTGCTTTCTATGACGTCAATTGTTGGTCGTCTCCCACTTTCGGCGCTTGTTTACAGGACCAATAGAATTCTTCTCCGTCTTATGACGTCATCTTTTCATACCCCTTTTTATCCGCTACACACACAAAGACCAATCTTCGGTAGTTTCCGTAAAGCTTCGGTGAAAAGCTCGATTAAGACATTTTGAATCGTCACAACTTGAAAACTCCGTTTCGAGTGACAGACGTTATCTACCAAAAGCTGGAATTAATGTTAAGAAGACAAACACGACTCTTAGACGAAACTTTCGCTCCGTTGTAAAGATAAGAAATTGATGACTGATCGACTCTTTTTGTTTTGTTTTTTTTTTTTTTTGTTTATATATAAAGACTTTTTTCGCAACTTATTCAGGCGTCATTTAATTTACTTTTGGTGCCGTTTTCATTAACCCAATTGGGTATAAAACAAGGATGTGTCTTCTCACCGGACTTTATCAACCTATGCAGCAATTCTGAGAGAATTAGAAATCCTACTAGAATTCTCTTATTGGCGACCACAATCTTAAGAACATTCAATCAGCCAGTTAAGTGCCATACGTGATACACGCTTGGACGATCATGTCTCGAAAGAGACATGACTGACTGGGCAGAAGATTATCCTGCAGTAGGTTGCTATTACTTTCTGTAGTAGACTGGTTGCCAACCAATGCTATAGAATCCAATCTATCCTATTATTTGACCCAAAACTGGAGGAAAGAGACAAATCAATACCTTTCCCAAGGGTATTTGCGCGTAAGTGAATGCAAGGATATTCGATTGGAATTCGAACTCGGCTCCCCGATTTCTCGTTCCGAGCCGATATCCACAGCACCACAACGCAAATCTTAAGAGCATTAAATATGCACAAAGACAATGTTGATAGCAGACATAGAAAGGAAACTACAAAAAAAGAAAAGACTAAACATCAAGATAACAATTTACATTGCATTGAAGTGAGAAGTGCAAGAAAAGAAACTATTAACATAGAATTTACAGAAAGAGAACAGTTGAAATTTGTAAAGCACATAAAGAGGAAAGACGGCTTAGACAGTTTGACACTCACAGGACAAATTGAAGGCAAGAGATACAGAGAAAAGCAGCATACGACATACCTAACAAGCTTGTGCAAATAAATGGCAGAACAGGATTTAGGAGGGATAACCAAAAAACAACGTTTGCTCAGAGCTACAAAGAACTATGGGGAGCCATGATGGCTCACATCCTACAGGAACATGGTACAAAGAACTATGGGAAGCCATGATGGCTCACATCCTGAAGGAACATGGTACAAAGAACTATGGGAAGCCATGATGGCTCACATCCTGAAGGAACATGGTACAAAGAACTATGGGAAGCCATGATGGCTCACATCCTGAAGGAACATGGTACAAAGAACTATGGGAAGCCATGATGACTCACATCCTGAAGGAACATGGTACAAAGAACTATGGGAAGCCATGATGACTCACATCCTGAAGGAACATGGTACAAAGAATAAGAAACATAATCACCATTATTATTATTATTTAGGGCTTGACTTCAAGTTTGTCCTAACAAAGGCTAGATCCCGTCGTGTATCACTTCTGTCAGAGACTACAGCAATGGCTGAGACATGGCCAACGAATAAAGAACAGCCGCCTACCAATGAATATCATATTGACGGACTGGTCAAAGAACACCGCCTAACTCAGGATATCGCTTCAAGAATGTTTGACAGCATGGCCTGAAACTCATAGACATTAACCCAAACGGACCGTCCGAACAATTTTCTCCGGCGGCCGTTCTCCACGCTGTGATGTTTGCCGGGAGTTTGTTGAAAATGTCGGAGCCTCAAGCTGGGGGTACAAGATTAAACTATAAGGAACGAACTTCCACGACTTGGATGAGTTGAAAGGATGCTTTATTTCTTTTAGAGTTAGCCTTTTCGGTTGGGGCAGGCAAATGTGACACACAGCTCTAACTCTAATTAATGGAGATCAACAAATCCGAACTAACCGAAACAAGACGAACGGAGATTCTTACTTCAAGCACACGCCCGGCGGAACTAACTTGAAACTCACTAACTTCTATTTATTTAAAATGAATCCGGAAATTCGGAAATCCGGAAATTCTTTAGACCACCGGTGATAAACATTGGCGACTGTAAGTCTGAAATTTCAGTTATCTTTTTTTTTATCTTAATAAAACTTCCGCCGGAAAATTCTTAATGTGTGGTCAAGATACAGTAAAAGACAGCCTTTGACCTGCTCATTCGAAAACCCACCTCCTGAACTTTATCTCCTGAACTTATCTCTTTATCACATTAAATCACTGAGTCAAATATTTACCGGAAGAGTGGTAGGATTTAAAACAGTAATCGGATACCCTTGGTCTCTTCCACAATTTTCATCATAAAAGAAAAAGCGTTTATTTAATTATTTTTTCCTCTTCTTTTTCACTTTTGTTAAATATGTTTTTAAACTATTTTCTATTCTTAACCATTTTCTATTTTAATCTATTATAATAAAATGCATATTTTACAAAGCACCTTAATATACGCCTAGTTATCGTGTCACAATAGACATTAACCCAAACAGCTGAAATTTTTTTGCAGATGACACTGCGGCAGGTAGTACCATGCAGGTCGAGACATAGTCAAAAGGTGTGAGATAAAAAAGCAGAGACAGTATATGTGAGCCTTCTATCGACAGACCCAACATTGTTGGCAAGCCCCACAGAAGAGACAACCTTGCAGGGATCGGAGTTACTCTAGTTGCTGCTCACGACAGGTCTGACTTTTGCTCGATCAGGGCATAAAAGACAAGACCATTTGCTTATTTCACAAGATGGAGGGGTGTTTTATCTACTAACAGAAAAACAGAGTCCCTGTTTTCTATCAAAGATAAACGTACTGTAGATAAATGGGGTTATGTTAATGTTTTCATAGTTGGGACTAAAATGTTCTTGGACAAAATATTAAGCACTTCCTAGACTCTGCCCTGCAAATTTACAAGCATAGATGTGAAGAGATGGGCACAGATCACTGAAGCACTCTATACCAAATCCCAAACAAAATAGACCAATATAAGACAATGATCATGATTTCCCTTCCTCCAATGTGCTGATAATGAGAGAGCCTATGCTGATGACATACACTCCTGATCAAAAATTTAAGACCACTTAAAAATCTTTAAAAAGATATTTGTTTTTATGGATAGATTTTAAACTCCTCCCACTTAAGGTTACCAATACTTATATACCAATATCTAAAAGGTTATGGAAACAAAAAGCTACATTCCAAACATTTTATTTAGAACTTTACATTTTTATAAAATGAGGCGATTTACGCATGATCAAAATTATAAGACCAGGGGTATAAATTGTTAGATCTATGGCAATTCCAATGTTTTTAGTTCAGTTAGAGATTAGCAATCACTGCGTTAAGGTGTTACCATGCCTAAAGCAAGCAAACTTACCAAAGTTGAGCGTTCTCGAATTCTAGAATTCCATAAGCAAGATTTGTCACAGCGGGCGATCGCAGCTAAGGTAAATCGCAGTAAAACTGTGATTTGCAACTTTCTAAAGAACAGTGAGAATTATGGAAAAGCAAAATGCTCTGGTAGACTCCAAAAAATTTCTCCTGCATTGAGTAGGAGAATAAGACGGGTTGTTATGAAAGACGGGGGACTTACTTCTAGTCAAATTAAGGCAGTCACAGATGCTGATTGCAGTCCCGTAACCATCAGACGACACTTAAGACAAAAAGGCATGGTAAATAAAAAGCGTAAACAAATTCCTCGGCTGCTTCCACGTCACAAGTTGGGCCGCTTAAAGTTTGGTCGCGAATACCAAACATGGGACGTTGAGAAGTGGAAGAAAGTCCTGTTTTCTGATGAGAAAAAATTCAATCTCGATGGTCCTGATGGCTTCCAACGATATTGGTATAACAAAAACATGCCTCCTGAAATTTTCTCCGCACTTCATAGTGGTGGAGGGTCCTTAATGGTATGGGGTGCCTTTTCTTACAGAGGGACGATGGAGCGCCAGATGATGCAGGGTCGTCAGAGAGCGGCTGGTTGTGTTAACATGCTACAAAAAGCATCTTTGATGGCGGAGGGCCATCGTTTGTGTGGGGATGGATGGTTATTCCAACAGGATAATGCTGTAATCCATGCTGCAAGACGGACCTTGAACTTTCTACAAGAAAATGGCGTCCATCTCTTGGGACATCCTGCATGCTCACCGGACTTGAACCCAATTGAAAATGTCTGGGGATGGATGACAAGAGATGTTTATCGAAATGGCAAACAATATTCAACAAAAAATGAACTTCGTGAAGCCATCTTCAGAAGCTGGAGAAACATCCCCCGCACCTTAATGGAAACGCTTATTTCTAGCATGCCCGACAGAATTTTTGAAGTCATCAAAAGCAGTGGAGGTAGACTTCATTATTAAATTTGGTTGTTAAATATTTTCATACACTTTTTGTACAATTTCGTAGAATTTTTGTCTCTGGTCTTATAATTTTGAGCATGTGTAAATCGCCTCATTTTATAAAAATGTAAATTTCTAAATAAAATGTTTGGAATATAGCTTTTTGTTTCCATAATCTTTTAGATTGTAGTATTGGTAACCTTAAGTGGGAGGAGTTTTAAATCTATCCATAAAAAAAAATTTCTTTTTAAAGATTTTTAAGTGGTCTTAAATTTTTGAACGGGAGTGTAGGTATTCATAGTTAGGATAAGAATGGTTTTGGACAAAATATTAAGCACTTCCTAGACTCTGCCCTGCAAATTTACAAGCATAGATGTGAAGAGATGGGCACAGATCACTGAAGTACTCTATACCAAATCCCAAACAAAATAGACCAATATAAGACAATGATCATGCTTTCCCTTCCTCCAATGTACTGATAATGAGAGAGCCTATGCTAATGACATAGGCATTCATAGTTAGGATAAGAATGGTCTTGGACAAAATATTAAGCACTTCCTAGACTCTGCCCTGCAAATTTACAAGCATAGATGTGAAGAGATGGGCACAGATCACTGAAGCACTCTATACCAAATCCCAAGCTGATCAGCGAGTAGAAGACAATGATCCAGCTTTCCCTCCCTCAAATGTACTGATAATGAGAGACCTTATGCTGATGACATAGGTATTCATAATTAGGTTAAGAATGATAGTGAATAGAAAAAAATCAACGTTCATTTACCAAGTGTTTAAGAAGGAGATGTGAAGTTAAACTTTTCTAAAAAAAGAAACTATGATCTGAATTTGGGGTTAAGGCTAACACGACACACCCTGAATCTGTCATAAAAATCAGAATGTTCAATTAATAATTTCTAAATACTTTAAATACGTTGGTGTACGAATGGGTTTTAACAAACTGAGTATAAAAGAAGTTATTATTTGTTCAACGCCGCGAGATTGTTTGGCTGATTCATTTTTTTACGATTTATCAATTATTTGCAGGTTATTTAAAACCAGGATATATTTTTAGATGGTAAGAATGTTTTTTGAGATAATAATGGTTGAGTGATACAAATTTTACTAATTAACCCTTACCAAGGGGTTAAGAGGTGGATTCATATTTTTCATCACGATATTTGCACGTAAGTGATATAACGAATTCAACAGGAATTGGAGCTCGATTCTCCGATTTTCAATTACGAGTCATTATCTATTGCACCACCCACATATCCCAGCTTCCAGCACCTGATTCTCTTAATCAGTCCCCCATGACCAGTCTTTACATTGCTCGGTGATCATATGGGAACCGGAACATCGTGTAATATAGCAATCTAGCCGCCACCCGAAGAAGGTTGATGCAATCGATGATATTTCCCGTCGATGAAGGGGTCAGCGAACGACAGGACAGGTGTTTGAGAAATACATCCTGTCGGCGTCTGGAGCGCATGTCGCAGGGTTATGAGTCGGGCTCGTTTGACCTTATTTCCGACAGCGGCGGAAATGACTACGGAAGTAAACAAAACAGGTGTCTCTTGGAATTACGTGGGCGTTGCGTAGACGAGACAAAACCGGAAGGAAAAGTCCCGGTTCTAGAAGACTATAAAAAGAAATCGACACACAGATTCGCCAGCAGAGAACGGCCAGTGGAAGCAGAGAGACACCACAGGCAAGACTTACACTCCCGTCGACTCATTCTATGTGCGCTCTCACTCTTCCATTTTCTGTTCCACACAGGCTCGTCGTCAGGAATAGAAATATAATCTTATATTTTTATATATGCGTGTTCTCGTTGTTTGTCGTCGTACAGTGATATATAACAATCGTAAGAGGCTACCAAACTAAAATATTTACCTATGAACTCGAATCATATGCTTTGGTAGCGGATCTAGATTCTTATAACTGTACGCAACCACTTTTTCAGAACAATGATTAAAAATGCTTTCAAATGAACGAACTATATATATATATATATATATATATATATATATAACACCCCAACTGACCGTCCTAACAATTTTCTCCGGCGGCTGTTCTCCACGCTGTGATGTTGCTGGATAGTTTGTTGAAAATGTCGGACGAACAGCTAGGGGTACAAGATTGAACTATAAGGAACACACTTCCACAACTTGGATGAGTTGAAAGGATGCTTTATTCGTTTAGAGTTAGCCTTCTCGGTTGGGGCAGGCAAATGTGGCACACAGCTCTAACTCTAATGGAGATCAACAAATCCGAACTGACCGAAACAAGACGAACGGAGATCCTTACTTCAAGCTCGCACCCGGCTGAACTCCCCTTTCACTTAACTGACTGACTCACTTAACTAACTTTTATTTATTTAAATGAAAATCCGGAAATCCGGAAATCCGGAAATCCGGAAATGCTTTAGACCACCGGTGACAAACATTGGCGACTGTAAGTCTGAAATTTCAGTTATCTTTTTTTTTATCTTAATAAAGCTTCCGCTGGAAAATTCTTAATGTGTGGTCAAGATACAGTAAAGGACAGCCTTTGACCGGGTCATTCGAAAACCTACCTGCTGAACTTTATCACTGAGTCAAATATTTACCGGAAGAGTGGTAGGATTTAAAACAGTAATCGGATACCGTTGTCTCTTCCACAATTTTCCTCATAAAAGAAAAAGTGTTTATTTATTTATTTTTTTCCTCTTCTTTTTCACTTTTGTTAGATATGTTTTTAAACTATTTTCTATTCTAATCTATTTTCTATTTTAATCTATTATAATAAAATACATATATGTCTAGTTATCGTGTCACATATATATATATATATATATATATATATATATATATATATACGCAACGTTTAGATCCTTCTGTCCACCTTGGTGTCCTTGACAAAATCCAACGGAGAATCTGTAATGTGATCGATCCCGACTTGGCAGCTAGGATACAGTCGCTTTCTCACAGGCGCAATGTGGCTTCCCTGTGTTTCTTCTACAAATACTTTCACAGCTTCTGCTCCGATTAACTTAGCTCACTGGTACGCCCTGTATATGAATTTACTCGAGCCACAAGATTAGCAACTAGCTCCCACCCTTTTACTGTGAAACCAATAAAATGTAAACGCAAATTCTACTCCATCAACTTCTTTTCTCGGACTTCCTGCCTGTGGAATTCCCTTCCGCATACTTGCTTTCCCGACAGCTATAATCTCCAAGAATTGAAATGTAAAGTCATCTCCTGTCTCACTAACTTGCTTCCTCTCTTTCATGCTCTTTTCTCCGTCCACTCCACTCTCATTAGTATTCTCATTCTTCTCTTACCCTCTTCCTGACACCTCCTGCAACCTGTCACTCTTTCTCACAACATTCCTATGTAACGCTTGCACAACAGTGGCAGTAAAATGCCTTGCCTGGGACGACACGATTATAAAAAAAAAACAAAAAAAACAAAAAAAGCATGTGCCTGCTAAAATACTCAACATGAATTCTTCGTCTGGCGATATCATTCATACATACGGGTCTTCTACAGCGGATCATCTGATAAATAATCCGAGTTGTGCTGCGGAACTGGTTCTCCGTCTTAGCCACATCGCACTCGTAGTTCCATCTGAAGGTGTTGGAGATGCTGTTTATCAGGTCCAGGCAGCCCTCTCTTTGTAAACATAGGGAGTGTTTGTTTGGGCTTGCTCTGCTGGGTCTCTAGCATCTTTACATGTAATAACTTTTATCAGATATCAAATTTTTCCCACCTTTCATTCATTTATTTATTTCACCCATAACTGATATTATTTTTCATAATTTTTTTCTTCGTTTACAGTTCTGAAGAAAGGGGACGAAACCGGTCGACTGGTGTTTTTTATTTTAAAATTTGGCATGGGCGATTATATTAAAAAATTTTTTTTCTTTAATGCTATAAATTTAGAACATGTTCAAATTACAATCTACTACAAAGTGTACATTTTGTTTTGACATTGAAAAGACAATGTCTCATCACGTAGTAAACGTTATGTTTTGAAGGGAGATGGAAATTTCGACCCCTTATATTGGTAAACTTTTGTGTGCGAGGTAAAGTGGGTAGGGAAAATGAGAAAGGAAACAAAGGACAGAAAGAAGAGAAAGGAAGAGAACTAAAAGGGACACGATGAAGGGGTCAAAGAAAGGCACCAGGTTTAAAAGTAGCAGGTAAAGTACAGTTATGTACAACCTTTGATGATCCGACATTTGGGCGAATCTCCAATCTAAATTTTATTCCATGTTGTCACTCTCTCTGTTCAACTCGAATAGCAAATATTTAAGCGAGAAGGAAGCCTTGTAAAACGACTTCGAATGTATATTGGGACACTGTTTAGTTGGGTTTCGATTACCTACTGTGGAATGTGCGTTGAAGGATGTGCGTTGTGGTACAGTGGATATCGGCTCGGAACGAGAAACCGCGGAGCCGAGTTCGAATTCCAGTTGAATCCATTGTATTCACTTACGCGAAAATACCCTTGGGAAAGGTATTAATCCGTTTCTTCATTCCAGTTGTGGGTTAAATAACAGGACATATTGGGTTCTATAGCCTTGGTCGGCAACCAGTCTACGTAAAAAGCAATGGCAACCTACTGCGGGATAATCTTCTGCCCAGTCAGTTATGCCTCTTTCGAGACATGATCGCCCAAGCGTGTATCACGTATGGCACTTAACTGACTGACTGTGGAATATATTGACGTATTTGTGATAAAAGAAATAAATATAATATCTAAGCGAGAAGGAAGCCTTCTAAAATGACTTCGAATATATATTGGGACACTGTTTAGTCGAGTTTCGATTGCCTACTGCGGAATATATTGACGTATTTGTGATAAAATAAATAAATGAAATATCAGAATAAAAGGAGACAGCTGTGTAATTTAATTAATAGCGCTTTTTTTTTTTACTTTAATGATTTTTGCTTGCATTCGATAGAATGACGGCTTTATTAAACTCTCTATAAAGAGAAACATACGAGACGGTTTGTAAATAAAAATATCTTTATTGGGTTTTGAAAAAAAAAAAACATAAAAGAAATGAATTTCAACACACACGTACTGTCTCTGCTATATTTTTTCAAGAACCAGATCAGACCATAAAATGGAGTACTGATGCAATAACTGATCTGGAGTTACCCGGTCCTCCCTGGCCTGTCTTGATAGAGTATAAAAACGTCTATGCCGCTTTGTGGTTGATTAATTATTTTACACCCTCGAGTTGAATTCGTTGCATTGACTTACGTGCAAAGACTCTTGGGAAAGGTATTAATTTAGATTTTCTCCTTCGAGCATTTTGTTGAATAGCAGGACAGATTGGGTTCTATAGCCTTGGTTGGCAACCAGTCTACTGCAGAAAGTAATGGCAACTTACTGCTGGAAAATCTTCTGCCCAGACAGTCATGAATCGAAATAGACATGATCGCCCAAGCGTGTATCACGTATGGCACTTAACTGACTGATATCCGTTGTGTCTTTTCTGGACAACTGACTGATATCCTTCGTGTCTTTTTCTGAAAGTAATGGCAACTTACTGCTGGAAAATCTTCTGCACAGACAGTAATGAATCGAAAGAGACATGATCGCCCAAGCGTGTATCACGTATGGCACTTAACTGACTGAAATCCCTTGTGTATTTTTTGGACTCTTCCATCCTCCATTCTGTGTGTGTGTGTGTGTGTGTGTGTGTGTGTGTGTGTGTGTGTGTGTGTGTGTGTGTGCGCTTATTTTTTCTGTATTTATTTCTCTTTGTGTTTGTGTGTAAATGTCCATATGTATTTGTACTTTTTCAATGTGTATTTGTAAATGGTCGCGCGAAGGTGTGTTTCTTTTAATATACTTTTTTGTGTTCGTTTGTGTGTATATGTATATGTTGTGTGTGTGTGCACGTGTGGCTCGTCCAGTGTGTTTTTTTTTTTTTGCCAGTATGTGTATATATATGTATATACTGGCAGTATAGCCCGGCGTTGCTCGGGTGTAATGAAAGCTTTAAAACTAATCCATGGTCCTGGAGCACAGACACTTTGGACGTTGGCACGAAAGACTAAAAAGCAATAGTTGTTTCCAGTTAAAGCGAACTGTAGACTGAAAGAAAAATGTAAGTCAAATTTTGATTTCCTGTATCGATATTAAATATGTTTTTTTCGTCGTAAACTGAATTTTAAAGGCTAAATAAGTCCTCTGAGTAAATGGTATCATGGCTGAGACTAAGAACTACAATTATACCTACTTAGAGCCAAACCCGAAGCAAAAACTAAAATAAAAGGGCTGAAAAACTGATTTTGATCAGACCCGGTAGGATATCTGGGTATCGATTTCCAATATCAGAGTCAAATAAGTCATCCAAGGATAAACTAACCTAAGTAAGTCCATGAAAACTTATTGTACCCATAGAGAGTAAAATTGGAGAAAATGAGCCATATTGATGGCTGAATATCGGTTTTTGATCAGATTCGATAAAATATCGAGGGTATCGATTTCCGATATCGGGGATATTATCGATTTTCTGCACTATTGTAAGAACTGCAACCTTGAAACTTCTGAATATCGTTTCTTATGTCTTTGTCTCTCGTTGGAACAACAATCTCTCTAATATATATGTGTATATATATATATATTATATATGGACTCTCTCGTCGCAGACGACAAAAGACGGCTCATTAAAATAAAGAGATGTTCAACTTCTATGGCTATGCATGTGCCCCCCCCCCCATGCCTTTAGGAGTTTTGCAAACCTTTTCATAGATCGCTGGACACAATGGTGCCAAGATGGGTAAAAATGGTAATAGTTTTGAAGACTTTTCCCTCAAAAACAGTGGTAGCACCAGCTGTCGGGTAGTTACAGATCGGCTGATGAACGAGTTCAGTTTTTTTATGCTGATGGTCAGACCAAAATCTTTTGATGCACGAGAAAACTTGTTAACGTTCCATTGCATATCCTCAATTGTGTGTATTGCGCAATAGGCGATCATGTCTCTTTCGATCCATGACTGTGGAACTGAGTACTCCTTCTGTCTTTATTAAACAGGCTTAGAGATTTATCCCTTGTTTACTGTTTAGAATTGTGGTCCAGTGGATATCGGCTCGGAACGAGAACTCGGGAAGCCGAGTTCGAATTCCAGTTGAATTCATTGCATTCACTTACGCGCAAATACCCTTGGAAAAGGTATTAATCCGTTTCTTCCTTCCAGTTATGGGTTAAATAACAGGACAGATTGGGTTCTATAGCCTTGGCTGGCAACCAGTCTACTGCAGAAAGCAATGGCAACCTACTGCGGGATAAACTTCTGCCCAGTCAGTTATGTCTCTTTCGAGACATGATCGCCCAAGCGTGTTTCACGTATGACACTTAACTGACTAGGATGTGCGTTGTGGTGCAATGGATATCGGCTCGGAACGAGAAATCGGGAAGCCGAGTTCGAATTCCAGTTGAATTCATTGCATTCACTTCCGCGCAAATACCCTTGGAAAAGGTATTAATCCCTCTCTTCCTTCCAGTTATGGGTTAAATAACAGGACAGATTGGGTTCTATAGCCTTGGCTGGCAACCAGTCTACCGCAGAAAGCAATGGCAACCTACTGCGAGATAAACTTCTGCCCAGTCTGTCATGTCTCTTTCGAGACATGATCGCCCAAGCGTGTTTCACATATGGCACTTAACTGACTGACTGTTTAGAATATGGTTTACCGGTTCTTTTTTTTTCCATAGCCATAAGGATTTAACTGCCTTAAATCTTTGGTGATCTTAGCCATTAGTTTTAGCCACCTTCGGATCGGTTCCTATTGCTATAGACGATAGATAGAGATAATTATTTTGGCCTTTCTCTTCTTAAAACAAACCTTCTTGGGACAGAAACAATGAAATGAAATACGTAGAAACCAGTAAACAAAAAAAAAACCATCTAATCCCCTCAACTTTTCTTTCGCCAACAGTCATGGCATTCGTTCTAATTTCTGTTGTGTTGAATCTTTTCTCTTGGAAGCATCTCCATGTGTCTTTGCACTTTGTGAAACTAATTTAAATTCTTCTATTGCTACCAATGAATTATCTGTTCCGGGCTAACTTCCTCTCGAAAAGGTTCTAGCATACATGTGCATGGTCTCGGTGTTTGTATTCAGGAATATCTCCCAATTACAAGGGAATTTTTTTTTTAGTCCCTAGATGATTCTTTCATGCGCTTTCGACTTTTGTTGTTGTCGTGGACCTGATTAAAGCTCCGGCAAGAATAATACAAAATAACAAAAATAGGAAATAACGAATATATATTAAACACGGCAAAATACTACACTTGGAACTTTGCTTATACAACGACAATACAGGTTATTGTAATACTATAATTCGACCCTTGAACTGTGCCTCGTAATGGTCGTTACGGTAGCAATGTTCGTAGACGACTCTCGGCTATGTTCAGGGCGCTCTCCTCTGGCTACTCTTTCAGGCTGCTCCCAGGCTACTTATGCTATCTACCTGGCTATTTACTCTCACCTCTTGTGAAAAAAGGTATATGTAATGGTTGGAAGAGTTCATTCCGTTGTGGGTGATGCCGCCATGATATTTGTGCACTCTGTTATTTATTTCTTTTTCCTTTATCGCTCTCCTTCTTCTCAGGACTGTATTATATTAAACAACATTACGGGTAGTATAAAAATGGCTCTTTATGTACATCCATTTGCGAATATCTGGTGAGTTAAATGCTCATCATACCAAATGGCTTAAACATTGTAACGTTCCAGTATTTAGATTTTCAATTTTTTCCATTGCCTAGTCTCTCAGTGAAATAGTGTATTTCCCCACTTGTTTCCTCTTGTGGATATATTTTCGCAGTGGAGGCTGGTATTTGTGCTAAAGTCGGCCCTCATAGGTTCGACGTACAAAACGTTAGGAACTTGATATAATATGTATTACGCAGTGTAATCTTGCCAGGTCGCTGATTACTCTCGTATTCGACTAACTGTCGACTACTATCGTCCAATTTCGACTGACCCTCGTTCCTCTTAGTACCCCAACTTAAATTAGGTGGGAGAGTCTATTCACTATAGAATAGGTGTGTTTCACCATAACAGTTCCCTAATAAATCTATTCGACATTTTTCTTTACTTTATTTGTACTTTACCTTCTCTTATCGCTCTTATAGAGCATCACAACTCTATCGTCTTAACAGTTTGAATCACGTTGTAGTATCTATTAATTTGTCTTTTGAGTCATCTATTACAGGGTTTCGGTCCGTGTGCCAACAGCACACGTATTTTGTCTTTTACAAATCAAGGTCAATATAGTTGTTCTACAATATATTTTATATTGTAATATATACAATAATATGTAAACCACATTAACAGAAATAATTTGTTTTTAAATGTTTTTCTTTTTAAGTTTTTATAATTAATGGGAATCTTGCCCTTGCTTGGTCTTAGCCAGTTGTTCAATATTGGCAAGATACTTTGTTATTTTGAGTTTTACACAATTTTCTAAATGTCCAGGTGTTAGGCAATTTCGTTGTAGACTCGACACTGCTTTCATGTAAGATAAACTTTGCTCACGGAAATAAATTGAACCAGAACCCGAAAGAAGAGTAAAAGCAGTTTTCTTTAGAAAGATAAAAAAATCTCGGGAGGGATGTTGAACAGTTGAGAATAGCAGCAAACTTTATTAAATTTTTGTTTTCCAGAGACTTCCTTCGTTCAACAAATCGTGACATTGGAAATTACTTGGCGTGGCACGCGTGCCGCAGTTTACTGAACTCTGATTTATTAGAAGGGCAACTACTATTCACAAAACTTGTTTCTATTACTAGCGTACTGATTGGGATTTGTTTTGCGAATTTATTCAAGATACCCTTTGGATTGATATTCTTAATATACCTATTGAGAATTGTGTCACAAAGGCTTCTTATTTGATTAAACCAGCATTGATCCTTTTCTATCTTCTCTCAAATATCAGATGAAACCACAATATTCTCCTTGGTTCACACCAACATGTTCAGCCGCTATAGTCCATAGGAATCACGTTTTCCGATCATGTCTCGAAAGATTGGCAGAAGATAATAGGTTGCCATTACTTTCTGCGGTAGACTGGTTGCCCAAGCGTGTATCACGTATGGCTATAGAACTCAACCTGTCCTGTTGTTTATCCCATAGCTGGAGGGAAGAGACGGATTAATACTTTCTCCAATGGTATTTGCGTGTAAGTGAATGCAAGGAATTCAACTGGAATTCGAACTCGGCTCTCCGATTTCTCGTTCCGAGCCGATATCCACTTTACTACAACACACATCCGCGTGTACCAACGTGATAATTCTGATCACAACAATTTGCGACTGCTCAAAATAATTGTAAACGTTTCCTCAAAGAGGCCAAGTTTTTGTTTACTGATAGAATGGGATACCGTATAGCCTCTAACAATTTTGGTTCACGTGAATACTGGCGGTTTCGTAATAGTGTGTTAAATAAGAACAAACGATAAATCTATTTATTGTCAACGCACAAAACAATGAATGAATTACACAAATTAAGTGCATTGTGTACTAAATGATGGCTAATAACATGTATGTAAAAATAATCAATGCAAACGAATTATATTCTTTACAATAAAAATTATAACGCTGCATCAGATCCTCAAAAAAGAAAACTACATATAAAATTTAGAAAAAGAGAAAATATTTCTTTGAATAGTTTCCAAAGAAATCGTACAATTTTCGAAGTAAAGTTCTTGGTAAGAGCAAAAATAGAACAATCGCACCAGCCGAAGACTTTTCCCTGATGTGGGAATGACTTTGATGTTACTTTCAATTCTCGTCTAGTGGTTGCCAAATTTTTTCTGTCTTGTTTTTCTTTCTGGGCTAGAGAGACCTGTGTTCCAGCATCAGCAGATGTTTGTTGACTCTTCCAATTAACTCATCGGCCCACTTTAATTATCTTTAGGGAGGCTCCAAATTCACTTGTCGGTATTTGGACGGAAAACTTTTGATTGGTTCTGGATGAAAAACAAGCTGTTTACCGACAGATCGAAATGTACTAAAAGGATTTTTGAAATTAAAAAAATTAACCAAAGCAGACGATATACGCTGAAGCAGTTTAAATTTCTTATAATATGGCCAAAAACTTCTCAAGTATAAATCATTTTTCCTCTTCTATAAATAGATGGAAGTTTTTCAGTTACTGGTTTATCTGTAAAACCGTTGCGAAAACAACGTAGGAATGTCGGCTGAACAATGCAAAGGCTCTGAAGTTTTTGTTGCTCTTGAAGAGCTGATTGCCACTACTGAATGGTCGTCTTACCAAAATAAATGCTCAGTCCTTGGTGAATGAAATGAGAAATTAAAACTTCGTCATGACCCTAGAATTCTGGCATTCATTACTCATTT
Organism: Ascarosepion bandense; assembly: GCA_037127315.1. NCBI lineage: Eukaryota > Metazoa > Mollusca > Cephalopoda > Sepiida > Sepiidae > Ascarosepion > Ascarosepion bandense. The sequence continues at coordinate 347,229 of JBBBDQ010001422.1, forward strand.
AGGTAAATTTTGTGAGCAAAGATCTTCTAATTGAAAACATTAATTTTACAACAGCTCTGAAGGCATTGGAAAAGCTCTGGAACTGGTTAAAAATTAAAAGAAAATGGGTTTGGGGAAGCCCTGGGTCATGCTAGGGAACTCGCTGAATACCTAGATATGGAAGCAGGCTTGAAAAGTGAAAACAGGCGCGTACGTAAGAAGAGGCGATTGTTTGACTACGAAGCAGCTGATGAATCTTTGTTAAACCCAAGAGCAATGCTTTAATCAGTTGGTGGTGAATAAGGCATTGCAAACCGTTAAGCTTCATTTTGAATAGCTAACAAAATACTATGAGCAATTTTCAAGACATGCCCAAAGAATCCATAATAAAATATGCTGCAGAGTTGGAAAGAACATTAATTTATTCCAAATGAGTCCATGCAGTAGAAAGAGTAACAAAAACGAATATGGGTGATATTGAGGCTTCGTGAGGAATTTGAAATAAGAAAGTCAATTAACCCATTACAAAATCCTGTTAAAGTAATGGAGTTTCTTGTTTGCAACACGAGTTCTTCAGTATTTAATCTCTTTATTGCTCTTAGAATGTTTCCCACCATCTCAGTGGTATTTGCATCTTGAAAAAGATTGTTTCCTAGGCTCAAACTCATCAAAACATTCCTGAGGTCAACACTGAGTCAAGGAAAGTTTGGGTATCATATCAGTCGAGCTTAAAGTGGGTAGAAAAATTGAGTTTAGATAAGATCCCGAAAGACTTTGTTGAGAATAAAAAGCAAGAAATATTAGCTTTTTATCACATGTTTTGGTCTTATTTTATACTAGCAGTATAACCTGACGTTGCTCGGGTGTAATGGAAGCTTTAAAACTAATCCATGGTCCTGGAGCTCAGACACTTTGAACGATGACACGAAAGCAATAGTTGTTTCCAGATAAAGCGAAACCGTAGACTGAAAGAAAAATGAATGGATGTAAGTCAAATTTTGATTTCCTGGTATCGATATCACATGTTTTTTTCGTTGTAAACTGAATTTTGAAGGATAAATAAGTCCTAAATAAACCCGAAGCAAAAACTAAAATAAAAGGGCTGAAAAAATACAGATATACAGGCAGATAAAAAGACACACACACACTAACATCTTGCCTTATATATATATATATATATATATATATATATATATATATATATATAATCGATTTTCTGCACTATTGTAAGAACTGCAACCTTGAAATTTCAGAATATCGTTTCTTATGTCTTTGTCTATGAGTGTATCAAATTTGATTAAAATCGGACCACTCGTTCTATAACTCGATTTTTTCGATTATTGATTTTTCGATATTTATCTGGGGTACCTCGACACAAAACCTAGCTAAGAACACTCGCAGACGCTTATAGTACAACTGTGTAAATTTTCAAGAAAATCTGCTCAGCTGTTTCGGAGTCTATAGGCAACGGACACACACACACACACGCACACAAAGTTCCATTTATAAATAAGTTTAGATAAATTTAAATGATATCTCATTTTATATTTTTATTTGTGCTTTTAAAATAATTTTACATTTGCGCATGAAAGATGTGAGGATATCGTCTCGGAATAAAAAACCGAAGAGCCTAGTTCGAATTCCAGTTGAATTCGTTGCATTCATTCGAGTGAAAATAGAAATTGTATTAATCCATCTCTTCCCCCAGTTATAGGTTGATGAGCAGGACAAATTGGCAACCTACTGAGGAAAAATCTTTTGCTTAGTCAGTCATGGATCAAAAGAGACATGATCGCCCAAGTATGCATCACGTATAGCAATTAACTGACTGACTGAACATAATAGTTGGAAGCATAATGATGTTTTACAGAGGTTAAAGTGAGGGATCGGTTTTCTATTGTTATGAAGTAATAAATTGGTCCCCCTTAAATTAGTACAAATTGATACATTCGGAAACGAATACAACTAAAGTTGTTGTTAGACCTAAAGTGGGGGATTTATTTTCTATTGTTATGAAGTAATAAACAGATCCCCCACTAATTACTGCGTATTAATATAATAATATACTCCATTTCTTCTCTCTCCAGCTATGGGTTCAATAGCAGGACAGATTGGGTTCTATATCCTTGGTTGGGAACCAATCAACAGCAGAAAGAAATGGCAACCAACTGCGGGAAAATCTTCATGGATCGAAGTATCACGTATGGCACTTACCTTACTGACCTTCTGTCTGAGCAATTTGAGGCGTTGGAGAAAACTACACATAGCGCAGCCTATTCTATGTTTAATTTCCTTTTATCCTACACAAAATACATTATAACTGAACTATACACCGACGTGTTTCAAGTGTTTAGCATTTACTAATTGTACATCCTCAGTTTTTATGATGCATTCAGAGTATGCGCCAACATTGTTTTCATACTAATTAAAATATTGTAAAAACCTTGCGGCAACATTAAATAGTTTGCTCGTGACAATATGCATTTTCTTCAATTATTTGGAAGCCATACATCATAGTGACTAATATAATTAAGTTTGTGCAAATGATTTTTAATGTTTGATTTGGATTAGGTGTACTTTAACCTGCTCAGCTAGAAAAGACTTCACAATAATTAACCTATTTAAGAAATGCACATCTCTTATTGGAACATTCTGAATCTGGTATATGCTAGTTTTATTTTTATATTCAAATTATTTGAAAGAAACCAGAACGTCTACTCAAACTTGTGTGACCACTAAATATAACATAAGAAATAATATAATCATAAAAAAAAAAATCTAATTCCTTTTTATGTATTTGGCTATTTCAATTGGAGTAGATAGACTAAACTATCGCCCGGTTCACACTCCACCTACGTCTATTGAACAGGTGAAGAGGCTCATCCCTTGTTCCTTGTTTAGGATGTGGTTTCCAGCTTTCTCTTTTTCAATCTTTTCACTCCTTTTACTTTTTTTTTTTTTTTTTTTAATTGGAGTAGATAGACTAAACTATCGCCCGGTTCACACTCCACCCACGTCTATTGAACAGGTGTAGAGGCTCATCCCTTGTTCCCTGTTTAGGATGTGGTTTCCGGTTTTCTCTTTTCCAATCTTTTCACTCTTACGTAGCCCCCTGCACATCAGTGGCGTTACCGCCTTGCTCGGGGTGATATGATTAAAAAAAAAAATTATTAGTTTATTGTCGATCTCCTGCATCATAGAATATTATAATGTTAAAGATTTTGCGAACGGCTTTTTGAATAACTTTGAATCGCCAGACAATTGACTTTTGTTCACTTGTCTACATTTTAATTTTATTTTACAAAAGAAAATCAAAGAGCTAATAACATTATCGAAATGATTGCAATCTCTCCGCCCACCTGTGTCTTTCCGGAACAGTTGTTTTCTTTTCATTAAGTGAATGTAAACTTTAAAAAAAATCTTACAACGAACGCAATAGTCGACATGACTTCGAAAGATAACATACAAAAGTTTTTCTCGTTTTAATTCTAACGAATGTGCCGATCAAAAAATATCCAGTTTTCTGCCAAATAATAATGTGGGTGGAGTGTGAACCGGGCGATAGTTTAGTCTATCTACTCCAATTGAATATAGGTAATGGACACACACACACACACACACACACACACACACACACACACACACACACACACACACACACAGAGTTTCATTTATAAATAAGTTTAGATGTCCTTTCAGGATGTAGGCGATCATGGCTTTCCACATCTCCCTGTCCCTGGTGGCTCTTAGCACACTTTCTCCTGTTGCACCATGCAACCCTCGTTCCGTCATCCACCTGATCAGGCCCTTCAAATATGTTATCCGCTGCTTTCATCTGTCTGTTTTTCTCTCTATCTGGCCTGTTAGTATCAGGTTCTCCAAGCCCTCCTTCCTCATTGCATGTCCCAGGAACTTTAATTGTCTCTTCCTGATGCGCACTATTAATTTTCTTTTTGTTGCCATCCTTTGCAACACCTCATCATTGCTCACATGTTCGGTCCATGATATCCACAGCATCCTTCTGTAGAACCACATTTCAGCTGCTTCAAGTTTTTCCCTCATCTTCGAAGATATTGTCCAACATTCACTGCCATATTGAAGAACCGACATCACATAGCCATCCAGTACTCTCCTCTTTGTTTTTAGTGAAATTGTCCTGTTTCTTAATACTTTACTCAACTTCTGGAATGCTTATTTCACCATGCCAATTCGACTTCGGATCTCAGTGTCGCACTTTCCGTTTTATGTTAGAACACTTCCTAGGTATTTAAATTTTTGTATCTGCTTGATTTTAGAGTCCCTCACCTGTAATTGGCATTTTGGGCTGTCCTTTTTGCTGATGACCATGCATTCGGTTTTCTTGCAATTTATTTTTTCTTTATTTCAACAATTCAACAGAGCTCAATATTTCAAACTATCCCTTCGTCTACTGTAAACAACGAAATCCCTCACCTTTGTTTTAAATATTTTTGAATAATATTTTGCGTCAGATGATTTAATCTGTTGTATGAACACTTCTTCTTCATGACAATTCGGTAAAACTACGGACTTTCAAAATTCCTTATTTTGCTGAAACAAGCTACTGACATAGATTTAAGCGTGTAAATTCGTAAATAAATTGCTTATCTTGTTTTGTTAAAACTGGGTAAATCAATTAATCATTTTAACTTCGAAGTCCCATCCCACTATAATGTGGTGACTCTTGACGTGCCACTATACATCTATCACTGAGCATAAATTCTGATGATTGTTCTCAAAATGGCGCTTAATATTATATGAATATGCAACAATTGATTCTTTGCATGTGCAATAAAAAGTTCTTGTATTTTTCTCAATCGCACCAGATGTTTCATTTCACTTTTCGTGACAAAGCCTCCCACTTCTACTACGTTCTGAACTGATTTTCTTTTTCTTTGTGACCATTCTTATGGGTTATTTTTGGCAGTAAGAGGAATTATCACAAATGAATTCAGAATAGTCACAAATGCTAAATTATCCGAGCAGACACTAAAAATAGATAAGGCTACGACTGATAATATGCAAAGAGAGACAAAACCTTCCTATACAACTGTACAAAACGTTATAAAACTGGATGAGTATCAGCTAGCTTGAGTTTGAGTTTGAGTTTTGTTTAACATCAAATCAACCTCTATGGGATATTCAAATGCCAAAAAGGTGGGGTTTTATGGTATTTTTTTTAATAGTCGATTATAATGAGAAGGTTGATTTAGTCCCATTTTGAGTTTGAGTTTCGTTTAACATCATTTCAACTTCTGTGGGTTAATGCCAAAACCGTGGAGTTTTAAGGTATTTTTTTAATGTTCAGTTATAGCGAGAAGGTTGATCTCGTCAGATTTTGATGAATTTTTGTTTATTTTAGAAAACTGAAGATGTCTTCTAGTTTTGTATTTAAAAATGTATTGTTGGTAATTTTTTTCCTTCAAAAATGTATATTTTTCTGTTAAAGTCTATCTTTACGCATATCTTTTTATAAATGTCTATTTTTATACTTTCATTGTGTTTGGACCCCAGTTTGTGGTGGGGTTAACTATTTGTTCATAGCTGAGGCCCTAACAGGTGCTACCACTTGGGGTCAGGGTGGACCTCGGAACAACAGCATTTAAGAGGTGGTTCCATGCTCCCCCACAACCACACAATCAGAGGCCTTGCTGTCGAATGCAGTTTACCGTCATACCCAAGGCCGGAGTCTCAGTTAGATATGTCTATGTATACACGAGTGTTGCATATTATGCCGATGACAAACAACGCTCGTCTTGACTGACAACGAGGAACACTTATATATAAAAATAAAATCTTATATTTTTATTCTTTATCGGTGAGTAGGAGAGTAGCAGTAGAAAGATCACGCACATACGAGGGAGCCGTCGAGGAATAGTTAGCCTGTCTTCAGCCAGCGGAGATCTCTCTTCTCTCCCCGTCTTCACTTCTGTCTTCGACCAGAAACCCCAGATTTATATAACCCAAAATTCCTACGCCTTCTTGCTCTTTCGGGTTGGTTCTTAATTGACGTCATCTATGGCCAGATATATCTGTCAATCATCTTCGCCGGCTATCATCTTTCAAGCCGATTGTCGCCTGTGTTTCTGCCTTTGATGTTGCAACCCGCCGTCACCATTCACGGCCATATATTTTTGTCAATCATATTTTTGACAGTAAAGGTAACATATTACACAAGGAACAAACGAAAGACGGAAAATCGCTAAATTTGATTGGCTGAGCCATATGTAATGACGTCATTTCACTGACGCTTCGTGGATCCAGAAAAAGTTAATGGTGGGTTACTCGAGGCTTTGCCATATTTGTTCTATCAATATTAAACAAGCGGTTCGATATTCAGACAGCTGCGTACTGTGAATAAGCATCAGAAAAGGGGAAAAGAATTTGTTGGGGCGCTCTCCACCTTTGTCTACAGTAATGGACTGTGCTAAGCACTACATAAAGGAGTGGTGATGATACCTCGGGGAAGACCTCGGAAGTCAGCCGAGTGAACAAGTCAGTCGGGTATTTCCGGTATTGGGACCGGAAGTGTTCTATTGGTCAGACTCTTACGTCTCACGTTCTACTAAACCCTTGTTCTGTATTTTACTAACGACCTCTTTTGTAAATACTTCTCTTCCTGGTAATGCACCTACTTTATACAATTACGTTGTTTGTATTGATTTCACAATAATTCTTACATACAACGTAACAGAATTTGAGACACCCGTGTAAAAAAGCTTAAATAAACTTCTTTTATGTACGGTGTCCCCTTTTCTCACCGGTTCTATTCAACCTATGCAGGAAACAATTCTAAGAGAGATAGAGTCCTTGCCAGGATTCGTCATTATTGGCCACAATCTCAACAATATAAGATACGTGGATGACACAGTGTTTATCATTGGACACGGAAAGAAAAATACAGAACATCTTACAAAAAGTAGCAAGAGAAAGCGAGAAGAAAGGATTGTGCATAAACTTCAAGAAAACTGAAATTTTCAATAGTCGGTTATAGTGAGAAGGTTGATTGAGTCCCATTTTGAGTTTGAGTTTTGTTTAACATCATATCAACCTCTATGGGATATTCAAATGACAAAAAGGTGGGGTTTTAAGGTATTTTTTTTAATAGTCGGTTATAGTGAGTAGGTTGATTTAGTCCCATTTTAAGTTTGAAGTTTTGTTTAACATCATATCAACCTCTATGGGATATTCAAATGCCAAAAAGGTGGGGTTTTAAGGTATTTTTTTTAATAGTCGGTTATAGTAAGAAGGTTGATTGGTCCCATTTTGAGTTTGAGTTTTGTTTAACATCATATCAACCTCTATGGGATATTCAAATGCCAAAAAGGTGGGGCTTTAAGGTATTTTTTTTAATAGTCAGTTATAGTAAGAAGGTTGATTTAGTCCCATTTTGAGTTTGAGTTTTGTTTAACATCATATCAACCTCTATGGGATATTCAAATGCCAAAAAAGTGGGGTTTTAAGGTATTTTTTTTAATAGTCGGTTATAGTAAGAAGGTTGATTTAGTCCCATTTTGAGTTTGAGTTTTGTTTAACATCATATCAACCTCTATGGGATATTCAAATGCCTAAAAGGTGGGGTTTTAAGGTTTTCTCACTGGATCTGCTTAGTCTGTGCAGCGAAACAATTTTGAGAGGGATCGAGTCTTTGCCAGGATTTGTCATTATTGGCCACAATCTCAACAATGTAAGATACGTGGATGACACAGTGTTTATCATTGGACACGGAAAGAAAAATGCCGAACATCTTACAAAAAGTAGCAAGAGAAAGCGAGAAGAAAGGATTGTGCATAAACTTCAAGAAAACTGAATGTATCGTCCTCAACAAAAAGAAGACTTCAAATCGCCAACTGGTCCTGGGTATGAGCGTAAACTGCATCCGGCAGCAAGGCCTTTGATTGGGAGGTTGTGAGGAGCATGGAACCACCTCTTAATTGCTGTTGTTCCCAGGTCCGCCCTGACCTGGAGTTATAGCACCTGTTAGGGTCCCAGCTATGGGCAAATAGTTAACTCCCAAACCGGGGTCAAAATGCTATGAAAGTATTTACAAACAAAACGTTTTTGAATGAAAAATGTTACCAACAACACTTTTTTGAATGAAAAATGTTACCAACAACTGTGATTTAAAATAAAAATACGTTTCTGGCCTTAAATGACACTTTAGATGTTGATAGGCCGTTAAACAGGAACAAACAAACAAAACAAACAAATCGCCAACTACAAGTCGGGGAAACTAAAATAAAAAAATGTAAAGACATTTAAATTTCTGGGAATCGTTCTCACAGAGGATGGAAAGTGCGACTCTGAGATCCGAAGACGCATTAGAATGGCCAAGGGCACATTTCAAAAGCTAACCAGAGTACTGAAAGATTGTAAAATTTCTTTGAAAACAAAGAAAAGAGTGCTGGACTGCTAAGTGATATCTCTTCTTCTGTATGGCAGAGAATGTTAGACGATATCTTCAAGGATGAAGGAGAGGCTTGAGGCAGCAGAAATGGGGTTATACAGAAGGATGCCGAGGATATTATGGACAAAGCACTTGAGCAATGATGGGGTGTTGGAGAGAATGCAAATCAGAAGAAAACTTATACTTAACATCAGGAAAAAAAAACAAAAAACAGATGAGGTTCTTTGGACACGCAATGAGGAATAAGGATTTGGAGAAGCTGATATTCACAGGACGGACAGAGGGAAAGAGAGACACGTGAAAGCGGAGCGAGACGTATTTCATGGAACTGAGCAAATGGATGACGCATCAGGGTTTGGGAGAGATACCATGAGGAAAAATATTAAAAGCGTCAAGTGGGACAGAGCCGAATGGAAGGTCCATGATCGCCCAAGTCCTGAAAGAACAAGGCACATAAAGAAGACACCCCACCGGGACAGGGGCGATCAAGTCTCTCCACGATTTCCTGTCTCTTGTATCGCTAAGCAGCCTTTGATTCTGTTGGGACCATCGGGCCTATTCGGCTATAATAGACAATTCCATTACTATGTAAAGTAACGGTGGCATCTACGGTAGGAGAGTGTGCCGAGCAGCCGATCGACAAGTCAGTGGTAGACTTCCGGTGACGACCCGGAAGTACCCATTGCTCATACTACGTCTTACGACGGTTGAGACGATTAACCTTTATTCTTGTATTGGATACTAATAACCTTTGTAAATACTATTTTCACGGAATACAACAATTAACCTATTCCTGTTGTTGAGTTATTTATTCTTACTCACAACATAACAGATTCATTATTATCAATCTTTCTTTTTACAATTTACTCACAAGTATCTATCGACTTGAAATGACAAATCGGGGAGCCGAGTTCGAATTTTAGTTGGATTCCTTGCATTCACTTACGTACAAATACCCTTAGGAAAGGTATTAATCTGTCTCTTCCTTCCAGTTATGGGTGAAATGATAGGACAGGTTGGGTTCTATAGCCTTGGTTGGCAACCAGTCTACTGCAGAAAGCAATGGCAACCTATTGCGGGATACATCTTATGCCCAGTCAGTCATGTCTTTTTCGAGACATGACCACCCAAAGCGTGTATCACGTATGGCACTTAACTGACTGCCTGAATATAATAGTTGGAATCAGGATTAAGGCGTCTACTGGTCATAAAATGGGTGATCTGTTTTCTATTGTTATGAAGTAATAAACTGATCCCCCACTAATTACTACGTAATAATATAATACATCTCTTCTCCCTCTAGCTATGAGTCAAATAATAGGACAGATTGGGTTCTATAGCCTTGGTCGGCAACCAGTCTACTGCAGAAAGCAATGGCAACCTACTGCGGGATACATCTTCTGCCCAGTTAGTCATGTCTATTTCGAGACATGATCGTCCAAAGCGTGTATCACGTATGACACTTAACTGACTGACTGAATATAATAGTTGGAATCAGGATTAAGGCGTCTACTGGTCATAAAGTGGGGGATCTGTTTTCTATTGTTATGAAGTAATAAACTGACCCCCCACTAATTACTACGTAATAATATTAATAATATAATACATCTCTTCTCACTGGGACAGGGGCAATCAAGTCTCTCCACGATTTCCTGTCTCTTGTATCCCTAAGCAGCCTTTGATTCATTATAATTAATCTTTCTTCTTTACAATTTACTCACAAGTATCTATCGACTTGAAATGACAAATCGGGGAGCCGAGTTCGAATTTTAGTTGGATTCCTTGCATTCACTTACGTACAAATACCCTTAGGAAAGGTATTAATCTGTCTCTTCCTTCCAGTTATGGGTAAAATGATAGGACAGGTTGGGTTCTATAGCCTTGGTTGGCAACCAGTCTACTGCAGAAAGCAATGGCAACCTATTGCGGGATACATCTTATGCCCAGTAATAATATAATACATCTCTTCTCCCTCTAGCTATGAGTCAAATAATAGGACAGGTTGGGTTCTATAGCCTTGGTTGGCAACCAGTCTACTGCAGAAAGCAATGGCAACCTACTGCGGGATACATCTCTTCTCCCTCTAGCTATGAGTCAAATAATAGGACAGATTGGGTTCTATAGCCTTGGTCGGAAACCTGTCTACTGCAGAAAGCAATGGCAACCTACTGTGGGATACATCTTATGCCCAATCAGTCATGTCTCTTTCGAGACATGACCGCCAAAGCGTGTATCACGTATGGTACTTAACTGATCTATCTTTCACATTTTAAGTCTACCATTCGCCTCTGTATTAAATATTGTCGTCACTTCTCGCCCGGTGTTTTTGCTATGCATTTAGAGATTATTGACAAAATCCAAAGAAGAATATGTTATGTTGTTGGTTCTGAGCTGGCATTTCGGTTTGTTTCAGTAACTTTCTCGACACCGTAACATAACTTCCCTATCGTTTTTCTATAAATATTACAATAGCAAATTGTTCTGATAAGCTTTCATTTTTGCTACCCCAACTTCAGGATTTAAAGCACAGTACACTGATGAGTGATACTAGAAAAAGCAGGTACAAAAATTAAAATACCTGGGAAGTGTTCTAACAGAAGACGGAAAGTGCGACACAGAGATCCGAAGGCGAACTGGCATAGTGAATGAAGCATTCCAGAAGTTGAGTAAAGTATTAAGATACAGGAAACTTTCACTAGAAACAAAGAAGAGAGAACTAGATTTCTATGTGATGTCAGTTCTTCAATATAGCAGGGAATGTTGAACAATATCATCAAAGATGAAGAAAAAACACGAAGCAGCGGAAATGTGGTTCTACAGAAGGATACTGCGGATATCATGGACCGAGCATGTGAGCAATGATGAGTTGTTGGAAAGAATGGCAACGATAAGAAAATTAATAGTGAGCATCAGAAAGAGACAGCTGAAATTGCTGGGACATGCAATGAGGAAGGAGGGCTTGGAGAACCTGATACTAACAGGCCACATAGGTTTTGGAAAGGATGGAAAATGAAAAGAGAAAATTAATACTGAGGAAGAGACAGTTGAAGTTCCTGGGACATGCAATGAGGAAGGAGGGCTTGGAGAACCTGATACTAACAGGCCACATAGGTTTTGGAAAGGATGGAAAATGAAAAGAGAAAATTAATACTGAGGAAGAGACAGTTGAAGTTCCTGGGACATGCAATGAGGAAGGAGGGCTTGGAGAACCTGATACTAACAGGCCACATAGGTTTTGGAAAGGATGGAAAATGAAAAGAGAAAATTAATACTGAGGAAGAGACAGTTGAAGTTCCTGGGACATGCAATGAGGAAGGAGGGCTTGGAGAACATGATACTAACAAGCCACATAGGTTTTGGAAAGGATGGAAAATGAAAAGAGAAAATTAATACTGAGGAAGAGACAGTTGAAGTTCCTGGGACATGCAATGAGGAAGGAGGGCTTGGAGAACCTGATACTAACAGGCCACATAGGTTTTGGAAAGGATGGAAAATGAAAAGAGAAAATTAATACTGAGGAAGAGACAGTTGAAGTTCCTGGGACATGCAATGAGGAAGGAGGGCTTGGAGAACCTGATACTAACAGGCCACATAGGTTTTGGAAAGGATGGAAAATGAAAAGAGAAAATTAATAACTGAGGAAGAGACAGTTGAAGTTCCTGGGACATGCAATGAGGAAGGAGGGCTTGGAGAACCTGATACTAACAGGCCACATAGGTTTTGGAAAGGATGGAAAATGAAAAGAGAAAATTAATACTGAGGAAGAGACTTGAAGTTGGGAAGTTCCTGGGAACATGGCAATGAGGAAGGGAGGGCTTGGAAGGAAACCTGATACTAACAGGCCACATAGGTTTTGGAAAGGATGGAAAATGAAAAGAGAAAATTAATACTGAGGAAGAGACAGTTGAAGTTCCTGGGACATGCAATGAGGAAGGAGGGCTTGGAGAACCTGATACTAACAGGCCACATAGGTTTTGGAAAGGATGGAAAATGAAAAGAGAAAATTAATACTGAGGAAGAGACAGTTGAAGTTCCTGGGACATGCAATGAGGAAGGAGGGCTTGGAGAACCTGATACTAACAGGCTACATAGGTTTTGGAAAGGATGGAAATGAAAAGAGAAAATTAATACTGAGGAAGAGATAGTTGAAGTTCTTGGGACATGCAATGAGGAAGGAGGGCTTGGAGAACCTGATACTAACAGGCCACATAGATGTTGGAAAGGATGGAAAATGAAAAGAGAAAATTAATACTGAGGAAGAGACAGTTGAAGTTCCTGGGACATGAAATGAGGAAGGAGGGCTTGGAGAACATGATACTAACAGGCCACATAGGTTTTGGAAAGGATGGAAATGAAAAGAGAAAATTAATACTGAGGAAGAGACAGTTGAAGTTCCTGGGATATGCAATGATGAAGGAGGGCTTGATAGAACCTGATACTAACAGGCCACATAGGTTTTGGAAAGGATGGAAAATGAAAAGAGAAAATTAATACTGAGGAAGAGACAGTTGAAGTTCCTGGGACATGCAATGAGGAAGGAGGGCTTGGAGAACCTGATACTAACAGGCCACATAGGTTTTGGAAAGGATGGAAAATGAAAAGAGAAAATTAATACTGAGGAAGAGACAGTTGAAGTTCCTGGGACATGCAATGAGGAAGGAGGGCTTGGAGAACCTGATACTAACAGGCCACATAGGTTTTGGAAAGGATGGAAAATGAAAAGAGAAAATTAATACTGAGGAAGAGACAGTTGAAGTTCCTGGGACATGCAATGAGGAAGGAGGGCTTGGAGAACCTGATACTAACAGGCCACGTAGGTTTTGGAAAGGATGGAAGTGAAAAGAGAAAATTAATACTGAGGAAGAGACAGTTGAAGTTCCTGGGACATGCAATGAGGAAGGAGGGCTTTGAGAACCTGATACCAACAGGCCACATAGGTTTTGGAAAGGATGGAAAATGAAAAGAGAAAATTAATACTGAGGAAGAGACAGTTGAAGTTTCTGGGATATGCAATGAGGAAGGAGGGCTTGGAGAACCTGATACTAACAGGCCACATATGTTTTGGAAAGGATGGAAGTGAAAAGAGAAAATTAATACTGAGGAAGAGACAGCTGAAGTTCCTGGGACATGCAATGAGGAAGGAGGGCTTGGAGAACCTGATACCAACAGGCCACATAGGTTTTGGAAAGGATGGAAAATGAAAAGAGAAAATTAATACTGAGGAAGAGACAGTTGAAGTTCCTGGGATATGCAATGAGGAAGGAGGGCTTGGAGAACCTGATACTAACAGGCCACATAGGTTTTGGAAAGGATGGAAATGAAAAGAGAAAATTAATACTGAGGAAGAGACAGTTGAAGTTCTTGGGACATGCAATGAGGATGGAGGTCTTAGAGAACCTGATACTAACAAGCCACATAGGTTTTGGAAAGGATGGAAATGAAAAGAGAAATTAATAATGAGCAAGAGACAGTTGAAGTTCCTGGGACATGCAGTGAGGAAGGAGGGCTTGGAGAACATGATACTAACAGGCCAGATAGAGTGAAAAAAGAAACAGGGGAAAGCATCGGATAGCATATTTGAAGGATCTAAGAAGGTGGATGACAGAGCGTGGGTTGCTTGGTGTAAGAGGAGAAAGCATGCTAAGAGCCACCAGGGATAGGGAGACGTGGAAAGCTATGATCGCCTACATCCTGAAAGGACATGGTACATTGAGAAAGAAGAAAAAGACTAGATCGCCTGTACGTCGAGATGCAGTGGATATCGGCTTGCAACGATAAATCGGAGAACAGAGTTCGAATTCCAGTTGAATTTGTTACATTCACTTACGCGCAAATACTCTTAGGAAAGGTATTAATCAATCGCTTCTCCACCCTAGCTATGGACTTAATAATAGGATAGATTGGGATCTATAGCCTTAGTTGGCAACCAGTCTACCGCAGAAATTAATGGCAACCTACTGCGAGAAAATCTTCTGCCCCGTCAGTCATGTCTCTTTTGAGACATGATCGCCCAAAGCGTATATGAGGTGTGGCACTTAACTGACTGACTGAATATAATAGTTGGAAACATAATCAACGCTTCTATTGGGCATAAAGTGGGGGATCTGTTTTCTATTGTTATGAAGTCATAAACTGGTTACCCTAGAATTAGTATAGATTAATATAATCGTAAACAAATACAATTAAAGCTTCTGTTGGACCTAAAGTGGGGTATCTGTTTTCTATTGTTATGAAGTAATAAACTGATCCCCTCTAGAATTAGTGCAAATTAATATAACCGGAAACGAATACAAGTAAAACTTCTGTTGATCCTAAAGTGGGGGATCTGTTTTCTATTGTCATGAAGTAAAAACTGGTCACCCTAGAATTAGTACAAATATACTGACGTCCCCCCCCCCCCACTAATTACTACTTACTAATATAATAATATAATATCCATCTCTTCTCCCTCCATCTATAGTTTAAATAGCAGGACAAATTTTGTTCCATGACCTTGGTTGGCAACTAATCTACCGCAGAAAGTAATGGCAACCTACTGCAGGAAAACCTTCTGCGCAGTCTGTCATATCTCTTTCGAGACATGATCGCCCAAGGGTGTATCAGGTATGGCACTTAGCTGACTGACTGACTAGATGGGTACATAGTTGAAATTAATAGACGCAGCCATAAGTTCTATTCTAAGATTCTAATTGCATTTCTCGCGTGTGGAAAATCTCGTACGGATTCTTTCTTTCCATTCAACTACGATCTTTAAAAATTGGTTACCTTCTGTCTTTTTAAATCCGGTTCTTTCATTGACCTCTTTCAAGGTGTAATATGTAGCTGACTGGGACTTGTAACTTTTCAGCTTTTTTCGTCACTAGACTCAGCGTGGGTAGAGGTGATTCTAGTTTAGGATGACGCTTGACCAATGAACAGGATAACTGGCTGACGACCTCACCTACAACTACAATGCTACATCAATAGTGGTAAATACAAAACCAAATGGGTAGCCTATGTTATCAAATACAACAGAGAAATGTATGTATTATTGGATTATCAAATATATGGTGGATGGCCTCAGGTAGTATCTCTCATCAGAAAAGATACTTATGCAAACACACACACACACACACACACACACACACACACACATATATATATATATATATATTGTCATCCGCAGACAGATCTGTTTCGCTGTATCACAGCTCATCAGTACGGTTAGACTCCGATTGCTATTAACCCAGGATTGAAACCCGACCGAATTGGCGTCAGTCGGCGATTCTACCTCTGGTCTATGGGTGTTCGGTAGAAGAAGGCAGACTTTTAGCGTGTATATTGTCATTATACCCGCCCAATAGCCAGAGTGCCCTAATCCATTACTGAATGAGCGATGCGTACATGCCAGAGTAGATACTGTTTTTCAAAGTCTACCATTCTTCATATATATATATATATATATATATATATATATATATATATATTACGGTACTATATCACCCTTTACACATGGCCACCTAACTCCCCAGACTGCAACCACCTTGATTATTATGTGTCAGGGCGAAGTTGAGTGAGACATCAACAAAACTCCTTGTAACACCAAAGATAAACTGAAAGCAATAATTATGGCATTACTCACCCAACAAGGAGACCGTCCAGAAGAGTTGCAGGAGATTCCGAGGTCGTCTGGAGGCCGTGGTAAGAGACAATGGCGATTTAATTAAATGAATTTACTCTTTAATTGTCTAATTTTGGTAAATATATCTGTTAAAATGAGATGCCAGTGTTATTTTAATTTTTGCTTAATTTAGACGACAATTCATTCATCGCACCATATATATATATATATTAGCCATCCACATATAAGCCTGTTTCACAGCTCATCAGTGTGGTTAGACACATCCACCTGCTTCTGACCGGGATCGAAACTCAACCGATTTGGTGTCAGTCGGAATCGCTACCCACCTAAGCCATAGGCGCATGGAATCAGTGAAGGGAAATTTTAACGTTTTCTATATAAGCAGTGTATATACACGCCAGATCTATAATGATAATATACGCGCTAAAATGTCTGTCTTCTTCCACCGAACGCCCATAGCCCAGAGGTAGAATCGCCGACTGACGCCAATTCGGTCGGGTTTCAATCCTGGGTTAAAAAGCAATCGGAGTCTAACCGTACTGATGAGCTGTGATACAGTGAAACAGATCTGTCTGCGGATGACAATATATATATATATATATATATATATATATATATATATATATAAATACGGCTATAGTGATATCGGATATCAATTAATTTCTGGGATGACGAGTTATTATCATAAAAATGATTTACTTGGACTATTGTCCTCATTTCGATTGCTATTATCATTTAGGTTGTTGTACTCTCCGGTCTTCCTCAAGAGTCTGTCAATCTAGGTAACATTCAAGTAATTTCGATCTGAACGCTGTATCTAATATACAATAATATATAGTTATCGCTTAGTTAATCATGAATTTTGACTTGGACTCTTTATTTAATAGACACAGAGGTATAGTTCTCGTTTCATAAATCGTTAATTTCTAACTGAACATTTTATTTAATATACACATGTATATAGTTCAAGTTTTGTTAATCATTAATTTCCAACTGAACACTTCGTTTAATATACACAGGCTTATAGTTCTCGTTTCATTAGTTATGAATTACTAACAGAACATTTTATTTAATATAGACAGTTTTATAGTTCTCGTTTCGTTAATCATGAATTTCGAATTGGACTCTTTAATAGACACAGAGGTATATTTCTCGTTTCATAAATCATTAATTTCTAACTGAACATTTTATTTAATATACACAGGTATATAGTTCAAGTTTTGTTAATCATTAATTTCCAACTAAACACTTCGTTTAATATACACAGACTTATAGTTCTCGTTTCATTAGTTATGAATTACTAACAGAACATTTTATTTAATATAGACAGTTTTATAGTTCTCGTTTCGTTAATCATGAATTTCCAATGGAACACTTTATTTAATATACACAGGTATATAGTTCTCGTTTCGTTAATCATGAATTTCGAACTGAACATTTTATTTAATATGCAGAGGTATATACTTCTCGTTTTGCTAACATGTCTAAGGATATCTCACCTAGTTCTTACGTACCAATAGTATTTTTGGTTCATGTTCATTGTCCTGAACTGTTAAAATTCTGTAGGTGACCTTTGAGATGATCTTTACAGGATTTTACTCATTCAAAACTCGGTGGTTCATTAAATGGATTCAGTCGAACAGCTGTTCGGAACTTACTGTCTTTTCATTCATCAATAAATAGATAAAATAAACCTAATGAAATACAGTAATTAAGCAGAACAATGATCCAGCAATTGGAATTATGGTAACAGGTTGGTCTTTTTAAGCCGAAATTTCGTAGCGTACAAAACTGGAGGTTTGCAATTTTTAGGGTTCAGTTCCAAGACTGATCGGGTCTTCTTTTTCCTTATGTGCCGTGTCCCTTCATGACATAGGCGATCATGGACTTCCACTTGATCCTATTCCTTGTCGCTATCAATATTTGTTTTTTTCGTATCCCCCCCAGAACTCGCTCCATCATCTACTCGCTCAAGCCCATCAAGTATGTCTGACGCTGGCTTCCCCTGTCACTCTTTCCTTTTATCCGTCCTGAGAGTATCAGATTCTCCGAACACACCCTCCTCATTACTTATTCCAGAAAACTCATCTGTCTCTTCCTGATGCTAAATATAAGTTTCCTTTTCGTTTACATCCTTTCCAACACCTTGCTGTTCACATGCTCGGTCCATGGTCTCCTCAACATCCTTCTGTAGAACCATATTTCTGCTGCTTCCAGTCTCTCCTTTATCCTTAAAGAGATCGTCCAGCATTCGATGCCATACATAAGGACAAGTATCACATAACAGTCTAGTACTCTTTTCTTTTTTTTTTGTTTTCAACGAAATCTTCCTGTCTCGCAATAGTCTGCTTAGATTTTGAAATGCTTCCTTGGCTATGCCAATGCATCTTCGGATCTCAATGTCACACTTCCCAGGCACTGCACTTTCTAGGTATTTAAATTTCTGCACCAGTTTGATTTCAGTATCTCCGACTTGTAAATTAGCATTTTAGGGCCCTCTTTTATTTATCATAAAACTCAACGAAGAGAAATCCATTGATTTCGTTGTGTTGGCGTTTTATTATTTTCCTGCCTTGTGTGTGGCGTTCGCTTACAATTTGCTGTTTCACGTTCAGTTAATTTAACTTTTTTAAAGTTTATGTCTAACTAGCAGTATAGCCCGACATTGCTCGGGTGTAATGGAAGCTTTAAAACTAATTCATGGTCCTGGAGCTCAGACACTTTGGACGTTGGCACGAAAGACTAAATAGCAATAGTTGTTTCCAGTTAAAGCGAAACCGTAAACTGAAAGAAAAATGAATGGATGTAAATCAAATTTTGATTTCCTTGTATCAATATCAAATAAGTTTTTTCGTCGTAAACTGAATTTTGGAGGCTAAATAAGTCCTCTGAGTAAATGGTATCATGGCTGAGACTAAGAACTACAATTATACCTACTTAGAGCCAAACCCAAAGTAAAAACTAAAATAAAAGGGCTGAAAAACTGATTTTGATCAGACCCGGTAGGATATCGGGGTATCGATTTCCAATATTGAAATCAAATAATCGATATTTATCGGGGGTACCTTGACACAAAACCTAGCTAAGAACACTCGCAGACGCTTATAGTACAACTGTGTAAATTTTCAAGAAAATCGGTTCAACCGTTTTGGAGTCTATAGGTAACGGACACACACACACTTAGACACACACACACACACACAAAGTTCCATTTATAAACAAGTTTAGATGAAAGAGTATATCGTTTTTGTTTACAAAAAGTCAGACCAGGAACCTATCAATATGTATAAAATCATGACCCCAAAATGAATTAATTTACGGTAATATACATTGTCGGACTTTTTAAAAAAAATCAATACTTTCATTAAAAAATTCAATTTAATTTCATTATGATATTCAATTAATCAAACAATGTTGGTGAAAATTTACATCTATTTACATAAACAATCTCTCATTTCAGTTTAATCTTATTCTATTTATCGTTAATAAATATTGAGAATAATACTTTTGAGGGATGTGGTGCCAGATTCTCAGATTCTATTATGCAAAGAAAAGTAACTAAATTCAACATAGAAACACAGCAAGTATACATTAATATATATATATATATATATATTATTCAGATACTTTAATCCAAGCGGAAAAAGCAGGAAGGTAAATTCCAAAAACCCGATTCTAATTAATATTAAAATTTTATTTTAACATTAAAAAATGATACAGGAAGAGAGCTCTATGTAATAAAATATTACAGAGCAAATATAAATTAAACGAGAAATCGGGAAGCCGAGTTCGAATTCCAGTTGAATTCGTTGCATTCACTCACGCGCAAATACCCTTGAGAAAGGTATTAATCCGTCTCTTTCCTCCAGTTATGGGTTAAATAACAGAACAGATTGGCTTCTATAGCCTTGGCTGGCAGCCAGTCTACCGCAGAAAGTAATGGCAACCTACTGCGGAATAATCTTCTGCCTAGTCAATCATATGGCACTTAACTGATATAGCATCGAGCACTGTTTCTTTCTCACCTGATTAATGTTTATATATTGATGTGTATATACGCGTATATACATATATAGACTTTTTTTTTACTTCCTTACACACACACACGTACGCACACACGCACGCACACACGCGCACCCAAATATATACAAAAGATTGGTACTACAAAAATTAAAGACTGATTTATGATGGTGGTTCGATTCTTTGCCGACGTATCTATGGTTATACTGATCTTTGGTATATGGTTTGTACTGACCATTTCTTCAGTCCAAAGTTACATCGAGAATGCTGATCTCTTTTAGCATTGGTGGTAATGGTATTAATCAGCCAATGATATAAGTTTTTTTTTTAAGCATTCTAATTTACCTTTGTGCGATGTGGTGCAGAGGATATCGACTCGGAACGACAAATCAGGAAACCGAGTTCGAATTCCACTTAAATTCCTTCCATTCACTTAGGCACAATTACCCTTGTATCCCGTATGGCACTTAACTGACTGAATTTAACTTCGGATTTGCTTCGTGGTGTAGTGGATATCGGCTCGGAATGAGAAATCGGAGAGACAAGTTCGAATTCCAGTTGAATGAAAGGTATTAATCCATCAGTTCTCCTTCCAGTTATTGGGTGAATAGCAGGACAGATTGGATTCTATAGCATTAGTTGGTAATCAGTCTACTGCAGAAAGCCATGGCAATCGACTGTGGGGAAATCTTCTGCTTCGTCAGTCAAGGATTGAAAAAAGACATGATCTCCCAAACGTGAATCACGTATGGCACTTAACTGATTTACTCAGTTTAAAAGTTGGAAACATAATTAAAGCTTCTACTGGGTGTAAAGTGGGGGGTCGCTTTTGTACTATGAAGTAATAAACTGACCCCCCTAAAATTAGTACAAATTAATATAATCGGAAACGAATGCAATTACAGTTTCTATTGGAAATAAAGTGAGGGTATTGTGGGGGCCTACCTACAAATGGACTCATCCACACCTTTATCATATGGCTACCAACTCTGAGTGAAAAGTCACTGCGTAGCAGACTTGCTTCTGCTGCGGTTGACACTGTCGGCACTCTGCCTTCGGTAGAGGGCGCTCTCTGCTTCCGAGCAGAGAGCACAAACCCAGTCGTGGTTCCGCCGGAGGGTAGAACCACGACTCGGTAAAAATAGACAGATTTATTTTTGGCCCGGCTATATGGCTGGGAACTCCCACTTTAAAATGACCATGTGTCACATCCGGCCTTTTGTGGGGAGGCTAGTGAATATAGTCACTGCGTAGCAGACTTGCTTCTGCTGCGGTTGACACTGTCAGCACTCTGCCTTCGGTAGAGGGCGCTCTCTGCTTCCGAGCAGAGAGCAATAACCAACCGTGGTTCCGCCGGAGGGCAGAACCACGACTCGGTAAAAATAGACAGACATATTTTTGGCCCGGCTATATGGCCGGGAACTCCCACTTTAAAATGACCATGTGTCACATCCGGCCTTTTGTGGGGAGGCTAGTGAATATAGTCACTGCGTAGCGACTTGCCTCTGCTACTGTTGACACTGTCAGCACTCTGCCTTCGGTAGAGGGCGCTCTCTGCTTCCGAGCAGAGAGCACAAACCCAGTCGTGGTTCCGCCGGAGGGTAGAACCACGACTCGGTAAAAATAGACAGACATATTTTTGGCCCGGCTATATGGCCGGGAACACCCACTTTAAAATGACCATGTGTCACATCCGGCCTTTTGTGGGGAGGCTAGTGAATATAGTCACTGCGTAGCAGACTTGCCTCTGCTACTGTTGACACTGTCAGCACTCTGCCTTCGGTAGAGGGCGCTCTCTGCTTCCGAGCAGAGAGCACAAACCCAGTCGTGGTTCCGCCGGGGGGTAGAACCACGACTCGGTAAAAATAGACAGACATATTTTTGGCCCGGCTATATGGCCGGGAACACCCACATTAAAATGACCATGTGTCACATCCGGCCTTGCGTGGGAAGGCTAGTGAATATAGTCACTGCGTAGCAGACTTGCTTCTGCTGCTGTTGACACTGTCAGCACTCTGCCTTCGGTAGAGGGCGCTCTCTGCTTCCGAGCAGAGAGCACAAACCCAGTCGTGGTTCCGCCGGAGGGCAGAACCACGACTCGGTAAAAATA
Source organism: Ascarosepion bandense (assembly GCA_037127315.1). Classification (NCBI taxonomy): domain Eukaryota; kingdom Metazoa; phylum Mollusca; class Cephalopoda; order Sepiida; family Sepiidae; genus Ascarosepion; species Ascarosepion bandense. Next base: position 369,384 of record JBBBDQ010001422.1, read on the forward strand.
GGCAGACATATTTTTGGCCCGGCTATATGGCCGGGAACACCCACTTTAAAATGACCATGTGTCACATCCGGCCTTTTGTGGGGAGGCTAGTGAATATAGTCACTGCGTAGCAGACTTGCTTCTGCTGCTGTTGACACTGTCAGCACTCTGCCTTCGGTAGAGGGCGCTCTCTGCTTCCGAGCAGAGAGCACAAACCCAGTCGTGGTTCCGCCGGAGGGTAGAACCACGACTCGGTAAAAATAGACAGACATATTTTTGGCCCGGCTATATGGCCGGGAACACCCACATTAAAATGACCATGTGTCACATCCGGCCTTGCGTGGGAAGGCTAGTGAATATAGTCACTGCGTAGCAGACTTGCTTCTGCTGCTGTTGACTACTGTCAGCACTCTGCCTTCGGTAGAGGGCGCTCTCTGCTTCCGAGCAGAGAGCACAAACCCAGTCGTGGTTCCGCCGGAGGGCAGAACCACGACTCGGTAAAAATAGGCAGACATATTTTTGGCCCGGCTATATGGCCGGGAACTCCCACTTTAAAATGACCATGTGTCACATCCGGCCTTTTGTGGGGAGGCTAGTGAATATAGTCACTGCGTAGCAGACTTGCTTCTGCTGCTGTTGACACTGTCAGCACTCTGCCTTCGGTAGAGGGCGCTCTCTGCTTCCGAGCAGAGAGCACAAACCCAGTCGTGGTTCCGCCGGAGGGCAGAACCACGACTCGGTAAAAATAGACAGACATATTTTTGGCCCGGCTATATGGCCGGGAACTCCCACTTTAAAATGACCATGTGTCACATCCGGCCTTTTGTGGGGAGGCTAGTGAATATAGTCACTGCGTAGCAGACTTGCCTCTGCTACTGTTGACACTGTCAGCACTCTGCCTTCGGTAGAGGGCGCTCTCTGCTTCCGAGCAGAGAGCACAAACCCAGTCGTGGTTCCGCCGGAGGGCAGAACCACGACTCGGTAAAAATAGACAGACCGGGAAGGCTAGTAAATACAGTCACTGAGTAGTAGACTTGCCTCTGCTACTATTGACACTGTCAGCCCTCTGCCTTCGGTAGAGGGCGCTCTCTGCTTCCGAGCAGAGAGCAATAACCCAGTCGTGGTTACGCCGAAGGGTAGAAACACGACTCGGTAAAAATAGACAGACATTTTTTGGCCCGGCTATATGGCCGGGAATTCCCACTATAAAATGACCATGTGTCACATCCGGCCTGCGTGGGAAGGCTAGTAAATACAGTCACTGAGTAGTAGACTTGGCTCTGCTACTATTGACACTGTCAGCCCTCTGCCTTCGGGTAGAGGGCGCTCTCTGCTTCCGAGCAGAGAGCAATAACCCAGTCGTGGTTCCGCCGAAGGGTAGAATCACGACTGGGCAAAAATAGACAAAAATAGCCCGGAAATCCCAGTTATAACTGACCATGTGTCACATGTTGCCCTTACTGGGAGGGTAGAACTCGGTAAAAATAGACAGACATTTTTGGCCCGGCTATATGGCCGGGAATTCCCACTATAAAATGACCATGTGTCACATCCGGCCTGCGTGGGAAGGCTAGTAAATACAGTCACTGAGTAGTAGACTTGCCTCTGCTACTATTGACACTGTCAGCTCTCTGTCTTTGGGTGGAGAGCGACCTCTTCCTTCGGGTGGAGAGCGCTCTCTGCCTTCAGGCAGAGAGCACTAACTCAGTCGTGGTTCCGCCGAAGGGTAGAATCACGACTGGGGAAAGACAGACACATATTTTTGGCCAGGCTATATGACCTGGAAGACCCACATTAAAAAGACCTTGTGTCACATTTTGCCTTAAGTGGGGAGGTGACTAAATACTGTCATTGAGTAGTAGACACAGAGTGAGTGAATGAGTGAGTCAGGACGCCTGCGAGGGAAAGTACTCTCCAGTCCAAGTTTACATTTGTACTACATTTTCCGAGAATATACTATTTAACCTTATATCCGAGTCCGTGTTATCTTTCTATAGCCCTTCGGTCATAACAGAGGGACATGTTTTCTATTGTTATGTAGTAATAAACTGATCCCCCACTAATTACTACTAATTAATTAAATAAAATAAAACAATACATTTCTTCTTTATCCAACTATGGGTTGAATAGTTGGACAGATTGGGTATTATCGCTTTGGTTTGCAACCTGTCTACCGCAGAAAGAAATGGCAACCTACTGCGGGAAAATCGTCTGCCTAGTCAGTCATGTATCGAAAGAGACATGATTTCCCAAGCGTGTATCACGTATGGCACTTAAATTACTAAATTTACCTTCTGTGATAAGTTATATATTTATAAAAACATTAAATTCAAACATATTTTCAAGTGTTCAAAATAACACTGGTTCAAATAACAAATCGGTTTAAATATTGTATTTTTTATAGAAAGGTTCTTTATATATTTTTAAAATTAATTATCACTGTTAAATTTTTATTCTGTGATATTTGCTGTTACTGCAAGCTTTACTGAAGACGACTGGCAAAGCACTGCGATTAAGCTTTTTACTATATTCTCTCTCATTTGTACAAGTTATTTATTTTTGGATAAAGAGTGTTTGTGTGGGGGTTACTCCACTTGGTTTCACCAAACGCATGTTAGGTGGTGCTAATTCTATAAAAAGACAAGAATTTCCTTCTTTCTCTTTTTTTTCTCTTGCTTTAAGATTTTTTTCAATCGGTTCACCCCGAGCAAAGCAGTACTACCACTGGTGCGCAGGGGGTTACAAGTGAGAAGAGCGAAATGAAAGAGGAACATGACACGGGGGGAAGGGGGAGGAGAAGGAATAAGAGAAAGATGGGAATCAAGGGGATAAAAGATGGAAATTGACGTTGCACTTAAGCTCTTGGAGATTGTAGCTATCAGGGAAGTAAGTGTACGGAAAGGAGTTTCAAAGGCGGGAAGTGCGAAAAAACAAACTAATAGAGTGGAAAAGACGTTTTCACCATAAAAGAGTGAGACCTAATTGCCAGTCTAGTAAATTCCTGTAGTGGAGGCACCAGAGAGATAAGCTCGTCAGAGCAGAAGTCATAAAAATATTTGTAGAAAAGACAGAGGGAAGCCACATTTCGACGCTGAAAAAGTGGCTGAGGTTGAGCTGCTAAGTCGGGATCGATAACATTGCAGATCCTCCTTTGAATTTTGTCGAGCATCCCGAGGTGAATATCAGGAGCGCCCGATCAGATATGGTAACAGTATTCAATGCACGGACGAATGGTAGATTTGTATATGTGCAAGATGGATTCTGACGAGAAAAAAAAACAAACTTCCTGGCTCGAAACAGTGACCCACCCTTCCTAGCAGTAGCTGTAGCTATTGATTCAATGCAGTCGTTCCACTTGAGATCAGTTGTGAGAGTGAGGCCGAGGAGGCGCAGTGTATTGCTTTCTGTGAGAGTAGCGTCACCCATACTGATGAGAGGCGGGAGAGTTTGTTTATTGTGATTAAAAGAAAGCAACCTTGTTTTGGAAGCGTTAAAATTTACTCGCCATCGAACTGTAGATAAATGTGTCCCAGCTGTTTGTCTTCCTAGTCGATTGCCACCTTGAACTCTCACACATCACAGAGAAACAAGCACATTCTTAATAGTTAAGTTTTACATATCTTTCCTTTTCCTTTCAACGGTCTACACATTAATGTAATTTCTTTTTGTTAATACAAGCGTTGTCATTGTTTGTTAAAACACACACACACACACACACACACACACACACACACACATATATATATATATATATATATATATATATATATATAAAGTACGTATATTTTGGCAGCATTTTTTCTTTTAAACAAGTTGTGTTAAATGATAGAGACAATGTAGTCTTATATATTTTCTTTTGAATTTTTTCATATTTTCTGATTAGGCTTTTTATTTCCGAATTATATTTGTATAAAAATTGTCCAAAGATTGTCCTAGTACTTACGAAAGTCATCGTTCATCATCAGGGACTGCATTACAGTTTAAAAATCAAATATTGCTTTGTAACAGGAATAGTGTTTTTAACATTTTAAAAGAAAATAAATAAACGTTATGAAGAATTTTTAAATTCAAAGGCAGTAATAATGTAAGCAACATGCACACGTGAAGATATCTGCTCACATAGATGTGTGAAATATATGGAATACTTGGTTGGTAAAGATTTTAAATGTCATAAAGATACATTAGAGAATTTGAACGTCGAAGGAACTAATTATGTAAATTATCAAATTACTCAGAGGCAAAGAATTATTTACCTTCTTCTTCTTCTTCTTCTTCTTCTTCTTCTATGTGCCCTGTCCCTTCAGGACGTAGGCGATCATGGATCTCCACGTCTCCCTATCCCTTGTGGCTCTTAGTATGTTTGCTCCTGTTGCTCCTGGCAACCCCCGTTCCGTCATCCACCTGATCAGTCCCTGCAAATATGTTATCCGCTGCCTTCCTCTGTCTCTCTTTCCTTCTATCTGTCCAGTCAGTATCAGGTTCTCCAGGCTCTCTTTCCTCATTGCATGTCCCAGGAACTTCAGTTGTTTCTTCCTGATGCTCAGCATCAATTTCCTTTTTGTTGCCATTCTTTCTAATACCTCGTCGTTGCTTGTATGCTCAGTCCACGATATCCGTAGCATCCTTCTGTAGAACCACATTTCGGCCGCTTCCAGTTTTGTCCTCATTTTCGATGATATTGTCCAGCATTCACAGCCGTATTGAAGAACTGACATCACGTAGCAGTCTAGAACTCTTTTCTTCGTTTCTATTGAGATTTTCCTGTGTGTTAGTATTTTGCTCATCTTCTGGAACGCGTCCTTTGCCATGCCAATTCGCCTTCGGATCTCCGTGTCGCACATTCCATCTCCTGTTAGAACACTTCCTAGGTAATTAAATTCTTGTACTTGTTTGATTCTGTTATCCTCCACCTGTATTTGGCATTTTGGGTTGTATCTTTTGCTGATGACCATGCACTCAGTTTTCTTAAAGTTTATTTGTAGTCCCTTCTTGTCACTCTCCACTGCTACTTTCTGTATTTACCTTATATTTCAAATAAACCCTCTAAACAACTCAGTACATGTCTAGAAACTTGGTAAGCTGTGCGATTGATAAGAGGTTTTTTACTTCTAATATGTCAGTCAGTTAAGTGCCATACGTGATACCCGCTTGGGCGATCATGTCTCGAAAGAGACATGACTGACTGGGCAGAAGATTATCCCGCAGTAGGTTGCCATTGCTTTCTGTGCTGTTATTTGACTCATAGTTAGAAGTAGAAGAGATGTGTTATATTATTACGTAGTAATTAATGGGGGATCAGTTTATTACTTCATAACAATAGAAAACCGATCCCCCACTTTATGACCAGTAGAAGCCTTAATCAGGATTCCAACTATTATATTCAGTCAGTCAGTTAAGTGCCATACATGATACACGCTTGGGCGATCATGTCTCGAAAGAGACATGACTGACTGGGCAGAAAATTATCCCGCAGTAGTTTGCCATTGCTTTCTGGGGTAGACTGGTTGCCGACCAAGGCTATAGAACCCAATCTGTCCTGCTATTTAACCCATAACTGGAAGGAAGAGACGGATTAATACCTTTCCCAAGGGTATTTGCGCGGAAGTGAATACAATGGATTCAACTGGAATTCGAACTCGGCTCCCCGGTTTTTCGTTCCGAGCCGATATCCACTGGACCACAACGCACATCCTCTGATATGTAGTGCCTCTAAATTTTTTTTCATAAGTACTAGGACAATCTTTGGACAATTTTTATACAAATATAATTCGGAAATAAAAAGTATAATCAGAAAATATGAAAAAAATTCAAAAGAAAATATATAAAACTATGTTGTCTCTATCGTTTAACACAACTTGTTTAATATATATATATATATATATATATATATATATATATATATATATATATATATATATATGAGAGAATGATATACAAATTTTGATATATCCCAGAACAATATTGGTGTTAAATGTATGACAAAGCGTAAAAAATGTTCAGCTGTGACGCGTTTATGTTGGTGCGACTACAAATACACAGGAACAAGAGATGTTGGGGATTTTTAATTAATCTCATTTTATTTTTACTTTAATGTAAGTGCTATACGTGATACACGCTTGGGCGATCATGTCTCGAAAGAGACATGACTGACTGGGCAGAAGATTATCCCGCAGTAGGTTGCCATTGTTTTCTGCGGTAGACTAGGCTATAGAACCCAATCTGTCCTGTTATTTAACCCATAATTGGAGGGAAGAGACGGATTAATACCTTTCCCAAGGGTATTTGCGCGTAAGTGACTGCAATGAATTCGGCTGGAATTCGAACTCACCCCCCCCCCCCGATTTCTCGTTCCGAGCCGACATCCAATGCACCACAAGGCACATCCTTTACATCCAAATACATTAATCGTTGACCTTACAGAGGCTGACCAAAATTCTGACATAAAAAAAAATGCTACCATGATTAAGGAAGAAACAATTCACTGAGATAAAAATGTTTATAGAGTATCAAAACTGCTGACTTTCTGTGGTCTACTGATAGTAAGGTAATTAAGGCAAGCAGGCTTCCCAGTAAAGTGCTCAATATCAGAGATGGGGATAGAGCATTAATAGAAATAATATATTAACCCTTTGATGCATATTGGTTACAAAAATTAGAGAATGGTTACAATTGTAACCAATATGCAACAAAGGGTTAATATATTCTTTGTGTTGTCGGCTTTGTATGTTATTTTCTATATCTTCTTTTTTTATTATTTTGTCATTATTGGTATTATATTCAATATTATAATGTATACCGTTGTGTGTGTATATATATATATATATATATATATATATATAGACTAAACTATCGCCCGGTTCACACTCCACCCACGTCTATTGAACAGGTGAAGACGCTCATCCCTTGTTCCCCGTTTAGGATGTGGTTTCCGGCTTTCTCTTTTCCAATCTTTTTACTCTTACGTAGCCCCCTGAGCATCAGTGGCGTTATCGCCTTGCTTGGGGTGATATGATTAATATATATATATGTCACGCGCATGGAGAGAGAAACAATAGCGAGGCAGTGTCGGTGTGTCGGTTCAGTTCATTCTTTTTACTACCAATTATTAAACTTTACTACCAGTTATCAAAGCTCTTGCCGCGTGTTTGCTCTTTAATTGTGTCTTATTATATTATTTTTGGCAATAATTATGTAGTCAACAATATATATATATATATATATAATTTATTTGTTTCAACATTAAAACCATTTCGTTAATCTTCGGAAGTTTCCGTAGCAATATATATATATATATATATATATATATATATATATATATATATATATAATCTTCCCCTGTCTTTTGGATTATTTTTCTTATGTGCTAATATAAGATACTCAATAGTAGGTACATCAATATAGTATATATGTTCCCGTCATTTTTAACAGCACGAATCCAATAGTTATGTATATTACATGTTTACATGTGTGTGTGCGTGTGTGTTTATGTTTGCTTCTGTGTATTTTTATGTTGTAATGAGTATAACCTCATGTTGGTTTTTATATTATGGTCGGTGTATGTGCTAGTTTTACGTGTGTTTTTGTTAGCAGGTTTGGTGGGAGAAATTGGTTGTTTGTTATTGATATTGTAGTTATTCTATTATAATTGATTTTCGTTTGGCATTGGTGGGGGCGGATGTTAGGTGCTGTGAATTGTGTTTGTAATAGAATTGCGTTTTAAATTGTATTTCTTTGCTTTCTTTGTATTAGTATTGAAGTGATAAAATCAATATTTATTGGAATGTCAGCATCTCCCCATTATTTCATTTTTTTGTTTAGTAGTTTGCTTTGGTTTCTAAAGGTGATTATTGCTAACTTTTCTTCTGAACACGGGTTTTCTAGATGTTTTGGAATGTTTTTTTTAACTTTTCCTTGTATCTAAATTATTTATTATGTTTATTAGGTCATTTTCAAATGCTCGCACATACACACACACGTGTGCGCACACACACACATGAATAGAATAATTATCTATGTATATGAATATAATAAGTAAAGAACAGGAAAATATCATTAATCTAGCATGTTTCACTTTAACAAGCTTCTTCAGAGATTTCTAAAAGACGAATGATTTCAAAAACTTCATTTTTTAATCCACAGAGACAGTATTTTGATTGCGGTATGATTTCATTGGTCAGATACTTGTCACGTGTAATAAAGCAATGGATGAATACTAGATGTAGAGGAAAACTTATGTCTGTGTGCCACGTGTAATAAAAACATTAGATATTCATTATGAATATAAGTATATGTTGTATTGATACCACCGACCGAGCAAAAGCGAGCAAACCGGATGTTGGCTCTATGCTGACCAGAAAGCGAATGAATAAAAATCACCCTCGCGCAAGTGGATTCGCGCAGATGTTCCGGTTGAAAAATAAAAAATAATGAAATATCAAATTACCATTTTTTTATTTACCAGCCAATGAGAAGCCCGGAATCAAATACAAGGATGAAATTCGAAACTAGCTACGTTTGATCAAAATGCCGATATAAAAAGCGAAGACACAAATGCTTCATCAGACAGAAAGACGATAGGATAGAGTCACCTGCCTCCCCTTGACCTATGTCGAGCGGCTACTAGGCTGACCTCTTCCTTTCTCCCTGTTCTCATAAGTACTATTCTGACCTTTTACTTTCTCCCTGTTCTCAAATGTACTTATCGACATCTTCAAAGACATTCCTCATAAGTACTTATTGACCTGAGAATCGGCAACTCTAAATGAACGTTAATCCCGCTACTAAGTCTTTTACCCTTTCAGCATTATATCTTCAATGAACATTCTTCTATCCCTTTCAGCTCATTATTATTTTGCCATGAACTCTTGTAATATAACAATCTGGCCCCACCCGAGGAAGGCTGATGCAAGCGAGGGTGTTTCCGGTCGTTGAAAGGAACGGATGTCGTTTGACCTTATTTCCGGCAGCAGCGGAAATAACTACAGAGGCAAACAGAACAGGTGTCTCTGAGAATTACGTGGGCGTGCGTGGGCGAGGCAAAACCGGAAGAAAAAGTCCCGGTTCTGGAAGATTATAAAAAGACCTCGGCACACGGATTCGCCAGTAGAGGAGCAACAGAGATCGGCCGGTGAAGAGAGAGACACAACAGATAAGACTACACTCCCGTCAACCCATTAGAAGCGCGCTCTCTCAATTCTCTGTTCCCTATGCTACACGGTTCATCGTCATTAATAAAAATATAACTTTATATTTTTATATATATGCGTGTTTGTTGTTTGTCGATATATAACACTCTCTCTAACTTCCGTTGGACTTTTATTTCAAGTATTGCTTTAATTGTAAAACATTAATTGAAATATATATATATATATATATATATATATATATATATATATAAATGTTATTTTATACTCTAATTGCTTTTCTTGAATTTATAATCATTTTATGAATTATTGTGGGCTATCTTCCCACAAGGCCAAATTCCGTTAACCTGCCATGGAATCCTACTACAACTAGAAAAGGAATAAGAGATACCCGCTATAATGTAAGCAAAAATAATACGTATCAAGCGCATTTAAACTGTATTGACGAATTAAGTGTGTGTATATATCAGTATACATTTCCGTTTAAAATATGTAGTAAGTATTTTATAATATGTGCGTTGTGGTACAGTGGATATCGGCTCGGAACGAGAAACCGGGGAGCCGAATTCGAATTCCAGTTGAATCCATTGTATTCACTTACGCGCAAATACCCTTGGGAAAGGTATTAATCCGTCTCTTCCTTCCAGTTATGGGTTAAATAGCAGGACAGATTGGGTTCTATAGCCTTGGCCGGCAACCAGTCTACTGCAGAAAGCAATGGCAACCTACTGCGGGATAATCTTCTGCCCAGTCAGTCATGTCTCTTTCGAGACATGATCGCCCAAGCGTGTATCACGTATGGCACTTTAACTGACTGAAGGAATAATAGGATTTTCGATGACATACTAAAAAGTTAGACAAAGAAAAATAACCGGTTTCGCCCAGACCTTATCAAGTTTTTAATTTCTGGGTTTTTCTAAATCGTGACTAAAAGATGAAATGAGAATTGAGGAAAAAAAAATCAACGAAGACTAGAGCCCAGTCACACTCAGACCCAAAAGGCATTCTCTCTGCTTACAGAGAAACAGGCCTTCAGGATCTGATGTATATGGATTCTAGCACCTTTAGATGAAAGAGAGAGTGAAACCTTGATAAAATTATAAAGATCTCACCACTCAATCCTACCACACAATTCCTGCTATTTATTACATGCTGTGCTATTGACGACCCGAAAGTATTCACAAGTTGGCTATTACTGGCGGCTGAGTCCAAAATTCTGGGAGGTAAATGCCGTTTAACTCTTTGATCCAAACGCTGGGATGTTCTACCTCTGTAGTTGTATCCGCAACTACACTGAAATTTGTAAATAACAGAACCAATATGAAGTGGAGGTAAAACATCCTTACGAAGGAGGAAAGAATTTGCCGTGTAAAAAATATTGCACAAACATTGGCAGAAAAATAACATTTGCCAACAGACTGGGAAATTCGCCTGGCTAAAACCTCACCATCTGTTCCAATGTAAGGTAGTCGTAAGTAAATTGGACATTTTTTAACTACTTGTAATTTACAGTTGAGAAGGAGTCAAATTGCTGTCTTTCCTTTTTGGACGTTCTTGTACAGAGGAATTGTACTGGCTTTTTGACTTCAGTATTTAGAAAGGATACTTTTACTGGATTATATATACGTTGGGATTCATTTTGCCCACGTCAACGTAAAGTTAATTTAATTAAAACTTTGACTTATAGGGCTTTGAAAATTTGTTCCAGTTCCTTTCTTTACGGTGAAATGGACTTCATTAAGATGACACTTTCCAAAAATGAATATCCTTTGGACATTTTGAATTCCGTTATGTCTCATGTCATCGATAATTTTTATAAGGTTAAGTCACAAGTAGTTAAAAAAATGTTTCATTTACTTACATTGGAATAGATGGTGAGGTTCTAGCCTTTGGACATTTTGAATTCCGTTATGTCTCATGTCATCGATAATTTTTATAAGGTCAAGTCACAAGTAGTTAAAAAAAATGTTTCATTTCCTTACATTGGAATAGATGGTGAGGTTTTAGCCTTTGGACATTTTGAATTCCGTTATGTCTCATGTCATCGATAATTTTTATAAGGTCAAGTCACAAGTAGTTAAAAAAAATGTTTCATTTCCTTACATTGGAATAGATGGTGAGGTTCTAGCCTTTGGACATTTTGAATTCCGTTATGTCTCATGTCATCGATAATTTTTATAAGGTCAAGTCACAAGTAGTTAAAAAAAATGTTTCATTTCCTTACATTGGAATAGATGGTGAGGTTTTAGCCTTTGGACATTTTGAATTCCGTTATGTCTCATGTCATCGATAATTTTTATAAGGTCAAGTCACAAGTAGTTAAAAAAAATGTTTCATTTCCTTACATTGGAATAGATGGTGAGGTTCTAGCCTTTGGACATTTTGAATTCCGTTATGTCTCATGTCATCGATAATTTTTATAAGGTCAAGTCACAAGTAGTTAAAAAAAATGTTTCATTTCCTTACATTGGAATAGATGGTGAGGTTTTAGCTAGGCGAATTCCTCCGTCTGTTGGCAAATATTATTTTTCTACCAATGTTCGTGTAATATTATTTATTATTCTTTCCTCCATACTATATCATTACAATATAACCATTCTGAACAATATAAATAACATGCAATAATATATAATAGTAGAAAAATAATAATAAAACTAATGATTACAGTAATAATAATAAAACAAATAATAATCATAAAAATAATAAACATCTATGATAATATATAATAATAGTGAGTAAAATATAGAAAATAATATATGGGGTCAAATAGACGCCTAACGTCAGGGCAATTGTTTTTTTTTTCAGAGGTCATGCCATTTAAGACGGTCAAAATAACTTCAAACGGATTCTACCCATATTTGGAACTGGACTCTATCTCTCTTCTTTCCTCCCTCCTTCCCCTTACATTTATTGTCATTTATTTGTTTGTAATCTTATGTTTATTATTATTATTTCTATTATGTTTCCTCTTCATTTTAAGAAAACGTTCATTCCGGCAGAAATTTTATGCCAGATGGAGGAAATATTGTAAAAGAGTCTGATGATATGATCTAATTAAGCTCATTGAAATGAACTATAGCTTATAACTAATATGACGTGTTAAGTTTTCCTTTATAAACTTCATATCGCTCTGGTTAACACCCATCGAGCTCTCTATATGGATACCTATTAATAATTTATATTAAGGAAATCTTGTTGGATTATCCTCTCTGTTTACGGACTGACAACTATATATATATATATATATATATATATATATATATATTGTAACAAAGTTGTAGAACACGTAGTTTTTTTTTACCTGCTGTTCATGCATTTACTTTTATAAAGAGTGCTCGATACAACGTAGAGCATTATATTGTAATGGTTGTTACAATGGTTTATAAATTCATACTATCACTACACAAAAATTTTCGCGTTTCGAAGCTGCTACGTGTGTTTCTCATCGGGTGATAAGTTGAAAAATTTCTAAAATAAAATCTTATCGGGTGATAAGTTTTTCAACTTATCACCCGATGAGAAACACACGTAGCAGCTTCGAAACGCGAAAATTTTTGTGTAGTGATAGTATGAATTTATAAACCATTGTAACAACCATTACAATACTTTTTTTTTAATCATTTGCGCATGGGGCTACATAGGGGAAGGTAAAGAGAAGGAGTGGTTAGACATAGGGAATGTCAGGAGGAAGGTGACAGATGAGTAAGGATACCGAGGATGAGGGTTGGGCAGATGGGAAGAGTTTTTGATAGAATGGGAGCAGGTTAGTGTGTTAGGAGGTGTCTATTAACCTTACATTTAAACTCCTGGAGATTGTAGCCGTCGGGGAAGCAATCGTGTGGAAGGGAATTCCACAGTTGGGAAGTGCGAGGAAGGAAACTGTTGGAGTAGAACTTGCGGCTGCATTTTATCGGTTTCACTGTAAAAGGGTGGGATCTACTTGCTAATCTAGTATCTCGTGCAAATTCGTATTTAGATACTATATATATAGGTGTGTGTGTGTGTGTGTGTGTGTGTGTGTGTGTGTGTGTGTATGTATATATGCATGTATGCTATAATAGAATAAGTAAACAACAAATAGGAAAAAATTGACTTTAGTCTAACATGTTTCATTTATAACACGCTTCTTCAGAGATTTATTAAAAACGAATGATTTAAAAATCCGAGAGACATGTTGATTGAGATATAGTTTCATTGGTCAGATACGTATCATGTGCAATAAAGCAATGGATGAATATTAAATGTACAAGAAAAACTTACGTCTGTTTAACTGTGTGCCAACACGTCTTTTTAAATAAAATAAGAGAAATCAGTTAAGAATGTATGCGTTGAGAGAAATCATGTGTGAATATGTGCATTTATGAGTCAGTAAAGAGGTATGTACATGTCAAATGATGTAACGAATTTTGGTTCTAAATAACATGAGAGAATCATGTATGAATCGTAAACTAAATATATTTCTGTTTAAAATTCTAGTGCCAGGTCCACTGCCGATATGCTAACAACCTTTACGGAGTACATGCTCCGGACCCTCGATGAGTCAGGCGAGGCTCGTGCAGTTGCTCTGGACATGTCCAAGGCTTTTGACAGGGTCTGGCACTCTGGCCTCCTTTGCAAGCTACGGGGTTACGGCATTACCGGACGCCTGCTTGACCTAATCCAGTCCTTTTTAAACAACCGTAAAATGAAGGTCGTATTGAATGGGCATGCCTCTTCATCCGACAGCACGAATGCCGGTGTCCCCCATGGCTCTATCCTGGGCCCGACGCTCTTCCTTATTTTCATCAACGACCTCCCAGATGAGATCAAGTCCCAAGTAGTCATCTACGCAGATGACACCACAATATACTCCCGCACAAGTAGGAAACCTGGCATGGCGGACAGACATAATTTCGCTGCTGACCTTGAACGGGATCTACACTCTGTGGTGAATTGGGGCAAGAAGTGGCTTGTCAACTTCAATGCGTCCAAGACCAAGCTGTTGTCTGTCAACCATCACAAGCAACCTCTCCTGCCTCACATAAGCATGGACCAAGCGATTCTCCCTGAGTGCAATACACTGCGCCTCCTCGGCCTTACCCTCTCTTCTGATCTCAAGTGGAACCGCTACATCGAATCCATAGCTAAATCCACTGCTAAGAAGGTTGGGTCACTGTGTTGATCCAGGATGTTTTTTCCGTCTGAATCCATCCTGTATATATACAAGTCTACCATTCGACCCTGCATGGAGTACTGCTGCCATTTACACCTCAGTGTTCTCGACAGGCTCCAAAGGAGAGTTAGTAACGTGATAGGTGCTGACTTGGCGGCTCGACTGCAGCCACTTCACCAGTGTCGAAATGTGGCCTCCCTTTGTCTGTTCTATAAATACTTTCATGGCTTCTGCTCGGACGAGCTTAAGTCACTGATGCCTCCTCAACAGGTGTTTACTCGTGCAACCAGACTGGCAACTGGGTCCCACCCATTCACAGTCAGGTTAGCCAAATGCAGACGACAATTCTACTCCTGCAGCTTCTCTCGCACTTCACGCCTGTGGAACTCGCTCCCATATTCTTGCTTTCCTGACGGCTATAACCTCCAGAAATTTAAATGCAATGTCAATACTCATCTACTAACCACTTGACTCTAGCCCTTTCCCCACCCCGTATATCATTCCCTTTCTCTCCCCCTTGCAACTATCACTACACCTGCATTTTCATCTTTCTATTGCTTCTTTCTAATAGGTTTGTAATCCTCTTCTCCCTCCTCTAATTAATTTTCTTTCAGTTATGTAGCCCCCCGCACATCAGTGGCATTTACGCCTTGCCCGGGGTGAAATGATAAAAAAATAAATAAATAATGTATCAAGCGAACTTTTTCTAAATTAAAAGTAATTTTTTAAAGACAATGTTAACGTTTAGAATCTTTCAATGAAATAATAAAATACTAAATAACTATGTATTAAAATATTATAATAACATAATTAAGTAATAATATATAAATAAGAAATATACATATAAAAATATAATAATAATAATAATAATAATAATAATAATAATAATAATAATAATAATAATAATATTGTTAAAAACCAGAAGGAGAAAACTTGTCTATTAATTGATATGGCTTGTCCAGCGGATTGTAACATAGCAATCAAGGAATTTGAAAAACTGTCAAAATATAAAGACCTGGAAATTGAAATAGAAAAAATGTGGAAATTGAAAACAAGAGTTGTGCCAGTGATAGTAGGTGCACTTGGAATGATAAAAAATGGAACAAAACAACACATTGAAAGAATCCCTGGAAACCCCAGCTTAAGAGATATACAAAAAAATGTCTTATTAAGTACAGCCCACACACTAAGGAGAACTTTATCTATGTAATGCTAGGGATGATAGGGAAGATAGAAAAACATGAAATGGAGTCATAACAACACGCCACGACCTGCCTTAGGTCTCCCCGCAGACTTGGTTGGTAGTGAGACCAATGCAGAAATCTAAATATGATGAAAAATGACATAATAATAAAATTAGTGGTGATAATAATAATAATAATAATAATAATAACAATAACTTGAAGAGAGGAAACAACGCTGGCAAGACAAACCTCTGCATGGCCAATATCCAAAACGTGCCAATAAATCCAATGTTGATAAAGTTAATACTCATCGATGGTTACGTGCATCTGGATTAAAGTCTGAAACTGAAGGCTTTATACTTGCAGCGCAAGACCAAAGTCTTTTCACTAGGAACTTTCAGGCAAATATTATACATAATAATGTGGATCCAAAATGCAGGTTCTGTGATAAATACCAAGAAACAATAGACCATCTAATCTCAGGTTGTTCTGTACTTGCCCCAAATGAATATAAAAATCGCCACGATATAGTTGGGCAATATTTACATTGGACAATGTGCAAACACTCTGGAAAATATGTAAACAAACACTGGTATGAACATCACCCAGCACTGGTTACAGAAATAGAAGATGTCACCATTCTATGGGATTACACCATTTACACAGACAGAAAAACTGAAGCAAATAGGCCAGACATTATTGTTAAAAACCAGAAAGAAAAAAAATTGTCTATTAATTGATATGTCTTGTCCAGCGGATTGTAATATAGCAACCAAGGAATTCGAAAAACTGTCAAAATGTAAAGACCTGGAAATTGAAATAGAAAAAATGTGGAAATTGAAAACAAGAATCGTGCCAGTGTTAGTAGGTGCACTTGGAATGATAAAAAATAGAACAAAACAACACATTGAAAGAATCCCTGGAAACCCCAGCTTAAGAGATATACAAAAAATTATCTTGCTAAGTACAGCCCACACACTAAGGAGAACTTTGTCAATGCAACGCTAGGAATGTTAGGGGAGATAGAAAAAAACATGAAATGGAGCCATAACAACACACCACGACCTGCCTTAGGTCTTCCTATAGACTTGGTTGGTAGTGCAGCCATAGCAGAAATTGAAATATGATGAAAAACGACAACATAATAATAATAATAATAATAATAATAATAATAATAATAATAATAATAATAAATTATATATAATGATAGTAAGTAAGAAAAATGGGTAATAAAAATATGTATATACGTATATGTCAGATTAGATAAATTGCAAACATTGTGTCTGCTTATTTTTAATAAAATCTGTCCATACTCACGGATAATCTTTCGCGTATTACAATTGAAATATGTCAGAAATGAGCTGTAACGTTGACAAATATTATTATCATTCATTTCTCAATGTTCCCAAGTACTTTCAATCTCCTGAGATCATCTCCAAAGGTGTGAGTTATGGTAACAAAAAATAACCGCAAAACTGTGTTGCTAAAAATTACTGTAAATGTTTTTCTGCTTCAAATATAACGGTTGACAAATTGCTAGTGTTCATTAGAACGTGAAAATTATCCAGAATGGAATTTTTTTATATGTTGCAAATCCATGGTCATGCACGTGTTAAAGCACGAAAAAAAAAACGTTCTTTTTACAAACATTTTAGAACATTACTAAAGTATTCATAGCTGATTCTATTAATTGATAGCTTAAGTGTTTTAATGAATATTGCCTCGGGAATCGGTAGCTTGCTTTTGTTTTTCATGCTTAACACGTCCATGACCATGACACTACAACATATATAATTATATAAAAATTATACAAATTTTTGTTTTTTGGGCGCTTTCGGACATACTTTTAGCCTTTATCGTTAACCGCGTGGTAGTGTGTCTTATGTAATTATTTACGAAATTGGATTGATCAAGAACACTGTTCTTCAAAGCACATGTAAATTCATAAACAATATTGGTTCTCTGTAGTTTAGATCTTGCAAGTGAATTATTATTTTTGACGATGTGTTTAGAAGTTTTAAAAGTTATGTAATAGATAATTAATTTAATGTCTTTGTTTAAGTTAAGGTTAAAAAGAATAAGAAATTAAATTTTTCAAAAATGACGAAAAAGTGTTTTACATAGTGTTTAAAAATGAAAAAGAAATGTTGGAAGACGGCGTAATAACCTTATGAATCGGATAGATGATATCCACGGTAAAAGGAAAGAAACGGGAACATAAAATACATTATAATCCTCTAAAGAAAAGGTAAACTGAAGAAAAGCTAGAAATAATGGAAGAACCTATGCAAGTACTGTATGCTGTTTTTGATGTTCGTACACCCTAAGAATTCGTTGAACGTATAAGTACGATTTCCATGAATGCTTGTAGCCTAGTAATAATTGTTGGGAGAAGCATATTCTTAATTGCATTTGTCCCCGACGAATCTGGTTGACGACCATTTTTATCAATGATTTGTCCTAAGTATTTGATTTTAGGTAAAAAAAAATTCGCACTTTTCCTCACCCGTACTCTCGTATTTTTTCAAACTTTTCGCATGCCCGATATTTTGTTCATTAGATATACTTTTAACCAATATATCATCTAGTGAAATGTTAATCGGCAAGAATGGTATCCATAGCTTGTTGAAATATTGCTGGAGCCACCTTTATACCAAAAGGAAGTCTTATACAATCCCTTGTGTATATTTATAGTTGTTGACTCAAAATATTCTTCTTCAACCTGTATTTACAAATACGCTTCAGAAAGATCCATCTTCTAAAAAATTTTTCCATCATTTATTTTTATTTTATCTGAATTTACCGATATATATATATATATATATATATATAAACGTGGACATTAAAATCACCACCCAATGGCGACAGCCTGTTCTATGCCTGATTGCGCTTAAGCAGGACTCAAACTGTCACCTCTGGGTGTTGGCTTAAATGTTCACATTTTTTATTTACATATTTCTATCCCTGATATTGATCAATTTAATCCATAAATATCAGTCAGTTAAGTGATACACGCTTGGGCGATCATGTCTCGAAAGAGGTAGACGATTTTCAAGCAGTCGGTTGGCGTTACTTTCTGCGGTAGACTGGTTGTCAACTAAGGCTACAGAACCCAGTTTGTCCTGCTATTTAACTCATAGGTGGAGGGAGAAGCGGACAGATTTTGGTCAACAATACGGTGATCCTTACTCATACACACAGTAAGAGGAACCTGCAGATATTGGAGGCCAAGTACATCAAATCAAAACAACCAACACTCAATAAAATCAACTTTAAAACAGGAAATAACATATTACATTGCATTTGACTACATGGTTTTGTTGTCATTTCGGGCTATCACGCGGTGTAACGTCATAAAACCGCATCGCAAACTTAAGAACTGCGTTTATTATTTTTGGTAACTATTGCCGTTGCCAAGCGGAGTTTTATGTCAACACAAAATAAAATCGTCGGTGATGGTGGATTTTATAATATTTCAGTTTAAACAACCTCTCTGAAGATGGCTCATGTGAGCCGAAAGCTTAGAAGAAAACCAATAAATAATTATCCAAATTATTTCCTAAGGGTATTTGCGCGTATGTGAATGTAATAAATTCAACCGGAATTTGAACACGGATTCCTGTTCCAAGTAGATATTCACAGCACCACAACGCACATCCTAAATATAGCATACTGTAAAACTATATTCTATCATATCTTATATAAGCGCGCGCGCATACACACACACACGTGCAAGTTTCGTCAGAAATGACGAGTAAGGTGCTATGGTTAAGTTTTTTTAATATATTTTTTCATGTGATCTTTTAATTTTTTTCTTTTCAGAACAGATTTTATAAAAATTGTCTGAATGTCTTATTTCTTCAAGCGCTTTCGGCAATAATTTTAACCATTTTCAAGTAAAATAAAGTTCATCCTTGATATTCATTTTCTTGTCTAAGATTTTAGTTCTTTTAACAGATAGTCTGTTATTCTCACCAACATTTTGTGATCTTTGTAAATATATATATATATATATATATATATAAGAGACAATGAATGTCTATTATGTTTAATCATGAGCCGTTCTAAACGTCGTATTTTTGCTTTAATTTCAGTTGAAAATAAAGACAAAAATTCTCCAACATTTGGATAATTATTTATTGGTTTTCTTCTAAGCTTTCGGCTCACATGAGCCATCTTCAGAGAGGTAGTTTAAACTGAAATATTATAAAATCCACCATCACCGACGATTTTATTTTGTGTTGACATAAAACTCTGCTTGTCAACGGCAATAGTTACCAAAAATAATAAACGCAGTTCTTAAGTTTGCGATGCGGTTTTATGACGTCACACCGCGGGATAGCCCGAAATGACAACAAAACCATGTAGTCAAATGCAATGTAATATGTTATTTCCTGTTTTAAAGTTGATTTTATTGAGTGTTGGTTGTTTTGATTTGATGTACATGGCCTCCAATATCTGCAGGTTCCTCTTACTGTGTGTATGAGTAAGGATCACCGTATTGTTGACCAAAATCTGTCTGATATTACCTACATGTTTATGTTTTTCAGAGAAATGTTGTTTAATAGTACTTTGATCAGAGTTCTATTAAACAACATTTATTTGATCCAATAAATAATTATCCAAATGTTGGAGAATTTTTGTCTTTATTTTCAACTGAAATTAAAGCAAAAATACGCCGTTTAGAACGGCTCATGATTAAACATAATAGACATTCATTGTCTCTTATATTTAATAGCATATGTTTAGAAAATTACTTGCTGCCTCGATATACTATATATATATATTCCCCCTTCCCTTTCCAAAAGAAAAAAATTATAAGATCGCATGAAACATTATATAAAACTTAGCCCTAGCATCATTTTTTTTTTTTAATCGTATCACCCCGAGCAAGGCGGTAACAGCACTGATGTGCAGGGGGATACGTAATAGTGAAAAGATTGGAAAAGAGAAAGCCGGAAACCAGATCCTAAACAGGGAACAAGAGATGAGCCTCTTAACCTGTTCAATAGACGCGGGTGGAATTACTCCAATTGAAAAAAAAAAAGAAAAAAAAAAGAAACCAAAGTGAGAAGATTGGAAAAGAGAAAGCCGGAAACCACATCCTAACAGGGAACAATGGATGCGCCTCTTAACCTGTTCAATACTGTCATTTTTAACGAAAGTTGCATAAAAGAGAGATTACTACCTAAATACACAAATGCGTGTGTGTGATATGATGTGTGTGTGTGTGTGTGTGCGCGCGCTCGCGCGTGCGTGTGCCTTCTAGTCAGTTGAAGATCTCTAGAGCATGAAACTCAAGTAAGGCCAAGAGTTGATTCTTGTGGAGGGTTTACGCCGTGAAACGTTTTTGCCTTCGACTGGAATTGCCTAGCCATTGAATGTTTTAATTTATTACTTAGGTTTGTGTTTGCCTTTTTTTTTTCTTGTCTAAGATTTTATTTCTTTTAACAGATAGTCTGTTATTCTCGCCAACATTTTGTGACCTTTGTATATATATATATATATATATATATATATATATATAGATAGATAGATAGATAGATAGATATATATTCCTCCCCTTCCCTTTCTGTTCTGTTTTGTTTAACCCAATTCTCAATTTAACGACCTCCCATTCCTTAACTCTTTTCGTCTATTAAGCTAGACATGCCAAATTTCCATCTCTTCACTTACAACTCTATCAAAAAGTAAAAATCAAAAATAGACTGATTTAAAAAAAAAAATTTGTGACGTATATTTCTCAAATCTTAACCGTTATTTATATTTTTTTCTTCTTTTTAATCTTTTTTTTTTCTTCATTTTGATTTCGAACTGTGTTGTTGAGGAGACGTGAATTCTCTCTTAGGGATTTCATGTTGAAATGTTCATTCAACATTTTTGAATTTTGAAATTTTATTTTAATTTATATTGGCTCTGTAATTTTAAGTACATTGAGCTCTCCTCCTGTATCATTTTTTAATATTAAAATTTTTAATATTAATTAGGATCAGATTCTTGGGATTTACCTTCCTACTTTTCCATTTCTGATTAAAGTAAAATATATATATATATATATATATATATATATATATATATATATATATATTATTAAGTAATTCATCGAGCTTTTATTCGAAGTAGTAGGAGGATTTGAACAATTATTAATACTTCTGTTTATATCTCTGTGCTTCAACCAGCTTAACATGCTATGGATGTAGCGGCTTGTGTTGGAGAAGTCGTGGCTCTGGGAGGCACTGTCCTACGGAAAGGAGCTTGGATGAGCTCCACCAGGGAATTTGTGAACGGGAGGCGCTTCATCGAGTTTAATTCGTCACCTCTTCGTCACCAGGGCCCGTAGTACAGTTGGTATAACATCAGCTTAACAACCTAAAATGTCTGGGTTCGATTCCTGATAGCGGATGCGCACTGCTGAAGAGTCCCAAATATAGGACGAAACGGTGCTTTCTGCATTATGTTGAGGTCGAATAAAAAGCTCGATGAATTACTTAATAATTGTTCAAATCCTCCTACCGCTTCTGTTCACATATATATATTTCAAACATACGCACCGTAATGGGGGCGCTAGAGGGTGTCGTCAGCAGTGATGTCATCGCGAGGATCACTAGGGGGTTTCGGGTCTTTCAACATCATACCCCACTCACCGCGCCGACCCGACCAGAGATGATCAGTTTCTGGCCCACCCTCGATAAGCGCTTTCAAACACTGGAAAATTACGTTTAGGCCCGGTACGAAACCTTGCAAAAGATTCTGATTAACGACAGTCAGAGCCACTTTCCATTTAGAGGGGAACCGTACATGAGCTCGTCAGAAACATTAATTTAAACGCAGAATTTCGGGAATTTTAGCTAACAATTTGAAATCCAGGCACTCTCTCTTTTGATCCATAACCAATTAGCTGTTCTTTCCGCTGTTTCGGTTATGGACTTGAGTGCTTTCCTTTTTTGACTCCCACTTTCCCAATATCTGTTAAGGCCTTGCATAAGGACCCTGCTGCAAATCCTCAAGTCCCCACTTCTATAGTTTATGTTTATGTGAAGAAGTTTGTCAATTAAACCAGTAGTTATGCCGTCTTTGAAGTTTCGTAAAGATATTATGGCGATGACTTTCTCTTCGTTTGCAGACAATAATACCTTCACAAATCTTCGAAGTTAATTAATCCTGTTAACACTCTTATCTCTATCTCCCCCCCCCACACACACACACATGTATATTCTTTAAGGATGAAAGAAGAAAACATGTATTCCATAAAAATAGAAACTACTTGTCACATTTTAAAGTTAATCTCTATTCTGATTGGTTAAATGAATCGCACACATAAATTTTATGTCTTCCCACATCAATTAACAAAAAACGTATTGTTTCTTGTATTCAAATGAAAATCATTTACACAACTAACATCTAACATTGCCTGATGACGGGATAGAAATCATGAAACATAGAAATTTCCGTGTCTCAATGTATTTTTCATTTTTAATTCTATAACAAATTTAATTATATGATAGTGAGTATATCTTATTTTATTTATTCTTTTTTTAGTAGTAGTAGGATTCCGTTCTAGTGAAGGGTAATTGTATACCGTTGCAGGTTAACAGAATTTGGCCTTGTGGAAGATAGCCCACTATAATTCATAAAATGATTATAAAATCAAGAAAAGCAATTTGAGTATAAAATAACATTTATATATATACACATTTCAATTAAAGTTTTACAATTAAAGCAATACTTGAAATAAAGGTCCAACGGAGGTTAGAATGTTCATGGAAAATATAATGCTGAAAGAGATTAAAGGCTTAGGAGTGTGGAAAAATGTTCATTTTGAAGTTGCCACTTCTAAGGTCAGTAAGTCAATAAGTTCGTTTGTGTGGAATGTCTTTGAAGAGGTTACTCCTGAGGTCAATAAGTGCTTTTGAGACAGGGAGAAGGAAAGAAGTCAGCATAGTAGCCGCTCGAATTAAGTCAAGGGGAGGCACTAGTAACTCTATCCTATCGTTCCTTCTGTCTGATGATGTTTTTGTCTCCGCTTTTTATATCTGTTTTTTTGATCAGAAGCTCGTTTTGAATTTCACGCTTGTATTTGATTCCGGGCTTCCCATTGGCTGGTAAATAAAATTCGCGTAGGCTCGCGAAATGAAAATTTGATATTTTGGTTAATTTTTATTTTTCAACCTGAACATCTGCGCAAACTCGGATGCGCACGACGAGTTTTGTTCATTTACCTTTTTGCTGTGAGAGAGCCAACATCCGGTTTTTCGCTTTTACTCGGTCGGTATCACCACAATATACTTATATTAAGCTCTACAATATTTATTTTATTTAGCAATTTTTAAAAAAAAATAAATGCCAGGTACTCAAAATCGTGAAAGCTTGTGTCCTCTTTACCTGGATATATATATATATATATATATATATATATATATATATATATATATATATTTGTGTGTGTGTGTGTGTGTGTGTGTGTGTGTGTGTGTGTGTGTGTGTGTGTGTGTGTGTATATATATATATATATATATATATAAATGTTCAATCAGCTTATTTGACCACTTTCAAAGTTTTACGTAATGTGACGCAGCAGACTCAGATGGACCGACAAATATATTGAATTATTACTATATATTTCATTTATACTCCGCAAAACAAACGCTAATTGTAGACT
Source organism: Ascarosepion bandense (assembly GCA_037127315.1). NCBI lineage: Eukaryota > Metazoa > Mollusca > Cephalopoda > Sepiida > Sepiidae > Ascarosepion > Ascarosepion bandense. Next base: position 393,501 of record JBBBDQ010001422.1, read on the forward strand.
TAAAATTTCTCATTTTTTATACGCACCACTCTAGAGTTCGTTAAGAACATTGTAACATTGAAGTATTTAGAACGAATCAAAATGTCTCAATTTTTTAGATAATGCAAATTTTATTATTCAAAATGTGTACAGAAATCAATTTAAATTTAAATCAATTTAAACTCAGAACTTGACATACAAAAATGTTATAAAAATGTCAATTACACTCTTAAATATTATAGCTACTCGTCGAAAATTGATTTTCTCTTAGATATTCAACGATGAAACTCGTTTCCGCAATGAGGTTATCTAATCTAAACTTATTTATAAATGGAACTTTGTCTCTGTGTGTGTGTGTGTGTGTGTGTGTCTGTGTGTGTCTGTGTATATCCGTTACCTATAGACTCCAAAACGGCTGAACCAATTTTCTTGAAAATTTACACAGTTGTACTATAAGCGTCTGCGAGTGTTCTTAGCTAGGTTTTGTGTCGAGGTACCCCCGATAAATATCGAAAATCAATAATCGAAAAAATCGGGTTATAGAAGGAGTGGGCCGATTTTAATCAAATTTGATACACTCAAAGACAAAGACATAAGAAACGATATTCAGAAGTTTCAAGGTTGCAGTTATTATAATAGTGCAGAAAATCGATTATATATATATATATATATATAAGGCAAGATGTTTGTGTGTGTCTGTTTATCTGTCTGTATGTCCTCTATACAAATCCACAATTTTTATCCGATTCTCACCAAATTTCACTCAAATATTGTTTAGGCTGAGTCTGAGCTCCAGAACCATGGATTAGTTTTAAAGCTTTCCTTACACCCGAGCAACGCCGGGCTATACTGCTAGTATTCTATAATATTATGGAAATTATCTCACCTTGTCTGTTAGGATGTCCACTATGTGGTATTATGTAGTACATATAGTGTTAGGAAGAATTCATTTTGAAGTTACAGGTAAGGACCCATGACAGAGAACGACCGGCAATACACAGAAATACTGACGGGCTAGAGATATTAAAAATCGAAGTGGAAGCTGCACTGGCCAAAGTCAATAGAAACATGGCGGCAGAACCCGACGGAATTGCAATCGAGATCCTGACAGACTTGGACGATTTCGGTATAGGCAAAAATCACAGAAATAATAAATGTAATCCACAACAGTGGAGATTTTTTTTTTTAATCATCTCACCCCAAGCAAGGCATTCCACTGTCACTATTGCGCATGGGGCTACATAGGGGAAGGTAAAGAGAAGGAGTGGTTAGACATAGGGAATGTCAGGAGGAAGGTGACAGATGAGTAAGTATACCGAGGATGAGGGTTGAGCAGATGGGAAGAGTGTTTGATAGAATGGGAGCAGGTTAGTGTGTTAGGAGGTGTCTATTGACCTTACATTTAAACTCCTGGAGATTGTAGCCGTCGGGGAAGCAATCGTGTGGAAGAGAATTCCACAGTCGGGAAGTGCGAGGAAAGAAACTGTTGGAGTAGAAGTTACAGTTGCATTTTATCGGTTTCACTGTAAAAGGGTGGGATCTAGTTGCTAATCTAGTATCTCGTTCAAATTCGTATTTAGGGGGTACCAGTGATCTAAGTATATCGGAGCAGAAGCCGTGAAAGTATTTATAGAAGAGACACAGGGAAGCCATGTCGCGCCGGTGGGAGAGAGACTGCAGGTGGTCTGCCAAGTCGGTATCTATCACATTACAGACCCTCCTCTGAACCTTATCGAGAAGCCCAAGGAGAACAGCAGGGGCACCCGACCAGATATGGCAGCAGTATTCAATGCACGGGCGGATGGTAGATTTATAAATGTGCAGGATAGATTTAGACGGAAAAAACTTCCTGGCCCTACACAGAGAACCGACTTTCATAGCAGCGGATTTAGCAATGGATTCGATATAGTCATTCCATTTGAGGTCCGCTGAAAGTGTGAGACCAAGGAGGCGTAGTGTTTTACTCTCTGGGAGGCAATCCTAGTCCATGCTAATGGGAGGTAGGTGAGATTGTCGATGATAGTTAATTGAGAGTAGCTTCGTTTTAGAAGCATTAAAATTTACAAGCCATTTCTTACCCCAGTCCAATATGGATATACTAGAAGACATAAGCAGATCGATTTTTATAGCACTACCTAGGAAACCAGAAGTAAACGAATGTGAACACCGCCGAACAATCTGCTTAATGAGCCACATAACAAAACCCATCATCCGGATTCTGATGAACAGAGCGCGGAGTAGAACCAGACCAGAGATAGGACAAGAACGGTGTGGGTTCGTCAAAGATATCGAAACAAACAACGTGATATTAATGCTATCAGAAAGAGCAATACAAATGCAGAAGAACGTGTACCTGTGTTTTACGGACTACTCAAAATGGTTTGACAAATTACGCCACTAAGATCTGTTAGGGCTGCTGATCAAACTTGACATTTTCTAAAAAGACATTAGAACAATCAAGAACCTATACTGGCAGCATATTTCCTCCACAAGGACAGGAAATGAGTTCTGTAGATATACAAAATTAGAAAGTGGTATAAGAAAATGGTGTGTCCTCTCACCGGATTTATTCAGCCTTGTATAGGATGTGCATTGTGGTATATTGGATATCGGCTCGGAACGATAAATCGGGGAGCCGAGTTCGAATTCCAGCCAAATTCATTGCATTCACTTGCGCGCAAATACCCCTGGGAAAGGTATTAATCTGTCTATTCCTTCCAGTTATGGGTTAAATAACAGGACAGATTGGGTTCTATAGCCTTGGTCGGTAACCAGTCTACCGCAGAAAGCAATGGCAACCTACTGCGGGATAATCTTCTGCCCAGTCAGTCATGTCTCTTTCGAGACATAATCGCCCAAGCGTGTATCACGTATGGCACTTAACTGACTGACTGAATATAATAGTTGGAATTATGATTAAGGCTTCTACTGGTCATAAAGTGGGGGATCAGTTTTAAGAAGTAATAAACTTAAAATTAATACTTAATAATATAATATGTCTCTTCTCCCTCTAGTTCTGACTCAAATAACGGGACAGATTGGGTTCTATAGCCATGGTCGGCAACCAGTCTACCGCAGAAAGCAATGGCAACCTACTGCGGGATAATCTTCTGCCCAGTCAGTCATGTCTCGAAAGAGACATGATCGCCCAAGCTGTTTCTATTGAGGCAATTCTGAGAAAAGTAGAGATGCTACCAGGATTCACGGCCACAATCTTAACAATATGAGACAAGCAGACGACACTGTGGTGATAGCAGACACGGAAAAGAAACTACAAAGCCTCCTGTAGAATATAACGAAGGAAAGCGAATGTGGACTAGACACAAACCACAAGAAGACTGAATGCATGGTCATCAGCAAAAAAGAGAAGCCCCAAATTCCAGTTACAGGGTGGGGGATATTAAACTCAAGCAGGTACAGAAATTTAAATATCTAGGAAGTGTTCTAACAGAGGACAGAAAGTGCGACACTGATATCTAAAGGCACATTGGCATGGCCAAAGATGCATTTCAGAAGCTAAGCAGGGTATTGAGATACAGGAAAAGTACGTTGGAAACAAAGAAAAGATTACTGAACTGTTACGTGATACTGTTCTGTTGTATGGTAGCTAATCATGGACAATCTCATCAAAGATGAAGTAGATACTCGAAACAACAGAAATGTAGTTCTACAGAAGGATGCTGAGGATACTATGGACCAAACACGTGAACAACGACGAGGTATTGGGGAGAATAGGAAAAAAACGAAACTTATGCTTAACATCAAGAATAGACAGTTGAAATTTCTGGGATACTTAATGAAGAAAGAGGGCTTGGAGAATTTGATACTCACAGTGCGGATAAAGGAAAGCATGACAGGGTAAAGCAGCACATGACATACTTAATGGGCTTAATCAAATGGATGGTAGAGCAGAGTGTTAGAGAAATAATAAGAGAAAATCTATGAAGAACTAAAAGAACAGTAAGTTGTGGAAGGCCATGATCGCCTACGTCCAGAAAGGACACAGGACATAAAAGAAGGACACGCCTCAAAAGATATTCAAAACATAAGATGAAACATAAAATATGCAGTGATCTTTACATCCATAATCAATCTATCTATCTATCTATCTATCTATCTATCTATCTATCTTATTTAATTCATATCTATCTATCTATCTATCTATCTATCTATCTATCTATCTTATTTAATTCATATCTATCTATCTATCTATCTATCTATCTATTTTATTTAATTCATATCTATCTATCTATCTATCTATCTATCTATCTATCTATCTATCTATCTATCTATCTATCTTTAATTCTATCTATCTATCTATCATATCTATCTATCTATCTATCTATCTATCTATCTATCTATCTGTCTGTCTGTCTGTCTGTCTATCTATCTATCACAATGCCCGGTGTTGCTCGGGTGTAATGAAAGCTTTAAAACTAATCCATGGTCCCGGAGCCCAGATTCTTTGGACGTTGGTACGAAAGACTAAAAAGTTTCCAGTTAAAGCGAAACCGTAGACTGAAAGAAAAACGAATAGATGTAAGTCAAATTTTGATTTCCTGGCATCGACTTATATATATATATATATATATATATATATATATATATATATATAAAATCGATTTTCTGCACTATTATAAGAACTGCAACCTTGAAACTTCTGAATATCATTTCTTATGTCTTTGTCTATGAATGTATCAAATTTGATTATAATCGGACCACTCCTTCTATAACCCGATTTTTTCGATTATCGATTTTCGATATTTATCGGGGGTACGTCGACACAAAACCTAGCTAAGAGCACTCGCAGACGCTTCCAGTACAACTGTGTAAATTTTCAAGAAAATCGGTTCAGCCGTTTCGGACTCTATAGGTAACGGATACACACACACACACACACACACACACACACAGACAAAGTTCCATTTATAAATAAAAGTTTATATATATATATATATATATATATATATATATATATTGTTCTTTTTCAGTTCATTATCTTCAAATTTCAGTCTATTATCTATCTGTATACATCTAGCTAGCTATTTTAATCTGTTCATTATATATCGATTCCAGTTAGTTAATCTATCTATCTATCTATCTATCTATCTATCTATCTATCTATCTATCTATTTCAGTCTGTTCATCATGATTGACCCATAGCTTGGGTAATAAGAGATGGGCTCTTGCCTTTCATTAAGGAATTTCGCCTAAGTGAATATCACGAACCCAACTGGTATTAGAACTCGTTTCTCCGATTAACAATTCCGAGTTCTTATCCATTACACCACCCGCACAGCCACACCTACATCTATTGATATTCCCACGCAGTCACCTGGGTACTGAACAGACTCGACGTTGCTTAAATTCGGTGATCGTACGGGAACCCGCTGCTTCAACGGGAATCAGCCGTAATCCCATTATGAAATCCGCCCATCCAAATTTACAGTACTTGATATTTCCACTCAGTTACCAATCCAGGTACTGACCAGGCTCGACTTTGCTTAACTTCGGTGGTCATACGGGAACTGGTGTTTCAACCTGATGCAGCCGTAATCCTATAAAAGGAGAAAACTTAATGACACACACACACACACACACACACACACACACACACACACACACACACAAAAAAATGTGTCCGTTTTATGAAAGGGTGTTAAGAATAAAGTCTGGGGTCCGCTGTGGGTGGGAACCGGAAAAAATTTGGAGACTGTTGAAGTATAATTTTAATAATCGCCGTAACAATTAATATCAATATAACAAATTTGTTGAATGATACTAACAATTGTCGGCCTACACATGACACCTGTTCCAATTAATGGGATCGACAGTCGTTATTCTCACAGCTGTGTTTCCCTCCTCCATTGCTTTATACGATGTCAAAGACGATTCTTTAAATACATGTTTATTGGGTTTAGTCTTGCACGGCACAAGGCCTCAAATGTAGGTCACTCATAGAGGACGGAAATCACAATACTGTGAAGGACCTACAAGTTTTATTATCTAATCCATGTAGATGGTTAGACTTTTCGCTTTCTGACCATGAGACCCGGGTTCAAATCTCACCATGGTCTTGTTGATTTCTTGATGCTATCAGCTTATGGAAACGAACGATCCCTACGTGCAGCACCTTTGGTAAGTGCTTAAAAACTATATCAAGGGTTGATACAAGCCTTGTGAGGGAATTGGGTAGGGATATTTACCCTGCTCTCCCACTGGAGTGAGATGTGCCACAAGGTTTTTTTGTTTTTTTTAATGGGGACCCGACCGCGTGCGGACGGGCAGAGGGACAAAAATTTCCCCAGTCCCTCAACCGCGCCACCCCTCTGCTGAAACGGGGTGGCGCGGCCGCGGGACACTGTTTCTATCAGTGTAATTTTTCTCAGTTGCAACCCTGTTCTCACGGACGGAGCTACAACTGATCCGCACTCTGTCTTTGAGGACAGAGACGTAAAAATGTGGCGGGTAAGTAAGAGAGGGGACTGGGTAGACGGAACTATTTGGGAGCCGTCGATATTTGTGCTAGTACGAAGTTACAAGTCAGCGTGTCTGAGGTTTTGAGCATACTGGCTTTGTTCAGACAGTTGGTCACGCCAGATAATACACTCTCTTCCAGAAACTGTAACTAAGGTTCGCTCAGCATCAGTCAGCCAGTTAAGTGCCATACGTGATACACGCTTAGGCGATCATATCTCGAAAAAGACATGATTGACTGAGCAGAAGATTATCCCCCAGTTGGTTGACATTACTTTCTGCGGTAGACTGGTTGCCAGCCGAGACTATAGAACCCAATCTGTCTTGTTATTTAACCCATAACTGGAAGGAAAAGATGGATTAATACCTTTCCCAAGGGTATTTGCGCAGAAGTGAATACAAGGAATTCAACTGGAATTCGAACTCGGTTTCCTGATTATTCGTTCCGAGCCGATATCCACTGCACGACAACCACAGCATAGTTGCAGTATAAACCAGAGGTGGTATCTGTGGGTGTTTAAGAAACACAAATATGCCTGAGAAGGAATCTGCAATAGTGAATGATGTATTTTTTGGTTAATTAAATTTTAACGAATTCACATAAAATAATCCCCTCCAAAAAGGTAATTAATACCCATGTTTAATCCTCAAAATAAAAAAAAGAACATCGTATAAATAAAAGAAAATAAACTCACACAACATTAATAGCAACTTTATTCCATCCACTCATAGATTGTAGTAAAATAAAAAGTATCTACCCTTTCTTAAAAAACCTTACATCCCAATATAAGAATTATCCAGACAAAACTAAAAAGTGACCTGTCCAAAACTAAGCTACTCCACACCCCTCTCCTAACCCAAGACTCTATCACTATGGCTACACACTGTCGGCTAAATCGTAATAAACTCTCACCACATTCACTTACATATCATATTACCAAAATAAATCGTTTTCACCATTTATTTTTCATTTCAACATATCATCAGATGAGAAGCAAACGTAGCTCCGAAAAGCGAAGATTTTTGTGTCGTGATACTATGCTTTTATAAACCATTGTAACAACCATTACAATATATATATATATATATATATATATATATATATATATATATATATATATATATATATTCTTTTCCGTTCCCCCTGCCACTTCTATTTCTCTCTGACATGGATAAATTTTTCCAATCACTTCACTCTTATGTAACCCCCTGCACATCAGTGGTGTTACCGCCTTGCTCGGGGTGATATGATTAAAAAAAAACATAGAAATTACATATATATATATATATATTTATTATAAGAAAGTGAAAGAGCAGGTAGATTAAAACCCACTTCTTATGTAGAAATATTCTATAAACATAAAGGTCTTTATAGTAATGCCCCAAGGAATAGTAACTATAAAAACCATGATATTAAATCCATAAAAATATGACTAAAATAGAAAAGATAGAAATAAAAAAAATCCTTTGGTATACCCCCCCCTACTTTTAACCAAATGGTTAGCACCAAGTTAGCGCTGAAGTTCCTCAATTTAATTAAGAAACATTTCCCTAATAATAACACTCTAAGTAAAATTTGTAATAAAACTACTCTTAAATTAAGTTATAGTTGTACAAATAATCTAGAAAAAATTATTAAAAATCATAATAATAAAATCTTAAATCAACACGTAAACCAAAGTAACAATAACTATCCAAATAATGAAAATAACAAGAATACAACTTTATGTAATTGTAGAAATCTTAACAATTGCCGACTGGAAAATAGGTGTTTAACAAATTCTGTCGTGTACCAATGTAATATAAAATCACATGAAAACTTAAATATTAAAAAAGTTTACATTGGTTCTACTAAGAACATTTTAAACATCGTTGGTATTTGTATTTAATTTCCTTAAAAAAACACATACAGAAACCAAACATCCCATTCTGCGTATTTTTGGAAGTTAAAGGATACAAACAAAACCCCCAAAGGAAAATAGCAAATTCTGGAAAAACAAGAATCAGTAAGTCATTCTACGACATCTACCTTCTGTGCCCGAATGAAAAGCTGCATATTTTAAAGTTCCTTAAAAATAAACAAAAAAACTATTGAATCGTAGAAATAATTGACCGTTTTATGTAAACATCAAAAATATTTTTCTTTAAAATTTAATTAATTAGAATGTTTCATTTATAACTTATGCATCAATACAATTTACAAATTTAAATAAAATAAAAAATAAATTACTCACAATACTTATTTGGTTTTCTTAACTACAGTATACCTTAATATACCATAATTATCTATAATTCTAATTCTAACCTAAATATTTTAGCTCATTTACCAATAAGGTAGTACAAATTTTAATTTTAAAAAAAACCCTAAAATCCATCCAAAGTTATTGTCTACCCATTTAAATAATATATGGTCCCACTATATGATCCCAGAAAAAATATTTTTCTTTAAAATTTAATGAAACACAATGTTTCATTTATAACTTATGCTCCAATATAACTTAAAAATTTAAAATTATTTTACTAAAATAAATGACCCACACAATACTTACTTGGTTTTCTTAACTACAGATAGATCTATCTATCGCCCGGTTCACACTCCACCCATGTCTATTGAACATGTCTATTGAACAGGTTAAGAGGCTCATCTCTTGTTCCCTGTTTAGGATGTGGTTTCCGGCTTTCTCTTTTCCAATCTTCTCACTTTGTTTTTTTTTCAATTGGAGTAGATAGATCTATCTATCGCCCGGTTCACACTCCACCCATGTCTATTGAACATGTCTATTGAACAGGTTAAGAGGCTCATCCCTTGTTCCCTGTTTAGGATGTGGTTTCCGGCTTTCTCTTTTCCAATCTTCTCACTTTGTTTTTTTTTCAATTGGAGTAGATAGATCTATCTATCGCCCGGTTCACACTCCACCCATGTCTATTGAACATGTCTATTGAACAGGTGAAGAGGCTCATCCCTTGTTCCCTGTTTAGGATGTGGTTTCCGGCTTTCTCTTTTCCAATCTTCTCACTTTGTTTTTTTTTCAATTGGAGTAGATAGATCTATCTATCGCCCGGTTCACACTCCACCCATGTCTATTGAACATGTCTATTGAACAGGTGAAGAGGCTCATCCCTTGTTCCCTGTTTAGGATATGGTTTCCGGCTTTCTCTTTTCTGATCTTTTCACTATTACGTAGCCCCCTGCACATCAGTGGCGTTACCGCCTTGCTGGGGGTGATACGATTAAAAAAAAAAATTAAAAAAATACCATCACTATTTTATTCTAATTCTAACCTAAACATTCAAGCCCCTTTATTCATGAGGTAGTAAAAAAAAAAAAAAAAAAAAAAAAGATTCAACCTGCTGTTAAACATTCTTGTCTACCCATTGAAATAATGTACGGTCTCACTATGTAACTTACCCAGACAAAATTAGAAAGTGTCATCCCATGACATCAGATTAGTTAGTATGTTGCTTTTCGCGATCCAAATCTTCAGTTTCATATTTACCTAATTCTCATTTTTGATTGAACAATACTGACACACCTATAAGCATATTCTCCTCCTACAACCCTTTCAGTTTCTAGTCACAATGAATTCATCTTATATTTTCTAAATAAATAATTTTCACAGTTTATTTTAAAATGCCAACTGAAGAAGAAAAATATTGTTCTGAAACATGACATTTTTTATGTAGTGATATAATACTTTCATAAACCAATGTAATAAAGTGATTACTATATATATATATATATATTCGTCATCCACATTCAAGTCTGTTTCGCTGTATCACAGCTCATCAGTGCGGCTAGACTTGCTTCTGGCCGGGATCGAAACTCGACAGATTCGGTGTTAGTCGGAGTCCCTAACCCCTAAGCCATAGGCGTATGGAATCAGAGAAGGGAAATTTTAGCGTGTTGTATATAAGCGGGGTATACACATGCCAGTCACCGAAAGAACTCAATTCATTGCTAAAGAGTAATGCATAAATTACGGAAGTGATAACTGTTTTTTTAATTATATATATATATATATATATATATATATATATATATGTGTGTGTGTGTGTGTGTGTGTGTGTGTGTGTGTGTGTGTGTGTGTGTGTGTGTGTGTTGTATCAAAAATACGTTGACAAATTGGTGGGATCCTCAAGCCAAAACAAGAAGAAAAGTCCATATAAACACATGTCCGCAAATCCATCGTTTTTGACTTATTAAGTTCAAAGAAAGTTTACGGCACAACTTACGGTTAAACTGGCTAGATGTAGCCGTATATTCTAAGCTAGTAGTTTTTTCTTTTTTTTTTCTCGCTTGTGGAACTCCCTTGCGGCTCGATGCTTTACAGCCAATTTTTTCTCTACAAAAATTGATATGCAATGTCAATCGCTATCTACTCTACTCCTGGTTACTCTTTTCATCCTGCGCATTAATAATATTTCTGTTCCTAATCCCTCCATACCCTGTAAGCCCTAATGTCTAAGGCTTTACTGTTATGACACCCTTACCCCACCTGGTCTCAAAATTATGTTACGTGCGCTCTACTGGCCGTGAGTTACTCGCGCCTGAGCCTGCAGCTGTTCGCTTCCGTTCCACCCCAGGTGATCGAAGATGTCAAATGATCAGTTGAAGATCTTTCATTCTCTCTCTATCCACGCTGTGATTTCTGAGAAGTAAAAGGCCTGGAGACAAGAGGCGGTAGAATCTTGTCCCCAGGTCTTAAAACAAGAGGTGGTTGGATGCACTTGCAGAATTAAAGGGATATAGGCAAGAATAAGAAATGACAAGGCAGCAGTGAAGGCCGGTCTATGTGGATTAATGATTATATTATAGTTCTCTGTACATCAAAAGAGAGAGAATAATAAAATAAAAAAAATAAAATAAAACTGTAAGAACTAAAAATAAAATACAATCCAACTTATTTTGTTAGAGTCTACAAATTACTTGCTGCTACTATGTGTCGTTCGAGGGAATATAGTTGTGTTACTAGAGTGTAGAAGAGAGAAAGAGGAAGAGAGAAAGAGGGAGAGGAAGAGGGAAAGAGAGAGAGAGAAAGAAAAAGAGAGAGAAAGAGGGAGAAGGAAAGAGAGAGAGAAAGAAAAAGAGTGAGAGAAAGAGGGAGAGGGAAAGAGAGAGAGAGAAAGAGAGAGAGAGAAAGAGGGAGACGGAGAGGGAAAGAGAGAAAGAAAGAAAAAGAGGGAGAGAAAGAGGGAGAGGGAAAGAGAGAGAGAGAGAGAGAGAGGATTTTTCCGCGTCTTTCATTTCACACTTTTCTGACGTCCAATGACAACGGCTTGAATCTGTTTTGCTTGTTGTTTTGTTTTAGATTTTCAAATTCGTTGTGTTTTTGTTTAAATTGTTTCAATTTGGTGCGGGTGGGGGAGGACATTGGATTGTTCTTCCATTAAAGTATAATGTCAACTTCGTTGGTGTGGTTCAGCTCATTCGCCCATATTTTTTCGCCATGCCGTCCTCACTTCGCTGACCTTACCCATTCACCCGTCAGCGTTAATTACAATTATATTCTTCGTGGGTGACCCTTTTCGAAAATCTAAAGGTAATTTTACCATTTGTCGTTCGTTCCTCTCTTTCCTTCTCCGAGAGAGCGAAGGGAAGAGCAACAGGAAGAAAGAACCAGTGTTCTCTTGCCTCGCCGGATCAGCTGGACATCGTCAAATTATTATCATATCAACATGTCATCCAACAATGCCATGTGTTTCGCCTTTCTACTTCTCTTGGTCACCCCAGTGTTTATTTCCTTCTTCCTCTCTCTCAGCCCTTCCTAAGAAAAGAAAAAAAAGTTGATTTTTCTGGGAACAATATATATATATATATATATATATATATATATATAGAGAGAGAGAGAGAGAGAGAGATTTTTCAAATATCTATTCTTGGGTTCGAATCCAGGATCCGTCGATATCCGTTTTACGTGCGTGCATAAGGAACACTTACAGTGTTACATGGTCTTGCATGAAGAGATACCAATTAAAAATATAATAATTAACTAAACAAGTAATAAACAAATTAACAAGTTACAAATGCTCGCAGAAGCACAACTAAATAAATGTAATAATAATATTTAACAATAATTAATTAATAAACACAAGACACTCAAAGTCAGGGATGATCAATTAATTTGGTCCGAAGGCCACCTTGAGTAGGCCGCGTTAACGGAGAGCTGTACCTTCTAAAACTGATCATATTCATTATTTTAGATAAATATTTCATTTAATGCGAAGTGTAAATGTAAGTTATATTTGTAATACATGTAATAAATAAATAAATAAAACGAAAACAATAATGGAAGACAGAAAATGTTCTAATAAAATTGTTCACGTGCAAATATTCAGCGCAAGGAATTCAATGAGTCAAATGTAACCTCTGACACTTTTTAACAAGTCTTTTGAAATCAGGAGTGAGGCTACTTGTTGAAATCTTCATCACTGCCTGCAAGTTTGTTTTTTTTAATCATTTCACCCCAAGCAAGGCGTTAACGTCACTGATGTGCAGGGGGTGGGGGGTTACATAAGAGAGTTGAAGTATTAGAAAGGAGGAGAGTGGAAACAAAAACGAACCAGCTACAGGGGGTTAAAGAGAAAGAGCAAAAGAAGGATGTGAACACAGGAGTGAAGACAGTTGCGAAGGTAGAGAGAATGAAAAAGAACAAGATACACGGGGTGGTGTAGAAAGGGCTGGAGTTCAGGGGATAAGAGATGCGAATTGACTGTCAATTGACTTATAGCCGTCAGGAAAGCAAATACATGGAACGGAGTTCTACAGGCAGAAAGCGCGTGAAAAGAAGCTACTGGAATAGAGTTGTCGCCTGCATTTGGTTGATCTAACTGTAAAATTATTTTAAAATAAAATTATTTATAAAATTATTTATAAGTTATGTCAATCAGAGAAGATCTCTTTTTACTTTTGTTGATGTTCATGCAAGAAAAACTTTGTTCACAGATGTATGCGGATCCAAAAATAAAAAATAAAAACATTAGCCCAGCAAAACACTTCAAATATGGAGATTTGTCGGCTCTAACATTCACCGTAATAAGTTGGACAAAATGTTAGATTTAAAGATTTTTTCCTGAATGCTTTAGGGCCACTGAAAACTCTGTGGCGGGCAGCATGCGACACGAGGGCAAAAAAATCACCCACCTCTGCTCCAAGTAATCAATAACAAATAAGAAGTCGGAAGTCCACAATCAGCACTATACAATAACCACAATTAACCGCATTTCTTCTCAATAGCCTTTCGAGTAATTTGACATATAAACGTTTCCGCCTACCTAATAAACGTTAAGATAATACAATAAATCAGAAATAGCTGACTTTGCCACCAACTATGTTCCACTAACGAGTATATATAAATAGTTGACAGTATTTACATTATTCGGACTATTGTTCTCATCTTTGTTACCACTTGTACGACGTTTCGGCCGTTGTACGCTCCAAGCTTCTTTAGGTGCTAGGAATTTCGAACCGAACCCTTTATTACAATCACTGGGGTATGTGATCTTCATTACTTGCATAGTAGTGCCTCTTTTAGTAGTCATGAGTTATCTCCCTCTAGCCCTATAAAATATAGACAAATAAATAGTCGAGCCTGAAGACTGCGTTCAAGCAGGGTTAGACCTTGGTTGATACGGCAGGGTAATAATATATTCAATGGAGAATATTTTAGAAAAATTTTCGAATTTGTTAGCAGTGAATTGTGTATCCTTATCCTAGACTATGGTATCTGGAATGCCATAGTTTGCAAACAGTTCGTGTAAAAAGAAAAAAATGTCACTGTCACGGAAGAATTTTTTTTTTTTTTTTTTGCACTTAAAGATTTCAAGCCACTTAGTAAAGACATCGACTACCATAGGATAATGTGATCTGTTGATTTGACCTGCAGTCTTGACCACGGCGTATCTGTCTTCGGCCAAGGTTGTATTTTCGGGGGTGGGGGGGAGGGTGATTTTGCTGCCAGAAAAAATCTCTGCAGAATTTTACTACTTTTTCAATGTCTTGAACCATTTTGTCTTGAACTATATATCGCTTCTCATAAGATTCCATTTTTGAAAATCCCGGATGTCCACTTTGAAAATCATTTAAAATTCGCTTTTGTAATATAATAGGTATTATCACTCATTATGTTTTCTCATTCCATTATTTATTTTCTCCTTTCCCTTTCTCTTAGCGAATGTGCTGCTTGATTTCGCCTTTTTAACCACTCGGAATTTTGTGGAGTGGACAGGTTTTACTAATATTTGTTGATTTTAGTTTAAAGATTTTGTCATATTTGAGTCTGTTCTGGGTATTTCATCCCGTCTCCTTTTCATTTTAATATCATTAAATATTTTAAATATATTTTTGTATTATCCAAACTTATTTATAAATGGAAGTTTGTCTGTGTGTGTGTATGTGTCTGTCTGTGTGTGTGTCCGTTACCTATAGACTCCGAAACGGCTGAACCGATTTTCTTGAAAATTTACACAGTTGTACTATAAGCATCTGCGAGTGTTCTTAGCTAGGTTTTGTGTCGAGGTACCTCCGATAAATATCGAAAATCGATAATTGAAAAAATCGGGTCATAGAAGGAGTGATCCGATTTTAATCAAATTTGATACACTCATAGATAAAGACATAAGAAACGATATCCAGAAGTTTCAATGTTGCAGTTCCTACAAAGGTGCAGAAAATCGATTATATATATATATATATATATATATATATATATATATATATATAAAAAAGGCAAGATGTTTGTGTGCGTGTCTGTTTATCTGTCTGTATGTCCTCTATACAAATCCACAATTTTTATCTGATTCTCACCAAATTTCACTCAAATATTGTTTAGGCTGAGTCTGAACTCTAGGACCATGGATTAGTTTTAAAGCTTTCATTACACCCGAGCAACGCAGGGCTATACTGCTAGTTACCTATATTGCAGTGAAAGAATGAAGAAAATTTAGGGTGATTCAGACGAGTTCATCTTTGCTTCCTTGCCTTGTAAAATTTTGCAAAGTAATAATAACAAAAGAACCATTCTATTTTCATTTGGCAATAAATATTAAAAATAGTATGAAATCGATAATATATATATATATATATATATATATATATATATATATATATATATATATAAAAGGCAAGATGTTTGTGTGTGTCTCTGTTTATCTGCCTGCATGTCTGTATTTTTTCAGCCCTTTTATTTTAGTTTTTACTTCGAGTTTGGCTCTAAGTAGGTATAATTGTAGTTTTTAGTCTCAGCCATGATACCATTTACTCAAAGGACTTATTTAGCCTTCAAAATTCAGTTTACGATGAATAAAACTTATTTGATATCGATACCAGGAAATACTGCTAGTTGTACATAGAAGCACATTTTTATGTCCTGTGTTTTGTTTCCCCACTTTTTCGGTGCCACTTGTAAATATGTGGTATTGTGGTGCGTGAAGGATTGGGTGGGGTGATGGATGGGTTCTTGTGGTGACTGAAGATATTGTAATGAGTGATTGGGTCGTGAATGCGATTAGCTAGGTACAGGATAGTTACGGAAGATCACCCTCTACCTAACCCTCTTTTTTGTCTTGTGCCACATTTCATGTATTTTACATGAATAAATATATATATTTAGATATATATATATCACTCTTTATACGAACACCAATATTCCGTCACATAGTGATTAACTTTTCAAGTCTGGATTGCATTTTTTTCTTACTTTCTTTTAATTGTTTTTTCCGCAATATTTCTGCTTTTTCTTTTATTTCATCAAGGGGTAACTGTTAATTTACACATTACATTGCATAATATATTTTTAATTTCAATTTTACTTTTTAGTGCTTCAATTGAAGAGGTTAAAAATCATATTTTCGATAACTGGTTGCACTGTACACAGGTAATTTTTTCCTTGAGGTGTTACAATTTATGCATTTTCTGTGACAGTCACCAACTTGATTGGCCGTTATTCTGGGTCTAACCTTCGGTTCAGGTAAGTTTGTTTAACCTGCTTCCCTTAGACTAGACACTTCCTGTTGCTACTTGAACAGTAGTACGCCATTTGCAATGTGTGGCGCTTAAAATCTACGAATACCTTTATAAAAAATGAAGAGCTAACAATGTTTTTCTTTCTCCAATATGTTCGTTCGCTCGGATATTGCTTTCCTAACGGCACCCTTTTTGTCTAATACATATCTATTGTCGTAAACATATCTATTGTCGTAAACATATCTATACCATATATGTTTCAGTTGTCTTTTTATTCTGTCTTCTTCTATATTTTTTATATTTATTTTTATTTATTATATTATTTACATTTACTGATTTCTCATAAGCTGGGGTCGTATTATACACGAACTATATAAAAAAAATTGGTAAATTTTCGTTTTTTGCTCCCGACGGCTTTTCCCCCTTCAAATTTATCCAAAATAGCATTATCTCTGTGCAAATGTATATGCTGAACTCAAATCAACAATTAGTTATTGAAGAAATTTAACTTTTTTGCTTTGAAAGTCCATAAAAAAAACGAACTATATTTCGCACTTTTTCTCTCCCGTAACTCCCACGAAGTCATGTAATTAACTGCAGTTCCATGTAGGCAACAAATTTCGGTCGATTTTTGGTCGATTTTCTTCCTCTACTGAAACTTTCGGCGATGTACTTCCTGTTATGAAAGTAATGCGCTATTGTATTTCTACGCTTATTACTTTCATTACAGGAAGTACATCGCGGGAAGTTTCATTAAAGGAAGAAAATCGACCAAAATTCCACCGAAATTTGTTGTCCTACGCAGTACGTCATTCTGCAGTTAATTACATGACTTCGTGAGAGTTACGGGAGAGAAAAAGTGCGAGATATAGTTCGTTTTTTTTGTGGACTTTCAAAGCAAAAAAGTTAGGTTTCTTCAATAACTAATTGTTGATTTGAGTTCAGCATATGCATTTGCACAGAAATAATGCTATTTTGGATAAATTTGAAGAGGGGAAAAGCCGTCGGCACCTAAAAGGAAAATTTACAAAAAAATTAAGTTTTTTACAAGAATATTAAGGGTCCGAACTAAATAGAAAGTACAGTTACGTACGAGTATATACGGTGGATAGATACGAACAAACTAACAAAAACTATAGAGAATAAATAATATCAAAATGAAATATATATATATATATATATATATATATATATATAGCTCAATATTAAAGTAGAGCTAAATATTAATATGTTGTAAAAAAACTAAAAAGGTAAGGTTGGTGCGAATCAAAATAAAGAGGAAATAGAGCAAAACTTGATACCCTTTTAGCATGGACACATTAAGAATAAATAAATCACTTCAGATGGAACAACTACATTGAATCATACCGCAGAAAGCAATGGCAACCTACTGCGGGATAATCTTCTGCCCAGTCAGTCATGTCTCTTTCGAGATGTTGATCGCCCAAGCGTGTATCACGTATGGCACTTAACTGACTGACTGAATATAATAGTTGGAATCCTGATTAAGGCTTCTACTGGTCATAAAGTGGGGGATCAGTTTTCTATTGTTATGAAGTAATAAACTGATCCCCCATTAATTACTACGTAATAATATAACACATCTCTTCTACTTCTAGCTATGAGTCAAATAACAGCACAGAAAGCAATGGCAACCTACTGCGGGATAATCTTCTGCCCAGTCAGTCATGTCTCTTTCGAGACATGATCGCCCAAGCGTGTATCATGTATAGCACTTAACTGACTGACATTGAATCAATAGCAAAATCTATTGCTAGGAAGGTCGGGTCACTCTGTCAGGCCAAGCAGTTTTTCTCGTCAGAATCCATCTTGTACACATACAAATCTACCATCCGTCCGTGCATTGAATACTGCTGTAATATCTGGTCAGGTGCCCCTACTGTTCACCTCGGGGTTTTCGACAAAATTCAACGAGATGTGGTTTCCCTCTGTCTCTTCTACAAAAGTTTTCATTTACATTCAGACCAATATCTTCATCTTTGTTGTTATGATCAAAACATTTCGGCTTTCGTTCCCTTCGGACTTCTTCAGGTGTCTATTAGTCCCAGTGACCTTCAGATAATTTAGAACTGAGCTCTTTATTTAATCAACAGAGATAGTGTTCTCGTTCCACTGTCCATGTTCAGGGATATCTCAACTTGTTCTTATTTTTAGTACTGATCAGCTATTGCTCGCCTCAATTTCAACGAGCCCATGTACACACTTCCTGGCTCAGTGATTAAACTCAGATTTACTATGCGTCCAAATTTATGAAATGACGCTTTAATCCACTAGGCTAGTGTACTGTAGATTAAATAAATGTTTTGTTCGAAATTCACTGAAGGTTACCTTACTCGACGGGAAAGGCACAAAGGCTGAAATGTTGTGATAAAAGTAAAAACATGGGCATTAGTCCACATGTTGAAATCCAAATCTAAATTTGGGTTCTTTCCACCTCCGTTGCAGAAACCCCATGTCTTCATGGGTGTAGTGTACTCACTCCGTTTGGCTAATTGTGAACTGGTGAAGCTATTTTACCCATAGTTAGAAGTTTTGAATTCAGAGCTTAGAGTGGTCAGCAACTAAGGCTATAGAACACAGTCAATCCTGCTATTTTACCCATAGCTGGGAAGGTTTGGTTTGTTTTATTTTGTTTTACGGCATATCAACCTCAGTGGCTTATTTAATGCCGACAAGATTTTTAGGAGAGGTTCGTATGAAAAGAATATATATTCTTTGTAAGCAATCAGTTTGTAGACAAGCTTTCCTTGACGTATTTTTGTAAAGAGGGTTTTTTTCGAGGGTCAAATGTATTTTTTTTAATCGTTTCACCCCAAGCAAGGCATTCCACTGCCACTATTGCGCTTGGGGCTACATAGGGGAAGGTAAATAGAAAGAGTGGTTAGATATAGGAAATGTCAGAAGGGGGTGATAGATAGTTGGGAGGATGGGAAGAGTGTTTGAAAGAATGGAAGCGAGTTATTGTGTTAGGAGGTGTCTATTGACCTTACATTTAAACTCCTGGAGGTTGTAGCCGTCGGGGAAGCAGTATTGCTGGTAATATTTTTTTCAAAATTGTATTGCTGGTATCTTTACTATAAAGACCTATTTTTTTATACTTTCATAGTGTTTTGAGGCCAGTTTGGGAGGGGGAGTTAACTATTTGTCTATAGTTGGGACCCTAACAGCAATTATGTTGCGGCTCCACGCTCTTCAAAACCCCCTGATTAGAGGCCTTGCTGCCGGATGTAGTTTATCGTAATACCGAGGATAAATAGCTAAGGAGAAGGAGAAGGGAAGGATTCATACCTTTTCCAAAGGTATTTGCACGGCAGTAGATATAACAAACTCGACTAGTAGTACTAAATAGAGGGACGATGGAGTAATGGTAGGCGGCCCTGATTATGGAATCAGAGATCTAAGTTCGGATTCCAGTCTGTATCTAAATAACATAAATAATGATAAATCCTTATCCCAGAAATTTAGACAGAAAATTTATGAGCACAAGCCAGAAACTGTATTCTTCTTCTATGTGCCGTGTCCCTTCAGGACATAGGCGATCATAGCCTTCCACATTTCCTTATCCCTTGTAATCCTTAGTACCCTTTCTCTTGTTATGTCTCCCAAACCTCGCTCCGCCATCCATTTGCTTAAGCCCATAAATCTAGACTCTAAATGAATAGAAACTAGCATGGCCACAAAGTGAGGGATCAGCTTATATATTAATTATCATAGTGAATTAATTCCCCATTTTATGTCCATATTATCTATCTAAACTTATTTATAAATGGAACTTTGTCTCTGTGTGTGTGTGTGTCCGTTACCTATAGACTCCGAAACGGCTGAACCGATTTTCTTGAAAATTTACACAGTTGTACTATAAGCGTCTGCGAGTGTTCTTAGCTAGGTTTTGTGTCGAGGTACCTCCGATAAATGTCGAAAATCGATAATCGAAAACATCGGTAGGCGTGGTCCGATTTTAATCAAATTTGATAAACTCATAGACAAAGACATAAGAAACGATATTCAGTAGTTTCAAGGTTGCAGTTTTTACAATAGTGCAGAAAATCGATAATATATATATAAAAGCTTTCATTACACCCGAGCAACGCCGGACTATACTGCTAGTAATATCTTATTTGTATATCAAATTCTGATTGGGTATGAATCCACCTCTTCTCAATACTGATTAGCTATACAGGCATGTCTTTTAGATATATTTCTTCTTTTATGCACCGTGTCCCTTCAGGACGTAGGCGATCATGGCTCTCCACATTTCCTTATCCCTTGTAATTCTTGGTACCTTTTCTCTTGTTACGTCTACCAAACCCCGCTTCGCCATCCATTTGCTCAAGCCCATAAATCTAGAATACAAAATGTATAGAAACTAGCATGACTACAAAGTGAGGCATCAGTCTATTTACTGATTATAATAGAGAATTGATCCCCCACTTTATATCCATATCATAATTTCTTATTTGTTTATCAGATTCTGATTAGGTATGAATCCACCTCTTCTCAATACTGATTAGCTAAGCAGGCATGTCTTTTAGATTTACTTATTCTTTTTCTTTGTACCGTGTTCCTTCATGACGTAGGCGATCATGGCCCTCCACATCTTCCTATCCCTTGTCGCTCTTATTACTCCTTCTTCTGTTATCTCACTCAATCCCCGTTCTATCATACATCTGCTCAAGTCCACCAAGTATGCCATGCGTTGTTTTCTCTTGTTTCTCTTCCTTTCTGTTCCGTGAGCATCAGGTTCTCCAAGCCCTCCTTCCTCACTACATATCCCAAAAACTTCAGCTGTCTTTTCCTGATGTTAAGTATCAATTTTCTTTCTCGTGTCCATTCTCTCTAAAACGTCAGCGTTGCTCACATGTTCTGTCCACAGTATCCTCAGCATCTTTCAGTAGAACCACATTTCAGTTGCTTCAAGTCTCCTCTTTTCTAAGCCCTCCTTCCTCATTACTTACCCTAGAAGTTTCAATTGACTCTTCTTGATGTTAAGTATAAGTTTCCTTTTTGTTTCCATATTCTCCAAAACCTTGTTGTTGCTCACATGTTCAGTCCATTGTATCCTTAGCATCTTTCAGTAGAACCACATTTCAATTGCTTCAAGTCTTTCCTTCATCTTTGACGAGATTGTTCAGTATTCGCTGCCATATTCAAGGACAAATATAACATAACAGTCTAGTACTGTCTTCTTTATTTCCAGTGAAATCTTCCTGTCTCTCAATACTCTACTCAGCTTTTGGAATGCATCCTTGGCCATCCCAATACGTATTCGGATCTCAGTGTTGCACTTTCAGTCTCCTAATAGAACACTTCCCAGGTATTTTCCTGTCTCTCAATATTCTATTCAGCTGCTGGAATACATTTTGACCATACCAATACGTATTCGGGTCTCAGTGTTGCACTTTCCGTCTCCTAATAGAACACTCCCCAGGTATTTTCCTGTCTCTCAATAATATATTCATATCTTGTAATCCTCCTTGGACATCGCAATACCCCTTCGGATTTTAGTGTTGCACTTTCCGTCCTCTGTTAGAACTCTTCCCAGTTATTTTTCTGTTTCTCAATACTCGACTCAGCTTTTGGAAAGCATCCTTGGCCATCCCAATACGCCTTCGGATCTCAGTGTCGCACTTTCCGTCCCCTGTTAGAACACTTCCCAGATATTTTCCTGTCTCTCAATACTCGACTCAGCTTTTGGAATGCATCCTTGCTGACCTCCAATACGCCTTCGGATTTTAGTGTTGCACTTTCCGTCCTATGTTAAAACACTTCCCAGGTATTTTTCTGTCTCTCAATACTCTACCCAGCTTCTGGAAAGCATCCTTGGCCAAGCTAATGCACCTTTCGATATCCGTGTTGCATTTTTTGTCCTCTGTTATAACACTTCCCAGATATTTAAATTTCTGCATCTGTTTGATTTTTGTATCCCTAGCTTGTTATTGGCACTTTGGGCTCCTCTTTTTACTGATGACCATGCATTCAGTTTTCTTGTAGTTTATCTGTAGTTCTTTTTTTCACTAATTTCTGCAGAAGGTCTTGTAGTTTTTTTTCTCTATCTGCTATCATCACTGTATCGTCTGCGTATCTTATATTGTCCAGATTGCGACCCCCAACTACAAATCCCGGCATGACTTCTAGAGCTCTCAGAATTGTCTCACTGTATATGGTGAATAGATCTGGTCAAAATACACACCTTTGGTCTTTCCCTAAGAAACTAAGCTCTTTATAAGAAACTGTATTATAAAATAAAAATATGAAATTCAAACCGGCCATTTCCTCAAAGTAAAAATGGATATCGAGCAATCATGACTTTCTCTCCGCTTTTACTGTGGAAGGCTAACAGTTTCATATCCTAGTGTGCGCCTTTATGTATAGCGAATAGTTTTCTTTAATGTGTCAGGTTACAAGTTTATTTGCATATGTACACGTATATAAAATGTGTGCTGATTATATCATGGTGTAGAAAAAAGGTACATATCTGACTGATGTAAAATCAATTTTAACTGCAATTGTGGCAGCTGCTGCAATATTAGACTCCGAACTTCCTTGGGAAAGTTTGTAAGCGGTGGGAAACTTCCAAGATTTCGATTGAAAGAAATCTAGGAGTAAAAAAAATATAACATGCCTATTCAAACATTATTTTATTTACTTTAATAATAATAATAATCATGATACAGTCTAACCCTGATATAAGAGAGTTGTCGGGACCGGATAGAAGTTCTCTTATATCCGGATTTGGTCTGTTTTATATACATTACCACAGGCTCTAATTTGGGACCAGAGAAAATCTCTCTTATATCCTTGTTTCTCTTATATACGGGTTTACTATATTTTATATAAATTACCACAGGCTCTAATTTGGGACCATATAAAATCTCTCTTATATCTGGGTTTCTCTTATTTCCGGATCTCTTACATCCGGGTTATACTATTATTTATTAATAAAATATAGTTAAAAAAAAAGAAAATGACATTTATACAACAAATACACACATCTATGTATCTATCGATCCCAGTTTGTTCTGACTTACGACCATATTATATTGAAATAACGATCAGTGAAATTAAGCAACGTCGACCCTGGTCAGTACCCAGATGAGTGACCGCTTGAGCATATCAGGGGTTGTAAGCTTGGATGTGCGGATGGTGTAATGGAATCGGAAATCAGAGAGCCGAGTTCCAATTTCAGTTTGGCTCGTTGTATTTACTTATGTGCAAATGCCCTTGGGAAAGGTATGGAATCACCTGTTCTCCCCCAGCAGTGGGTTAATTAGTAAGACATTATTATCTACCCCAAAATTAGTAAATGATAATAATGATTAGTAAATTATTATTATCTCCCTCAAAATTCTTACAATCTAAGAATAAATTTGTCCTGGCCTTAAATAACCTGCAAAGGGTTGATAAACTGTAAAAACAGATCAATCGATCATTCATATCTGTCTATTCATATCAGTCTGTTTATTGCTTTCTCTTTATCTCTATCGCAATTAGTTCGTATACATCTAACTCGTTCCGCTCATCTATAGCATCGTCTGTTCATTTCTCTTTATATCACAATCAGTTCATATATATCTAATTCGTTGTATTAATATCTATCTCAGTTTTTTTTTTTCATTATCTATGTCGTGGGTTTATCTATCTCATCGCATTCAAATATATCTAGTACAGTCAGTTCATATACAAGGGTTTGCAAAAGTAGGTATGCACCAAGTGTTATACCAGTATTGCCGATATCATAATAGTGGTTTTATGATTCATTTAATATTTAAATTCATTTAACCCGGCTTACGGCCATATAACGTTGAATACACCGGTTCTCGCTCGATCACCGAAGTTAAGTAACGTTGAGCCTGGTCAGTACTTAGATGGGTGACCGCTTAGGAATACCAGGTGCCGTAAGTGTTTAGCGACGGATGTGCGTTGTGGCGCAGTGGATATCGGCTCGGAAAGAGAAATCGATGAGCCGAATTCGAATTCTAGTTGAATACCCCGCATTCACTTAAGCACTGGTACCCTTGGGAAAGGTATTGATCCTTCCCTTCCCTCCAGTTATGGGTTAAATAACAGGGTAGGACTTGGGGACCCTGGCCTTAGAAACAAATCCTAATGAATCTTGATACCCGAAAAGAAAACGTATTACTAGACACAATAATAAATTGTTGAAAGAAAAAGGTATTGCCAGCAATAAATAATATTTAGTTAAATGACCCACCGAGGTGTTGATATGCCATAAAAACAAAACAACCAACCAAAAATCATTCAATTCATCACAATCATTTTTAATATTTCTATTATAATAGATTCTTTATCATTTTTTATTCTTTAATAATAATAAATGTTTTGCAGGTAAGGAGGTGTTTGTGAATGACTGGGGCAAACAGTTTGAATACTTGAGGGTTTTATATGTTTGTCTAAACAATACAATGTTTTGTGCGCATGGTTGTTCTTCATGACTGCATATCTACTTTTGTATATCTTAGTTTGTATATTGTTGTGGGGAGTTACCCACTTAATAATGGACTCTTCTTTGCCTATATTAACCGAGAGTTAATTACTCTCGAGGACAGAGCCGGGGCGACAGAGACACTGGTTTCCAGTACGACTTCAGTTCAGCTCAGCCTAGTCTGTCTGTCTGTCTGTCACTTGTAGCCAAGCTATTAGTACTCTTTTTCTTTGTATCTCTTTGTATCTGTTTGTTTCTCTTGTTGACGTAATATATGCTCTTGACCTACCACCTCGTTGACTCATTATTTTATGGTTCCATACCGGGTCCATATTATATATATATATATATATATATATATATATATAGAATGGTTTATAAACGCATTATATCATTACACAAACATTTTCATGTTTCTTCCTGAGGTGATAATTAAAAATAAATGTTGAAAATGATTTTTTTTTAGAAAATATAAGATGAATTCATAGCTATTCAGAAAATTAAGGAGGTGTAGTTGAAGGAAGTTAAACAATATGATTGCGGGTGTGTCAGTATTATTCAGTCAAAAGTGAGAATTAGGCTGAACTATGGAGTTGAAAATTTAGTTCGCGTGGAGAACATAGTTGCTCATGTCAAAACATGCCATTTTTTTTATATAATATTTATTTTGTCTAATTAAGATACATACTAGGAACATACATTATTTAAATGAGCAAACAAAAGATTTTAACAGCAAGTTAGATTTTAGATTTTTAAAATTTAATTTTATAGTACCTCATCTGTTAACGAGGCGAGACTGTTTAGGTTAAAACTAGAATTAAGTAATTGTTTTTGATGTTAATAGTTTTCTCTAGTATTTCTGGTGTTAATGGTTTTCTCTAGTATTTTTTACCAGAAATTGAAATTTTTTGACCCTAGCACTTCGTATTACCGGTTCCCATATTGTGTTAATTTTTATGCTTGGGTCGGCTTAGGAGATTTTGGAAGCCTAGCATATGTGCTGATTCCTTTAATTTACGTAGTTTCCAGTGGCGTTCTCTATCTATAATTTCAACTTCATCCCATTGGGATTAGTGATCCCCTTTCTCCCTCCATATGTGGTCAGCTACGCCTGATTTTTCTATCTTCCCTCGTGTTATGGCCTTGCGATGTTCTTGTAGCCTTACCTAAAGGGTGTGGCCTGTCTCTCCTTTATATTTCTTTCCACAGCTACATGAAATTACGTACACACAGCCCTTAGTCATGTCCTCCTTTGTTTGGGGTCTTACTCAAGAGAGGTACCTGCGAAGTGTAGAACCATTTCTGAAGACCATCCTGATGTTATATGGACCACAGATCCTTTGTATTTTCTCCGATAAACCCTTCACATAGGGTATATAGACCGAGGCTGTTTTCTGAGAGTTGTTATCCTCATCCGTATATGTTCGAGTTGTTTACGCAAGGAATGAGGATGATATACCCCAGTGATTGTAATAAAGGCTTCGGCTCGAAATTCCTAGCACCCGATGAAGGCCGGAGCGTACAACGGCCTAAACGTCGTACAAATGGCAACAAAGATACAATAGTCTGAATAATGTAACTGTAAATACTACCTCATCTCAGAAATATAGACAAATACATTTTTTATACTTGGATGCAAAATTTAAACTTAATTTGAAGAAGACGGGCATACTGTCGAAATATCGTTAAATATTGTCTTTTCTTAAATCGCTTTTCTCCTCTCTAAGTGCTGTAATAATTATAATAATATAATTCGTTCACCTCAGTGTTCTCGACAGGCTCCAAAGGAGAATCAGTAATGTGATAGGCACTGATTTGGCGGCTCGACTACAGCCACTTCCCCACCGACGAAATGTGGCCTTTCTTTGTCTGTTCTATAAATACTTTCATGGCTTCTGCTCGGACGAACTTAATTCACTGGTACCTCCTCAACAGGTGTTTACTCGCGCAACCAGATTGGCAACTGGGTCCCACCCATTCACAGTCAGGTTAGCCAAATGCAGACGACAATTCTACTCCTGCAGCTTCTTCCCTCGCACTTGTCGCCTGTGGAACTCGCTCCCATATTCTTGCTTTCCTGACGGCTACAACCTCCAGGAATTTAAATGCAATGTCAATACTCATCTATTAACCACTTGACACTAGCTCTTTCCCCACCCCGTATATCCTTTCCTTTCTCTCCACCTTTGAAACTGTTATCACACCTGAATTCTTATCTTTCTATTGCTCCTTTCTAACTGGTTCGTCTTCCTCTTCACTCTCTTCTAATTAATCTTTTTACACTTATGTAGCCCCCGCACATCAGTGGCATTTCCGCCTTGCTCGGGGGTGAAATGATTAAAAAAAAATTCCAAAATATTGGAATAGTTACGTTTTTAATAACAATAAGTTGTATTTTCTTCTTCTCGTTGATAAGGAACACAGTTCAGTGTGTTGCTTCCGTCAGGGGACGGAAGGATCAAATTTTAACAGTAATTTGGTCTCAAAGAATCCAAAACAGTTTATCTTTCTCATAAGTGGTGAGTTTTCTATATCTTTTTGTTTGTTTTTCAAACCAGTTTCACGTGTCAAGTTTTTGCAGCTTTGCCTGAAGAAGTAAATGCTATCAAAAGTTTGAAATACGGTGTTGTGTTGCTTCGTTTTGGTATAATTAGAAGACAACACAAACTTGAATTAATGATGTTTATTTTTGGTATAAAACTTTAGGTTTTTACATCAAGTGACAACCTTTAAATTTTGTGTGGATACAGGAGCAGACTAGCTAAATTCTCTTCACTGTGGGATGCTAGTAATAAACGAGCCTATCCCTTCTGGACTCTAGTGGTCAACTGACTAGCGTCTTCCTCTTTTCAAATCTCCTACACAAAACTACTGTCCTTAACTCCTACTTCTTACGCCTACTCTTACCAAAAGAAACGGTTCCTTATTTTGCCGCCCAATTTTGAATTCTTGGCGTCAGCGTGTCTATCTTTTTCTATTTTTAGAACACTCGCCATTTTATAAACCATAACAACGGCTTTACCGTTAGTCCCAGTGAGGTAAAGATTTTTGTAACTAGTGGGAATTTAAACGATGAAATTACGAGGGCAAATGAAAAATTATCCGCAATTTCACTATAACATAACTTTAGGTTCGTCACACTGCCTTCTGCTCATGCGTGCTCATAGTTGGTACTATTGTGGTCACAGGATCGAAGTTTGAGTTTAATCAAGCCAGTGTTCTTGCTGATATTATAGTGTAAACATGGCCGCTCTGTTAGCAGTGTGAAACAACGGGCAAGTGATCCGAGTTCACTGATCTGTAGATGTGTCGGGGGCTGAAATTCATGGGACTCTTTTAACACAATATGGCGACAGCGCACTACCACGTAGAAGTGTGTATGAGAGGATCGAGAAGTTTAAATGTGACCGGTTAAGTGTAACGCACGAAGGAGAAGGGCTACTGTCGATCTCCTCCACTATTGAGGAGAAGATTCAACAGGCTCGGGAGATGGTAATGGTGAACCGGAGAGTTTGTGGTGATACTGAGCAAAGCGAGGGACCGGATGTTTGAACTCTCGGGACCAGAAAGTAAATGACCAAAACTGGTCTTTGCACACCCGGCTCCACGTAGATATTCCGACAGAAAACCAAAAATTATTTAAATATCAAATTCCAGTTCGCGAGCCTACGCGAATTTTATTTATCATCCAATAGGAAGCCCAGAATTAAATACGAGTGTGAATTCCCAAATGACTTGCTGGGACCCACAAAGACGAAATAAAAAGCCGACACAGAAAGCATCGCTAGAGTTGAGAAAGTACGAGCGTAATTAGCACATTCCTTGACACTCAATAATTTCCGGGCCTGACATATAGATGGCGCCATTAATACAAAAAATCCATATGATTTCTATGAAGTACTAACCTTCAAATGGCACGTGACAAAATTTGGGCCCAAATTTGTAACAGCAGCTTTACTTCAGTCTGTTAAGTGCCATACGTGACACATGCTTGGGTGATCATGTCTCAAAAGAAACATGACTGACTGGGCAGAAGATTATCCCGCAGTAGGTTGCCATTGCTTTCTGTGCTGTTATTTGACTCATAGCTAGAAGTAGAAGAGATGTGTTATATTATTACGTAGTAATTAATGGGGGGTCAATGTATTACTTCATAACAATAGAAAACGATCCCCCACTTTATAACCAGTAGAAACCTTAATCATGATTCCAACTATTATATTCAGTCAGTCAGTTAAGTGCCATACGTGATACACGCTTTGAGAAATCATATCTCGAAAGAGACATGACTGACTGGGCAGAAGATTATCCCGCAGTAGGTTGCCATTGCTTTCTGCGGTAGACTGATTGCCAACCAAGGCTATAGAACCCAATCTCTCCTGTTATTTGATCTATAGCTGGAGGGAAGAGGCGGATTAATACCTTTTCCAAGGGTATTTGCGCGTATATGATTGCAACGAATTCAACTGGAATTCGAACTCGGCTCTCCGATTTCTCGTTCCGAGTCGTTATCCACTGGACCACAACGCACATATAAATGTAATTTGTAAACTAATGAGTTTAAAAATTACAGTTAAGTGAAGCTACTGTTGCAATTTTTCAAAACAATGGAAAAAATCTGAATTTCGTGTGTTGCTAAACTATTGCTTTCTGATGGGAAAAAAAGTTATGTTCAAGCAAAGCAACTTCTCCCAAAATCGGCAGTTGTCAAAAAAACAAAAAACAAAAAAAAACACAGTCCACAAACTCGTTTTGGTCGATCGTAAATCAAAGTTGCGTGAATTAGCAGACGAGATGGAACGCATCAGAAGGCAGTGTATTCACCATTTTGCATAAACGTTTGTCAATGAGAAATCTGTGTTCAAAGTGGGTGCCGCGCTTGCTTACAGTCGATCAAAAACAACAACGCGTTGACGATTAAGAGCATTGCTTGCAACTGTTTCAACGCAACAAGAAGGAGTTTTTGCATAAATATGTGACAATAGTTGAAACGTGGATCCCATCAAATCGGCAGTCAGCTGATTGGACAGCAGCAGGTAAAAGCCGTCCAAAGACGCAAATATCAGCAGGCAAGGTTTTGGCTTCCGTATTTTGTTCATCGATTACTTTGAGAAAGGAAGAACCATCAATAGCAAATATATCACAGTATTGTTTCATTTGAAGGTAGAAATCACCAAAAAACGTCCACGAATAAAGAAGAAAAAAGTGATCTTTCACCAAGACAACACACTGTGTCACAAGTCGATTGCAACAATGGCGAAACTACATGAATTGCACTTTGAATTGCTTTCACATCTACCCTATTTTCCAAATCTGCCCCACAACGACTACTGGCTGTTTGCAGACCTCAAACGAATGCTCCAGGGAAAGAGATTAGGCTCCAATGAAGAAACGTTATCTGAAACTGAGGCATATTTTGAAGCCAAAATCAAATCGTTCTACAAAAAGCAGCGAACTGTTAGAGAAGCGTTTGAATCAGTGTATCAACCTATCAAAATATGTAAACGATCTATAATGCAATATTTATTATTTACTATTTTATAAATAACTATGAAAACATTGCATTAGTTTGTTCCGATTTTTTAAAAATTGAAAATATATAATTAATTCGAAAAAAAAAAGAAAAACTAACAAAGAAGCTAATAAATACATATTCATATTATAGGATACAAATCCTTTATAATCCATCAACCAACCAAAACACACAAAATAAATTGCACACCCGCAAAATCGGATTCAAACGACTAACAAATTTTGGAAAAATACAAAGTTAAATTGCACACCCGCAAAAAGGGATTCCAAGAGATACACACGAAATATTTTATCCTTTCACATTTCAACAACCAACCTTCAACCTTCTGACATTTAAATTGTGGGGACTTCGGGCGTGTTTGGCACAAGGCCAATTAACCAAGCATCACTGAGGCTCCTACACTGTTTAATATTTTTGTTGTAAATTCTCAAAGAACAAAATAATAATGATAAACGTTTCTTTTACACCCAATGGTGTGTGGGGCAGCGTTTTTGCTGTTTCCGTAACAAACTGTTTTTTTATGGGGCAGAGTTGTTAGCCCTGCGACCAGCCCCCAAACCTGGAGGAAGGTGATTTTCGAAGCGTAGCTTAGACGTGACACAGGGCTGAAAGTAGAGGGTACCCAGTGAGGATCGAGCTCACTACTCAGTTATAATGATTCTAGCGAGACGAGCTTGCTAACCATTACACCACGCCAAGGTGCCCCAAAGAACAAAATGTAGAAATTCACTTATATACTGGATGCGATGGGTAAATTGTCGCCATTTCATATTTTCAATTTTGTACATGCGTGTTGTTCGTTTTGATTTTGTCGGCTGTACAGTTGAGCGCCCCCTGTGAGAAAAATAGCACCAGAAATTTGGAAACGACATGCTGTACTGACTGGCATTCATACCAGGAATTCCAGTACGGGTATTTCAGAATGTTTGGGTGTCCATCTGAGGACAATGCTGAGGATTCGAAAAAGAGTTGGATGATATATCCAGTCAATGTCATGGTGTCTGAAGTGATCATTATGGCGATGTTATGCTTCTATTCATCTTCCCACGGGGGGGGGGGGGGGCTCAGACTCAACACAGAGGCCTACATCAAGTGCTTTGAGGAGATAGTGCTGCCCTGGGTCAAGAGGATGGTTGCTTGAAGACCCAATTTCTGGAAACAGGACTCTGCACCATGCCACGCATAGCTGTCTGACAATTTCTGTGACCACATCACCCCTTACATCTGGCTGTCTATCTCCCAAATCGTCAATCCCTGATTATTGTGTGGGACACAGTTGAGCAAGAGTCCAATAAAACTTTTTGTAAGACCTAACATGAACTGAAAGCAAAGATTATGGCAGCATTCACTAACTTAAACAAGGAGACCATCCAGAAGAGATGCAAGAGATTCCGAAGTTGTCTGGCAGCTGTGGTGTTATTGAATAAATTTACTTTTTATTATTTGAAGATATTTTTTGTGTAATTTTTGTAAGTATATTTGTTAAAATGAGATGTCAGTGTTATCTTCATTGTTTTGTAATTTAGACAATTTGTATTTGGCTTTTATTAAAATTTTAATTCTTGCTTTTTTTTAAAATCTGTTTTTGATAGAGAAAATAAAGTTTGTATGGCACATCTGAAATTTCTTGTAAACGTTTTATTTTGAAAAAGATTGCCTTGGCTGTCTTCATTTTTTATGCTTATTTTGAGGTTGTTTTTATTTTGTCCCCCCCCCCCCCCAAGAGCTCCGTGCAGCTGTCTATGAGGAAACTGAAGTTGGTAAATAGAAAGGCGCCAACATAAAAAATGATTGATCTTGTGAACTGTTCAATTGCATAGAGCAGTGGTTCCAAAATGGTGCAGCGTGAATACCAGGTGAGATGGAATATTTCAAAGACAAAGATTTAGAAAGTCACAAAAAAAATTCCTACGCCCAAAATATATACTTCAAGATTTTAAATATTATTACTTGTACTTGCATGCATAAATCCCAGTATAGTTAAATAATTATTGACCCAATTTATTATATTTTTGCATTATATCAAATATTTAGAATATATTAACTTGGTTATGAACTAATGTCTTGACGTTGAATCCGCAATTATCTCCCTTTAACTGATTATTTTTGAATGTACGTTTTATCACATAAAAAATTAGGTGAGAAATTTTTCTTGCGAAAACACAGCCTAGAATTAAAATTGTTACGCAATTACTGAAATCGAGCATGACACAATCTAAACTTATTTATAAATGGAACTTTTTGTGTGTCCGTTACCTATAGACTCCGAAACGGCTGAACCGATTTTCTTGAAAATTTACAGTTGTACTATAAGCGTTTGCGAGTGTTCTTAGGTAGGTTTTGTGTCGAGGTACCCCCGATAAATATCGAAAATCGAAAAAAAATCGGGTTATAGAAGGAGTGGTCCGATTTTAATCAAATTTGATACACTCATAGACAAAGACATAAGAAATGATATTCAGAAGTTTCAAGGTTGCAGTTCTTACAATAATGCAGAAAATCAATAATTATATATATATATATATATATATATATATATATATATATATATATATATATAAAAGGCAAGATGTTTGTGTGTGTGTGTGTCTGTTTATCCTTTATACAAATCCACAATTTTTATCCGATTCTCACCAAACTTCACACAAATATTTTTTAGGCTGAGTCTGTGCTCTAGGACCATGGATTAGTTTTAAAGCTTTCATTACACTCGAGCAACGCCGGGCTATACTGCTAGTATATAATACACAATAACTTTTATAGAGCATTATTTTCTAAATTTCATTCCCTTTAATATTTTTATCGATTTATTTATTTATATTTTTCAAAAGTACTCTTAATTTTATTTAAGGTTGGAGATTACTGTTTACATTAAACAAGGAAGATATCTCTAAATAGGAGTAGATAGGTTCACCTATCATTCAGTTCACACACCTCATCAGTCTTTTGAACAGGAGTAGGGGGTTTATCCTAAGTAGGATTTGGTTTCCACTGCCTTCTAAATTCTATCTCCCATGTCATCACCTGAATTTACTTACTAATTTTTTTCTTTAATAGTAGATAGGTTCGCACTACTTTTTTTTTTTTTTTTGCAAGGTTATTATATTTACAACATTCTAAGAACTAATTCAATGCAATACTTATTTACCAATTTATAAAGAAACAAATACAAAAACTGTTTAGTCATAAATTTATAAACATTTACTAAATTATTAAAATATGTGAAACAAAGGAAATCCTTATTTACCATTTAATAAAGTATGATTGTTGGTTTTGTTTTTATGGCAAATCAACCTTGGCCAACTAAACTTTATTTATTGCTGGTAATACCTTTTCTTTCAACAATTTATTGTTTTTATATAAGTTTTTGTGTCTAGTAATACTTTTTTAGTATCAAGATTCATTGGGATTTAGTTTTTAAGGGCAGGGTCCCCAAGTACTACCCTGTTATTTAATCCATAACTGGAGAGAAGGGACAGATTAATACCTTTCCCAAGGGTACCAGTGCTTAAGTGAATGCAGGGTATTCAACTGGAATTCGAACTCGGTTCGCCGATTTCTCTTTCCGAGCTGATATCCACTGCACCACAACGTACATCCGTCACTGTACGCTTACAGCACCTGGTATTCCCAAGCGGTCACCCATCTAAGTACTGACCAGGAGCAACGTTGCTTAACTTCAGTGATCGAGTGAGAACCGATGTATTCAACGTGATAGGTCGTAAGCCAATAAAGTATGAATCATTTGGCATATAGACAATGTTTTGCCAACCATTTCAATAAATAATCAAATAAATCAGGTTTTTTGGTAAACTCTCAAGAACCCGGAAAATGTATAAATTGACTTTCATGTTACGGTTTTATTACAATTCTAATCATCACTTTTTAAAACAACAACATTGCTGAGGAATGACTTTGCTAAAAATAAGAAAAACTATCCTTTTAACACTGTTTCTTTGTGGGCACGAAGGTTTAAGATTTACTTTTATTTGGGACTCAAAATAAAGGACAATGAGCTGCATCTAGACTAACATGGTATGTCTTGCAATCATGTTAGTCTAGATGCAGCTCAGTGCACGCCTGTGGAAAATTGAAGGAATTGAAATTTGTTGTCTAGCACATGGATGGCACGCGGGCTGTGGCTTCAAACATTTTTTTGACCCCATCCAATTCCTGACGTCTTACCATAATTCTGGACAGGTGTGGTTTCTGTGAAACAAAGGAAATCCTTATTATTTACCATTTAATAAAGTATGATTGTTGGTTTAGTTTTATGGCAAATTAACCTTGGCCAACTAAACTTTATTTATTGCTGGTAATACCTTTTCTTTCAACAATTTATTGTTGTTTTTATATAAGTTTTTGTGTCTAGTAATACATTTTTCTTTACGAGTATCAAGATTCATTGGGATTTGTTTTTAAGGGCAGGGTCCCCAAATCCTACCCTGTTATTTAACCCATAAGTGGAGGGAAGGGACTGATTAATACCTTTCCAAAAGGTACCAGTGCTTAAGTGAATGCAGGGTATTCAACTGAAATTTGAACTCGGCTCACCGATTTCTCTTTCTTCTGAGCTGATATCCACTGCATCACAACATACATCCATCACTATACACTTACAGCACCTTGTGTTCTCAAGCGGTCACCCATCTAAGTACTGACCAAGCTCAACATTGCTTAACTTCGGTGATCGAGCTAGAACCAGTGTATTCAACGTGATATGGCCATAAGCCCAGCACGAATGTTTTGGAGAATGGAAATGAAAAGAAAACATATTTAACATAAGGAAGAGACAGCTGAGATTTCTTGGATACATGAGGAAGGAGGGCTTGGAGAATCTGATACTCGCAGGGCAGATAGGAAAAGAAACAAGGAAAAACAGCATGTAACACACTTAACAGGCTTAAGTAAATGGATGGTAGAACAGGGCTTGAGAGAAATAACAAGACAAAAGACATTAAGAGCTGGAAGGAACAGGAAGATGTGGATGTCCTTGATCGCCTATGTACTGAAGGGACATGGCACACAAAGGAAGAGTCTTGTTTAAGGTTCTATTTATTTATTTTTTTTTTTAAATATTGAGTGCTTTGCTGAGAAAATGTGCTCACCTAAAAGACGTTATTCTCCAGTAATTTACTGATCAATGGGTTTGGTTAAGCATAAACAATCTTTATCACAGATGGATAATACAAAAAATATTAAGGGGTGTCATTTCATACCTGAAATACTTATAAAAGGAAAGCAAATAAACAGTTTTAAAAACTTTTAGTGATGCACTAAATTCTTAAATAGTTGTTGACTGTACAAGAGCAAAGAACAATACAGAATATTTTTGTGCTGCACTTAAATTACAGAGGAGGATGTAAGAATAACCGCCATGTTATTTCTGCATGGAAGACAGATTTTCGATAAGAATACTCAACTAATTCTATTGAGAATAAGTGAGGCCCTCAGTACAGGAAGGTACTTTCTGCCACGTATGTGAAAATCAGTTAAGTGTAAGTGGTTGTACGTTAAAGTAGATGCTTTCCTTAAAAAAAATTGAATCATTTATCTCAATTCCTCAATCCAACTCTCTATTCATTACTCCACCATGCCTCAATATATAATGATAAAAATATTGTTTTATAGAATGATATATTTATGAATTAAAGTGCTTAGGGAATTAGCATGTGTAAATAAAAAAGTGGATACTGAGGTCAACTCTGAGTAGCAACAGTCTGTTCCATGCTTCAATTCAATCTTCAGGCCATGTGTGTTGGCCTTCAAACTTGTCCCTCATTGCAGGAGGAACCACCATCTGATCCAGCTTACTTTTACTACTCATTTATGAAGAGCTTCATAAAGCAGATTTGAATCCTGGTGAAAGGAACATAATTAAAAAAAAAAAAAACATGTACGCAAATTAGTAAACAAAATAAATATTGTTTAAAATAGATAGAGCATCTACTAAAATACAGATATCCACTAAAAATTACATTAGAGGCCTTCAGTACAGGAAGGTACTTTCTGCCATGTATAGAGCATCTACTAAAATACAGATATCCACTAAAAATTACATTTGAGGCCTTCGGTACAGGAAGGTACTTTCTGCCATGTATAGAGCATCTACTAAAATACAGATATCCACTAAAAATTACATTTGAGGCCTTCGGTACAGGAAGGTACTTTCTGCCATGTATAGAGCATCTACTAAAATACAGATATCCACTAAAAATTACATTTGAGGCCTTCGGTACAGGAAGGTACTTTCTGCCATGTATAGAGCATCTACTAAAATACAGATATCCACTAAAAATTACATTTGAGGCCTTCGGTACAGGAAGGTACTTTCTGCCATGTATAGAGCATCTACTAAAATACAGATATCCACTAAAAATTACATTTGAGGCCTTCGGTACAGGAAGGTACTTTCTGCCATGTATAGAGCATCTACTAAAATACAGATATCCACTAAAAATTACATTTGAGGCCTTCAGTACAGGAAGGTACTTTCTGCCATGTATAGAGCATCTACTAAAATACAGATATCCACTAAAAATTACATTTGAGGCCCTCAGTACAGGAAGGTACTTTCTGCCATGTATGTGAAAATCAGTTAAGTGTAAGTTTTTGTACGTTAAAGTAGACGTTTTTAGCTCACTTAAAAAAAAAAAAAAAAAAATAATAATTTGAGTGGTTTATATCAGATAAATAAAAAATTATAGCATTTTGAAAGCCGACAAGTTTTAAACACGATTTTCTCATCTATTTGTGGGAGAAAGCACTTTCTAATTTGAAACACCTCTATTGAGGTTTAAGGTTAAGAAATACAGCTTTTAAAAAATTGGAATGGATTTAAAAAAAAAAAAAAAAAATTGCTTCTTTTCTGTTTGACCTGTGAAAAATGGACAAGTATTGATGTCAGAGGAGGAAAAAAAAAAAGAAAAATTTCCCACTCTGAATAATTGTTAGAAGTTCTAATAGTAAGTGAGAAAATGAAATTAAATCTTTAATCTGCTGTTAATTGGGGCAAGAAATGGCTGCTTAATTTTAATTCCCCCCAAAACAAAAGCTAATTTGCCTTCTAGCAGTACTTTAAACTTCCCAGAGAGCGGTTTATTGCCCATTCTTAGAGTAAGTGGGAAGATTATATTGAATCAATTACTAGGTTTGCTGCTAGGAAAGATGGTTCATTGTTGTTTGAGAGAATTTTTCTTGCCAGACTATTTTACCTATAAGTCTACTATTTGGCTGTGCATTGAATATTGCTGACACATCTGGTTAGGAGCTTCGGCAATGGATTTTGAGATACTTGACAAAATCCAAAAAATCTATAATGTTAGTCACTTTCCAACCGCTGCGTCTTTTCTGTAAACATTTTTATGGTGACTTGTTCTAACGAGCTTTGTTTTGGTAAGCGCGGTACTGGCATTTAGGTTTCATTATTTTTACAGTTGAAATTAATAAGACGACTTTTAGAAATCTTTTGGCTTCTACCTTTTTATTCAATTTGATCCAGTCTCTGAATAAATTGTTAGAAGTTCTAATGGGTGGAGAGGGGGCTCATTTATAATTAGCAGGTGAGACAAGGTAATTCAACAATAAATGTTATTCTTGGATTAAGAGTTCAAGCTTTGGAAGGATTAGTATTAGCAATTTCATCTGAAAGTTGGAAAAGTATAATTAATGAATTTGACATTTTAGCAAAAACAATATAGAAGCTTTTTAAAAGAAATTGCACAATTATATTCATATATGTTTTTATTTTGTTTTTTTTTTATTATAAGTTGAAAAATAATTTTCACATTCTAAGTTTTGCACAAATCCTGTCAGTCGATCAGTGATGAAAAGTAAATAATGTAGCGTTAAAAAGCCAGAGGTAAAAAGTTAAGACTTGTAATTTATCCAAGTAAATAGGATTTTTTTTTCTTTTTGAATACATTCTCTGGATAAAGAAATGAACTGATATTCAATGAAAACTGACATTTAAACTCTTACAAAATTTATTTTGTTTTTTGTTTCTTCTTCTCTTGCAGGAAATGCCAAGTAAAGGAGAGAGGTCTTTACTAAATTTTTTTTTTTTTTTTACTTTGGTCCAGCAAGAGGGTTTCTGAGAACTAAGATGACAGAATCTCCTCGCAAAAACATCTTAGAGATGTATCGATCTTTATTTACAGGTTTTGATTTCTTTTTGCCTTTGCCAGTTTTTGGCACTTCAGTCCACATTTCTTTCACATTTTCTAACACCATATTGCAATGTCTGGGAAAAGAAAGAGAAATAAGGAAATTATATTTATAAAAAATATTAAGAATACTGAATAAATAGAAAACAATTTTTAAAGTTCTAGTTAATACTACAAAGTTTATCTGAACTTAAAGAGATAAATTAATCAACACTGATTAAAAAAAAAAAATTTTCTTGAGTCTGAAAACCAGTAGACAAAATATTGTTTTTAAAAATAAAATGGAGTCACTGGATCCACTCAAGCAGGGAAACAAGGGTTGGGACTAAATGAAAGGCAATGGGGGGTCAAAAACCTCTGGTAAAGATCGCCGAGACATGATCATTCAAAATGTAAGGAACAAAGATGATAACAAAAGACTTGTAAAGAGAGTACAACAATCCCAACAAGGCCAATGAACAAACTGAGAGGAGGCTCTGCAGAAATCTATTACTTGGAAGGACATTTGGCAGATGGCTCCTCTCGGGTTGAGTTTTTTTAATACGTTCCAAATATAACCTACTATCATCTAAGAACAATCTTGTTAAATGGAAGAAAGAGTGATCCTACTTGTCCCTTGTGTATTGAAAATTCAGAAACATTAGAACATGTAAACTTCCTGTAAAACAGTCCTTGTCAATGGAAGATAGACACAACAGTGTTTTGGATGAGCTGGTCAAAATTATAAAGAAATATATGAAGTTTGAATCATCTAATTCAACCCAGAAATTTGTTGCAGAGAGAAAAATATACATCAGTTCAAAGCAAACAAGCAAATTTCAAGATATACCTGGAAAAAATCTCCTTAGTTCTGGTGGCATAATGATTACCCCAATATAATATTAATTAAAGGTCTGCAACCAGATATTGTTCTTCTATCAAGGGTGAACTATAAAATCATCTTGGTTGAATTAACAGTACCATATGAAAGCCAGAAGGAACAAAGCCATGAATATAAAACTAATATGAAAATCTAAAATCAGAGCTAATAAAGGAGGGGTATAATGTAATTATTAGAGTAGCGGAAATTGGAGCAAGGGGTTTTGTTGCAGGCACTCTGTACCAATTTCTGGGCCAAATTGGAATCAAAGGGTGTAATAGGGCCAAAAGTTTAAAACACCCAATAGTAACTGAAAATAGTTCAATGTGGATATGGAAAAAAAAAAAAAATTCCGTGGAGCGTTTCAGTGAACATGACAGCATGACATGACTGATTGTGAATGCGTAATGAGGTTCACGTTGCATTCTCAGAACACGAGGTTTGCCATTTTTTTTTAAACCTAATTTTGCTGTTAGATATTTGAACTGGTATATCTACAATACACTAATGTAACACCGTAATAATGGGGCCTCACATCAGTAAGGAGGGGTGGCCAGTGTGCAAGTGAAACCGTTGAGAGGAAGTCCCTGAAACAGTGGATATTCTCTCCTGATGACTCCAAATTTAAATATAAATTTGAGAGGAACACATTAAAAGAAATTCAATGAAATCATATGCTGTAGAGAGGCTTGGCGAAAATGTCATTGGCATGAGGAGCATTACACATTCCACTCGCTTCAGGTGAGTTTCAATTACTTTCTAATAATTTCCTTCTTTGAGTGCCTATTCAAATATGGGAATCGACAGAAAATAACATTTAAAGTAAAAAAAAAAAATGTCAGATCCATCATCATCATTTAACATCTGTTTCCTTGGCTAGGCACGGGTTGGATGGAGTTTACTTGATGGCTCTGTAATTGAACCACTATGAAATTATTGGAGCAAGTATGTCCTTACTAACACCAACCATTTGGTAATTCTTTAGAAATTGATTTTTTTTTTTTAAATCATTTCAGCCCAAGCAAGGTGGGTCTACCACGAGTGTGCAAGGGGTTACAGTGAGAGAAAAAACCCGAGTACAGTGGGTATTGAAAAAGATAAAAGATGAATGGGATTCAAAAAGATAGAAGAGAGCAATTGACTGTTGCATTTAAACTTTTGTAGACCTCAGAGAAGCAAGTAAATGGAAGGGAATTCCACAGGTGGGAAGTGTGAGAAAAACTGTTGGAGTAGAAGTGATGGTCACATTTAACTATTTCAATGGCAAAAGGTGGGACCTAAATGCTAATCGTGTAGCAGGCTTAAATCGATCCAGGATGTTTTTTCCACCTGAATCCATCCTGCATATATACAAGTCAACCATCCATCCGTGCATGGAGTACTGCTGCCATTTATGGTCAGGTGCCCCTACCGTACTCCTCAGTGTTCTTGACAAGCTCCAAAGGAGAGTCTGTAATGCGATAGGTACTGATCTGGCAACTCGACTGCAGCCACTTCCCCATTGTCGAAATGTGGCCTCCCTTTGTCTCTTCTATAAATACTTTCATGGCTTCTGCTTGGATGAGCTTAAGTCACTGATGCCTCCTCAACAGGTGTTTACTCGTGCAACCAGACTGGCAACTGGGTCCCACCCATTCACAGTCAGATTAGCCAAACGCAGACGACAATTCTACTCCTGCAGCTTCCTCTCTCGCACAAGAACCCCCAGATGAATGGCAGGAGTACCTGACCAGATATGGCAACAATATTCAATGTACAGACGAATGGTAGATTTATAAATGTGCAAGATGGATTCTGATGAGAAAAACTGTCTGGCTCGATACAGTGGCCCAACCTTTCTAGCAGTAAATGCAACTACAGACTAGATGCAGTCATTTCACTTCAGGTTGGTTTAAAAAGTGAGGCCAAGGTGGCGCATTTTGTTGCTCTCCAGGATACTAGTATCATGAAACCGAGCAGATATGTTTTTCAAAAAATCTAAATGAGTAAGTGTGCTTTAAAGGCAAATAGAACCTTGCTTGATTGTGAAGCTTATTCGTAGCAAACTGTTAGGGCACATTTTTTTTTAAAATGCATTTTCTAAAGTGTGCAGGTTGGGAGACAATAAATACTGTTTAAAATAATACAGAGCATCTACTCAATTATGATTACCCACTAAAAATAATGCTCTATATATTCTCTCACACACGCAGTTCATATTTTAAATCCAAAATTTTCAGAAAGGTTTTCCAAGAATTATCAAACCAATTGGCTCGGAACGAGAAACCAGGGAGCCAAGTTCGAATTCCAGTCGAATCCATTGTATTC
This sequence comes from Ascarosepion bandense, assembly GCA_037127315.1. Lineage (NCBI taxonomy): Eukaryota > Metazoa > Mollusca > Cephalopoda > Sepiida > Sepiidae > Ascarosepion > Ascarosepion bandense. The sequence goes on from JBBBDQ010001422.1 coordinate 435,246, forward strand.
ACTTACGCGCAAATACCCTTGGGAAAGGTATTAATCTGTCTCTTCCTTCCAATTATGGGTTAAATAGCAGGACAGACTGGGCAACCAGTCTACCGCAGAAAGCAATGGCAACCTATTGCGGGATAATCTTCTGCCCAGTCAGTCATGTCTCTTTCGAGACATGATCACCCAAAGCGTGTTTCACGTATGGCACTTAACTGACTGAGTGAATATAATAGTTGGAATCATGATTAAGGCTTCTACTGGTCATAAAATGGGGGATCGGTTTTCTATTGTTATGAAGTAATAAACTGATCCCCCACTAATTACTATGTAATAATATAATACATCTCTTCTCTCTCTAGCTATGAGTCAAATAACAGGACAGATTGGGTTCTATGGCCTTGACTGGCAACCAGTCTACCGCAGAAAGCAATGGCAAGCTACTGCGGGATGATCTTCTGCCCAGTCAGTCATGTCTCTTTCGAGACATGATCGCCCAAGCGTGTATCACGTATGGCACTTAACTGACTGACTGATCAAACCACAAGGTCATTTTATCAATCTATTAGATGTCTACCTCGTTTCTAGCAAAGTTCTAGAGGCTCTAATCAAGTTGGTTAAGCATCTCAACAGATAGGGTGTTCTTTCAGGCGAACAATATTGTGAAGCTCAGGATGTTACTCAGGACATTTGAAGGGGTTTGACATACTGGTTTTCATTACAAATTGAAAGGTGATGGTATTTCTGAATAAAATTTTGATTTGATTCAATCTAAAATTAAGGTTGTTTTGAATGGCCATTCTTCTAGATCTTTTTACATTAATGTGAATGTCCTCCTTCGAGTTTCTAATTTTCACTATGACCTTCTCAATGTCATCATTTCTAAACTTGGTACCTAGGCTGATGACAATTACTTCTGTCTTAATGGTAAATCTGATATCTTCAACTAGCAGCTGTTCTCAAAAATGATCTTTAATCTGCTATTAATTGGGGCAAGAAATGGCTTATTAATTTTAATTCCCCCCCCCCCCAAAAAACAAAAGCTAATTTGCCTTCTAGCAGTACTTTAAACTTCCCATAGAGCGGTTTATTGCCCATTCTTAGAGTAAGTGGGAAGATTATATTGAATCAATTGCTAGGTTTGCTGCTAGGAAAGGTGGTTCATTGTTGTTTGAGAGAATTTTTCTTGCCAGACTATTTTAACTATAAGTCTACTATTTGGCTGTGCATTGAATATTGCTGACACATCTGGTTAGGAGCTTCGGCAATGGATTTTGAGATACTTGACAAAATCCAAAAAATCTATAATGTTAGTCACTTTCCAACCGCTGTGTCTTTTCTGTAAACACTGAGTAACCTCTTGCATCTTACTGGTTTTATCACCTTTCTTAAAAGATCCAAATTCTGCTTAAACATACCACCTCAGGATTATTTAGGAGAAAAAAGTATTTTAACCTGGACTGAGTAAATCTGGTCCAGGCTTACTGATATTTATCCAAAGATTCTTAAAATCTGAAGAAGCTGTAATATTATTGGTCCTGACCTGGCATCTTAGGCTTCAGTCACTTTGCAAACTGCTGTGATGTAGCAGTCCCATCTTTTCTATAAAGATTTTTATAGTCAGTTCTTATTAAGACAAGTAATCCCACTTGACCCCTAGGCACAAAATGTCTACCCTCTGCCCTAAAAATATTCTATCTATTAATTCAATTTCTAATATTTTACTTTTCATTTTTATATTTAAGTTTTAGTTTAAATTAAATTATTACTGAAATAAATACTGTATATCTTAGTATAAAAAAAAATGCTGCATGTTTTATTACTGGTTGAATTGTGTGACGGACGGACAGACATGGCTCTTATTATAGTATATTAAGAAAATAAAATTGTGATGAACTTGCGGATGCAGCTCTTATAGATTGCATGCAGAAAAAATATTGAGAAAAATGGTGAAAATTTCACTGTCTCCCTCTCCTTTTTATATGCATGTGTAATCTCACCGATGTCAACATCACTTTAGCCTGATGAAGTCCTAAAGGATGAAACACCTCACACAAAAAAAACTTACCCATTTTCTTATAGATTTAAAAAAAAAATTGTTCTTGATGTATAAAAAATTATACCCTTTTCCCAATAATGAACATTGAATAAACTGCATTTTCAAAATATTTTAAAAAGATACAAGTAATCCCCCCCCGCACTTGACCCATAGACACAAAACATCTACCCTAAAAATATTCTACCTATTAATTCATCTTCTAAGATTTTACTTTTCAATTCCATGCTTAAGTTTTATTTATAATTAAATTTATTACTGAAATAAATATGGTATATCTTATTAGTAAAAGAAAATGCTGCATATTTTGTTATTGGTTGAATCATGTGATGGACGGACAGACACAGCTCTTCTTATAGAATAGATTAAGATATGAAATTGTGACGAACAGAAGGATGTGGATCTCATAGTATAGATTTGTAATTAGTTCTTTCTCTCATTAATCAATTTGATCTTGCAAATAAAATGCCCACTATTTTAAGAAAAAGAGAGAAAGTTTGCAAAACCTTTTTGGTTTACCATAAAGAGAGGGAGAGAGAGAGAGAGAAAAAAAAACTAAATATAAGAGGCCAAAAGGTCATCATTCCTAAATGTAGGTAAAGCAAAAGGGGACCAATCAGAGATCAAGAGACAAATCTGAAATGAATTCCTGTGTCTCAGTAAAGTGTAAAAACAGACAATCAAGCAAAAGACTCAGAGAGTAAATTAAATAATTTAATTCATTTTACCATACCCAACATTATCAGGACACCTTAAATCCCACAGAGAATTGAAAGGATCACTGCTATTAACAAAACAGATACAGACAGGAAGCAATGGATAAATTATCAAAATGACGCAAAATATTGGAATTTTGAAAAAGAATTTTTAAAGCATTACTTGGTTGGGACGAGAACCTTTCAGCACCACGTGTGCTCAGTGTGATATTAAAAAAAAAAAAAAAAAGAGACAAAGATAGTCACATAAAAAAGCTTACCTGTCAAAAGCTTTCACCCTGGCTAGCAATTTTTTATTGTTGCGACAATTGATGAGCACCTGTGTATTGTTTTTGACAGACTGTGTGAGAACAGATAAAGGCCCTGTGTTGAATTCTTCCTGCTCACGTTGGGCCAACTCCTCAGGAGTCATCTCACTTTTGGGCTTCTGTAATAAAGCACTGTACAGAGGAAAAAAAAAATACTGCTAAGACACTGGAGTATGATTTGAAAAATTTATACTGTGTACTATAATAAATAATAATAATGAAAATGTTAAAATTGTTAATCCAGTAAAATTATTTAAGACATATGTTCCATGAAATGATATTACTTGGATTATTAAAAATAATAGTTACATGATTTTTTTAAAATTTTAGACATTTTATGTGTGAGTGCATACATGCAAAAAAAACATGTGCACACAAGGTGTCAAAAGAAAAACATGTAAAAATTCAGTTTGGTCATTATAAATGCCATTATAAATGAAATCGTCTTCAAGTTACTTGAAATTGCTTTCAGCAAATTGTGCAATGCTGGAATTAGTCAGACACATTTTTATAAATGTCAGTAGTTTTTCAAATTTATTTCTACAAACTAATAACATTTTTACTTTTGTGTATAAATAGTTGTTGCAAAATAAAATCCTTACAGTTGCTTTGATAAAATCCATCAATGCACCAGCTAAGATAAGTTTTTCTTTCGACTTTATTCATGTGTGTGTGTGTGTGTCTGCCAGACATTAAAGAGGGGAGGCATGCATTTTTTCAAAAGAAAATATCTAAAATTTAAGTTAAAGTAGCAAAACAAAGAAGCCACCAATTGTTGACGGTCAGATATTTTTATTGTGGCAATTATTTTTTTTTTTTTTGAGAACAAAATTGATCTAGACAAAAAAGAAAAATGTGATTAGTTTGTTTTCCACACTATTCAAAATTTGAGATATTTTAAAAACAAAATTTTCAAAAGGTTTTTTTTTTTCCAAATATATAAAAAAGTTAGATTTCTGTTTTTTGCTCTAGAGAATTCATGAGCAAAAATAAACACTATTTAAATCATTTATTTATTAGATTAGCTCTTAGTTTGGAGATGAGCAAGGTTGAAGAGGCTACCATTACCTCTGGTTTGAAGGTACACTTCATCCTGACTGGCTGAAGGTGTAGGACAACAGCAGAGAAAAGATGCCAAAGAGTGTTGGAGCAAGAATGCACCCGTTTTATCTTGCTCTTGATTGGGAAAGAAGAGCTATCATATTGTATGGTACCCTGTATATTTTCATGAAAAGATGTGATCATCTTCAGGAGATAGAGGGACATCCAATCATCTGCAACAGTGAAAAGTCCTTTCCTGCTGACAAGGTGAAAGGCGTTGATCAGGTTGATGAATGCAATATACAGTAGTTGCCTCTGTTGATGGCATTTTTCCTGGAGCTGTTGCAGAGAGAAGGTCATGTCAATGGTTGACCTTCCAGCTCTAAACCCACAAGGTATACACGCATTGCAAGCAACTGCAGCCTGTTTAGAACAACATGAGTGAAGGCCTTCCCAGCAACATTGAGGAGGGACATTTCATAGTAGTTGTTGTAGTTGCTGCGATCACCCTTGTTCTTGTATAGAGTGATGATGTTTGAATCACGCATTCACTTGGGGTGCTGTTTCTTTTTCGGTGCAGGTGGTGAAAGAGAGCAGTCTTCTTTCTCACCTCAATGATTTCAGGTGGGATACCATTTGTTCCTGGAGCATTGCTGTAGGCGAGAGAGTTGATGGCCTTGTTCAGTTCAACTATGGCGGATGAGACATCTAGCTCTTCCTTGACCAAATTGCGGAAGGTACTCATATGAGAGATCCACTTTGCTGATGATGTAGCACTGAAGAAACATTGCAGTGACTCATCTATTGCTTTCTGCACACATGCAGAGTTTGGCTTGACCATCAGCCTAAAAAAGACGAACATTCTGGGCCAAGATGTAAGCAGTACCCCAAACATCACCATTGGCAACTACACCCTTGAACTCGTTGAGGACTTCACATACCTTGGCTCTACCATTTCCAGCTACCTCTCCCTAGACACTGCACTCCACAAACACATTGGCAACAGCCATGACTCAGTTGGCAAACAGAGTCTGGGACAAAAAGATGATGACCACCAACACCAAGATGATGGTGTACTGGATCTGTGTGCTCTACAGCAGGGAATCATGGAGCCACTACTCCCACCAAGAGTACAGGCTCGACACCTACCTGCACAACCTCAAGAGGATCCTGGGAATCACCTGGCAGAATCGAGTCTCAAATAAGAGAGGCATTTTCAGATAGACATCCCGAGCATGTTCAATCTACTCACCTAATGTCAACTCCGGTGGTTTGGCTATGCCAGATGAATAGATGATAGGAGGATCCCCAAAGATATTCTATTAAGTTGGCTAGTCACCAGCTCCAGAACTGCAGGAAGGTTTGTCTTATGTTACAATGATGTCTGCAAGCAAGACATGAGGGCAGATGGCATCAATCAAGCAGACTGTGTGTTGGTGGCTGAAGACCACAGCAAATGGAGAAGTGCTGTGTAGACATGCACCAAGTGAGGAGAGACCAGCAGTGGAAGGAGAGGAGAGAGTGCAGATGGCAGTGCTCTCAGAACCAGGCACCACCTACACCTGTGGCAACTGCAATAGAACCTGCCAGTCCAGGATAGGCCTATACAGTCACAGCAGACACTGTAACTCAGTAACAGATTGATCCAAGGCACAGAACTCCATTGTCTTCCAAGACAGATAGATGCCAAAAGCATTTATTAGATTATTTATAGGAATGATTAGCAAAACATTAGTTAATTGCTAATTGATTTGAACTTGTAAAACAGTAAATAAGGACTTCTTTATATTTTAATAATTTAGTAAATGTTGAAAAAAAAACCAAAAAAAAAAAAAAAAAAACCTTATTTTTTTATAAATTTGTAAAATAAATATCATATCACAAAAAAAAAAAAAAAAAAATACTAAAACCTATATTTATAAAAAATTAAAAACACTTATTAAAAAAAACAAAGAAAATTGTTTAAACATTTAAAACAAAAAATACCTAAAAAAGAAAAACTTGGTATTGTAAATTTGGGCTCATTTTACTTATTTTTAAGAGAAAGAATTCGTTCGACTTTCGGATAGAATGTTAAAGAGTAGATCATGTTAAGAAGTTTCCATTTGTGTTAATAGTGATAATGAGGATTAATAAATTACATTTAAAGAACAAAAGGAAAATTTTAAATAATAATAATAATACATAATAATAATGGTGGTCATTTTGTTGACACCACTCATTGGGAAAATCACTTGGTTTTATGCCACATGTTCATTTTACAACTAAAAGCAAAACAAGAAATATAAACCCCAATTTTCTTTTCAAATAAATTAAGTAGAATATAAATACTCAATAGTAATACGTACAGCATTTTGCTTAATTCATTAATGTTGTAGATATGAAATCTAATAAAGTGTTAAATATTTCTGTTGCAAATTCACAAGAAAAAAAAATTCAATTTTATATGTTTACGTACAATTGTAATCATCACTTTATAAAATAAACATTGCCAAGAAGGAGTGAAGATACAGGTTTGCCATTTGTTTCACAATAATTCAACTAACTTGTTCTAATTCTATGTACAAATGTCCTTTTTATTTCCACTTTCCTTAAAACTACCTTGCACTCACAAGTTCCATCCAGCTTATGCTATCTTTCTCTATAGAATTACATCTGTTACCTCAAGTCTCTTTATCTGTGACAAAATTGTTCTGCTAAACAGGAAGGAAATTTTCCTGTTTCTTAATACTTTGCTTTTGAAAGGCATCTTTCACTGTTACATTTTCCATTGTTAAAACAACATTTCAAGACCGGCTTGATTTTGGCATCTACAATTTTTAGCTCGTTCTTGCTGACATCTGTACATTCTGCTGTTTTATTTTCCCTTTAACCTTGTCTAAGAGTTCCTACAGTTTTGGGTTTGTCATCAACACTGTGTCACTTGCAGATTTCGTGATTTTTAAGATTTTGCTCATTAAGTTTTTTTTTTTTTATCAAATGTACTTGGTTTTTTGATGGATCGTTTTCTAAGGCTTCACTTTAGCAGGTTATTTAAAGATAGAAAATATTTTTTTCATTATTTACACTCTTTGAACTGTTGTCCTCATCTTTATTGCCATGTATATGACATTTCAACCATTGTACACCCCAACCTTCTTCAGGTGCTAGGAATTTTGAACCAAATCCTTTATTTCGATCACTGGGGTATATCATTCTCATTCCATGTGTGATGCCACTTTCGGATGCCATGTAGTTATCTCCTTTTAACGTGATTAAGTCATTTGTTCAACACTGCTGTAGCCAGAATTCTTTGGGTCAAGTCACTGAAACTAACCAACGTCTATATCCACTGGGCCCCATGTACCTGAGCACAACAGCTGAAACTTTGTAAACTTGGCAATAAAGATGAGGACAACAGACCAATAAATGTAAAGATTACCTCAATGTGATCGATACCAACTTGGCAGACTGGCTGCAGTCACTCTCACCAGCGTGACGTGGCTTCCCTGTGCCTCTTCTATAAATACTTTCATGGCTTCTGCTCTTATGAACTTAGATCACTGGTGCCCCCTGGGTACGAATTTGCATGAGATACTAGATTAACAACTAGGTCCCACCCTTTTACAGTGAAACTGATAAAATGCAGCCGTAACTTCTACTCCAACAGCTTCTTTTCTCGCACTTCCCAACTGTGGAATTCCCTTCCACATGATTGCTTCCCTAACAGCTACAATCTCCAGGAGTTTAAATGTAAGGTCAATAGACACCTCCTAACACACTAACTTGCATCCATTCTCTCAAACACTCATCCCATCTGCCCAAACCACAGCCTCAGTATCCTTACCCGTCTATCGCCCTCCTCCTGACATTTCCTATATCTAATCACTCTTTCTCTTCACCTTCCCCTATGTAACCACCTGCGCAATAGTGGCAGTGGAATGCCTTGCTTGGGGTGAAATGATGAAAAAAAAAATCTCAAAGTATAGACAAATACAAAATTATTTTTTGATTTTTTTTTTTTTTTTTTTTAACCATATCACCCCAAGCAAGGCGGTAATGCCACTGATGCGCAGGGGGCTACGTAAGATTTTACTCTTACGTAGCCCCCTGCGCATTGGAAAAGAGAAAGATTGGAAAAGAGAAAACTGGAAACTGCATCCTAAACAGGAAACAAGGGATACGTCTCTTCACCTGTTCAATAGACGTGGGTGGAATGTGAACCGGGCGATAGTTTAGTCTATCTACTCCAATTAGTCTATCTAAGATTCTTTTAGTGGGGAGATCTTATTGAGTTGCTACACCACACTTGTCCTATGTTGCACACAGTCTTGCCTGGGGTGCCGAGATTTCAAGGTTAAGTGTGCATCAATTTTTGGAATAATTGCCTGGTTCAGCATTCCAGACCATCATCAGTGGCATATCCTCATTTCTGAAGGTTGGCTCTACAGCAACCAACAACCGTTCAGAGGCGATTTAGGCGAAACCAGGAGAGAGGGATTCTGTAGGACAGAGAGAACCCGTACTCCACGTTAACATGGCAGCACCACAGGGAAAGACATTGACTAAGAGCTCTGTTGTTCAATGGTTTGACTGAATGTAGAAAGATGTGTCTGACCCTCTTTGTCATTGAGGGTCAGTCAGTCAAGTGCCATACGTGATACACGCTTGGGCGATCATGTCTCGAAAGAGACATGACTGACTGAGCAGAAGATTATCCCGCAGTAGGTTGCCATTGCTTTCTGCAGTAGACTGGTTGCCAACCAAGCCTATAGAACCCAATATGTCCTGTTATTTAACCCATAACTGGAAGGAAGAGACGGATTAATACCTTTCCCAAGGGTATTTGCGCGTAAGTGAAAGCAATGAATTCAGCTGAAATTCGAACTCGGCTACTCAATTTCTAATTCCGAGCCGATATCCACTGCGCCACAACGCACATCCATCATTGGTTTAGAAATATAAATTGACCCATAGCTTTTTCCTTTTCCAAATGTATTTGTGCATAAGTAAATATAACAAACCAAACTGGAATTGGAACTCTGCTCTTCAATTAATGATTATGTTACACAACCAAGCTTTAGTATCTGATATTCCTATGTGATCACCCATCTCTGTTGCAACCAGGCTCAACGTTACTTAACTTTTGTGATCATAACCGGTATTTTAACCTGATGTGGGTGTAAGTCAGATGTAGTTGAAAATACCTTAATATATTATCAATTATATTGTTTTCTATTAAAATTGGAACCTTCACTTACAGGAATTTAAAAGTTTCATTCCGGAACAGTTTAAGTTTCATTTCCAAGCTTGCTAATAATAGTGTTTTAAGCAGGAGTCTAATTAAATTATAATTTTTTTTCTAATAAGTAATAAACTGAAATTTGCTGCAAGTAACTTTTTTTTCTTTTTTTTTTTTTAAATGTTACCAATAAGTTCAAGAATTAAAAAAAGAAACTGTTTTTCCAAAACTGTAGGCATACTTTGTTCAAGAAGGCAAAAAGGTTCTTTGGTGGATTTTGAAGTATTTTTTAATTTCCTCAGATAATAAAAAAAATGTTAATTGAATTTTATTTTTCGGTGGTATTTTTTTTTTTTTTTGCTGCGGAAAAGTAAGATGTGCTTTTTTGGTTTTTAATTATAGTAAAAATAAAAAATGTACAAGTAGTTTCATTGAAATCACTTTCATTTACTTTTTTTTTAGATTAGAATAAATTTTTAAAACAAGACCTACAATATGAAAATTATTTTTTTTCAAACTACACGTTATTTAAGGAAAGGTAAATCAACATTTGGCACGCAGTAAACCTCATTTGAAGCGTTAAAAATGAACTATAATCGATTATAATTTATATTTAATTATTTTACACTTTTTTTTATAACTGATACGTTTAAAAAAAAAAAATGTTTCCGGAAACTGTTTTCGAAGACAAAAACAAGATAGTAAAACAAACAAAAGAAAAAAAAATATATACTAAAACCTATATTTATAAAAAATTATAAACACTTTATTTTTTAAAATATCCCAAGAAAATTGTTTAAACATTTAAGACAAAAATTACCTAAAAAACTCGGTATTGTAAATTTGGGCTCATTTTATTTTTTTTTAAGAGAAAGAATTCGTTCGACTTCCGGATAGAACGTTAAAAAGTAGATCATGTTAAGAAGTTTCCATTTGTGTTAATAGTGATAATGAGGATTAATAAATTACATTTAAAGAATGAAAGGAAAATATTAAACAACAATGAAAATAATACGTAATAATGGTGGCCATTTTGTCGACACCGCTCGTTGGAAAAACCACGCGGTTTTATGCCACATGTTCACTGTATAACTAAAAGCAAAACAAGAAATATAAACCCCAATTTTCTTTTCAAATAAATAAGATAGAAAATAAAAACTCAATACTTACGACATTTTGCTTAATTCGTTATGCTTTTATCCCCGTGTAGTATAAACGTGATCTTTATGGCGCTAGATTTAAATGCTAAAAAAAAACGTAGTTACTTCCCTTGAAGCTTTAAAAATTTCTTTGTAACGTAGCGCCGCTCATCGGCAAAATTACAGCGGCGAAAACGGTGCGCTGTGGCAATGTACCGTTTAAAAGAAATAGACCCCGGAATAAAAGTTTACTAAGAAAAAAATCATTTGCCCGTGGACATCGGTGATTAATCAGTGGTGGCTTATAATAAAATTAGTGGTGTTGCTTCAGAAAATTTTTAGCCATTGTTTTAATATTGTGTAAAACGAAACAAACACATAAAAAATTATGCATAAACTTGAAAATCCTAAACGATAATAAAAGTTTTATTATATAACATTAACAATATTGTTATTGAATAATAAAAGTTTTACTTTTATTAACATTCAATAATTGTTACATGGTTTAAAACCATGTAACAATTGTTACAGTTCAAGCTTGATTCATTGGTAAATTTTTTGTTTATTCCTCGAAGGCCTTTACCCCTTCAAATCTTTCCAAAACATCCTTATTTCCGTGCAAATGTATATGCTGAACACAAATCGATAATTGTTTATTAAAGAAACCTACCTTTATTGATGTTAACGACCAAAAAAAAAATCAAACTTCTTCTCGCTCTTTATCTCATCCCTCAACCACCTTTGAAATAAGTCATTCACTGCAGAATGACTTTAGGCGTAGTAAGCTAATTTTCGGCTTATTTACTTCCTTTGTGCAATTACTACGCGATTTGTTACCACTGAAAGTTGCGTGTATTTGCGTGTTTTTTTTTCTCTTTTTTTTGGGGGGGGGGTTATAGAATTCTTTTTTTAAGAAAGTTAACCTTCAAATAGAAATTTTATTAAGAAAGTTAACTTTCAAATGTATGAAAATAAGTGTAGTTTAATTAACCTTCAAATGCATTGCGTGTATTTGCGTGTTTTTTTTCTTCTTTTTTTTTTTAATTTCAGAAGGAAGTTAACTTTCAAATATCTGAAAATAAGTGGTAACGGTAGTTTTACTTAACCTTCAAATATATGAAAATATATTTGCGTGTTTTTTCCCTTTTTTTATGAAAATAAGTGATAATTGTAATTTTACTTAATTTTTTCCGACGAAAGTTAACTTACAAATATATGAAAATATAGAATTTTTTAAGAAAGTAAACTTTCAAATATATGAAAATAAGTGACGAGTGTAGTTTAATTAACCTTCAAATATATAAGTAACACAAAAAGGAAAAAAAAAAATAAATAAAAATACACACAATAACCCTAACCCTAACCCTAACCCTAAACTTAACCCAACCTCTAACCCTAACCCAATTATCACTTATTTTCATATATTTGAAAGTTAACTTTTTTCTATTTGAAAGTTAACTTTTTTCTATTTGAAAGTTAACTTTTTTCTATTTGAAAGTTAACTTTCTTAAAAAAAAAAATTCTATTGTTTTACTTTGAGTGAAAAAAGTTTAATAATTTTCTCCTTGATTCCTGGATGACTGTTGGACAAATTTTATCCATTGAAAGCATTGCAAGTGCATTTAATCTTTCAGGATTCTTAGTTTTCCTTAGAAAAGTTTCTCTATTCTTTTCCAGCGTTGAAAAGCAGCATTCTAACTCTGATGTCGTCTTGGGAATTGTCAAGAGTAAGGTTGCAAATGTTCATGAACTCTGTTCACGGTCCGTATGTTAAAAGTTCAGCCTTGTGGCATGGCGTCGAATGGTGACGTCCATTTGCTTCTTGAGAATGAATACACGTTGTGGTGATCTTGAGAAAAACGTTGGAATTGCCAAATTGTTAGAGAAAAATATTCTTGCGTTCCGTGCAATTTTTGCTACATTTCTTTTTAAATTAAGTTGGCGTGCATAACTGTAAATGAAACGGGCACTGTGGTGAATACGAAATAAAAATAACTTCCTTCTCTTCACTGTTAAGATATTTCACGAGTCAGCGCGAAAATCTTTTGACCAATAGAAAAAAGAATCGACTCCGGAAATGTCGAAGCCAAATTTCGCAAGCATGTGTGAATTATTTTCTGACCAATGAAATGCGATCGATTTACAAAATCGAGAGAAAATAACGAGCCGGTGTGAAAAGGTTCTTTGATATAAATAGAGAAAGAAAGTTGAATCAGTCAGATGGGAACAGAGATCAGATAGGACACCGCCACAATGTAAAAGAGAAATTTCAAGTCACTGAACCGGACATATCTTGTTGACATACATTCGTTCTTCCTCTCCTTCCCTTATTCTTTCTTCATCTTTGCCTATTCGCCGTCAACAATAATAATAAGGAGACAACAATAAGACACTTCAACTGACTCCTAAAATTAACGTCGATAAGTACAATTTTCCTTTCTTGCTTTTTCTTGCTCTTCTTTTACTCGTCGGCCGCTAAAATAAAGAAAGAAACGAAAACCTTACGACAATAAAAGAAGTCCGGATTCATTTAATTCTTTACTACAAATTTTCTGAGAACATTTACACAGTTAATATTTTCACTTCCTACAAATTGATGTTATTTTGTTCTGTAAATAAATGTGCGTTGTGGTGCAGTGGATATCGACTCGGAACGACACCTCGAAGAGCCGAGTTCGAATTCTAGTTGAATTCCTTGCATTCACTTACGCACAAATACCCTTGGGAAAGGTATTAATCCGTCTCTTCCTTCCAGTTATGGGTTAAATAATAGGACAGATTGGGTTCTATAGCCTTGGTCGGCAAACAGTCTACCGCAGAAAGCAATGGCAACCTACTGTGGGATAATCTTCTGCCCAGTCAGTGATGTCTCTTTCGAGACATGATCGCCAAGCCTGTATCACGTATGGCACTTAACTGACTGAAATAAATTTCCACTTAAACATACAAACGAAACACTTTTATTTCTTCTAACCTTCTGATGATACCTTAACTTGTGGGGAGTTCGGTTATGTTTGGCACAAGGCCAGTTTAATAGACATGATCGAGCTCCTCCTATAGCACTACCATAAACTGATTTTATTTTTTGTTTGAACTTCTCCTTTTTTGCTTTTCATGACATTTTCATCATCAACTGTCAGTTTTTGTTCAGTTCCTTGAAGAATCATGTCTAATTGTTCAAGAATATGTTTTCGTGAGCCATCTGCAGTTTGATTTTCTGGAATAAAGAATACCCCCCCCCCCAAAAAAAAGGGTCAAGTATGTCTTCAGTCATCACGTACTGTAAAACAATAGCCATTTGAGTGTGTTACAAAACATCTGTTGTGTCATCGGCCATGACAGCTACAAATGAAGGGATGCATAACACATTTCAACATGGAACCAACTTCAACTCGGGGCTAATTTCAACTCGCAATTAATTCCGTGCTGAAAGTGATTCCTCGTTGAAATTTGTACCGAGCCGAAACCAATTCCGAGTTGAAATTAGCCCCGAGTTGAAATTAATTCGTAACCCTAAATGAAGCTTCCCTCAGCAGCCAAGTATCTCATTTTGAATGGTCTTAAAAACACCAGTAAATTTTTGTTTTGTTCCCCGAAGACCTTTACCCCGTCAAAACTTTCTAAAACATCCTTAATTCCGTGCAAATGTACATGCTGAACTGAACTCGATAATTGTTTATTGAAGAAACCTACCTTTATTTCATGGTATCGACCATAAATACATCGGACTATATCTCATCCCTTACTACCGTTGTCATCTCTGATTCACCGCTGAATGAATTGAAGCGTAGGTTTCTTTTTTTCTGTTGATTTTCTCCATTTGAGCAATTACTCCGCGAATTGTTCGGTTTCCGAACTAATTTTGCGCGCAGGGATTGAAAAAAGGACGAAAAAACGTAAAACTACGCGTGAATTCAGTCAGCAGTGAATAACATTTTTGAACCGTGGTTATGGAGTGAGATAAACAGCGACAACAAATTCCATATTTTCCTGCTCGATAAAATGAAATAAAGGTATGTCTCTCCAATAAACAATTACCGATTTGCGTTCAGCATATACATTTGCGCGGAAATAGGGATGTTTTTAAAAGATTTGAAGGGGTAAAGGCCTTCGGGGAACAAAACAAAAATTTACCAAAACACCTTTGAATACCGTAATCGTTTCTAAACGATTCTTCAAATCTAAATTTAATTAAAAAACAAGATTTATTAATCCTCTAAAGTCTCTTGGATTTACGCACAGTGTCCCTTCAGGGCGTAGACGATCATGGCCCTGCATATCTTTCTGTCCCTTGTGTGACACCTTGCCCGGTTGGCTCGCTGGCTGACCCCGGTCCACAAGCCAAAGATGATAATGACCGGAAGCCAAGCCAGAGTTGATGCTGTCGAACACAGCATCGGTTATGACGACGCTCTCGGGTCACTAGTCGTGATGATCTCGTCACAGTAGCTTGTCCTTAAGACTTAAGTTCAACAGTGAACTTTCCAGCCCACGCTGTGAATTTAGATCTCAGAAAAAATACGTTGGAAACCTGGTAGCTGTTTCTCTACCAACTCAAACCAGCAGACCGGACACACGTGTACACTTGTGTTGATAAAATAAAACACGGCACCAAAAAAAAAAAAAAAAGGAATAAGTTCGAAGACGCCTGGATAAGTTGCGGAAGAGTCTTTATATATATATATATATATATATATATATATATATATATATATATATATATATATATAATTAGCAACAAAAGCAGAATATAACAGTCGTCGAATTTAATTTTCGCAACGGAGCAAAAGTTTTCGTTTAAGAATAACCAGAGCTTTCAATTTTCCAAATTACTTTTTAAAACAAAAAAAAAAGAAAGTCTTTTCATTGCTTGCTCTTTACCGAAGCTTTACGGAAACGGCCAAAGTGGGGCGGAAGATTGATGATAGTAGATTCGTCTTGTCTTTTTCGCTCGGTAACAAAAAAAAAATCTCCTTTCAGCTAGTTTAACTCTTTCTCGGCTCATTCTGTCCCTATTCATCTTTAGCCAGGACACTATCGGAGGCGCATTATTCGACTTTAACTTTTTTAAGTTGATCGGCGGCAGGCTTTTCTACGTTTCTTTACGTCTTCAGCCAGGAGCTCTATGGGAGGCGACCGTCACTGTCTGTACGGCTGGCACTCAAACGGGATGGCTACCGGTTGGGAACACTCCATCTTTACATCTCTGGGCCGAGGTCGACTACAACTTAACGAACTGACTTGGCTACGCGGGGTCCCGAATTTTATGTTTGTCTCAAATTCTCTTGGGAAGTGCTAGCTGGACCCTGGGTATCTATGCAAATCAAATCTTTGACTAATGAGATTACCTCAACCTACACATCTCGAGGTATGGGAGGGTTCAATCAATGAGGCAACAACACCTCTTCTGACGTAATTTCTGTTCATCTTTTTCTTGATTCAGCTGATTACGTCAGCAAATTCAGACTTTGGCTTGGAAACTTTAATGCCAGTGAGATTTATAATTCGTTTTTATTTCCATAGTTCAAACTTTTAACCTTCTTAACCTCATCAAAAGTTTTTGACAATTTGTTTTGGCTATCGCTATTTCTCACTTCCACCGGCCGAAAACCCAAACTTCTGAATAACAATGCAAAAAAATTATTTTTGTCATTTCTCTTCAATTTTCAGCTAGTTTTTATATTTTTCAGATTTTACAAGCATCCAAGTATTAAATATTTCCAACTCGAGCTCATATTGCGATTTACAATAAACTGCAAAATCAACAATATTACTAATAATAATTTCTTTCGTATTGAACTTAGGAATACATTTTTTTTCATATGCAGAAATAGCGTTACACTTGTAGTCCTGAATATATGTTGTCTTGTTATTTCTCCCAAACCCTGCTCTACCATCCATTTGCTTAAGCCCATTAAGTATGTCCTCTGTTTTCCCTTAACACTCTTTCCCTCTATACGTCCCGTGAGTATGAGATTCTTCAGGTACTTTTTACTCATTACGTCCATAAAACTTCAAAGATCTTTTTCTGATGCTTTTTTTTATCGTATCACCCCGAGCAAGGCGGTAACGCCACTGATGTGTAGGGGGCTACGTAATAATGAAAAGATCGGAAAAAAGAAAGCCGGAAACCATATCCTAAACAGGGAACAAGGGATGAGCCTCATTCAAGAGACATGGGTGGAATGTGAACCGGGCGATAGATAGATCTATCTACTCCAATTGAAAAAAAAACAAAGTGAGAAGATTGGAAAAAAGAAAGCCGGAAACCACATTCTAAACAGGGAACAAGGGATGAGCCTCTTAACCTGTTCAATAGACATGGGTAGAGTGTGAACCTGGCGATAGACAGATCTATCTGCTCCAATTGAAAAAAAAAACAAAGTGAGAAGATTGGAAAAGAGAAAGCCGGAAACCACATTCTAAACAGGGAACAAGGGATGAGCCTCTTAACCTGTTCAATAGACATGGGTGGAGTGTGGACCGGGCGATAGATAGATCTATCTGATCCAATTGAAAAAAAAAAGAAAAGAGTGAGAAGATTGGAAAAGAGAAAGCCGGAAACCACATTCTAAACAGGGAACAAGGGATGAGCCTCTTAACCTGTTCAATAGACATGATAAGTATATAAATTTTCTTTTTGTTTCCATTCTCTCCAAAACCTTATGGTTGCGCACACGTTCAACCCATGATACTTTCAGCATTCTTTTATAGAACCACATTTCTGTAACTTTGAGTCTCTCCTTCATCTTTGAGGAGATTGTCCAGCATTCGCTGCTATATTGGAGGAAAGATATCACTTTGCAGCTCAGCACTCTTTTCCTTGTTTAGCGTCGTTTAGCGTTCCTAAAACCGTCTTTTGTTCACGTTATATTGTAGGGATAAGAAATTAAAAACTAAAAATATTTTTGAAAAACTAAACTTTTCCGTTTGCATCATTCAGAATTGTAGTTACGAATATATCTCCTCTTGTTGCATATTCCTGGCTAGATAAGTGATTGAAACATAGGATTATTATTGACTAGCAGTATAGCCCGGCGTTGCTCGGCTGTAATGAAAGCTTTAAAACTAATCCATGGTCCTGAGCTCAGACTCAGCCTAAAGAATATTTGTGTGAAGTTTGGTGAGAATCGGATAAAAATTGTGGATTTGTATAAAGGACATACAGACAGATAAACAGACACACACACAAACATCTTACTTTATATATATATATATATATATATATATATATATGTCAATTTTTTCTTTTCTTGTTTATTTGATTTGATTTTATCTTTTTCTTTTTTTCTTTTTCTTTTTCTTTTTTAATTTCTTTGCAAATCTATTTAAAAAGGAAAATTAGACTGATTTTTCTCCAGTTTCTGAAAGGAATTTTCTGTTGCTGAGGTGATGTGTTATTCCCCGTGGGGATTTTCATATCGAAATGATCATCCAACATCACTGAATTAACCCTTTTTTAATATATATATATATATATATATATATATATAATCGATTTTCTGCACTATTATAAGAACTGCAACCTTGAAACTTCTGAATATCGTTTCTTATGTCTTTGTCTATGAGTGTATCAAATTTGATTAACATCGGACCATTACTTCTATAACCCAATTTTTTCGATTATCGATTTTCGATATTTATCGGGGGTACTTCGACACAAAACTTAGCTAAGAACACTCGCAGACGCTTATAGTATAAGTGTGTAAATTTCCAAAAAAAACGGTTCAGCCGTTTCGGAGTCTATAGGTAACGGACACACACACACACACACACACACACACACACACACAGAGTTCCATTTATAAATAAGTTTAGATTACACCGATCGAGATTTCTTCTGGACCAAATGTTATAGGGTAATGGAAACATGATTTTGGGCTATTTTTTCACGCTGATTCTGAAAATTAAGCACGTTTTACCCCATCAGATCAAGATTTCTCTGTACAGCTGATGCCTTTTTTGCTCAAAACAGGACAAAATGTTTAATTTCATGTTACGTCGTGTAACAGAATTATGTGAAATAATACAAAACAACGTAATAGTATAAAAGTAGGTGTATTGACAGGAAAGAGAAGTATTTACAAGAGGTGAGGATTAGTAGAATACAGAACAAGGTAATTAGTATACAGTATCGTCGTAGAGACGTGATAGATTGACTAGTAGAACACTTCCGGTGAAATACCGGAAATACCCGACTGACTCGCTCACTCGACTTCCTTACTCGACTTCCTTCCTCGAGGTATAATCACTACTATTTTATATAGTGTTTCGAATAGTCCATTTCCGTGGAAAGGTGGAGAGCGCCCCAAAATTTCACCATGAAGTGCGAGGGCATAATAGTGTAAATAAAACACTTGAAACGTTTTATTTTAGGTTCAAGTAACATCATACAATCTACTGAGGCTGACAAAGCAAACCTCCCTTCCGAGCTTGAAAAAAGGATCTCCAATCCGTGGCTGACTGGGGTAAGAAATTTCTCGTGAATTTTAATGCTTCCAGATCGAAGCTGCTATCTATTAACCATCACAGACAATCGCTCCTATCTCCTATTAGCATGAATCAGGCTAGTCTCCCTGAAAGCAAAACACTGCGCCTCCTCGGCTTAACTCTGACAACAGACCTCAAGTGGAATGACTATATAGAATCCATAGCTAAATCCACTGTTAAGAAAGTCGGTTCTCTGTGTAGGGCCAGGAAGTTTTTTTCGCCCGAAACAATCCTGCACATATATAAATCTACCATCCACCCGTGCATTGAATACTGCTGCCATATCTGGTCAGGTGCTCCTGCTATCTACCTAAGTGTCCTTGACAAAATCCAATGGAGAATTTGTAATGTGATAGATCCCGACTTGGCAGCTCAGATACAGTCACTTTCTCACCGGCGCAATGTGGCTTCCCTGTGTCTCTTCTACAAATACTTTCACGGCTTCTGCTCAGATTGACTTAGCTCATTGGTACCCCTTATATATAAATTTACTCGAGCCACAAGATTAGCAACTAGGTCCTACTCTTTTACTGTGAAACCAATAAATTGTAAACGCAAATTCTACTCCAGTAGCTTCTTTTCTCGCACTTCCCACCTAAGGAATTCCCTTCCATTTACTTGCTTTCCTGACAGCTACAATCTACAAGAATTTAAATGTAAAGTCAATAGTCATCTCCTATCTCACTAATCTGCATCCTCTCTCTCATGCTCCTTTCTCCGTCCACTCCACTTTCATCAGTATTCTCATCCTTCTCTTACCCACTTCTTGACACCCCCTATAACCTGTAACTCTATCTCATAACCTTTCTCCTATGTAACCCCCTGCAAAACAGTGGCAGTAAAATGCCTTGCTTGGGGTGATAGGATTCTTTAAAAAATACAAGAAAAAGCATCCTAATTGTATTTACAGTAGTTTCAATCTCTATTTTCCGACCTAGAAATATTTCATTTTCTTTTGTTTTATTACCTGACGCCAAGAATCCCAATTTTAGTATGTAAAACACTTGGTGTTTTCTGATTTTGGTATAGAGTTCATTAACTTCCCATTTTCTAAGAATTTGATTGGTCATTCAGGGGTAGATAATACAGATTAAAGTGTTGCATAAGAACAAGTAATGATATTAATCCTTATTAAAACCTAAGACAAAATAAAACTTAAATATATACGTCAACAATTTATGAAGGAGATGTGAACGCAACAAAGATACTTCTAAAGCAGGGAGTCACGTGACAACACGTCTCTCGTGTTGACTCGTTTTTATATACTCAGTGTTTGAGTATATAAGAACAGATGGCATGCAATATTTTAAATTTTTGTTTACTCGAAGAGATTCTGGCACTTCATGTGAAATTAGACATTTTGGCCTATTTTGAGTAAAGAAAGACATAATTTGTACACAGAAAACCTGATGTGATGGGGGCAAAACGGACTTAATTTTCAGAATCAGCGCGAAAAAATAGCCCCGAACCATTATTATTTTGTACTGCGTCTACTGAATCCACGGTGACGTTGTATGTTGGGTGATAAGAGATTGTTGTTGGTTGGTTTTGTTTTTATGGCACATCAACCTCGGCGGGTCATTTATTGTCAATTAATTTTCTTATTTATTTATTGCTGGTAATACCTTTTTCCTTTCAACAATTTATTGTTGTTTTTATATAAGTTTTGTGTCTAGTAATACTTTTTTCTTTTTCGAGTATCAAGATTCATTGGGATTTGTTTTTCTTTTTTTTTTAAGGGCAGGGTCCCCAAATCCTGCTCTGTTATTTAACCCATAACTGGAGGGAAGGGAAGGATTAATACCTTTCTCAAGTGCTTAAGTGAATGCAGGGTATTCAACTGGAATTCGAACTCGACTCACCGATTTCTCTTTCCGAGCCGATATCCACTGCACCACAACGCACATCCATCACTAAATGCTTACAGCACCTGGTATTCCCAAGAAGAGATTGTAATGCGTGTCGATCACCAAAGTCTCGCTGCGGCCAAACCCCAAAACCTTCAGAGATGTAACACTATTGGTACCGAAAAAAGAAGTGAAAGGAAGGACGAGTAGAGAATAAATAATAATTTTTTTCTCTCTTTTCTAGAAGCTGAGCGAAAGATATGTTGAGACGACCTAGGAAAGTTTTTTTATGACTCTTGGTAGCTGGCTAAAACAAATTC
Source organism: Ascarosepion bandense (assembly GCA_037127315.1). NCBI lineage: Eukaryota > Metazoa > Mollusca > Cephalopoda > Sepiida > Sepiidae > Ascarosepion > Ascarosepion bandense. The sequence continues at coordinate 456,366 of JBBBDQ010001422.1, forward strand.
TTATCGCAAAATGCGGAAAGAGCCATTTTTGTGGAAAATGAGTTTAGCTACGTACAAATACCCTTGGGAAAGGTATTAATCCGTCTCTTCCCTCCAGTTATGGGTTAACTAATAGGATAGATTGGGTTATATAGCCTTGGCTAGCAACCAGTCTACCGCAAAAAGAAATGGCAACCTACTGTAGGGTAATCTTCTGCCGAGTCAGTCGTGTCTCTTTCGAGACATGATCGTCCAAAGCGTGTAACGCGTATGGTACTTAACTGACTGACTGTAATTAGAAAATTTAACGACCATTGATAAAAACGGCGGACGCCTAAAGAACTGACTTGCACAGGACATGGGGGATTTTATTATCCCTAGGGACCACCACCCTTTGGTGAGAAAGAAAGACAAAATTCCCGGAAATAAAATCTCCTTGTTCGTTGTGGAATTTTGAGACGCTGAGAATTAAAGGAGAAACGTATGGCTTTCTTTTCGACCAAGGCTAGACAATTTCTTATAACGATTGAAATTATAAAACACAGATGCGAAACGACCATACACCCAAAGAGTCAAAGCGAAAGGAATTTTGAAACGATAAATAAAATTTGATCGTTGGACTGAAACACGCCGCTCGGGCGGTGGTGGGAGGCACTCACAGAGGAGAGAAAGAGACAGGGTTGATCAGATGACCAATGAGAAAAAAGGACCCCGGTGGATTTCGGGAAAGTCGGAGGAACGTTCCACGCCACCCTTGAACAATGGTAAGAGGCATCCACACAGGAAAGAAGGAGACGAGGTTGGTCAAGTGACCAAAAAGAGGATCCCTTATTGCTCATTTGAAAATGCTAAGATCCGAAGGCGAATTGGCATGGCGAAAGAAGCATTCCAGAAGTTGAGTAAAGTTTTTTTTTTTAATCATATCACCCCGATCAAGGGGGTAACGCCACTGGTGTGCAGGGGGCTACATAGGAGTGAAAAAATTGGAAAAGAGAAAACCGGAAACCACATCCTAAACAGGGAACAAGGGATGAGCCTCTTCACCTGTTCAAAAGATGTGGGTGGAGTGTGAACCGGGCGATAGTTTAGTCTATCTACTCCAATTGAAAAAAAAAGTGAGAAGATTGAAAAAGAGAAAACTGGAAACCGCATTCTAAACAGGAAACAAGGGATGAGCCTCTTCACCTGTTCAATAGACGTGGGTGGAGTGTGAACCGGGCGATAGTTTAGTCTATCTACTCCAATTGAAAAAAAAAAGTGAGAAGATTGAAAAAGAGAAAACTGGAAACCGCATTCTAAACAGGGAACAAGGGATGAGCCTCTTCACCTGTTCAAAAGATGTGGGTGGAGTGTGAACCGGGCGATAGTTTAGTCTATCTACTCCAATTGAAAAAAAAAGTGAGAAGATTGAAAAGAGAAAACTGGAAACCGCATTCTAAACAGGAAACAAGGGATGAGCCTCTTCACCTGTTCAATAGACGTGGGTGGAGTGTGAACCGGGCGATAGTTTAGTTCAATTGAAAAAAAAAGAAGAAGAGTGAGAAGTTGAAACTTTAAAAAAAATGAAAACGTAAAGAATTTTTTTTTCCCCTCAAGTTTCAACTTAGTTAAAGTCGAAAGAAGCTTTCGAAGCTAAACTAATTTACAGAACCTTCTTTAGCAAGTTTAAAAAGACGAAATAAATAACCCTTTGGCTGTCCAGAAAATGGCCACTGAAAGGCAAAACAATGGCGAAAAGAAAATTAACATAAAATACAAGAAAAAGAAGAATGGCTGGCCAACTTACAAAACAGATAAACTTTGAACTGAAGTCGAGTGAAAAATTCCAGCAAACAGTGACACCAAAATATTTATTAAAGAACAGGACAATTTCACTAGAAGCATAGAAGAGAGTACTGGATTGCTATGTGATGTCGGTTCTTCAATATGGCTGTGAATGCTGGACAATATCATCAAAGATGAAGGAGAGACTTGAAGCAGCTGAAATGTGGTTCTACAGAAGGATGCTGCGGATATCATGAACCGAGCATGTGAGCAATGACGAGTTTTTTTTTGGAAATGGTGGAGACGAAAAGGAAATTAATACTGAGCATGAGGAAGCGACAACTAAAGTTCCTGGGACATGCAACGAGGAAGGAGGGCTTGGAGAACCTGTTACTAACAGGCCAGATAGATGGGGAAAAGAGACAGGGAAAAGCAGCGGATAACATATTTGAAGGACCTGATCAGGTAGATGACGGAACGAGAGTTGCATGGTGTAACAGGAGAAAGTGTGCTAAGAGCCACGAGGAGATGTGGAAAGCTATGATCGCCTACGTCCTGAAAGGACATGGCACAAAAAAAAGTAGAAGAGAAGTGTACCCAATGTGCGTTCCAACCACTTCTCGACGTGAAACTCAATATAAACGAAGAGTAGAGAGGTTTTCATAGACTACAGTTGAATGCCGTAGAGTTGGACTGGTACGGAACGAGTCAACACGAGAGACGTGTTGTCACATGACTCCCTGCTTTGGAAGAAACTCTGACTTCAGAATGGTGCCAGACCAACCAAATTAGATAAAATATTAAAACCTGCAGAAGACGTGGGTTTGAATTATAGTTGTCAGCGCGCAACAGTGATAAGCTCTACCAAATAAAGTACCGAATAGAATGTATTTATAGAAACTCCTTACTGATAATTTTACAAACATTTCCTTTTCTTTCTGCATATTGTGGTGCAGTGGATATCGGCTCGGAAGGGGAAATCGGGGAGCCGAGTTCGAATTCCAACCGAATTCATTGCATTCACTTACGCGCAAATACCCTTGGGAAAGGTATTAATCCGTCTCTTCCCTCCAGTTATAGGTTAAATAACAGGACAGATTGGGTTCTATAGCCTTGGCAGACAACCAGTCTAGCGCAGAAAGCAATGGCAACCTACTGCGGGATAATCTTCTGCCCAGTCAGTCATGTCTCCTTCGAGACATGATCGCCCAATCGTGTTTCACGTATGGCACTTAACTGACTGACTGTATCATCATCTTATCCACTACACACATAATGGTGTGTAGAGCAGCAACTTTTTGTTACTGTTTCCGTAACAAACTGTTTTTTTTTTATGGGGCAGGGTTGTTAGCCCTGCCTCCAGCCTCCAGCCCCCAAACCTGGAGGACCGGTGGACCATTCTTAGTCCTTGTGTTTACAGCACCTGGTATTCCCAAACGGTAACCCATCTAAGTACTGACCAGGCTCGATGTTGCTTAACTTCGGTGATCGGACGAGAACCGGTGTATTCAACACAATATAGCCGTAAACTAGTCTGGATAAATTCATTTACATATGTACAAAAACTATCTGTTGATGTTACTATGGCAACAGAGAGAAAGAGAGAGAGAGGGGGAGGGGAAGAGAGAGGGAGAGAGGGAAAGAGAGAGGGAGAGGGAGAGAGAGAGAGAATTTTCTATGCGCCTCTTAGATGTGGCACAAGGCTGAAAATATGTGGTACTCAGTTATAATAGGTTTGTAGGGGGGGGGGTCTAAGAAGTCCCTCAAACAAATATTAAAGAGAAAAATGCACTACAAATAAAGTAAAATAAACTTTTGTTTATTTTCGTAAAAAAAAATAAAAGAATTATTTTTTTTGTACAAAAATGAGATTGTCCGTAAAGCTGTAAAAAAATGGAGAAAGAAAGGAACTGGGAATGTGAGAGGGAAAGGTAGGACGATGTGTAGCGAACGAGATGAGAGAAAGAGAGGGTGAAAGAATGTTCACTGATACGTGATTCTGCTTGTTGTGTGAACTGCTGAATTCTGTGTGTGTGTGTGTTCGAAGCTGTCCGTGTGCCTCTGTCGCTGTTCCCTCTGGTCTGTTGAGAGTTTCTACCTTCCTTAATGGTGAGGCTCCGGGGAGATTAAGAAATGGGTTTCTTATGTCGAGCCCTGATTGGTCAATAAATCATATTTTTGACCACGTGGTGCGCTTTCCACTATGTCCGAACTTTTGGGTGCGCTGTCCTTGTTTTTGACCCCACAGGGTATGGTAAGGAGTCAATTTTCGCACAATTGTATTTTTTTGAGATACACGTGGTGAATTAATTTTTATTGAGTGTGTGTGTGGAAAATAAAATAAGAAACAGCACAGGTTCTAGTGAGACAAGCTTGTTAACCATTACACCACGTCGAAATGAAAAAAAAAAGTACTGGTAATGGTAATATTAGTTTTTTTTTTTTTTCTATAAGGATTGGCATTTGGCATTTATTGACTAAGCAGCCGGTGTTATTTCTGTTGCGGAGGTGGAAATGAGTAACCTTGTTGTTACTTTGGTGTAAGTTAGTTTCTTCACTGCCTTAGGAAACATAAATCCAAGCGTTAGTGATTGGTTGGCCTTCGCATGACGCCAGTAGACCACATAAACTATGTCCGGGTTAGAGAAAAAAGTAAGGATATATGTGCAAGATGCCAAAAAAGAAAGAGTTTCTCTGTCACTCTATTAGTAAAGAGGAAAGGGTATTTTTCAACACCCTTTACTGCTATCAGCACAACGAAATATAAACTGTCTTTTTCTTTAATTATATTTTATTTATATTACTTTCATGGCTTCTGCTCCAACAAACTTAAGTCACTGGTGCCTCCTCAACAGGTGTTTACTCGTGCAACCAGATTGGCAACTGGGTCCCACCCATTCACAGTTAGATTAACCAAATGCAGACGACAATTCTACTCCTTCAGCTTCTTCTCTCGCACTTCCCGCCTGTGGAACTCGCTTCCATATTCTTGCTTTCCTGACGGCTACAACCTCCAGAAATTTAAATGCAATGTCAATACTCATCTATTAACCACTTGACTCTAGTTCTTTCACCACCCCGTATATCCTTTCCTTTCTCTCTACCTTTGCAACTGTCATCACACCTGTATTCCCATGCTTCTCTTGCTCCTTTCTAACTGGTTCGTCTTTCTCTTCACTCTCTTCTAATTAATCTTTTTACTCTTAAGTAGCCCCCTGCACATCAGTGGCATTACCGCCTTGCTCGGGGTGATACGATTAAAAAAATATTTTAGAGCTACTCTGTTACATTACTGGTCAATTTATGTTGTCGATCTTGAAAGTTCTTCCTGAAAGGGGCACATTATTTATATATGTTCACTTTATCTGGATCTAAACAATTTACGACTTTTACAATGCATTGTAAATGCTGAATGGTTTGCTTTTTTGCCAAGCAAATTTGCAAATTTACAGCTTTTTATTTTTAATCGTTTCACTCCAAGCAAACTGTTGTGGATTCCGGGTGAGGAACCACACAAAATAATGAACAACAAAATAGGTATCTGAGATAGAAAAATATATTATATTAAACGTAAAGATACAAACAGGAATGCAGGTTAGTAATCCAGAAATACGATTCGTAAGGAATATATATATATATATATAAGTCTTTGAAGTGAAGCCGTGCTGGAATTAGTATATCCGTGTAATACTATTCTGGCTGAGTGGAGCTCAGAGCTACTATGACTACGGACGCGGTATTCTCTGTGTAACTTCGGTATCTCTCGGTAACTTACGGATCAGTCTGATGTCTGACCTGGATCTCACTATGGCAGGAGTATATGTATCGGCTTGTGATTTTTCATTTGCTGTGGACTTTATGCAAAATCTGAATGAGTCAAGCACAAAACTACAAGGCAAAGGTGAAGTTGCTCATGAATTGTACATGGAAATGAAAGCCTTTCAATCGAAACTTAAGCTTTTTACAAAGCAGTTTGAAGAGTAAATATTTGTTCATTTTCCGCTGTTGAAAACACGGTCTGTTACATAAGCATTATCAGACAAGTGCAATTCCCAGTTGAGGTTTTCTAAAAGAGGAACTTATGAAAATATTTACTGATTTCAAGGCAATTGAAGAACAGTTCAATTTGCTCAGCTTACCTTTTGCTTGCGACATTGAAACAGCTATTAAAGAAATGCAGGTGAAACTGATTGATTTGCAAGCCGACAACTCTTTAAAGAGGCTGTTTGAAAATAAACCACTGGTTGAGTTTTATACATCTCGGCACACAAAAATGTTTAAAAATATGAAAACTTTGCAAGCAACTTGACACCTAATTTTAACAAATGACAGCAGTCAGATGCACCATTCGCATTGAGCCATTGAAATCATTTCTGTTGCTAAATTACTTTGTTTTTCAAATAAATGTATTTCATGTGAAGTTGTAGGGAGCTGGTGTCTTGGTTCGGCCTTGTGTCATACTTAACCAAACTCCCTACAGCTTATAAGTTTTATCCAGAATTTATCATCATCAGAATTATCAGAAGGTTCTCATCAGAAGTTTGGTTGCAGGTTGGAATGTGTGAATTAGTGTAGTGTTAGAATAAATATACATTTTTCATGTTAAAATAAAAATTTATTAAAAGATATGAATAACATAAATTGTAGGAGTTAATGTGCAATGAGAAGCATTATTAAGAAGTTAAGGGTAGAGTTCGTGTTCAATGATAAAGTTACGGGTATCAAGATTTATAGAAAATGTTCGTAGTAGTAATTGTTGAAAGGGTAAATTTTGGTTTTGTTCCCCGAAGGCCTTTACCCCTTCAAATCTTTTAAAAACATCCGTATTTCCTTGCAAATGTATATGCTGAACTCAAATCGGTAATTGTTTATTGAAGATACATACCTTTTTTTCATTTTATCGAGCAGAAAAATATGGAACTTCTTGTCGCTGTTTATCTCTCCCCGTAACCACGGTTCAAAAATGTTATTCGCTGCTGACTGAATTCACGCGTAGTTATACCACTTGTCGTCCTTTTTTCGATCCCTACGCGCAAAATGAGTTCCGAAACCGAACAATTCGCGGAGTAATTGCTCAAATGGAGAAAATCAACCGAAAAAAAGAAACTTTTGCTTCAATTCATTCAGCGGTAAATCAGAGATGACAACGGTAGAAAGGGGTGAGATATAGTCCCGTGTAGTTATGGTCGATACCATGAAAGAAAGGTAGGTTTTTTCAATAAACAATTATCGATTTGAGTCCAACATGTAGATTTGCACGGATTTAAGGATGTTTTAGAAAGTTTTGAAGGGGTAAAGGTCTTCGGGGAACAAAACAAAAATTTACCGTTGAAAGAGTATATGTGTACGTACGTTTGTATTAGCGTTTGTTTGGTAGGAATGTCTTTAGTAGAAGAAGAAGAAGAAGAAGAAGAAGAAGAAGAAGAAGAAGAAGAAGAAGAAGAAGAAGAAGAAGAAGAAGTAAAGGAAATCAGTAGAGAACAAGGTGTGACCTGACCTTATCACCGGGTCGATTTGAAGTTGAAGTTACATTTTAGTTTTGTCTTTCTCACTGCTTCCATCTGAGTCTTTCTAACTGATTGACGTTGATGAAATCCTTTTATAGTAATCTAGATTTTTCGCACTTACTCGCGAAGTCCTTTTTGGTCTTGCAAGTCGCTCCCATTGATCAAAAATCATTTTAACACTTACTTGCGAAATCTGGTTTTGACTTTTTCTTTAAACACATGGCCAATCCTTTTTCTATTTGGAAAAAAACACGTCATTGTGAATTTTTGTAAAAATGAAGAAAAAGTTTGGTTTTAATTCTTAATTTTTTATCCACTACAAAGTCACTACTTTAAAATGTCAACAAAAAAATTAATTTTTCGTCTTTAAATTAGGTTATTTTCTTTTCAAACAAATGTGTTTCATGTTAAGTTTCTACTTTAAAATATAAATTAATTTATTTCTTTGAATTGAGATATTTTATATGTATTTCAGTTGAAGTCTCCACAATATTAATTGATCATTTTACTTTGTTTTTCAAATGATTATGTTTTTCTAACTAATAACATTATTATATGTTATGGTGCTCTATCTATAGGAATAGACTCTTCCTCTGTCAATAAATAACAACCTGCATGACTTCCGGGAAGACAGTTGTGAGACAGTCTAGACGCAGCGTAACTACACAGTTCGGACTTACACTTCTATTTACTGATTACTAACACTCTTAATTGTATACTAGCAGTATAGCCCGGCGTTGCTCGGGTGTAATGAAAGATTTAAAACTAATCCATGGTCCTGAAGCTCAGACTCTTTGGACGTTGGCACGAAAGACTAAAAAGCAATAGTTGTTTCCAGTTAAAGCGAAACCGTAGACTGAAAGAAAAATGAATCAAATTTTGATTTCCTGATATCGATATCAAATAAATTTTTTTCGTCGTAAACTGAATTTTGAAGGCTAAATAAGTCCTCTGAGTAAATGGTATCATGGCTGAGACTAAGAACTACAATTATACCTATTTAGAGCCAAACCCGAAGCAAAAACTAAAATAAAAGGGCTAAAAAAATACAGACATACAGGCAGATAAACAGACACACACACAAACATCTCTGCACTATTGCAAGAACTGCAAAACTTGAAACCTCTGAATATCGTTTCTTATGTCTTTGTCTATGAGTGTATCAAATTGGATTAAAATCGGACTTCTCCTTCTATAACTCGATTTTTCAATTTTCGATATTTATTGGGGGTACCTCGATACAAAACCAAGCTAAGAACACTCACAGACGCTTATAGTACAACTGTGTAAATTTTCAAAAAAATCGGTTCAGCCGTTTCGGAGTCTATAGGTAACGGACACACACGCACACACACACGCGCGCGCGCCGCGCCCACACTCACATATATATATACACACACACATAGACAAAGTTCCATTTATAAATAAGTTTAGATATGTTCTGTTATTCTAATACATTTTTTTGAACCAGCCTTATTGTTTCCGTGTCCTATTTCCGGGCCCTAACAAAGCCACAACAACTTGGCAACGGAGATTTCGCCACAGTATTTATATAATATTGATTAATGAAATAATTGCTTTTTGTTCATAAAACAACATTATTTTGTCTTTCTGTCATGGGTCGTGTTATATTCCGGGAGGGGATAAACAGAGAAAGAATAGTGAAAGAAATGACTCTTAACACTGAGGATATATAAATAGAGATTTATTATACCTCAGTACAATAAACCAAATACAAGTACACCAACGAACAGTTAACACGAATAACAATTAAGAAGGCAATGTCTCTGTATAGGACGTATGCATCCGTCTTGAGAAGAAGGCTTCCGTCTAGTGACGTCTAACTCTCATCTAGGCCGATGGCTCTCGACTCTCGTATAATGACGAACACTCTCGATCACTCCCGTGTAATGACGAAGACTCTTGTATAGTCACGAACACACTGTAGTTCGTTCTAGTCCCGGTCTTTTATAACCCGGGCCATACCCATTCCTGGGTAAGACAGGATATTCCTCCACAACAGGTCGTTACCTGCAACTCCAGAAGGAACTCTTCCTAACACTATATATACTACGCCTCTGAAGAGAGATAGGGTCGAGTTGGTAGTAGTTCACTCCAAACTAGAGTGACAGTCATAATAACACCTTCCACATTTTGTATTGTTATTTCTTGTTAATATATATTTGTTATTTCTACCCTTGTGGCCATGTTGTTCTTTTTGGACCTTAACCCGGTCCATAACACTTTCAAATGTGTTTCATGTGAAGCTTCTATGTAAAAATATTAATAAAAGTTACCTTGCCTTTGAAATAAATGCGTTTTATATGAATTTTTCCAGAACTTAAGAATATTAATTGATAAAAATGAATTGCATTTTTTTCTTTAACAGAGTGTAACACCCCAGTGGAGTATCCGAACAATTTCTCCGGCAGCCGTTCTCCACACTGTGATGTTGCCGGGGGTTGACTGAAAAAGTCGACGTCTCAAGATGGGGGCACAAGATAAATTATTGAAGAAACGAACTTCCATAACTTAGATGAGTTAAATCGATGCTTTATTTCGTTCAGAGTTAGTCTTGCAGTTGGAGCAGGTGATGTGACACTCAGCTCTAACTAATTAATGGAGGTCAAATGCCGAACCGATCGACTCAGACGAACAGAGTTTCTCTTCCTCGGCGCGCCCGACACACGCAGCTACTTCAAGCACACGCCCGGCTGAACTGAACTCCCGGCTGAACTGAACTCCCGGCTGAACTGATCGGCTAGGAAAAATCACTTGTATTTATATTGAAATAATCGGAAGTTCACTAGACCACCGGCTTAAAACAAAAGATAGGCATTGGTGACTGTAAGTCCAAAATTTCAAGGTACTTAAATTTTGCTTCCTTTGATGTGTAAACATCCCGCAGACATCCTGTCTACACTCAGCCTCCAAAGACGTATTTTCCAGGATTTTTTTATCTTTTTATCTTAATAAAGCTTCGTGTGAAGGCCGCCGAATGTTTTTATAACTCTGACACTTTACCCGTAACCAGGCGTTTTTTATTGCCTGAAGAAAGGGAAAATTCTATTATCTTTTCTTTATTTTCTTAATGTGTGGTCAAGATACAGTAAAGACAGTTTTTGATCTGGTCACCTATCACATCAAATATTTTAAATTTACTTATAAAAGAAAAAGCGTTTATTTATTTGTTTTCCTTTTCTTTTTTCACTTAGTACTTTTGTTAAACGAAACACATGTATTTAAATTATTTTTCTATTCTTAACCATTTTCTATTCTTAATCTATTATAATAAAATACATATTTTACAAATCCACCTTAATATACGCCTAGTTATCGTGTCACAGAGTTTCATTTTGTCTATTTTAAATATTAATTGTTTTGGTGAATATAAGGCCCAATAAAATTGTGAATTTTTGAATGCGGTCTTTTCACTGAAAAATTTGCATACTACATGATTTGTAATGAATTATTTTGAACATTATTTTTACCGATACTCGTATTTAAGTAGATATTCTGTTTTTAATTAAACAGTATTTTTATATTTATATCTACCGGCCTGATTATTTCACGATAAATTTTTATGACGAAAATGTGTGCTACCCAGCAGGATTCGGATCTGTGGCCCCTATTACATAGGGGAAGCATACCATTTGATCTGGTACCGTCTTGACCACTCGACCATGGATAGCCTCTTGATCAGACGAGGTTTTTATCATGCTTATATAACACAATTTTCGATCTATCGTAAACAAACCATATCTGCTCTGTAATGTATCGTAATGTCAAACAAATGTAAACATGTTACGGAAATTAACGAAATTTAACGAAACTTGGTTATAAGCAACCGACAATTTGTAATGAATTATTTTGAACATTATTTTTACCGATACTCGTATTTCGAATCCTGCTGGGTAGCACACATTTTCGTCATAAAAATTTATCGTGAAATAATCAGGCCGGTAGATATAAATATAAAATACTGTTTAATTAAAAACAGAATATCTACTTAAATACGAGTATCGGTAAAAATAATGTTCAAAATAATTCATTACAAATTGTCGGTTGCTTATAACCAAGTTTCGTTAAAATTCGTTAAGTTCCGTAACATGTTTACATATACTACATGATTGTAGCTTTTAATGCAAGAGATCCCGGCTTGAATTCCCAGATGAGCTAGTAAGCAAATTACATGTTAATGTATTAAGTATGTATTTGTATTAATTATCTATATCTATAAAAGTGATGAGGGTGGACGTTGTGTAAGTATTTTTTGTTTGTTTAATAGATTCGACTTAGTGTTTGGATTTTGCGGTCTAGCTCGACGGGGGGGGGGGGTGCGCTCAGATGTAGATCAAAATTTTATAACGCTAACGACACCTTGAAATTTTTCAGAAAGCCAAAATTAGGGGTAGAAAATATATATATATTATCCTACCACAAAGTCAGGGATCAGTTTATGTATTCATCATAATGCAGAATCGATCACCCCACTTCATATTATCTATATCTATACATGCTGCCCCCCTCCCATCCTATTTCAATAGAGACATTCTACATTGTTATCTATATCTATAAAAGTGACAATGGTAGACGTTGTGTAAATATTTGCTGTGTAAATTCATCGTATGTTTTTCTTTTATTTTTTATTATTCCTTAAATTACCCGAGTGAAACCGGTCTAATCTATATCTATAAAAGTGACGAGGATAGACGGATAGACGTTGTGTAAGTATTTGCTATGTAAATTTATCGTATGTTTTTTTTTTTAATTATTTTTTTTATTCCTTAAACTACCCAAGTGAAACCGGGCTAATCTATATATCTATAAAAGTGACTAGGATGGACGTAGTGTAAGTATTTACTATGTAAATTCATCATGTTTTTTACTCTTTATTCTTTAAACTAACCGAGTGAAACCGGGCTAAACTGCTAGTTATCAGTAAAATACAAAGAATTTGTTTCATAAATTTCGATAATAATTTCGAGTGTTTTTCAAACTAGTTTGACCAATAACAACCTACTGAGAATATGTCGACGACTCATTGATCTAGCTAGAACTATGATTGTCGATTTGGATGTGAGAGGTCTCGGATTTAAATCACGAGCGAGCCCGTTAGAAAATTGCACATCAATGTTTGGTTTTGCAGTCATTATTAACAGTTAAAATACAAATAATTGTTTTTTTTCTATCGATGGCGATAATTCCTAGGGTTGTTCAAACAGATCATTCATTTTTGTTTGAACGACACGTAACAACTAAATTAGAAGATATTGAAATCTGCTCTGGACGGCTCGTTGGTTTTTAGTGAATTATCCGTTATAGTGTATTTGTGTTGAAACAGATTAACTGAATTTGGCCTTGTTAGTAGATAGCCCACTATAAGAGGGGTATAAAACAAGAAAATCAAATTGTGTATAGAAACAACACACACACACACACACACACACACACACACACACACACACACACACACACACACACATATATATATATATATATATATATATATATATACCAATTATGTTTTTTTTTACAAATAAAAGTAATGTCTTTTGGTTGGTACAAAGGTCGTTAAAAATGTTCATAGCAGTAATTGCCGAAAAGAGTTTGTGCGTATGTATGTGTGAGCGTTTGTTTGTTAGGAGTATCTTTTAAGTCTCTGCTCGGTCAATGGCTCAGTGAACCGTGAAGAAGAAGATGAGAGAGAAAGGAGAGGTGAACATAATGCGATCGCTTGACGTGGTCAAGGGACGTGCTAATTATGCTCGTATTTTTTCAACTGTCGATGTTTCTTGCGTCGGCCTTTTATTTCGTCTTTGGGGCTCCAAACAAGTCATTTTGGAATTCACACCCGGATTTAATTCTGGGCTTTTCATTGGATGATAAACAAAGTTCACGTCGACTCGCGAAAAGCGTCTGTAAAAGGAATTTGATATTTATCTATTTTTGGTTTTCCACCGGAACATCTGCGTGGAGCGAGATGCGCAAGGATCAGTTTTGGTCATTTGTTATCTGGATCTCTGAGGGCAAACATCCGGTTGCTCGGTATCACCAGAGGTCCAGATGTATGATTCTCGTTTCGACTGCGGTAGGTCCCGGGTTCAATTCCCGGGCATGTCCGTGACAAATTGCCTGTTAATGCGTTTAGTTTATTTTTTATATTTATTATTATATTGATTAACACGATTTTTGGTGCCAAGAAGCGAAACACGCTTTTTAGTTAATTTTGTGTTGCTGATTCCAAAAATGACCTTAGGTTTTTATAGTTAACTACCATTTTTTTGCTGTACTGAAATTGCTCATTTTTTTTTTTAAAGATAAATTTACGATCTCGGCTGATCGCAAAATTTAGTTAATAATAGTCGTAGAAACCCTTCACTGTTCAGTTAGTTCGAGCAATTTATGTCCGCCACCTGAAATAAACTATTTTTATAAGAGAAAAAGTATGTTTGAATCTAAATATTTAAAGCAGAAGTATCAAATTTTTCCAATTTATCACCGAAATTCATATTAATTAACAAACTTTATCAGTAATACACTAATATGAGTATTAAGGTTCATTTTTTACATAGCCATCGAGATAAATTTCCGGATAATTGCGGTGATATGAGTAATGAGTAAGGAGAACGATTCTAGCCGTATATCAAAACAGTGGAAGAGCGCTACCAAGGAGGGTGTGATAAACGAATGATGACTGACTACTGCTGGTGTGTCTATAGTGCGTTATCCATTCTTTTCCACTTGATCGTGGGGAGTCCGTTTATGTGAAGGATGTGCGTTGTGGTCCAGTGGATATCGGCTCGGAACGAGAAATCGAATTCGAATTCCAGTTGAATTCCTTGTATTCACTTACGCACAAATACCCTTGGGAAAGGTATTAATCCATCTCTTCCCTCCAGTTATGGGTTAAATAACAGGACCGATTGGGTTCTATAGCCTTGGCTGGCAACCAGTCTACCACAGAAAGCTATGGCAGCCTACTGCGGATAATCTTCTGCCCAGTCAGTCATGTCTCTTTTGAGACATGATCGCCCAAGCGTGTTTCACGTATGGCACTTAACTGACTGAGTTGTATATTGTTGCAGATTAACGGAATTTGGCCTCGTTTTAGATAGCCCACTATAAGTCATAAAATGATTATAAATCAAGAAAAGCAAATTGAGTTGAAAAATAACATTTTATATATACACATATCAATTAAGGTTTTTACAATTAAAGTAATCCTTTACATATGGGCCCAACGGACGTTAAAATGTTCGTGGCAATAAAATGCTGAAAAGAGAATTAATGCTTAGGAATGTGGGAGTGCTGTAAGTAAGGAATGTCTTGGATGTACTCGCTCCTTAGGTCAGAAAGTAGTTTTGAGACAGCGAAAGATAAGCTGAGAGGGGTAAGGGAGGCGAGCGTAGTAAGCCGCTTGACTTGGGGTCAAGGGAGCTGCTAATTACATTCGTCTCTCTCGAGTCTGGGTCTGTCTGTCGACGCTTTCTGTATCGGCTTTTTATTTCGACTTTTTGGATCGCAGCAGATCATTTGGGATTCACACTTGTATTTGATTCTGGGCTTCCCATTGGCCGATAAATAAAATTCGCGTAGGCTCGCGAACTGGACATTTAATATTTAATTAATTTTATTTTTCAACCGGAACATCTGCGACGACTTTTGGTCATTTTCTTTTTGGTTGTGAGGGTGCAAACATCCGGTCCATCGCTTTTGCTCGGTCGGTATCACCACATATCAAAAGGGACTTTAAAAAATTGAACATGACAGACATTCAAGAAAGAGATTTTTTTTACCATATTTCTTAGGTTCACGAATGTTTTATTTTTGCTGTGTTGTGAGATCTCTCTTTTCTATGAAATAATGGACTCGCCTGATGTGTACATATAATCCTGCCTACACTGAGAACGGCAGTTGTAGAGTTTAGCAAGGAGTCAGTTGGTAAGTAAGTTGGTGCAGAGTAAGTTGGAGTTGTTTGGATATAGACTCATTACCCGGACATACTATTTCACTGCAAGGCTGTATATATTGATTTCTAATAATAGTATTCCAGATGTGACTAACCCGTGTTCCAGTTTGTATTATCTTGTTCAATATAACTTACATTTTCTATCTCCATATCTGTTTTTGTTATTTATTATTTTGTGTGGTTTCCCACCCGGAATCCACAACAAATTGGCGACGAAGGATTCGAACAAATTCACGCGGAGAGAATAATAAGTTTCACGTCAGTCGCCAACAACAAATTAGCGACGAAGAATTTCGAACTCGAACTCACGTATACACCAAGGAGGATCTCGAACTCACGTACACAAGTCGCACAACAAATTTGCGACGAACGCACGTTCACGTATACGGTGAATCACCTCAACAAAGTTCACTCCGAGGATTCGAACGCAAGTCGACCATAAACAATTGGCGGCACTATCACAGAGAGATAGAAGAAAAAAAAAGGGAATTTAAAGAAAAAATTTCCATAAAATTGTTCTATGAGAACCAAAAACGAAAGCCATCACGGAATCAAAACATAACGAGATACTAGATTAGCAACTAGATCCCACCCTTTTACAGTGAAACCGATAAAATGCAGCCGTAACTTCTACTCCAACAGTTTCTTTCCTCGCACTTCCCGACTGTGGAATTCTCTTCCAAACGATTGCTTCCCTGACGGCTACAATCTCCAGGAGTTCAAATGTAAGGTCAATAGACACCTCCTAACACACTAACCTGCTCCCATTCTATCAAACATTCTTCCCATCTGCCCAACCCTCATCCTCGCTATCCTTACTCATCTGTCACCTTCCTCCTGACATTCCCTGTCTAACCACTCCTTCTCTTTACCTTCCCCTATGTAGCCCCATGCGCAATAGTGGCAGTAGAATGCCTTGCTTGGGGTGAGATGATTAAAAAAAAATGAAGGACTTTCAGAAAGGAATACTAGAAATCATTAAGAGAAGCGAAGAAAGACAATATAAGTTAGAAGTAAAACAATTAGAAATGCAAAAGGCAAATGAAGAAAGACAATTAGAAATGCAAAAGGCAAATGAAGAAAGACAATTACAACTACAAGAACTATTACTAAAATTAACAAGTACATCACTAGAAAGGAACACGGAAAAGGCGGAGACGTTTTCTCAAGATGCTGTGTGAAACGCTATAGAAACTTTTAAATACTCGATTGAGGAAGACAAAAATTTTGGAGAATATTACAGGCGATATAAAGATATTTTAATATCGACTGCCAGCACTGGAGTTAAAAGAAAACAATTAAGGCTTTTACTCAGAAAATTAGGTACGGATGAACACACCAAGTTCGTAGATTATATTCTGCCAAAAAAGACGAAAGATTTAACGTTCGACGAGGCAGTGGCAGGCCTCACTGAGCTATTTAGCCCAAAAATCTCGTTGTTCCATAAAAGGTGGAAATGCCTTAATTTCGTGAAAGATGAAAACGAGAATTATTCAACGTTTGCAGCCATCGTCAACACACATTGTGACGACTTTAAATTGGCGGAACTAAATCCAGACAACTTTAAATGTCTCATTTTTTCCAAGGACTTGTTGCTGCTAAAGACAGCGAAATGAGAAAGCGAATGCTGACCAAACTTCAAAATGAGCCAGGTTTAGCACTACAAAAACTGTCAGAGGATTTCCAAAAATGCCTCAGTATAAAGAAAGATAGCAAAGACATCGAAGAATCAGGAGTCGCGCATATTCGTAAGGTAAAAACAAATTTACGTTTTTTCCCTCCCCAAAAGCAAAACAAGATTTTAACGACAAAGAAAAGAGATACAAAACAACTAATGACAAGAATTCAACACAAAACAAGCCCCCCACGCTTTCTGCATGTTACAGATGTGGTGGAGGGCATTTGGTTTAAAGATTGTCTTTTCAAATACAAAAATTGCCGAGCGTGTGGAAAGATGGGCCACAAAGCGGCGGTATGCAGAAACAAAAACCAACCTAGCAGGGTAAGATCTACTAGAGTGGAATATGAAAACAAGGAAAACATGAGGAAATATGTAGAACTTGAAATATTGAATAAGAAGATCAAATTACAATTGGATTCAGGGTCACACTTAACAATAATCAATCTACAGACATGGTGGAAGCTGAACAGGCCGACCATGTTACACACAAAAAAAAATTGCTAAATCGGTAACAGGGAAAAGGATTAATTTCGAAGGCAAAATTATCGTGAATGTAAAATTTCAGGAAGAAATAAAAAAAACTAAAAACACAGACAACCTAGTAGGAACGGACTGGATGCAGAAATTCAATGTATGGGATTTGCCCATTAGTTCTTTTTGCAAAGAAATAGACTGTGAGCTTTCAGAAGTCACAAAACTGAAGGAAGAATTGTACAAAAAATTCCAAGAGGTATTCGAAAAGTGAGTTAGGACAATGCAACAAATTCGAAGCGAAAATTGAGCTAAAACAGAATGATCAACCAGTATTTAAAAAAGGAGAAACGTACCTTTCGCCACAATTGATAAAACAGACAAAAAGCTTGATAGGCTAAAGCAAACTGGGAACATTTCAAAAACCGATTTCAGTGAATGGGCGGCACCAGTAGTATATGTGAAGAAAAATTCGGGAGAAACCCGCGTGTGTGTGCAGATTTTTCCACGGGGTTAAACAGCGCAATAAAAGACCATCATTACCCGTTGCCAAGCACAGAAGAAATATTCGCTAAACTTAATGGTGAAATTTTTTTTTCGAAAATTCACGTAAGTGAAGCGCATTTTCAGATTCCAGTTACAGAAAAAAGTTCAAACATACTGTGTATAAACACGCACAAAGGACTCTAGAAATACAACAGGTTACCATTCGGAATAAAGGTAGCGCCAGCGGTTTTTCAGCAGACACTGGACACCATTCTGACGGGACAAAACTTCGCCACAACTTATCTAGATGATATTCTAATTAAAAGTGATAATATGGAAGACCACGCGACACATATCAAGGAGATTTTCAAAAGAATACAGGACTTTGGGTTCAAAGTAAAAGAGAAGAAATGTGAGTTTTCTTGAAGGAAATAAAATATTTAGGCCACATTATTAACGAGAATGGCAGGAAACCAGTCCCAGAGAGAGAGCTTCAACAATTAAAAACATGTCTGAACCTAAAAACGTCGCGGAATTACAAAGTTTCCTCGGTCTTGCAAATTACAATGGAGAATTCATCGATAGCATGCATAAATTGAGAGCACCCCTTAACGGATTACTGAAGAAAGATGTCCAGTGGAACTGGTCGGAGGATTGCAAAAAGACTTTTAAGGAAAGTATAAGCAAATTAACCTCGGACCTAACATTGACACACTTCGACTCCAGGGTGGAAACAATTATTGAAAGCGATGCAAGCTTACACGGTGTGGGAGCTTGTATTCTACATAAAATGCAGGACGGTACAAGAAAACCGGTAGCCCACGTATCGAGAGCACTGCTACCGCCGAAAAAAATACTCACAAATAGAAAAAGAAGCATTGGGAATAATTTTTGCCTTAACCCGCTTTCATAGATATGTATATGGAAGAGTATTTACGCTACAGACGGATCATAAACCTCTCCTTACCATATTTGTATCAAAGAAAGGATTACCGGTATACACCGCAAATAGACTCCTGAGGTGGGGTACAATATTACTAAACTATAACTTCAAATCAGAATTCATACCATCGAAAAAAATAGGACACGCAGATGGACCATCGAGACTGATACTTATGAAAAATGATCCCTTAGAAGACTCGGTGATAGCGGCGCTGAGGGCCGAGGACGAAATCAGTAAAGTGTTAAGTAATACGGTGAAAGAATTATCGGTAGCACTATTAGAAATAAGAAGAAAAGCAGAAACAGACGAATTCATAAATACCACAAAAGAAAAAATAGGAGATAAAGACACCAACTTGGCAGAGAGTTTTTCAATTTGCGATAATGTCCTACTATACAATGAAAGGGTGGTAATCCCAAAGCCATTACAAAGGAGAATTTTAAAGGATTTTCATTTAGGATATCCGGGAAAGAATGGCATGAAGGCACTTATGTGAAGTTATGTGTACTGGCTAAACATGGATGATAATATTGCGCTATGTGTACTGGCCGAACATGGATGATAATATTGCTCAATGTGTACTGGCCGAACATGGATGATAATATTGCTCAATGTGTACTGGCCGAACATGGATGATAATATTGCGCAATGTGTACTGGCCGAACATGGATGATAATATTGCGCAATGTGTACTGGCCGAACATGGATGATAATATTGCGCAATGTGTACTGGCCGAACATGGATGATAATATTGCGCAAAGTGTACTGGCCGAACATAGATGATAATATTGCGCAATGTGTACTGGCCGAACATGGATGATAATATTGCGCAAAGTGTACTGGCCGAACATGGATGATAATATTGCGCAATGTGTACTGGCCGAACATGGATGATAATATTGCGCAATGTGTACTGGCCGAACATGGATGATAATATTGCGCAAAGTGTACTGGCCGAATATGGATGATAATATTGCGCAATGTGTACTGGCCGAACATGGATGATAATATTGCGCAATGTGTACTGGCCGAACATGGATGATAATATTGCGCAATGTACTGGCCGAACATGGATGATAATATTGCGCAATGTGTACTGGCCGAACATGGATGATAATATTGCGCAATGTGTACTGGCCGAACATGGATGACAATATTGCGCAAAGTGTACTGGCCGAACATAGATGATTGAAGACGGCGGCACGTACTGGCCGAACATGGATGATAATATTGCGCAAAGTGTACTGGCTGAATATGGATGATAATATTGCCGGTGCGGTACTGGCCGAACATGATGATAATGCGCAAGCCTGCAATGGCCGAACATGGATGATAATATTGCGCAAATGTGTACTGGCCGAACATGGATGATAATATTGCGCAATGTGTACTGGCCGAACATGGATGATAATATTGCGCATGTACTGGCCGAACATGGATGATAATATTGCGCAATGTGTACTGGCCGAACATGATGATAATATTGCGTCGTGTACTGGCCGAACATGTGAGATAATATTGCGCAATGTGTACTGGCCGAACATGGATGATAATATTGCGCAATGCGTACTGGCCGAACATGGATGATATTGCGCGTAAGTACTACGACGATAGATGATAATATTGCGCAATGTGTACTGGCCGAACATGAGCATATTGTTTGCGCAAAGTGTACTGGCCGAACATGGATGATAATATTGCGCAAAGTGTACTGGCCGAACATGGATATAATATTGCGCAAAGTGTATTAATGAACATAGATGATAATATTGCGCAATGTACTGGATGAACATGGATGATAATATTGCGCAAAGTGTACTGGCCGAACATGGATGATAATATTGCGCACGTACTGGCCGAACATGGATGATAATATTGCGCAATGTGTACTGGCCGAACATGGATGATAATATTGCGCAATGTACCGGCTGAACATGGATGATAATATTGCGCAATGTGTACTGGCCGAACATGGATGATAATATTGCGCAAAGTGTACTGGCCGAACATAGATGATAATATTGGCAATGTGCATTGCCTGAACATGGATGATAATATTGCGCAAAGTGTACTGGCCGAACATGGCGATAATATTGTACAAAGTGTACTGGCTGAACATGGATGATAATATTGCGCAATGTGTACTGGCCGAACATGATGATAATATTGCGCAATGTGTACTGGCCGAACATGGATGATAATATTTGCAATGTACTGGCCGAACATGGATGATAATATTGCGCAAAGTGTACTGGCCGAACATAGATGATAATACGTGCAAATGTACTGGCCGAACATGGATGATAATATTGCGCAAAGTGTACTGGCCGAACATGGATGATAATATTGCGGCAGCGGTCAATGAACATGACGATAATATTGCGAAATGTACTGGCCGAACATGGATGATAATATTGCGCAATGTACCGGGACAATGAGCGCGGATGATAATATTGCGCAATGTGTACTGGCCGAACATGGATGATAATATTGCGCAATGTGTACTGGCCGAACATGGATGATAATATTGCGCAATGTGTACTGGCCGAACATAGATGATAATATTGCGCAATGTACTGGCCGAACATGGATGATAATATTGCGCAAAGTGTACTGGCCGAACATGGATGATAATATTGCGCAATGTGTACTGGCCGAACATGGATGATAATATTGCGCAATGTGTACTGGCCGAACATGGATGATAATATTGCGGCAATGTGTACTGGCCGAACATGGATGATAATATTGCGCAATGTGTACTGGCCGAACAACATGGATGATAATATTGCGCAAAGTGAAACGCCGAACATAGATGATAATATTGCGCAATGTGTACTGGCCGAACATGGATGATACACAGGGCAAAGTGCACAACAGAACATGGATGATAATATTGCGCAAAGTGTACTGGCCGAACATGGATGATAATATTGCGCAATGTGTACTGGCCGAACATGGATGATAATATTGCGCAATGTGTACTGGCCGAACATGGATGATAATATTGCGCAATGTGTACTGGCCGTTACGGATGATAATATTGCGCAAAGTACTGGCCGAACATAGATGATAATATTGCGCAATGTGTACTGGCCGAACAAGCGGATGATAATATTGTGCACGTGTACTGGTCGAACATGGATGATATTATCAGGCAAAGTGTACTGGCCGAACATGGATGATAATATTGCGCAATGTGTACTGGCCGAACATGGATGATAATATTGCGCAATGTGTACTTATCGAACATGGATGATAATATTGCGCAATGTGTACTGGCCGAACATGGATGATAATATTGCGCAATGTGTAAATACGAACATGGATGATAATATTGCGCAAAGTGTAATGGCCGAACATGGATGATAATATTGCGCAATGTGTACTGGCCGAACATGGATGATAATATTGCGCAATGTGTACTGGCCAACATGGATGATAATATTGCGCAGATCGTAGAAAAATGTAAGGGCTGCGCGGCGGCAGCAAAATCACCACCTATCATACAGAAAACATGGCCAAAGGCGGACAAACCTTGGTCGAGAGTCCATGCGAACTATGCGGGACCTATCAACGGCTACTACTATTTAATAACAGTAGACAGTTTAAGTAAATGGCCTGAAGTTTTCAGGTATAAAAATCCAGAAACAGAAACTATTTACACGAGCGATTCGCTAGGTTTGGCGTTGTAGATTGTTTATTAACGGACAATGGTACGCAATTTACGTCGTCGTCTGTTTGGTCTAGAGATAGGACACTCGCTACGGGTGTGAGAGGCCCCCCAGGTTCAAATTCCGGAAGGAGTCGTATCCAAATTGATTCTGAATTAGTTCAGTTAGGATTTGAATTCGTTATTCTCAGTTAAAATATAAAGTATGTGTTTTGTTATCGGCGGCGATAATTCGGCGCTTTGTAGACACAAATCATTATCGTTTTGTTAGAATAATTTCATACAATTGCATCCAAATATGTGAAAAGGCAACACAGCTGCCGGCTCGTTGATCTAGTGGTAAGATACGCGCTTCGACTGCGAGCCGACTCATGTTCAATTCCTGCGCGAACCCGTGTGCAAATGGCTCCTAAATGTGCCCTGCATAGTCTTTTCTATTATTGTTCTTATTTAAAAAATGGACGTGTTTTGCTATCAGTCAGTTAAGTGCCATACGTGAAACACGCTTGGGCGATCATGTCTCGAAAGAGACATGACTGACTGAGCAGAAGAATTATCCCAAAGTAGGTTGCCATTGCTTTCTGTGGTAGACGGGTTACCTGCCAAGGCTATAGAACTCAATCTGTCCTGTTATTTAACCCATAACTGGAAGGAAGAGATGGATTAATACCTTTCCCAAGGGTATTTGAGCGTAAGTGAATGCAATGAATTCAACTGGAATTTGAACTCGGCTCCCCGATTTCTCGTTCCGAGCCGTTATCCACTGCACCACAACGCACATCCGAGGTGGCGATAATTCGTAACCCTGCTCACAAGTGGCATAGATATTTTTTTAAGAATAATTCGTTACAATTGACTCAGAATCTGTGAAAACGGTAAACCCCACTGGCTTGTTTGACGAGTGTTATGATTCGCGCTTCGGGTGCGAGTAAAATGGGCGACAGCCGTCGGCTAGTTGGTCTAGAGGTATGATATTCGCTTCGGGTGCGTGAGGTCCCAGGTTCAATTCCCGGACGAGCCCGCATGCGAATTGGTTCTGTACGCATCCAGTTTGGTTTTTCTGTTGTAGACATCCGTTAAAATACAAAGTAAGCGGTTTGTTATCGGCGGTGATAATTCAGAGCATTGTTTTTTTTTTTTTAATCATTTCACCCCAAGCAAAGCATTCCACTGCCACTATTGCACATGGGGTTATATAGGGGAAGTTAAAGAGAAAGAGTGGTTAGATATAGGAAATGTCAGAAGGAGGGTGATAGATGGGTAAGGATACCGATGCTGGGGGTTGGGTAGATAGGAAGAGTGTTTGAAAGAATGGATGCGAGTTAGTGTGTTAGGAGGTGTCTATTGACCTTACATTTAAACTCCTGGAGATTGTAGCTGTCGGGGAAGCAATCATGTGGAAGGGAATTCCACAGTCGAGAAATGCGAGAAAAGAAACTGTTGGTGTAGAAGTTGCGGTTGCGTTTTATCGGTTTCACTGTAAAAGGGTGGGATCTAGTTGCTAATCTAGTTTCTCGTGCAAATTTTTACACGTATACTTTTGTTTTTGTCATAATAATTCATTACAAGTGAATCGGAATATTTGAAAATTGGTCACCGTTTTCGGCTCGTTGGTCTTGAGGTATTATTCTCGTTTAGAGTGTGAAAGGTCTCGGGTTCAATTCCCGGACGAGCCCGCATACGAATTGGTTCTGTATACGTGCAGTTTGCTTTTTATCTTACTGATATCCGCGTTTTGTTATCGGCGGCGATAATTCGGGGCATTGTTCACACAGATTCTTTTGTTTTTGTCAGAATAATGTTTGAAAACGGGTCCCCTCGCCCCATCAGCTCGTTGGTCTAGAGGTATGATTCTGGCCTAGGGTACGAGAGGTCCCGGGTGCAATTCAAAGACGAGCCCGCATGCTAATTGGTCCAGTACGCGTCCAGTTTGCTTTTTCTGTCATTGATATCCGTTAAAATACAAAGTGCGCGTTTTGTTATCGGCGACAATAATTCGGTGCATTGTTCACACGTATCGGTTTGGCCGGTAGGGTTAGTCTTCTTCAGCCTCTACCCTCCGCTGTGCATATCTGACCAAACATTGGTGTCGCCTTTTCTGCATCCTAAAATGTATCTATACCTAGACTAGCAGTATAGCCCGGCGTTGTTCGGGTGTAATGAAAGCTTTAAAACTAATCCATAGTCCTGGAGCTCAGACTCTTTGGACGTTGGCACGCAAAGACTAAAAAGTAATAGTTGTTTCCAGTTAAAGCGAAACCGTAGACTGAAAGAAAAATCAATGGATGTAAGTCAAATTTTGATTTCCTGGTACCGATATCAAATAAGCTTTTTTCGTCGTAAACTGAATTTTATAGGCTAAATAAGTCCTCTGAGTAAATTGTATCATGGCTGAGACTAAGAACTACAATTATACCTACTTAGAGCCAAACCCGAAGCAAAAACTAAAATAAAAGGGCTGAAAAAAATACAGACATACAGGCAGATAAACAGACACACACACAAACATCTTGCCTTTTATATATTATCGATTTTCTGCACTATTGTAATAACTGCAACCTTGAAACTTCTGAATATCGTCTTTGTCTATGAGTGCATCAAATTTGATTAAAATCGGACCACTCCTTCTCTAACCAGATTTTTTCGATTATCGATTTTCGATATTCATTGGGGGTACCTCGACCCAAAACCTAGCTAAGAACACTCGCAGATGCTTATAGTACAACTGTGTAAATTTTCAAGAAGATCGGTTCAGCTGTTTCGGAGTCTATAGATAACGGACACACACACACACACACACACACACACACACACACACACACACACACACACACACACACACACACACACAGTTCCATTTATAAATAAGTTTAGATTTTATAAAAACCGATATGTGAAATACTTTTGCTGTCTACTGTATACATACTTATACAGCCATTCGCATACAGTTCCGTTTTGCTCTTGGTTATCTATAATACAAGCCAGGAAGATTCAGTCATCTTTTAATTGTATCTACTTACTTCAATTCCGGCATTTTTCAGATCGTTCTAAATTTCTTTCAGTAGCGTCGTTTAATGTACGCGGACAACCGTTCCTTTGAATATTTTCAGTAGTATAATATTTCTTCCACTTTCGAACTACAGCACCCACTTCACACACAGGCAAATTTAAATATTGAGCAACTTTTCGATACTCTATACAATCTTTCTGCAGCTTTCTGTGTAAATTTTCAAGAAAATCGGTTTAGCCATTTCGGATTCTATAGGTAACGGATAAACACACACAGACACACACACACACACACACACACACATATACACACACACATATATACACGCACATACACAAACATATACACACTCGCATACACACATATACACACACACATACACACACACATACACACACACACACACACACACACAGACACACACACACACAGACAAAGTTCCATTTATAAATAAGTTTAGATATTTCTTCCTGCAATCGTCCAACGTTTTTGTTATTGAATTTACTCTGGTCGAGGTTAGGGTTAGGGTTAGGATTAGTGAACGGTGGTCAGTGAAAAAAATAAATGAGCAGCTGAGCAGAAATTTATCAAATTTGGATATCGCCCATTTTATTGCGAATGTTTCGCGTTCGGTAGTGAACTAGTTCTGTTTTTTTTTTGGGGGGGGGGGCTGAAGGTGTGTAAATCGACAGCTATGATCTTTTTTCGTCCGTTGTCAGGCTCTTGCATAAGGTTATCACCACACCCGACTCAGGCTTCTGCATAAGGTTATCACCACACCCAACGTCACTAACCTCTGTGGTGTGTGTGAAGGGCAGAGTGAAATCTGGAAATGAGATAACTGGTGATGAAGATAAGCGTCTCTTAAATTTTAAAAGCCTTGCCGCCCTTTTCTGTCGAAACTAACGGCTTGTTGGCCCTGTTCAGTTCAGCTAAAGGACTATCAAGTAGAAAAATGTAACCGTCTTGATTCTTTCGTTTAAACAAGTCTGCAGAAAATGGCGTATCCAGACGTGACGTACTATGAAACTTTTCAGCACATTTTTTTTTGTAGTGGGTGGTTTCATCTCGACAATGGCACGGATGTATTCTGTGTCGAGTCTGAACCCTTTCCTATCGAAAATGCAACCGAGAAATTTGTCGTCTGAAGTGAAAAAGGTGCACTTCTCAGGGTTGAGTTTCAGACCGAATTTTTGAAGAGCGACGAATATCTGTTCCAACGCAGTGATTTAGTAGCAAAAGGTTTGGGCATAGACGTGGTTATTGTTAATGTATGATATTCTCCGGTGAAGTGACAGTGGTAAATGGCTCTGTATCTAGAAAAGTGGATGTGTGTTGTGGTGCATTGGATAGCGGCTCAGAACGAGAAATCGGGGAGCCGAGTTCGAATTCCAGTTGAATTCATTGCATTCACTTACGCGCAAATACCCTTGGGAAAGGTATTAATCCGTCTATTCCTTCCAGTTATGGGTTAAATAGCAGGACAGATTGGGTTCTATAGCCTTGGTCGGCAACCAGTCTACCGCAGAAAGCAATGGCAACCTACTGCGGGATAATCTTCTGCCCAGTCAGTCATGTCTCTTTCGAGACATGATCGCCCAAGCGTGTATCACGTATGGCACTTAACTGATAGAGAAAAGATTTGACCAGCAGATGTTAGACCGAAGACTGAGCGGGTATATTGGTAACATCGACTCTTCCAGGTTGATACCGTTTTATGGCGATCACATTCGACGATGGAAATTTGCCAGTATCTTCTGCGGAGATCGAGGGATGAAAAGTATTTATTTCCCTCGCCTATCTTGTTAAATAATAGAATCGAACGTGAGAATCAAGTACGGGTTTAAATCAACCATGTTAAGCGGCATCTTGAAATTGGCCACTACGCGGATTCGTCCGTGTTTTCCTTTGGACAGCAAAGACGGGGCTGTTGAACCCTTTCGGGTCGGAGCAGTGTTTGATGATCCCTTCAATGGCCAAGCGTTGAATTTCAACGCTGACGTCAGCTTCTAGCACCTGCGCGATCAGGTGTTGTTTTTGGCTGCGGGACTGGTCATTAGTGAGTATGCGCACTGGCTTCATTAATATGCCCTGATTGTTGTCATCACCGATTTTATTAGCGTATTTGTTGAGAAAGACTGCTCTGATTTTTTTTTTCATCGGAGTTGGGGTGAGCAGAGAAGACTATGCCAGTGTTTTTTCTAAGCCAGTCTAGTTTTTTCTCGAAGGATTGGGTATTGACCTGGGGTTTCGCCATAGGTTGGCTCATGACGGGTTGGACTCCATATATGGGTGTGGAGGTGTGAGGTGTTTTGGGGTTGGTGATAGTATGGGCTACGTCATCCGATATCAAGTCTCGGTGAAATTCGACTGTGGCGTCTCGATTGTTTATATGTACAACGCTAGCGTACCGAGACATAAAACGTTTTGACCGACAAGGATTGGTATAGAGGCATTAGTGACCAGTATATTCATGTTCTGAAATGTTGGTGAGCTGGCGTCACCCATGATGATATCGCAGATTATTTCACCAATGGCGGAAACATTACCGCCGATTCCAGTTATGTGCGTATTTAGTGTTTCCTTGCCTGCTCGAGTAAGCGAGAAATAGCTATGACGCAAAGTGGTACACCCTAAATTTAACATGCCTATCCCGGAGATAATGCCTATTACAGATGTGCGTTGTGGTGCAGTGGATATCGACTCGGAACGACAAATCGGGGAGCTGAGTTCGAATTCCAGTTGAATTCCTTGCATTCACTTACGCACAAGTAACCTTGGGAAAGGTATTAATCTGTCTCTTCCCTCTAGTTATGGGTTAAATAATAGGACAAATTGGGTTTTATAGCCTTGGCTGGCAACCAGTCTACCACAGAAAGCAATGGCAACCTACTGCGGGATAATTTTCTGCCCAGTCAGTCATGTCTCTTTCAAGACATGATCGCCCAAGCGTGTATCACGTATGGCACTCAACTGACTGATCCCGGAGAAAGGGAAATCACCGATAGTGATGTCTATTTTTGTGAAAGGAAATTGGTGCGAATGTGGATGCTGGTAGTGGAAGAGGTGATGGCGTTTGTTAATATTCTGGATCGGGGACTGTGCCATCACATTTTGTCTGTTTCTGACCGGAAAGAAATTGATTTGTGTCTTCAGGTTGTTCTGTGGCTGTTGTAGGTGTGTTTGCGGATATGATCGGAAGGTATGCTTGAACACAAGCTTGATGGAGGTAAGGACAATTTTGGCCCTTGAAATATGCGAAGTCTCTCATGTAGTTTCTGCAGACAGAATGGTTGACACTGTTATTGGAGTTGTTTGTGGGCGTGCGTTTCTGGGTCCGTCCTGGGGTTATGTCGTTGTATTTCATTCCCGTAGAGGTGTTCTGCACATGCATTTGGCGATTTATCAGTTGGGTCATCTGTTGTATTTCACGCTTCAGGTCGGCAAGATCCTAATGAATACCCTGATTCGTTTGTGTATGTGGTCGCTGTTTTTGCGTGCACATTATGTCTGCGGCCAGGTTGGGGATAACGTCGGTTTTTATGCTTTCGTCTTTACGGGGTGAGGGCATATGTTATAGCGTCGGTTTTTATACCGCGCATGGCAAAGCCTTGGGCATCACTTGCTCTGCCACCCGCAAAGTAGTGGCTGTCCATCGTCTTTACGGGGTTAGGGTATATATTATAGCGTCGGTTTTTATACCGCGCATGGCAAAGCCTTGGGCGTCACTTGCTGTGCCACCCGCAAAGTAGTGACTGTCCATCGTCTTTACGGGGTGAGAGCATATGTTCGGATCTCAGGGCTTAATTCTTTTGCTCACGAGCATTGCACCCATGAGAAAAAAAACAGAGTCGGCGCTCATTTCGGAGTTGCTGATGTCATTCTGAAACTTCGCCTTTATATATATTGGTGCTTCTCTGATTGTGGTCTCGAGCCGGCCCGCAAAATCGGTGATCTTTTTGTTGTCACAACGTTGCAGGGCTCACGCTCGGCTGAGGTGCTGGGAGTTCGTCATCTGACTCTTGTGGGTTCCAAGGTTTTCAACTACTCGTACGAGAACGTAGTTCCTTGTGAATTCTCTATCTGTTGGAATATGCCCTCTTCGAGAAGTTGCTTATCAATTTTGACAAACTTGATTTCCATCCTCGGATATCGTGCAAGCTCGGGTTTTACGGGGATTGTGTATGTCTTGTTTAATTCGGTTATGAACCGATTGAGGACGTTACCGAGATGGAATCGAGCAATGTACTGAACCCCAACACGTCAACACACCACACGCCAATAGCCAACGAGTAGCCATTTTTTTTTTTTAGCTGCTTTAGGATTGAAATGATGGTATATTTGTTTACAAGAGTTTCTTTATTCAAGTCTAAGCCAAATAAATTGTTTTTGTTTTTTGTTGTTGTCTGCTGTGCTTGTGTCCGATCTGCTTTCGTTATTTAAAGAAGAGATAAAATATTAAAGATAATTAAGAATAGGCAACGGAACGATAAGTGAAAAAGAAGTGGTCACTTAAAAAAAAAAAAAAGACAGTGTGTGTGTGTGTGACTATCTGCATTCGTAAAAATATATATATATATATATATATATATATATATATATATTTTCCATCGCTCATTCAATAATGAATTAGAGCACTATGGCTATTGGGCGTGTATAATGATATACGCGCTAAAAAGTCTGCCTTCTTCCACCGAACGCTTGTAGCCCAGAGGTAGAATCACCAATTCGGTCGGGTTTCAATCATGGGTAAAAAAGCAATCGGAGTCCAACCACACTGATGAGCTGTGCTACAGCGAATCAGATCTGTCTGCGGATGACTATAGTATATATATATATATATATATATATATATATATATATATATATATAATTGTTACGAGTGCAGATAGCCACACACGCATACCTGTGCACATATAATAACATTGGTCTCTGCTTGGCAACAGTCATGTGGGCGCCTAGAGTCATTTTGGGATAGCAGGGCAAAAGGTGAGTGACCCAAATACCCTTAGTAACAGGTGTCTAGACAGGAAATAGACAGGGACAAGACATGAGGTCATGAAGCAGCATGAGCTAAAATTCGCGCCAAATACAAGTCACGAGGAAGTTAGAGAATTGGAATCAGTTGCTGGCTAGACTTTGAATGAACAAGTCACGATATGCTGAGCGCTGATAACTTATGACTGGAAAGATGAGACGCATTTGTGATAATGACGTAATTCGACCAGTTCATCTTAACTTAAGTAACTCAGGATAAAGCCGAATTGTTTATCAAGAAAGAAAGATATTGACACAGAGAAGATAAGGTTCGGATAAAGAGCCAGTGAAGAGAAGAAATTGCAGAGATATTTGTGTGCTGAAAGTACAACATTCGTTTGGAGAAAGAAGTAAAGAAGATTGCAGAAATATTTATTACAGCCGGGCAGTGTTTGAATCCGAGTTTGTGTAAAGAAGAAAAAAAGAAAGAAAAGAGAAAGAAAGAGAGAAAAGAAAAACAGAAAAACAAAAAGAAGGAACTGAACATAAAGATAAGTTATTATATTCTTGGACCCGTGTTAAAAAATATACATACATCTATGAATATTATGTTATCGCAAACACCATGCCACATGTTTAAATAATACTATGTATAAATCCGCTCCCATTTTTGATTGTGTGTTAATCTTCATGCCCCCACAACTGTTTAATAACAAAAACAAAGCATCTACTCAAATACGAGTATTAATTAAAAATAATGTTTAAACAAATAAATTAAAATATATCCATTTTCAAATCTTCCGTTGATTGAGCACTCTGGGGAAATGGTGAATTCTAAAAACAACAGTTACCCACTGGGATGTACACATCGTTTTTCAGCAATGAATCGAACATTCATGGCTACTGGCGTTTGTTCACATCGTGTATAGAATACGCTAAAATCTACTTTACTCCGTCGTGCACCGATGGCTTAGTGGCAGAATCTCTGAGTGATATCAAATCGGTCGGGCTTCAATCCTGGCTGGAAGCAATCGGATGTCAATCCGTACTGATGAGACGTGATACAGAAAAAAAAAAGGGACTGTATGCGAATGGCTGTATAAGTATGTATACAGTGGATAGTAAAAGAATTTCACACATCGGTTTTTATAAATTTTACAATAAAATTAAGTCCAATTTGAATGATACTTACTTCAAATATTTTAATGAACATTGTCTTACTAAACATAAAGGAAACTTGAGAAACATTGTTTTTGTGTACTTTACTGCCAATTTTCGAATTGGACTGTGTACAAAAGTATTTAACACCAATACTAATAATACTAATAAAAGAGTATTTTTAAAACTATTTCAGTTACTTTGATATGGTTTGTACTTCAACCAGTCAGAGGTTGTGTTCAATATATGTATTAAAAAAGCACGTTACTCAATCGGCACATAGTGATTGTGGTGATACCGAGCAAAGCGAAGGACCGGATGTTTGCCCTCAGAGATTCAGAAAGCAAATGACCAAAACTGGTCATTGCGCATCTAGCTCCACGCAGAAGTTCCGGAAGTAAACTATAAATAAATAAATATCAAATCCCTTTTACAGACCTTTAGCGGAACTCTGGATCCTGATTGGTCATCAAATCACAAAATTCAAAATACGTCAGAGAAATGGCTATTCCATAGCTAAAGAAAAAAAATCGTTTCTGATCCACCCCACGGACTGGGTTGAATATTTAAGGATGGTCACTAACCGATCACAGGCAGTCAGAGGAGGCAAGTTGCTGACACACATCAAAGATGTAACTCTGAACTTCAAGTGACCCAGACATTGTCCTCTCTCTCTCTCTCTCTCTCTCTCTCTCTCTCTCTCAACAATTATTGATACAAACATTTTGTATGAACTCTTAATTTTTCAACCTTATCATTGAATACGAACTCTGCTAATAACTTCTTACTGAGATTTATAACTGAACATTAATTTCTAGAACTCTTGTTATTCCTTCTTGCAATAAATTTCTATTTTACATTCAAAGTGTATATTTTGTTATTCCACTCTTCTACACTAATCCACACATTCCAACTGACAACCAACCTTCTGATGATGATAGTTCAACACAAATCATATAAGCTGTAGGGAGTTCGGTTAAGTCTAACACGAGGCTGAACAAAGAAACATTAACCAGCTCCATACACTACATGATAACAAGTCTGATACACTACAGACTGTCCTGCTACCTAAACTTATTGAAATGGTTAAAACAAAAGAATTGTCAAATGTTATGCAATAGAAGATTGTAAAGCTGCAGAAAGATTGTATAGAGTATCGAAAAGTTGCTCAATATTTAAATTTGCCTGTGTGTGAAGTGGGTGCTGTAGTTCGAAAGTGGAAGAAATATTATACTACTGAAAATATTCAAAGGAACGGTTGTCCGCGTAAATTAAAATACGCTACTGAAAGGAATTTAGAACGATCTGAAAAATGCCGGAATTGAAGTAAGTAGATACAATTAAAAGATGACTAAATCTTCCTGGCCTGTATTCTAGATAACCAAGAGCAAAACGGAACTGTATGCGAATGGCTGTATAAGTATGTATACAGTAGACAGCAAAAGTATTTCACATATCGGTTTTTATAAAATCTAAACTTATTTATAAATGGAACTGTGTGTGTGTGTGTGTGTGTGTGTGTGTGTGTGTGTGTGTGTGTGTGTGTGTGTGTGTGTGTGTTACCTATAGACTCCGAAACAGCTGAACCGATCTTCTTGAAAATTTACACAGTTGTACTATAAGCATCTGCGAGTGTTCTTAGCTAGGTTTTGGGTCGAGGTACCCCCAATGAATATCGAAAATCGATAATCGAAAAAATCTGGTTATAGAAGGAGTGGTCCTATTTTAATCAAATTTGATACACTCGTAGACAAAGACATAAGAAACGATATTCAGAAGTTTCAAGGTTGCAGTTCTTACAATAGTGCAGAAAATCGATAATATATTTATAAAAGGCTAATGTTTGTGTGTGTGTCTATTTATCTGCCTGTATGCCTGTATTTTTTTAGCCCTTTTATTTTAGTTTTTGCTTCGGGTTTGGCTCTAAGTAGGTATAATTTTAATTCTTAGTTTCAGCCATGATATCATTTACTCAGAGAACTTATTTAGCCTTCAAAATTCAGTTTACGACGAAAAAGAACTTATTTGATATCGGTACCAGGAAATTAAAATTTGACTTACATCCATTCATTTTTCTTTCAGTCTACGATTTTGCTTTAACTGGAAACAACTATTGCTTTTTAGTCTTTCATGCTAACGTCCAAAGAGTCTGAGTTCCAGGACCATGGATTAGTTTTAAAGCTTTCATTACACCCGAGCAACGCCGGGCGATACTGCTAGTTTACAATAAAATGATGTTCAATTTGAATGATATTTGCTTAAAATATTTTAATGAACATTGTCTTACTAAACATAGACAAAAATTGAGAAACATTGTTTTTATGTACGTTTACTGCCAATTTTCGAATTGGATTGTGTACAAAAGTATTTAACACCAATAAAACACAATGAAAACGTAAACATGTATTGCAAGGGCCGAGATACTCTTCAAACTTTTCTATGTGTGGAAACAGCAAAGACAATGAAAAGACAGAAGCGAAGAAGTGGAGTTTCAATGTCAATAGTTATTGTGATAGAATCGACGAACGAACAGTAGGAAAGTCGTCGTTAGTTGCCCCAAGTTGGCACGAACGAACAGTAGGAAAGTCGGGAAAGGTTTAAACGTCGTCAGCGACTGGGAGGATCAGCGCAGGCTGAAATGTCGTCGGCCGGCAAAAACGTCGCATGTACGGCCCAGGATGGAAAGTCGTCGTTGGTTGGCAGGAACGTCGTCAGCGTATGGTATAGAAGGCGCATGCTGGAAAGTAGTCAGCCTCTGACAGGATCGACACAGGATGAAACGTCATCGGTCGGCAGGCCTGTCGTCAGCGTCTGGCATGAACGGCTCAGGCTGGAATGTCGTCGTTGGTCGGCAGGAACGGCGCAAGTGGGAAAACTGAAGTAGAAACTCGGCTGCCATTGAACGTAGTCCGAGGAGGGCAGGTTCAGTTGCGGCCTGACAAGTGTACCCAGGCAGCTAGGCGAGCTAGTACGTGTGCGCTGCAGCTGTGGACTGGCGCGTGCTTTGTTTCCTTTGCAGGATTCGACCTTAGTTAAACGAGATCGCTGCGAGCTAGCACGTGCGAAATCCATCGTAAATTGGACAGCCGTCGTCTACTTTGTCGGTTCGACCGCAGGTGGTGGGATCTATAGCGGACTCGAGCGATGCACCTCCGAAGCAGAGACAAACCTAAAGCGGGACCGGCTGCTAACTAAAACGCTCCAGGAATCAACCGCGGATAGCGGGATTGCAAACGAAGCGTACACCTAGCTGAAGGTGGCCCAAAGATAAGGAAGGTGAGTATCTTTGATATCCTACACCTGAAGCAAGATGTGAAACAAGATCCTATTTTTTTTTTTTTTTTTTTAGTGGGGACCCCAGGCACGAACGCTCGGGTTACTGGTCAAAGATTACCCAGCCGCCGATGCCTATACGGTAACTGGATACAAAGCATGTCTTAGCTGATCGGGATTTACCCTACTCCCCCATTGGAGGTCGGTTTTTTTATCTTGCCAGTTTCTTAAAAAATGGCACTAATAATAAGGGTTCCATTGTTCGCAACATCGCCTGGTTGCTGATATTTGAATGCGAGGTCGAGGTTGCCATTTAGTTGAAAACCATAACAAGTGGGAACAGTGGGCCGCGACACACACATGTGCAAGACCATTTGAATTTTTTTTAAAATAGATAAACATGAATCAGATAAATTCTGGAAGAAAGTTATTTGGTCAGATGAAACGAAAATTGAACTTTTGGTGAGAAATATGTGTATGGAGGAAAAAAGTAACTAAATGTAACCCAATAAACATTACCCCAACAGTCAAATATTGGAGTAGAAGTATAATGATTTGGGTTTGCTTTTCGTTCAATGAAGTAGGATAAATGGAAGTCGACGAAAGAAGAATGAATGCAGCAAAATACAAGTAAATCTTATCAACCCATCTATTGAAAAATGCAATTGCTTTGGGGTTCGATCGATATTTTGTATTCCAGCAGGACAACAATCCAAAGCAGAGGGCTTAAACATCTCAACACTGGTTTAATGAAAATGGAATTGATGTTCTGGAAAGGCCTAGCCAGTCACTGGATCTCAATCTAATAGAAAATTTATGGAAAAACTTGAAGTTAAAAGTAAATGCAAGAAATCCAAAAATATGAATAAAATCTATGAAGAAGAATGGCTGAAACTTCCAAAATCTTAAGGCAAGAAGCTCGTTGAAAACTACAGAAAACGACCGGAAGCTGTAAGGCAGAACAAAGGATATGCTACTAAATATTAGCAAATCGTGTTAAATACTTTTGTACACAGTCAAATTTGAAAAATTGGCAATAAAGGAAAAAACTGTTTCTCAATTTTTGTCTGTTTAGTTAGACAATGTTCATTATAATATTTGAAGTATAATTTAAATTGAACAATTCTTTATTGTAAAAGTTATAAAAAACTTGTGTTAAATACTTTTGCTACCCACTATATATATATATATATATATATATATATGGTAATATTATAAACTTATAATAAAAATATGACCACATTTAATGCTCTTCTAAGTATTGAGCACTCTTAATAAAGTAAATCCCTACAAACAGTGGACTATCAACCCATTTGTTTGTACTAATTTTATTATATATATATATCTCACGGAAAGTTACGAAATGGTATTAACCGACATATTTATTTAAAATTATTTGTTTGAACATTATTTTTCATGGATACTCGCATTTGGATACTCAGGTTTTCTACACCGGCCTGTTTGATTATAGAAAAACAGATTATCCACTCAAATACGAGTATCCATTAAAAATATTGCTCAAACAAAGCTATATATATATATGTGTGTGTGTGTGTGTGTGTGTGTGTGTGTGTGTGTGTGTGTGTGTGTGTGTGTTAAAAATATAGTTTAAAATTATACTATTGTTAGTATGGTTTTAAACCGGCTATAACTACCGGATATATGATACTAATATAAAGGTTAGAGTATATATCATACACTGTCGTAGCATGTGAGGTAAAAGAAAGACAAGTTACATGCCAATAACAAATAGGTCTTTAATATGGCAAAAAACAAAAACAAAAACACCCCCCCCCCCCCCAAAAAAAAAAACAACAAGTACAACACATTCAAAATATCTAAATAAGTCCCAAGACAAAATGAGTGTCCATGTTGTTCAAATGGACGAGAATGTTTTAGCAAGTATAGACCCAAAAATGACATACTGTCTGGTCAGCAGAACTCCTCGTTCATCTACTCCTGAAGCCAAAGAATGGAAAAAGAGACCAGAGGAAGAAGAGTTCCTCACAATGGAAGACAAATGTTGTTCTCCCTAAAGGAAGACGACTGTTTTTTCTACACACCAAATTTATGGATTAAGTTTTTCAGAGGTAGAGCTTATATAAATATGCAAGTGGACATTGAGATCAACACACGGCAACAGACTGTTTCATGCTTAAACGCTATATTCGGGCCATATATATATATTCGTCATCCACATACAAGCCTGTTTCGCTGTATCACAGCTCATCAGTGTGGTTAGACATCCACTTGCTTCTGGCCTGGTTCGACATTCGACCGATTTGGTGTCAGTCAGAGTCGCTAACCCCTAAGCCATAGGCACATGGAATCAAAGAAGGGAAATTTTAGCGTGTTGCATATATATATATATATATATATATATATATATATATATATATATATATATATATATATATATATAATTATATGGTTATGTCAATTTTTCATTGCTACATGGAAATTTGTAGCAATGAAAAATTGACATAACCATATAATTATATTATATTATATTAAGCTCTATAATACTCATTATATTGAGCACTGTTCATAATAAAATAAATGCCAGAGAACTCAAAATATAATAAAAAAAACCTTGAGTCCTCTTCATTTGGAATTTTATATATATATATATATATATATATATATATATATATATAGTGGTAAATTTGGCTTTAAGGCCTGTTTTTTCTTTCTTTTTTCAGTATTGTCGTTTTTTTTTGTATCCGGATAAGAGTTTTAGGTTTTGGTAAGTTATCATTTGAGTCGAACAACAGCTTTTGTTTTCTTTAATATATATAAGCTGTTGTAATTTGCGGACTGATGAGATGGATGCCAAAACATACCCGTCAAAATAAATCATAGTATATAACTGCCTGAGATCATCCGTTGAATTTTTCATATATATATATATATATATATATATATATATATATATTATAAGTTATAGTTTAGAACATCTATAAATTATAATTTACTACAAAAGTGTACATTTTGTTTCAACGTCGAAAAAGCAATGTCTCATCAGGTAGTTTTATTCATAGCTCTATTTCTATATTGAGCACTGTTCTAAATTTATGTTTTGAACGTTGTTAATACTTTCTTCGTTCTTTATTCACTTTGATATATATATATATATATATATATATATATATATATATATATATATATATATATATTTAACAGCAAGGAATAAGCGGCGTTTAGAAGACATTCTAAACAATAAAAACTAAAATAAACAATCGCTTTTGTTTATTTTATTTTTTAGTGTTTTGTATGTCATCTAAATTCCTCTTATTCCTTGATGTTTTAAAATTTTCTACCACCAAGAATCTTTTCAAATATATGTATATGAGTTTCGATCCCGGCCAGAAGCAAGTGGAAGTGTCAAGTCACACTGATGAGCTGTGATACACCGAAATAGGCTTGTATGTGGATTACTAATAAATATATATATACAATGTTTTCGAGCTTCGATCCCGGTCAGAAACAAGTGGATGTGTCTAGCCGCAGTGATGAGGTGTGATACACCGAAACAGGCTTGTATGTGGATGACTAATATATATATATATATATATATATATATATATATATATATATATATATATAAATTAATCCTCGCAAACATAACCGACCTCCACTATAGTTTCATGTACCTGAAATCAATTATGGAAGTGGATAAATGTTAAGACAAAATTAAAAGATACTTATAGACCCGGGCGAGCTTAGGATAGTAAGAAATTGTCGATGTTAACACCAACTGAACTCACCCAGAGCTAAAAGTACGCAGAATGAAACAGCTTGGCGCAGACTGACCTTTGATCTCTGTCGCGCATGCACAGTGTGTTCTAACGTTATCGCTCACTTCTGTTCTTTATTGCAAGGGCTTTGAAAGAAAGTGTATAGAATGAGGCCATGTCATCGGTAACGTATACTGGTCATAAAGTGGGGGATCAGTTTTATATTATTATGGAGTAATAAACTGATCCCCCACAAATTACTAATTAATAATATAATACATCACTTCTCCCTCTAGCTATGAATCAAATAATAGGACAGTTTGGGTTCTATAGTCTTGGTAGGCAACCAGTCTACCACAGAAAGCAATGGCAACCTACTGCTGGGATAATCTTCTGCCCAGTCAGTCATGTCTCTTTCGAAACATGATCACCCAAAGCGTGTATCACGTATGGCACTTAACTGACTGACTGAATATAATAGTCGGAATCATGATTAAGGCTTCTACTGGTCTTAAAATGGGGGATCAGTTTTATATTGTTATGAAGTAATAAACTGATCCCCCACAAATTACTACTTAATAATACATCACTTCTCCCTCTAGCTATGAGTCAAATAATAGGACAGTTTTGGTTCTATAGCCTTGGTAGGCAACCAGTCTACCACAGAAAGCAATGGCAACCTACTAAGGGATAATCTTTAACAGTCAGATTATCAGCTTCTAGTCGAATCAAGTTTCCACATAGAAACTCACCATGTTTATTAAAAATGTATGGGAATCATTAAACTATCTATACATCCATGTTGTTAGCAAGAACTGTACCGAATTATAGTCGAATGCGGCTTATACAACACGGCAAAGATTCAAACGAACAGCATCAAATATTCTTGAGAAAAGCAAGAGCAGAATATTCAGTTCAGCAGGATATATGTGTAGATATTTACCTCGTCCCTCTACTAAGATGTGGTCATATTTTACTGTGGGGAACTCGAATACGTGCGAACGGGCAATGGCCAAAAATTGCCCAGTCACCGCAACCGTTGGTCGCACTGGCTTCGGTGGCGACTACCGATCCACCCCTTTGGTGCAATGGGGTGGTTCAGCCTTGGGACCGGGCACATCTCAGTATAATTTTTCTCAGGTGCATGTCTGTCCTCGGACATTGATACGGAGCTGCACGCTGTCAGAGGACAGAGACGCAACTGTGAGATGATGATCCTCACTAGCCAAATAATATGTATGAGTTTTCCTTCTCTTACATGGGTTTCGTAACAAAGGCTGAGTGATCCCTCCTTCCCAATGGGCTTACCATGTTCTTGGATACCAACCTATGTGTTTCTACGGGACTGGTGCTATAAAAAGAAAACTACAACACATATCAGTTCGGCATTTAATCTCCTTCAAAGTAGTCCTCTTCTGAAGCCACACACTTTATCCAGCGTCGTATCCACTGATTGAAGCATTCCTGAAACTCTTTTTTTTTTTTTTTTTTTGTGGATAGCAAACAGCTGTCTCGCCACATTCTTTTAGATTGCCTCGATATTTTGATATCTTGTTCATTTCATGTGTGATTTGATTTTTGAAAAGGAAAATGCCTCAAGGGGGAGATCGAGTGGAAATGGAGAGTGCCGTGTGTCAGTTAAGTGCCATACGTGATACACGCCTTGAGCGATCATGTCTCGAAAGAGACATGACTGACTGGACAGAAGATTATCCCGTAGTAGGTTGCCATTGCTTTCTGCGGTAAACTGGTTGCCAGCCAAGGCTGTAGAACCCAATCTGTCCTGTTATTTGATTCATAGCTAGACGGGGAAGAGATGTATTATATTTTTAAGTAGTAATTAGTGGGGGATCAGTTTATTACTTCATAACAATATAAAGCTAATCCCCCACTTTATGCCTAATAGACGTCTTAATCAGGTTTTCAACTATTATATTCAGTCAGTCAGTTAAGTGATACACGCTTTGGGCGATCATGTTTTGAAAGAGACATGGCTGACTGGGCAGAAGATTATCCCGCATTACTGGAGGGAAGATACGGATTAATACCTTTCCCAAGGGTATTTGTGCGTAAGTGCATGCAAGGAATTCAACTGGAATTCGAACTCGGCAACCCGATTTGTCGTTCCGAGTCGATTGGATAAGTGCAAATTGTCAAATTTTGCAGGGACTGGGTACAATGTGTGAGTCAAGGTGAAACTTGATTAGTACAATTTTTAAAAGGGAAGTGGCGTGGACAAATGTAAAGAGATGACGGTGAAGTTTCTTTTTGAAATTTCAAATGTCTTTCTACTATTTATTCCACTCACACAATTGTAAGTAAACCTAACAATAAGGTACTTTAAAAATACTTAGGAAAGGTCACAGGTTAAGATCTTGCTTTGAATTTTTAAAGGGAAATAAAGTAACAATTTCACACTTTATCGACTCTATCTGCAAAGAAAATAAAAGTCAGTTTGTATAATTCCGGTGTGACAATTTTTGTGTGACAATTCCGGTGTGATATTTTCTGTGACAATTACGGCGTGACAATTTCAGTGTGGCAATTCCGGTGTGACAATTTCTGTGTGACAATTCCGGTGTGACAATTTCTGTGACATTTTCGGCGTGACAATTTCACTGTGGCAATTCCATTGTGACAATTTCAGTGTGGCAATTCCGGTGTGACAATTTCTGTGTGGCAATTCCAGTGTGACAATTTCAGTGTGGCAATTTCGGTGTGACAATTTCAATGTGGCAATTTAAATAAAATCCAATGTCAATCGCTATCTACTACCCCGATTACTCTTTCCTCTTCTCGCTCACTATTAATGTTTCTGTTCCTGATTCTTTCACACCCTGTAACCCCCTTGTGTCTTAGTGGCTTTACTGCCTTGATTAAAAAAAAAAGATGTAAATTTTGAGTTCTTAACTTTTTTAAATAGTTTAATATGTGGAACTATTTCAATCAATATCAAACGTTGGAAATATCTAAACTTATTTATAAATGGAACTTTGTCTGTGTGTGTGTGTGTGTCTGTCTGTGTCTGTGTGTGTGTCTGTGTGTGTGTCCGTTACCTATAGACTCCGAAACGGCTGAACCGATTTTCTTGAAAATTTACACAGTTGTACTATAAGCATCTGCGAGTGTTCTTAGCTAGGTTTTGTGTCGAGGTACCCCCGATAAATATGAAAAATTGATAATCGAAAAAATCGGGTTATAGAAGGAGTGATCCGATTTTAATCAAATTTGATACAATCATAGACAAACGCATAAGAAACAATATTCAGAAGTTTCAAGGCTGCAGTTATTACAATAGTGCAGAAAAGCGATAATATATAAATCGATACCAGGAAATCAAAATTTGACTTACATCCATTCATTTTTCTTTCAGTCTATAGTTTTGCTTTAACTGGAAACAACTATATTGCTTTTTAGTTTTTCGTGCCAATGTCCAAAGAGCCTGGACCATGGATTTTTAGTTTTAAGCTTTCATTTACACCCGAGCAACGCCGGGCTATACTGCTAGTCAGTCTTAAAAGAAAACAAAAAACAGAAAACGTTGACACAGCAAGAAGGATGTAGATCAGTGTACTTTAACGTTAGGAAGCAACAAGGATGTGAAAATTTAGAAAAAGTTTTTAAAAACCCCGTTTCCTTCTCACATGTACACGCAAATAAAGACTCATTAAACTTTATGACGATTTCACATAACTAGTAACTAAAATAAATGAATATTTTAAGTAGCACTTTCAACATCCTCTCACCAAGGGGAAAATTTAAAAAAAAAAAAACTAAAACTAAAAAATATTTACTTAAGTTGTTCAGTCAAGAAATAAAATATTTTTAAAGTTTTTATTTGTTTATTTTTTATTTTTACTTAACTGAATTTCTTCCAAATTCGTATAAAAAATTGAAGAGTTTTTTTTTTTAAATAACTGAAAGTCAGAAATTGAATACCCTGAAGGTTGAAGTAATATTTTTTACATTTTTAATCTTACAAAAATATATTATAGACGAAAAAACTCTTTTAAAAAACATCAGTGTTCCTCCAAAAACAGTTACCCCAACAAAAGAAAAGTCGATAAACATATTTTTTTTTTACTTATTTAATAAGTAATTAATTTTTACCATTAATACGTAATTCATTCAAGCAACTGTTCATCCGAACAAAAATGTAAAATGAAAATTATGAAATATGGAAAAGTCAGTTGCATGTTTTTACTTTTTATTCTAAAATTGTCAATGTGTCGTTCCTTTTTCTGAACATCATCCGACTAACTGAAGTAAAAAATAAAAGGAAAAAATCGTTACCATGACAACCTTGATAGAAACACGACGAATTTATCCTCAGGTGTTCTGGTGATGTACTTTAAATCAGGGGTTTTCAAACTGTGGTCCGCGGACCACAGGGGGTTCCCCAAGGATAAGATAGGGGGTCCATGGATTAACTCATCACGTGAAATTCAAAGTATAAATTTTCAATGTCTGGATATTTTTATTTTTTATGACAAAAGTTTGCCCATTACATGTCAACGCTATATAAAAAAATATTTTACATATGCAAGAGCTTGATGTTCAAATTTACTTTTTTCTCAGGGTGCAAGTGTCACCCATGGATAAATTTTTAATAAAGGGGTCCGTAAGTCAAAAAGTTTGAAACCCCCTGCTTTAAATGAACGAAACGTTTTACAACAAAGTAATAAAATAACTACTAGAATAAACATTCACTGGTTTTCAGTTACCATCTCTACAGACATGCACATATACAATAAGTAATTAATTAAAAATTAATTAAATTAATTTTATATTTTTAATCATATTCCTTGTCTTAAGCTTACTAAACAATAGTAAAACATTTTACTTTGTGTGGATAGCCATGTTTAAAATAGACAGGACATCTACTCAAACACGGGTATCCACAAAAAATAACGTTTACAACCACCACCTCCAACAACAATACGGGGTGCGACAGAAATTCTTCTTCTCACATAAGACACTTTGACTTAGTCACTTAAAAGTGTAATTGTCTTACTATTATCCAGGAGGTATTTCTGCCGCACCCTTATCGTATATATTTTAAACGTTATTTTTAGTGGATACCCATATTTAAGTAGACGCACTGTCTTTTTAAGCATGGGTATCCACTAAAAAAGTAATAAAGCTTATAATTTGCCAATTTGTGTAACTTGACTTTAAATTTACTAATATTTTAAAAATAACATGCCACACTGAGTCCTGTATTTTATTTTTACAAGATTTTTAAAACCGAGAATTAACTTTTGTTAAAAAGGAATACTAGGTGTTTTTTAGAAAAAAAATTTCCCTATTTAAATCTTTCTATATAGATTTAAATAGGGAATTTTTTTTCTGTTGGTTTGTTGGTATATAGTATATGCCAACACAGACATTGAATGAAAATAAAAAAAAAATAAAAAAATGGGAAAAAAATTCTAATTTTGGACAGGGCCACAGAGAAAACCGCGGGGAGCATGTGTCATAAACATTTTTGGGAGTGTATGAATTTTAATTTAAAATTCATACACTCCCAAAAATTATGATACCCAGGGACAATTACAAACTAGTGTACCTTTTTTCTTAGTTTATTTTTTTTTAAATACCTCAATTGAAAGTGGAGGGTCGGTTTTCTTTTCTTTTCTTTTCATACCACTCCATAATTCTTCTTCTTCATCATCATCATCATCATCATTATTATTA
The DNA here is from genome assembly GCA_037127315.1 of Ascarosepion bandense. NCBI lineage: Eukaryota > Metazoa > Mollusca > Cephalopoda > Sepiida > Sepiidae > Ascarosepion > Ascarosepion bandense. The sequence continues at coordinate 500,695 of JBBBDQ010001422.1, forward strand.
TTTTTTTTTATATCAAATTTAAAAAAATACACAATTTGTTTTTTCAGATACTGTTTAATTCAAATATCTGACTCGATGCAGCCATCATGTGTTACTGTAAAATATTAAAATTGTTTTTTTTTAATGAATAAATTATTTATTTACTGACAATTAATGTATCCATTTATTTGTTGTATGTTTTTAAAAATTTACTTCTTTAGGGGAGAAGCCCCTGTGCAAGTTAAAAATGTAATAATTCATTTAAAAGTAGAAATAAATAAATTAAATTAAAAAGAACTATTTTTTCAAAACCGAAGTGAGGAAAAGAATTTAATGAAAAATACTTAAAAAAAACAATTAAAAAATTCTAGAATGTGGACAGTGAAAGAAAGGGCTTCAACAAGTGAAGGATTAAATAACGTTTTTAGTTTAGATTTTTTTTTATTTTTGGAAAGAAACAACTTATATACAGATATGATGGATCAAGGGGCGGTTAACATAAGTGGATGGGTTCAAAAAACAATGGACTTCTCGCTACTGTCAAGGTTTCTTCTCTATGAAAAAGAGTTTTTTTTTTTGTTTTTTTTTTCCTACCCACCACTGCTGGGTGAACGGTCATTTGTTTTCGCTACTTCCTGAAGGTCAAGCTTAAATAAATAAATAAAAGAAAACTTATTCAAAAAAAAATTCGGTCTTTAAGAAAAGTTTTTCTTTACAAATTCAATTTATTTTTAAACTTTCGAATTCTAAAAAAAAAGTTGTTTTTTTTTAATTTTTTTCTTTTTACAATCTTGGGAATTCTGAAATAAATGCTGATTGTTAATGTTAAGAAGTCAGTTGTTGATTGTGTGTGTTTGGTGGACGTGGTAAGAATGGTTAAGTAAAAATATGGTGTAAGGTTTATTGTAAGTGTGTCAGGGTCAACGAAAGTGAATAGCTAAGTTAAATTAGGACAGATGAAGACCAGCCTTGACCAGCCTTTTCCATCCCCAATTTCGGCCTTGTGCCACATTGTTTGTATCTTATACAAAAATAAATAATGTTGTTGATTGTGTGTGTATTTCTTGGAAGTTTGGTTCAATATACAATGCTTTTTTTTCTTCCTTATTTACATTCGACTGCATTTTGGTTGGACGAATTGCGACATGGAATCTGTTTGTTCAAATAAATTTTTGGGGGTTGAAGCCATGTGACATTTTTTTTAGCAAGTTTAATTCTAGTCTCCTCTTCCTTTTTTTTTTTTTTTTTTTTGCATACGTCATGTGAACCTGGTTTTACTTCAGTCGAGGATTGGGAGAGATGACATTTTTTGAAACAACATATATGTTACATATGGTTTTAAAAGTTTATGTTGTCAGTTGCCAACGGAATATATACCCGAAACCTTTTCTGAGTGTTACACACACAGTAAGAAAGAAAAAATATGCCTGGATTAATACCACGTAATTTTATATTTGTTCCAGTTCTGTTAATAATTTCAAGCCATGTCTGTCTTGCTTTTTTTAACTTTCAGGTAAGTATTGAAAAAATTTCATTCGTAATTAGGTAAAAAAAATAGTTTCCAAGAAATTATTTATTTTTTTTAATTTATTACGTTTAGTTTTGTTTATTCACAGCATGTAATATTTTTCACCATATCAAACTTTACTTTTTTGTTTGGACAAAGATAACTTTTTCGTAAAAAGAAAAAAAATATTAGTGATATTTACAACTCGCCTGGTTAAGCAGACAGACACGATGTAACATTTCTCTTCATAACGGAAAGTCTTTTATGCTCAATTAACAATTCTTAAAGAAAGTTTGTAAAACGTAATTTAAGTCCAACAAAATATTATTGGAATTTCTTTTCGAAAGACCTAATATAATTTTAAATTTTATTTTCCCCTCGGACCATCCTAGAATCCCCTTGGGTGAGCATATTTTTTAAACCCCTCCACCCAACTTGAGTACCGTTTTTTATTTATTTATATCGGGCACACTTATGAAAAACAGTAGCTCGCTATTTTTTTTTTTTTTTAAATTTAAACGAAAGTATTTAAAATTTTCTAAACAATGACAATCAATTAAAACTAATAAATTAAATTTATTAATATAAAATTTATTTTATTTTTATTTATTTTGTGAGAGCAGGCCAATTAAATTGGCTTCGGAAAAAAGAACTGACCAGTTTTTACGCTTTTTTTTTTTTTTTTTTCTTTTAATTTCTACATAATTTGTCAGACGAATAAGTTTTTGAAACTTAAAAATTATGATTTTTCTCTTCCCTTAAGAGAAGAGATATAATAATTATTAAAACTTAGATTCTCTCTCTCTAGCCTTAAGGGAAGCGATAATTTTTAAGCTTCAAAAACTTATAATTCGTCTGACAAATTATGCAGAAATTGGAGATTTTTTTTTAGGAAATCCTTTAGGTACAAACAACACTAACAGTTGGTTTGCACTTGAAGCTGCAACGGATACTGAACTTTATTAGTCTAAACAATTTAATGTATTATTGTACGAAGTACCCCATTGTGCAGAGAGTATGATACATTTTTAATTCGTTCTTATTTTAATTTTATTAAAAATTAAAAATTAAACCTTTTCTTCTAGCTACCATTGTTATTTTTAGGGTATCTAATTCAGTCATTCATTAGTTACTTAGTGGACTTTGATTTTCGTATGGTTTTTAGACTAAGTTAGTAGAATAAAAAAAAATTAGTCAAACTCATTACTCTGGTTTTACTTCATGTGCCGTGTCTCTTCAGGATGTAAGCGGTCATGGACTTCCACTTGGTCCTGTCTCTCATCAATATTTTTCCTTTTGGTATCTCTCTCAAACCCCGCTCAGACGGCAGGCCTATCAAGTATGTCTCACGGTGCTTCCCCCTACTTACTGTTTAAAAAAAAAAAATGCACTAATCACTTCGATGTAAGGTTTTAATGAGTAAGTTCTTTTTTTCCAAACTTTTAACTCGATTCAAACTTTAATTTTAAAAGTTTTTGTTTTGTTAAACAAATCACCTAGAATGTTTCTTTTTCTCTGGCAAAAAGAAATTCTATTCAATTGTAATTTCAATACTATTATGCACAAAATTCTTTTTAATGATTAAAAATTTAATCCCTATACCAGCCACGTTGGTTTAAAAAAAAAAAAAATTAAGCCTTAAAAACACTGCTTGGGAAAGATGCATGCATGTCTACTTGTGGGACTAGTTTTCAAGGAGGTTTTTTACTTGGACTGTCTTTTTCCACCCAATAAAAGAGCCACTCCAAGTAGGTGGCTACTGAATGAGATTGGGTGGTATGAATACAGAAAATAGATAACTGACCTGAGATTGAATTATCTATGAGTCTGTTTTACAAAGAAATGACTCTTGGGCAAAAGAGGTCTGAATAGAACATGCTGCTTCTTGCCAGTTGAATATGTAGGGAATGAGGGTGATTCAACCTTGTTGACATAGCAAAATGGGCCTTGGCTTTAAAGGTCTGAGCTGGATGGCACTAGAGGTTATCTGAACAGGACATTTTACCATGAAAGAAGCAATAGGTTTGCTGTGTTTTGCCTGTAAAAATAGTGTTGTAGAGCGGAATTTGTTCCCCCCGAGAGGTAACCTAATGGTTTTGAACTCTGTAAAAGCTGAAAAAAAAAAAATTGTGTAGATCCAGCCAGCTATAGCAACAGTACTCCATTTTTGGTCTGGTCTTGCTCTTGTAAAGCTAGAGCATAGTAGGAGTAATTAACATTTAATGGAAAAAATGTGAAATTATACATGTACGACACTGGGACTATTGGAGGTTGATCAAAAATGGAAAGAGGAACAGGTCTACAAACTGGATGAGAATTGTTGGAATTCGCAGGAAGATAGATTGAAAAGTTAATTACAAATGAAATGCATTGAAAAATCATGTTTTTTAAACTAATTCTAAGGAGAATCAAACCCAAATTTAACTAGGTAGAATTCGGTAAGATTGTGCAAAACCAAGAATGCCTGTCCTTCCCCACTTCTGCCAGTTTTTAAAAAAAATACCATTAATGAATCCCCGAAGAAGTCAAATAGAAAAAACCAGGTGGTCACCAAATAACTAACTAGAAAATGCAAATGTAAGAAATCTCGTTTAGTTTGCAAACATTTAGTAAACGATGCAGTATTTTCTATACCCAACACAACATCAAATTACACCCACCACGCCTCACCTGTGATAGCCAAAATATATTTTCTCTTCTGTTCAATATGTCCAAATAGCGGCTATATTGGTGAATCTGGAAATATTCAAATTCCATTTTAATAATCATAAACTAAGCATACGCCAAAACAACCCTTATTCCCCCATAGCTGAACACTTCAATCAACCAGGACAAGCATTAGAAAACTGCAAATGTTTACTGATAGATTCCAATTTTAGTTCTACATACTCATGCAGAAAGAAAGAAAAATACTGGATTTTAAAATTAAATACATATAGGGTAGGGTTAAATAGGGACTTAGGTATTTTGAATCTTTATAAATATTTCGATAAACATTTTTTAGATACACTTAAAAAAAATTTCTTTAAAACATTTAAAAGTATTATTACAGTTAGGTTTACATTTAAAAATATTAATAAAAAACTATCGCTTTCTACATTGTGATGTAAACATCTCGCAACAGATGCTTCTAGTTTAAATTTTAAAATCATTTGTTTCTGATGAAAGGCCAGTTTGAAATATCATATATATATATATATATATATATATATTTTAATTCAGATACTTCAATCCAAGGGAAAAAAGCAGGAAGGTAAATTCCAAAAACCCGATCCTAATTAATATTAAAAAATTATACAGGAAGAGAGCTCCATGTAATAAAATATTACTGAGCAAATATATATTAAAAAAGGATTAATTCAAAGATGTTGAATGGCCATTTCGATATGAAGATCCCCACGGGGGATAACACATCACCTCAGCAACAGAAAAATCCTTTCAGAAACTGGAGAAAAATTAACTAACAACGAAGACAATTACCGGACTTATATTGGCATGTACGCGGGCCCTTTCAAACAGAGGCTTTACAATCACAAGTACTCGTTTTCGAACCCTAAACAAAGATTCCAGACGGCACTATCACGTAGATTCTGGGAAATAAAGGAGGAAGGGCAGGACCCTATAATCAGCTGGAAAATAGGCTCAGCTTGTACCCCTAAAAATTTTCGTGATAGGTGTCGTGTATGTTTATTGGAGAAGATTCTGATTTTGAAGTATCCTCATCAGGACTTCCTTTTGAATCTTAGGAAGGAATTTATTAATAAGTGCCGTCATAGGGCGGATTTTCAAATTTAATTTTTAATTTTAGATTTTAATTTTAAATTTTTCTATAATTTTTTTAATTTTTAAAAATTTTTCTTTTTATAATTTTTATGTGTATGTTTGTGTGTGGATGTGCATATTTGTATATATGTGTATATATATGTATATATGTATTTATGTATGTGTGCATATATGTATTTTTGGAAAAAAATTTTTTAGCTATTTAAATGCTCCTTTTCATAATACTCATTAATTTTTTTTATATTTTTTATATGTATGTGTGTGAGTGTGTGTGTATATATATATATATATATATATGTGTGTGTGTGCATGTATGTGTACACATATATAGTGTGTATATGAATTTTTTGTATATAGGTGTGTACGCGCATGTATGTGTATATAAGTGTGTATGAAATTGAATGTATGTATGTATATATGTATGTATTCTTAATCGTAGAATTGTGTGTATGTATGTGTGTACTTCTATATGTATGTATAATTGTAAATTAATTTTTTTTTTTACCTAGTGATGTCTTTATTTAGTTTAATTCAAATGACCTAATTTTAAAAAAAATAATTTTAAGTCCTATATCTTTTTATTCCCTTTTATAAATAATTATGCCTTTTTAAGTAAAGGCCTTTTTCTAATACTTCAAAGTTTTTGGGAAGTTAGGTTTTTGAATATGTCCAGTGTCTGTAATATTTAAAAAAATTTTTCTTTCTTTTCTTTTCTTTTTCCCTCCCTTCCTTCCTTTATCTCTCTTATCTCCCACCTTTTTTCCATGTTGCTTAACCTGTCTGTTAATTTTTAGTTACAATTCTCTTTCCTTCTTTTGCGAACCCAGACGATGTCAATTTTTTTCTTTTTTTTGTTTATTTGATATTATTTTATTTTATCTTCTTTTTCTTTTCCTTTATTTTTCTTTTTTAATTTCTTTGCAAATCTATTTAAAAAGGAAAAGTAGACTAATTTTTCTCCAGTTTCTGAAAGGATTTTTCTGTTGCTGAGGTGATGTGTTATCCTCCGTGGGGATCTTCATATCGAAATGGCCATTCAACATTTTTGGTATTGGGTAATCATACTAAAACAGTAATCGTGTGTGTGTGTGTATATATATATATATATATATATATATATAAATGTGTGCTTCTGATACAGCTTAAATGATCATACTCCCCAACCAATTAAGGAACATGTACCTTGAACACCTGCCACTTTTGCTGTATCTCATGAACCAAGATTCTTGACAAAATTCAAAGAATCTGCAATGTGATGCATCTTGATTTCACTCACTTTCTCACCAAGGTGATGTATTTTTCCCTGTGTGTCTCTTCTACAGATATTTTCATGGCAACTGTTCTGATTAGCTGTTTTACTTTGTGCCTTGACTGCCTGAATGTAAGCATGCTACTAGATTGACAAATTCTTATTTTACTGTTGAACTAATGAGATGCAATCGTTTCTTCTAAGAGTTTTTTTTTTTTTTTTTTTTTTTTTTTTACACTTGTGGAACTCCCTCTTGATTTCTTGCATCCTTGCCACCTACAATCTTCCAAAATTTAAATGCAATATCAATTTGGTCCTGGGCATGATGGTAAACTGCATCTGGCAGCCAGGCCTCTGATTGGAAGGTTGTGAGAAGCATGGAACCACTTAATTGCTGTTGTTCCCGGGTCCACCCCGACCTGGAGTGGCAGCACGTATTGGGGTCCCAGCTATGAACAAATAGTTAACACCCAAATTGGGGTCAAAACACAGTGAAAGTATAAAGATGATGATAATAATAATAATAATAATAATAATAATACTCTTTATCTTATAGGAAAATGTAGATAAAGATGCACTCTTATTGGAAAATGTAGATCTTTGAAGAAAAAAACATTCTCAGCAAAACATTTTTAATACAAAACGAATCTATTTTCAGTTTTTTGAAATAAAGATTAAAACAATTTTCATTAAAATCTGACTAAATCACCCTTTTCACTATAATCAAAGATTTAAAAAAATACCTTAAAACCCCATGTTTTTGGCATTAAATAACCCACAAAGGTTTATAGGTATTTACTCTTCTCTCCCACTTGAGAGAGATGTGACACAAGGTCTTTTTTAATGTGGGGAACCTGAGCACGTACGCCCAGGTACTGGTCAAAATATTACCTATCCACTGAAACGCAACATCAATTATCATATTTTGTTGTCCTGAAGCCTGTTCCTTTTTTTTTTTTTTTTTTTTTTTAATCATATCACCCCGAGCAAGGCAGTAACGCCACTGATGTGCAGGGGGCTACGTAAGAGTGAAAAGATTGGAAATGAGAAAACCGGAAACTGCATCCTAAACAGGAAACAAGGGATGAGCCTCTACACCTGTTTAATAGACGTGGGTGGAGTGTGAAACTGGGCGATAGTTTAGTCTATTTACTCCAATTGAAAAAAATAAAAAAGAAAAGAGTGAAAAGGTTTGAAAGAGAAAGCCGGAGGCCACATCCTAAACAGGGAACAAGGGATGAGCCTCTTCACCTGTTCAATAGAAGTGGGTGGAGTGTGAAACCGGGCGATAATCTATCTACTCCAATTGAAAAAATAAAAAAAAATGAAGCGTTTAAACCAATCTCTGCATGTTGCTTCCAACAGAGCATGGTTGCCGTAAATCTCAACAAGATTTCTGTGTGCTTCAGCTGAAGATTTCTTTTGAATAATGTTGTGCAGTAAAATTCCCCGCAAATACACTTTCTTTGGCAAGAAATCCGACATGTTTAACGCTATGAAAAACAAAGTTGTTTACACTTGGGCGAAATGACACACTGAATTTCAAGCATGCTTATAGCACTTCCTTATAGATGTGTTACTATGTGAAACAATGTGTACGCAGTTCTGGGAACACCATCAGAGATAACTTATTCGTGGTTCTAATATTATTTATGAAACATAATTTGAAAATATTCAATTTTATTTGAAACTTTTATGGCCAGTTTTTCTTATCCATTTCTTTACTTCTCATTAAAAGCTTTTCATTCTTTTTCACTTTCTGTAAAGCCTCTGTGTTCTGGAAATGATTAAAAAAAAAAATGTCTATCATTCGTCCATACTTTGAATATTGCTGCCACAACTGTTATGATGCTTTTTGCTATGTATTTAGAGATTCTTATTCTTGATAAAATCCAAATAATCTGCATTGTTATTGATTCTTTTAATATCTTACTCTTATTAAAATAAGATTTTATTTTATTTTTCAGAATCGTCAACTGAATGGTATGTAACATGACCTTTTCTCAATATTATTAGGCATGCATTGTACAAAATTTTTTTTTTTTTTTTTACAGGATCAAATATAGAGGGGGCTTATTTAGTGAAAATGGCAAAATGGAATGGCCTAGTTGAAATGGAAATGATTTTTGAAATGGAAATTTGTTTCTAAAAATCAGATTTGTCAGCTGCCATTTTAATTTGTTACTATGCTTGCCTTTCTTAACTCGCTCATCTGTCTGACATTGAAGAATGAAGTCAGTAGTGTTTTAGTACATTTCCCTGCCGTTTGCAGTATTTAGGAACCAAGTTTTATGAAGTTGAAGAAAAACAAAAAGGTTACAGTAGTGCGATGGTGCAAAAAACTTCCTTACACATGGTGATGGGGACAATTTGTCATTTAAGAAATCCAAATTTTATGAAAAAAATTTTTTTTTTTTTTTCAAAAATGTTGTCTAATCTAACCTTATTTATAAATGGAACTTTGCCTCTGTGTGTGTATCTGTTACCTATAGACTCCGAAACGGCTGAACCGATTTTCTTGAAAATTTACAGTTGTACTATAAGCGTCTGAGTGTTCTTAGCTAGGTTTTGTGTCGAGGTACTCCCAATAAATATCGATAATCGAAAAAATCGGGTTATAGAAGGAATGGCCCGATTTTAATCAAGTTTGATACTCATAGTTCTTTCAGTCTATGGTTTCGCTTTTACTGGAAACATTTTAGTCTTTTGTGCCAACGTCCAGAGAGACTGAGCTCCAGAACTATGGATTAGTTTTAAAGCTTTCATTACACCCGAGCAACGCCGGGCTATACTGCTAGTAATTTCATAAAGTGACCAAATGATAATCCCCCCCCCCCCCCCCTCCCCCCCCCACCCTGATGACTGTTGTGCTACTTTTCTGTGGGGTTTTTCCACTTTCACTGAATTCTTATTTAGAATTGTAGCATTCTTTGCAAGGGTTGTTCCCAGAAACATCAAGTTAGATAAGGGCTGAAGTATAAGGTATGGAACCCTATCAAACTAAAGCAGATTATTCAAAAGGGTGGAGGGTCCTGGGCATGATGGTAAACTGCATCCGGCAGCAAGGCCTCTGATTGGGAAGGTTGTGAGGAGCATGGAACCATCTCTTAATTGCTGTTGTTCCCAAGTCCACCCTGACCCGGAGTGGTAGCACCTATTAGGGTTCCCACCTATGGGTAAATAGCTGACCCCCCCCTACTGGTGTCAAAACACTATGAAAGTATAAAAATACATTTTTCAAGCAAAAATATTACCAGCAATACATTTTTGAAGGAAAAATTCTCAGCAAAACTTTTTTGAATACAAAAGTAGAAGACATTTTCAGTTTTCTAAAATAAAAGCAAAAAAAAATTTTCATCAAAATCTGACTAAATCAACGTTTTCACTATAACTGAACATTAAAAAAAAAATACCTGAAACCCCTACCTTTTTTGGCATTAAATAACCCACAGAGGTTGATATTGAGTTAAACAATTCAAAACTCAATGGGTGGATATTCCAATTAATAATTTTTTTCATTTTCCTTTTATTTTCTTGGTTTAATAACATTTATATATTATTACATTTTCTCATTAAGTGTTATAATGAAGCAAAAACAGATATATACTGCAAATTGGAGGGGAAAATGCAAATCTATGACTTAATAAAAAAAAAATATATATATGACAAGGTGGGGGTGGTGCAAAATCTTTTTATCCATTTTTTTTTTTTTTTTTTTTTTTTTTCTCTCACATGGTGATAGGGGTGGGGACAGTTTGTTGTTTCAGAAAGCCAAATTTTATTAATTAAACTTTCTTCAGAAATGTTATTTAATAATTTCATAAAGTGACCAAATGATACTGTAGCTTTTTTTTTTCTCTCGATGACTTTGTGATTCTACTTTTCTGTAGGTTTTTCCCCTTTCCCTTAATTCTTATTTAGAATTGTAGCATTCTTTGCCAGGGTTGTCCCAGAACCTCATCAAGTTAGATTAAGGGCAGAAGTATGTGGTACAGAACCCTAAAGCAGCTTATCCAATGGGTGGATATTCCAGTTTTTTTTATTTTTATCATTTCACCCTGAGCAAGGCGGAAATGCCACTGATGTACAGGGGGCTACATAACTGTAAAAAGATTAATTAGAAGAGTGTGGAGTACATACAGACCAGTTAGAAAAGAGCAATAGAAAGATGAGAATGCAGGTGTGATGACAGTTACATAGGTGGAGGGAAAGGGAAGGATATACGAGGTGGGGAGAGAACTAGAATCCAGTGGTTAATAGATGAGTATTGACATTGCATTTAAATTCTTGCTGAAATACTTGTAAACAAAACAAAATTTTTTTTTCATTTTCCTTTTATTTTCTTGGTTTAATAACATTTATATATTGTTACACTTTCTCACAAAGTATTAGAATGAAACCTATAATGAAAATGTGGGGTGGGGAATGGAATTGTCTAAAACCTGAAGTGGAATTAAGGAAAATTTGAAACAGAAAATCGGTCCCTCTACAAATGTTAAGTTGAAAATTTTTTTTTTTTTTTTTTTGCAAAGTACACATAAGGAGACGGATGTGCGTTGTGATACAGTGGATATCGGCTCGGAACGAGAAACCGGGGAGCTGAGTTTGAATTCCAGTTGAATCTATTGCATTCACTTATGCACAAATACCCTTGAGAAAGGTATTAATCTGTCTCTTCCCTCCAATTATGGGTTAAATAGCAGAACAGATTGGGTTCTATAGCCTTGGTCGGCAACCAGTCTACCACAGAAAGCAATGGCAACCTACTGCGGGATAATCTTCCACCTAGTCAGTCATGTCTCTTTTGAGACATGATCACCCAAGCGTGTATCACGTATGACACTTAACTGAGTGAAAGAAAAAAAAAGAAAAAAAATTAGCATACCTTCTGATACTCATAGCAGCTCTTTTTGTGCTAACAATATTTGGTAATTTTTTTGTTCTTTGGCAAACCATGTGCAAAACAAACTTAAGGTAGATTTTTTTTTTTTTTTCTCCCTTTCGAGGCAATTAAAAAAACGTCTAAATCTCTTTGGGGTGGTCTGAATTAAGTACTGTTTAATTATCGTTAATTCTGCATGTTTGAAAGTGAGAACAAAAGATTAAACAGCAATTGCAAGAAGACCATGCATGATTGTTAGCCAATGATGAATTTATCCTAGAGGCTGAAGCCAAAACATGTAATATCTTTGACAATGTCATAGACATTTCTTACACATGCCATCATAATGCATTGTAAACTCTAAAAAATCCTTACATTCTATTTCAGAATATTTGTCTCGAGTTGATAACTTGACGCAAGCTTAAGAATTTTAACATTCATGCATCCCCACCATCACATACTGTTTTAGTGGATGTAATATGTATGACTAGCAGTATAGCCTAGTGTTGCCTGGGTGTAATGGAAGCTTTAAAACTAATCCATGGTCTTGGAGCTCAGGCTGTTTGGGCATTGGCATGAAAGACTAAAAAACAATAGTTGTTTCCAGTTAAAGCGAAACCGTAGACTGAAAGAAAAATGAATAGATGTAAGTCAAATTTTGATTTCCTGGTATCGATATCAAATAAGTTTTTTTTTTCATTGTAAACTGAATTTTGAAGGCTAAATAACTCATCTGAGTAAATGGTATCATGGCTGAGACTAAGAACTACAATTATACCTACTTAGAGCTGAAGCAAAAATTAAAATAAGAGGGCTGAAAAAAAAACACATACAGGTAGGTAAACACACACACAAACATCTTGCCTTTTATATATATATATATATATATATATATTTTCTTCACTATTGTAAGAACTGCAGCTTTGAAACTTCTGAATATCGTTTCTTATGTCTTTGTCTATGAGTGTATCAAATTTGATTAAAATCGGGCCACTCCTTCTATAACCCGAATTTTTTTTTTTTTTTTTTTTTTTTTTTCGATATTTATCGGGGTACCTCAACACAAAACCTAAGAACACTTGCAGACGCTTATAGTACAACTGTGTAGATTTTCCATTTATAAATAAGTTTAGATGTTCATGGTCAATTGTGGAATTTTAAACATGTCACCAGCTTTGATTTTACTCAAATTAATTTAACACTTTCATTTTCCTCTTCTCGTGTGAATGAAGCAATTTTTGAAGGGGTCTCAAAAGTGGAATAGCCTAGGACCTGTTTTCAGCTTCATTTGACCCAACATACCAAGAATCTGGGAAGTTTTTTTTTTTTTTTTTTTTTAAACAGTGACTGAAATCTGAAGGTGCATTGGGATAGTGAAAAATGGCATTTCCTCTTTTCCTGAAGCACTTAAAATTCTAAACAATTTCAACTGTTGATTTTTAATAAACTCATTTAAATATCTGTATTAAAAAAAAATTAATGAATAATTTTAGTAAAATAATGAAGCACTACTATTAAATCAGCAAATATAAAAATAGAAAAGCTTTTGACAGTTTAATCAAATTTTCTAAATTATGCTATTCTGGTACAAGGTGTTTCCATTATTTTGTCCCCCCCCCCTCCACCAAATCTACTTCTCTTTTTTTGTTAGAGGTAGAATATTCTAAAGTTTTAAACTGATAAACACTGTTGGTCTTTTCCAAAACTCTAGTTAATGGAGAAGTTGTGCATAATTAAGTTGGTTGTGTGAAATTTAGTATAGCTTTTTTTTTTTTTTTTACTACTAGGATTTTATGTGTGTGTGTGTGTGTGTGTGTGTGTGTATATATATATATATATATATATTAGCTGTCTATAAATACACATCAGGTTAGCTGAAAAGTCAAGCAAGCTATAGAGAATATGGCATGACACAATTCAGGGCTTTGAGTGAGTGATGTTTTTGAAATTTTTTTTTTTTTACTTAAATTGTCTTAATTAAGATTAATTTATATATTTTGAATAATATGAAATTAAGGATTTAACTGTTTTCTTTTAATTTTTAAGCATTTTTGTAGTCAAATATCTTACTTCCAAAAAGTAGTAACTCTTGTAAGAATAGAAATATTGGAAAAATCTGAGGTACAGTTTTATATTTTGATAAGATTCAATAGCAGCACTCATGAGAATTTTTTTTTGCTTAAGTTACTTTTTTTTTTTTTTTTCCTTTCTTCTAACTAAACTGAAACAGACAACTTTCTGGAAAAATTTTGGGAATAACCCTACAAATAGTTTACAAGATGACAGCTATGCGACCCAAATTCAAATCTCACCATGGTTGATTTATCCAGCTTCCTAACGTTATTGGTCTGGAGGGAGGTGATCCCAGCATATGACATCTTTAGGAAACTGCCTGAAAACCAAACCTTGTGAGTAAAATTGGGTAGACCAATTGTTTGTCATGTTAGCCTGAAGTCATTGTGACTGAGGATTTGAGTGTACTGGCCTTGTTCAAACTGTAGATTACACCAGATGTGTGTGTGTATGTGTGTCTCTCTCTCTGTCTCTCATGCAATTACTTTCGTTGATACAGTGTTGCAGGACCTCCAATCCCACAAAATGCTAAAAAGCATGCGTGTACAAACGCAATATGTATTTTATTATTTATGTATTTTGAGCCCATCTAACACATCACTCAATAAGTCCTGGGCCTGGCATTATAGATAGAACCACTAATAAAACAAGCGCTTGTTTTTAATTTATGAAGTTCTAACCTTCAAATGGCACATGACAAAATTTTAGCCCAATCAGATTATTAATTTATAAATTAGTTACTTAAATTTGCGACAGTAGTTTCATTTTCAAAACAACAGAAAAATTTGAATTTGTGTGTTAAGTATTACTTTCTAATGGGGAAAAATACTGTTCAAGCAAAGCAATAGCATTATTTAGACTTTGCTTCATTGTAAACAATAGTTAAGTGTTATATTGACTTTAAACATACTTGTACAGATACAAATGATGCTCAGGTCAATCAAAATCAGCAGTTGTACTGGAAAACAAAAAATCTGCAAACTTGTTTTGGCCAATTGTAAATTAGTTGCAGGAGATAACAGGAGTTGCACATATAAGTCAGTGTATTCACCATTTTGCATGAACACAGTAAACTGTGTTCAAAGTGGCTGCTGTGTTTGCTCACAGTCAATCAAAAAAAAAAACAATGTGTCGATGATTCAGAGTATTGTTTGCAATTGTTTTAATGAAACAAGGAGTTTTTGCATAAATATGACAATGGGTGAAACATGGATGCACTGCTTCACTTCAGTCAAATCAGCAGTCAACTGAGTAAACAGCAGCAGGTGAAAGCTGTCCAAAGCGACTAAAGATGCAAATGTCAGCAGGCAAGGTTTTGGCTTCCATATCTTGGGATGCTAAAGATATTTTTTCCATCAATTACCTTGAGGAAAAACCATCAACAGCAAATGTTATATAGCATTATTGATGCATTTCAATGAGGAAATTGCCAAAAAATGGCCACAAGTGAAGAAGTAATCTTTACACAGACAATGTACTTTGTCACAAGTTGATAGTAATAATGGCAAAACTACATGAACTCCACTTTAAATTGCTTCCACATCCACCCTATTCTTCTGATCTGACTTCCAGTGACTACTGTCTGTTTGCAGACCTCAAAAGAATGCTACAGGAAGAAAGATTTGGCTCCAATGAAGAAGTGATATCTTAAATAAGGCGTATTTTGAGGCCAAAGTAAAGTCGTTCTACAAAAATGGCATTGAATTGTTAGAATCAGTGTATCACCCTAAAAGGAGATTGTTGATGGATAAAGTTGAATTTTGCCTAAAAGTTGCTTTATTAGTTAGGTCTGGAATCTATTGATATTAAACCCACCCAATACTAATATTAACCCAAACTCTCTGTATTACCCTTCCCCACACTCCTATATAGTATTTAAATTGTGAAACTTTTGTGTTTATGAAAATATATATAGTACAATATCGGTTTACAGTACAGTAGTAACTGTTGCACATGACCATGCACACTTGTAATGTACTGTATGTAAAGTGTTAGTCATGCAAGCTTACATTATTTGAGAAGTGTTAAAGACATAAGCAAAATGTTATTTTGCTACATAAAAGTTCAGTAAGATTCATAAACCTTTTAAGCATTAGTTGTGTACACTCTCTCTTTCTCTCTCTCTCATAGGTAGAGATCACATAAAACAAGACCCATTGTGTTCACCAACTGCAGAACCTACAGTTAGACATGAAAAGTTTTAAAATTAAGCAAAAAATATTGAGCAAAAACGGAGAAGAAAACAAAACAAAAAACAAAGAAAACAAAACAAAAAAAAAATATGGCATACCTATGATTAAAGTCATGATTCCAAGCCGAACTGCCGGCAAATTGAATAAAAAAAGATATTTCTAACTTCTGGTCAGAGAAAATCGGGAGATGGGAGACTAAGAGTGTCCATGACCACCAACCAGGCAACAGAAAGAAAAAGAGATACTAAGGAAAGTAAATACGTGGTTCCAGTCAAAAACTTTTCTAAAAATAAAATCAAACCTACAGTTAGACATGAAAAGTTTTAAAATTAAGCAAAAATATTGGGCAAAAATGAAGAAAACAAAATATATATATATATATATATATATATACTTGAAAGATAATACAGTATTTCAACAAGATAGTTTTTTGTCACTTTGCTCTGTGTTACAGTTCCTAAATCAGGAATTTCCTCACAGATGGATTGGAAGGGGGTGGACCATTTTATAGGTCTCCACATTTGTCAGATTTGACTCCATTAGATTTTTTTTTTTTTTTTTTTTTAATAGGGACATGTGAAAACAACTGTGTATGCAATCAAACCTAGTTCATAAGATTTGAAAGCTGAAATAACTGATTTCAGGCATTACTGTAAATCACTTGGCAAATGTTTTCTGTGAATTGCAAAATCATTTTACTCTTTGTGTTGCTAATGATGGAGGACATGTGGAAACTTAAATAAAATTTCAATAAAACCTTAAAAAATAGATTACTTCTTTCTAATCCTTTTTACAAATTATTCTAACACAAATGCAAATAGCTATGAGTTTAAGTGCATACAAACTTTATGGACTGTGTGTGTGCGTGCGCCACACATCAACCTTGCACCAATGAAAAGTGCATATAAAAAGAAAAATGAGAAAATAAATTTGTCGTTTTCCTTTCAATTCTAGCCATTTGTTTTTTTTTTTTGTTTTTTTTTTTGTCATGTTTTTAATTTTTGAGTATTCTATTCCTAAAAGAGCTAGGAAAATTGTATTTTGTTTCTTACATAAAGAGTTGATTTTATTGCTTAAATAACGCATACATATATATTTTCACTTAGTTTGCTTTCCTCATTTGGCTTAGTATCTTATGTTTAATATTGTTAAAATATTAATTGTAGAAGGTTAGGTTTATAATTATTTATTAAAAAAATTACAAGAAAAAATACCTTACACCAGCATGTTTGCATCTTATAGATGCCTAAAAAGTATAATGGTGGGGGGGGGGATACTGTTCTAAGTTGAACTTGACATTCAATAACACTTGAAAATCTCCCAATATTAAAGTTGGAGAAGTAGGCTAAGAAGTGTAAATTTTGATGCATTGTTAAACAAAAGGGAATTAAAGTTTTTTTAATCATCTCACCCCAAGCAAGGCATTCCACTGCCACTATTGCGCATGGGGCTACATAGGGGAAGGTAAAGAGAAGGAGTGGTTAGACATAGGGAATGTCAGGATGAAGGTGACAGATGAGTAAGGATAGCGAGGATGAGGGTTGGGCAGATGGGAAGAGTGTTTGATAGAATGGGAGCAGGTTAGTGTGTTAGGTGTCTATTGACCTTACATTTAAACCCCTGGAGATTGTAGCCGTCGGGGAAGCAATCGTGTGGAAGAGAATTCCACAATCGGGAAGTGCGAGGAAAGAAACTGTTGGAGTAGAAGTTACTGTTGCATTTTATCGGTTTCACTGTAAAAGGGTGGGATCTAGTTGCTAATCTAGTATCTCGTTCAAATTTGTATTTAGGGGGCACCAGTGATCTAAGTTCATCGGAGCAGAAGCCGTGAAAGTATTTATAGAAAATTATTATGCAGACCTGTGTTAATTTGTTATCTATAGATTGTATTTCAGATCTGATTGAATGTAACCGTACTTTGACGGGTCAATATCCAACTGGAGCAACAAAACTTGATGCTAGACTAATACCTGCATATATTGCTGACGCTGACAGTGTAACACTGAAAATAACTTTTTTTTCTGGTAAGTTAATATCTTAAGCCTTTTGGAATGACTGAAAGGGTCTGGTGCTGCAAGCCTTTGGGTGTGACTGATATAATTTTTTTTTTTTTTTTTTTTTTTTTGTTTTTTTTGTTTTTCTTTAATCCGAAGTGGAAGAGTAGGAAGGTAAATTTCAAGAACCTGATCCAAATCAATGTTAAAAATTTTTAACATTAAAAAGTGATGCAGGCAGAGAGCTCAATGTATTAAGAATACAGAGCCAATATAAATTAAAGAAAATCAAATAAACTTAAATAAAAATTTTTAAAATCTTTTATATTGAAACCCATTCCTTCTCGCTTAAATACACCTCTTCAAACAGCCCAAAATCTTAACTTTTAAAAAGTAATTTAACTCATTTAGTTGTTCATCTTTATAAAATATGAACTCCTATTCCTCCCCCTCCTAAATATACCGTTTCAACACCCTGTAACCCTGCGACTACCAGCTCTGTCCTTTTCTATTTTGTAACCGTTGTTAACCTAAAACCCCTCCACGCTCTACCCCAGGGCCTTCACCATTTGGAAAAAAACAATGTCGCTGACGTGACGTAGGATCTCTAATAGAGATTCTATGTCGAAATGTACATCCGACACCTTTGAACTTTGGAAATTTTCTCTAATAAATATATATATATATATATATATATATATATCTTGATAATGGCCTTGAAAACTTTGCCAAAAATCAGTAGGAAGCTGATAGTGGTTTGATGGTTCTCCAGTATTCTTAAATATAGGAATCTTAGAGGACTTCCAGCAGGTAGGAAAACAAGAAGTAGACTAATTGTAGTTTGGAGAGGACAGAGGAGAGTTCAGGGGCACATTTCTTCAGGACAATGATTAGGACTCTGTTACCTCCGCTCGCTTTATGGGGGTCAATCTTTGAAATTGTTACAGACCAGTGAGGGGGTAATATAGACGTCAATCAGTTGGGTCCCAGTTCTAGGTGGGAAGTTGGGTACAGATACTCCAGATGAATCCAGTGTTGAGTTGGAGAATCTGTGAACAAAGCACTCAGCCTTGTCTGCTGAAGAGGTGAGGACCTCAAATTCATTGATTTATTAAATAACCATCATTGAGCCTAATTCTAAAGACAAGATGTTCATAGTATTGATGAAAGTTCATTTAGAGAGTTCTGCCTAAAAGTCTTAACAATTACATAGTCCTTCCAGTCCCCCTTTTATTTTTCCTTCATTAAACATCATCAGTATTTTTTTTTTTTTTTTTTTATCACCCCGAGCAAGGCGGTAACGCCACGGATGTGCAGGGGGCTACGTAAGAGTGCAAAGATTGGAAAAGAGAAAGCCGGAAACCACATCCTAAACAGGGAACAAGGGATGAGCCTCTTCACCTGTTCAATAGACGTGGGTGGAGTGTGAACTGGGCGATAGTTTAGTCTATCTACTCCAATTGAAAAAAATAAAAAAAAAGAAAAGATTGAAAAAGAGAAAGCCGGAAACCACATCCTAAACAGGGAACAAGGGATGAGCCTCTTCACCTGTTCAATAGACGTGGGTGGAGTGTGAACCGGGCGATAGCTTAGTCTATCTACTCCAATTGAAAAAAATAAAAATAAAAAAGTGAAGTTTTTTAATTTCTCATTCAGAAATTTATTTGTGTGTTTTTTTTTTTTCCTATCAGGATGTGGACTATCATGGCTCTCCACTAGTTTCTATTCTTTGTATCTCTAAGCAATGGTTGATTTTTTTTTTTTTTTTTTTTTTTTTTTTTTACTGTCACTCCCAGCTTCTGTTCTGTCATCCATTTACACAAGCCTTTGTTTCTCTCTGACCCTAATATAAGATTCTATTGGACAAAAAATGGAGGATCAGTTTTTAATTCTAATTAAATACTTAACTGATCACCCAGAATTAATAAATATTAATGTGGAAAAATACGTAAAAGGATACTCAGTTATAATTCGACATTAAGAACAACATGGTTAAATAAAGAGAACTTTTTTTTTTTTTTGTCTTCTGGTGGACTTTATCAAGGCAAAAAGATGAAATGAATTTATGTTAAATAGCATATCTATGAACAAAACATTGAAAAATAGCAAAATGCTCACAAATTATTTGTAAGATTAGCAGAAATTATTAAGCACTTAAATGTCATAGATCATATTTGAAGAGAATTTTCATATGTAATGTTATGACATGTTAGAATGATAGAAATTAACTGTTTTCTTTGAATTTTTTTTTGTGTATGTTGACCTGAGAGAGTATTGTTTCTATAAGAAACTGTGAGATTCTGAAAATTCAGAAATAAATTTGACCACAATTTTGACTTAAAAAATGCCATGCTCATAGAAAACAATTTCACCTTTTCTTATAGAAACAATGCTCAGTCCAACATACACAAAAAATCCAAAGAAATCTGTTAGTTTCCATTATTGTAACATCTCATACTGCATATGAAAGAATTCTCTTCAAATATGATCTGTTTTTTTTTTTTGTTTTTTTTTGTTTTTTTTTAAATGCTTAATTTCTTTGTGAGCATTTTCCTAGTTACCAATATTGCTTTGTTTATAGATACATTATTTAAAATAAAATTTAAACCTGAAGGAAACTACCACCACCTTTTTATTTTTTTAAATTTTTTCAGCACAGTTTTATCAGTTATTACATTTAATTTCCGATTATACAAAAAAACATTTGAAACTTTCAATATTCAAACAATTTGGTGGGTGGGCTCAGTTTCTCATCCAACATAGTAAATCGATCCTCAATTTTGGAACCACTGTGTTAGGTTTTTTTTTTTTTTTTTTTTTTTTTTTTGGTGGGGGGACTAGTTGTTGCTCCTTGTCTTCAAGTTTTCTTTAGTTGTTTTTTTTTTTTTTTATCGTATCACCCCAAGCAAGGCGGTAATACCACTGATGTGCAGGGAGCTATGTAAGAGTGAAAAGATTGGGAAAGAGAAAGCTGGAAACCACGTCCTGAACAGGGAACAAGGGATGTGCCTTTACACCTGTTTAATAGACGTGGGTGGAGTGTCAACCGGGCGATAGACTAAACTATTTACTCCAATGAGTTCTTACAATGGCATTTTCCTCGGAAACTCCAAGAATGGCTTTATTCAGAAATTATGCAAAGGATTCAGTAGTTGAATATGCACAAGCAAAAAAGTTAATTGCACAAAGATTTTCTATAAGGTTGTATGAAAAACTGAGCCCCCCTGCTCCACAAATTTTTTTTGTCACTAGGAAAGTTTAGGGTTTAATCAATAAGATTGCACTGAAAAAAAAGTAAAAATAAAAAAATTTGATAATCAATTTACAGATGGTGGTTAAGTCGTACTGGCGAATGGTTACAAAATGGAGGATCGATTTACTATAATGTTTTATGAAAAACAGCCCCACTAAAAAAAAAATTGTTGAAATATTAATTTTTTTTTTTTTTTTTTTTGTCAATTAGATTGAACTAAAAAAAACAAAAAAAAATTTTAAAACAAATTTAAATGTAGTGGTAGTTTCTTTCAGGTCTACCTAAAATTCATTTCATTCCTTTGCCTTGATAAAATTCATCACAGGACAAAACATATAGGTGAGAAAAATAGTTTTCATCTTGTCTTTATTTAACCATGAAAAAATTATGAAAAATATATATTTAAAGACTGACTTCTCTTATGAGTAAGAACATAACAAAAATGGCATGTTTTTTTACAGCATATATAAACTTTTTATGAACTGCATCCATTTAGGACATGGGTGACTATGGCTCTCTACATTTTTTCTATTCTTAAAAGAAATGTTTGTCCCTTTACTATCCCTCCCAGTCCTTATTTGGCCATCATTTCTTTCTGACCCAAATATAAGATTCTATTAGACATAATGTGGAGGATCAGTTTTCAACAGTAAGTAGTAAACTGATTCTCCCAGAATTAATACATATAGGAAAGAAAAAAAAACATATTTAAAGACTCGCTTCTCTTATTAGTAAGGACATAATGAAAATGGCATATGTAAACTTATTTTATGTACTGTATCTGTTCAGGACATTGGCAATCATGGCTCTCCACAACTTTCTATCCTTTGTAACTGTAGTCAGTTTTACTATGATCCCACTCCCCATTTCGTTACTCAGTATTTTCCTCTGCTCCTAATATAAAATTCTTGGACATAGAGTGGGGGATTGGTTTTATATTATAATTAAGTAGTAAATTGATCCCCAATAATTAATACCTATTAATATATGAAAAATTTAAAGACTGACTCCTCTTATGAGTAAGGACATAACAAAAATGGCATCTTTGACAAAATATGTAAACTTTTATGAACTGTATCCATTTAAGACATGGGTAACCATGGCTCTCCACATCTTTCTATTCTTATAAGAAATGTTTGTCCTTTTACTATTCCTCCTAATCCTTATTCTGCCATTCATTTACACAAGCAAAATTGTTTCACGTTGATATGGTGATTAGAAATAGTGGGGGATCAGTCTTCAACTGTAATCAAGTAGTAAACTGATCCCCCAGAATTAATACATATTAATATATAGAAAAAATATATTCAATAGCTAATTTGTCTTATTAGTAAGGACAAAAATGGTATATGCAAACTTTATATATAAATAATCTGTTCAGGACATAAGCCATCGTGGCTCTTCACAACTTCCTATCTTTAATAACTCTAAGCAACATTTTTCTTACTATCCCTCTCATTTCATGTTCTACTATTCATTTACACAAGCTCAGAGGTTACTTTGTGTTTCCACCTTGCTTCCAGGATGCCTGGTGAGTGTCATATTCTCCAAGCCTTGTTTCCTCACTGTGTACAAGAAATTTCAACTGTTCTCTTTCTGATTCTAAGTATTAGTCTTTTGTTTCTTCATTGTTATTTACCTGCCCTTCCATAATGTTCTCAGCATCCTCCTGCAGAACCATGTAAATTTTTTTTTTCTTTTTTTTTTCTTGAAGTTTCCTGTTCTTCTAGATCAGGGGTCACCAAACTTTTTTTCACAGAAGACTAGATAACTGAGAGAATGGTGAGGGCTGGATAATCATTTTGTTTTATATGATATCCTGAATATACAAAAAGAAACAAATAAAGACCAAACACATTTATTTACTAAAATATAATAAAAGAAGGCAACATTAGCAATCAATTATATCACACCCCGTTCACACAAATCTGAATCTCATAAACTAAGCAGCCAAAAAAAAAATGACTGAGATTTGTGAGACTGGCATATACTTTGTAAGATATAATCAATATTTGCTTTGGAATTGTGACATCCAACCAAGAGAATTGCTTTCAAATGTTCAACAGTCACCCTTGTTACATGTGCTGACTTCACATACCTTAGGGAATTTATAATGAGTTTAGACAAAATATAATTCCCTGATGTCAGTCCTTTTTGTATACAACACTCTTCAAACCGGTTGAAGCACAGCAATGCAAGTTAAAACATGATCACTGCAGCAGGCTCGTAATTGCTTTTTCTTAGAAGCTTTTAGGTCAGTCAGTCATTTAAGCACCATACATGATACATACTTGGGCAATCATGTCTTAAAAGGGACATGACTGACTCCTTCAATAGGTTGCCATTACTTTCTGCAGTAGACTGGTTGCCAACCAAGGCTATAGAACCCAATCTGTCCTGTTATTTAACCTATAACTGGAAGAAGACAGATTAATACCTTTCTCAAGAGAATTTGCATGTAAGTGAATGCAGCGAATTCAACTGGAATTTGAACTCGGCTCTTCGATTTCTTGTTTCGAAGTGGTATCTACTGCACCACAATGCACCTCCTAATAGGTACCGAGACAAAAAGAGCTCAAATATCAAGTCATAAAAAGTCAAATCTTTTATTTCAATGTTTCTTCTAAAACCTTTATTACTGTCAGATGCAAAAATCAGATTGGCCAAATGTTTGCATTTTTACCTAGATTTATTTAAATTTTTTCTACATAGTAAGTATAGCACACACACACACACACACACACACTATATATATATATATATATATATATATATATATATATATCCTACATCTATGGCACAGCTCAATTTCATGCGTTATGCAATCATCAGGTGCATATTTCAAACTGACGGTTTAATAGATTTTAATTTAAGTTCACTCAATGTTCATGGGAATTAAATCTTATTTTTATAAGTTACTGCTCTTTTAATAACAAGGTTAAAAATTAAAATATTTTACAATTACATGTACATTAGCCCCTAAATTAGAACTTTGCAGGTTATATATGTATATGGTACCTTTTTAGAATCAGGGTAGACCCCAAAACTATATTTCTTACGAAAAAAAATGTGAACTGCAGCAATGAGTAGGTAATTTGGCTAGTCTATTGACAATTCCATGTAAATAATTATTTTAGCTCATTTGTGGCATAGTGCTGTGGTGGGCTGGATGAACTGTTATTGTGGGCAGACCTGGCCCATGGGCCATATTTTGGTAACCCCTGGTCTAGAGGTATAATTCTCACTTTGGGTGTGATAGGCCCTGTATTCAAATCCTGGAAGAGCCTGGAAGTTAAATCTTATTTATGCATTAGTTTTGTTCTTGCATTCATCATATAGCAGTTAATATACAAATATTTCTCTAATAATGATGTTAATTACTGGGGATAATATTTCAAATGGAACTTTTTCTTTTTGTGTGTTCACAAGGCTCAATTAGCTACTCTAGGTAGAGGGTTACAGAGTAAGAGATACCACCCCTAGTAAGGCGATAATGTTACCCAGGCACAAGGAACCACTAGAAATAAAAGAAGGAAAAAGACTTTAAAAAGAACTAGAAACCCAATCCTAAACAGGAAACAAAGGATAAACCTTTACTCCTGTTCAAAAGAATGGTGGGGGAGTGTGAACTGGATGATAGGTGAATCTTATCTACTCCTATTGAAGGAAAAAAAGAAAAAATTAATGAATAAAATTTCAGAGTTCAGAGATGTTAGATGTACGGAGTTGAAGTAGCCTTTAGAAGGAACTGGAATCCCAATCTTAAATATGAAAGAAGGGACAAACCTCGACTCCTGTTCAAAAGATTGGAGAGGTGTATGTACCATGTTGAGAAAACAAATGTAAAGAAAAGTTCAGAGTTTTAGGCAGAAGCATTGGAAGTATTGAGTTGAAGTAGACTTCAAAAGGAATCAAAAATCCAGACCTGAGCAGGAAACAAGGGATAAACCACTACCCCTGTTCAAAAGACAGGGGAGCAACCCTATCAACTTCTTTTGAGGAGAAAAAAGTTGTAAATAAAATGTCAAAGATATTAGGTGGATAGTTGAAGTAGTCATTAGAAGGGATTGGAAACTTAATCCTAAACTGTAAACACAGGATAAACTTCTGTTGCTGTTCAAAAGACTGCAGAGGTGTGTGAATTAGATGACAGACAAACCTATTCACTTCTATTTAAGAAAAGAAAATGTAAATAAGTTCTGTTCACAAAGAAAAACAAACACTGTAAATCCTGTTTCAATATTTGTTTATTTAGGGAGATATACATATAATAGGAAAAGTGTCTTAATTTAACAAATACCACTTTATTGAACTTTATGAAGAGATCTGTTTAAAATAAAAGTTAAAGAAAAAAATTTAAAAGCAAAGAGGTAGTATACTGGGATGTTGATTGGGATTTGATTCTATTGGTCAGATACATATCACGTGTAATAGATGTTTATTTTAAATGAAAGTACTTGTATATAGGAACATTTGTTTGTCTAAATGTGTGCATAATATGTGTGTAAAGTGTATTAAAACAATGGACGATTTTTCAAATGTGTATGAAAAAAATCCTAGGTGGTTAAATGTATAAATATGTGTTTATATGCTGGTAATGTTAATGTGTTATCTGTTTTAAAAATGATGGGCAAGGTGGTGTGGTTGATTTTTTTTTTTTTTTTTTTTTTTTTTTATCACTAGTAAAAAAAGAACACTGATTTTAAGCTTAATGTAAATCTTAATTAATCACTTATAAAAAAAATCTGCAGATTTTTCATAACTGGATCAAAAATAATTGACTTCAAATTCTCAAAGAATTTCTGATTAGCACTATTATAAACATTTAAACAAAATTATTTCTAGAAATTTCATGAAATTAAACAAAGGGTAACATGTAAAAAAAAAAAAATTATAGCATAATGATTCATTTATGTCCTGAGAATTTCATTAAAATCTGAACTTGATTTTTGCAATAATTTCCAAATCAGTTCAGTTTTGACTGCAAAAGTACTCAAATTTTCTATATTAATTTATGGTCAACTGCTGACTCAAGTAAACTAAAAAAAAAAAAAAAAATATAATTTAATAACATTTTTTTTTTTTTTAAGTAATAATATAAAGATTTTGATAAAACTATTTTATTTTATTTTTATTGAATTTAAGACATTTTAGTAAACCTTTGGAAGTACTTATGTCTCTCTTCACACACATATATATATATATATATATATATATATATATATATATATATATATATATATTAGTAAATAACTAGCCTAGAGAGTCAACAAACCTAAGGTTTCACCAAATTTGATCTTCTGGAAAGTTGGCAATATAAAAATAGAGCAATGAATATCTATTATTACATTATAATGTAAAAAAAAAAATAAAATTGTACCTTTTTGTTTGAACATTGAAAGAACAATGTTTCATCAGGTAGTCAACAATGATGGTAAACACTTCCTATTTAAAAATTGGATTTTATGAAAACAGCACTTCCCTTTCATTTTTTGAGAATTTTCTGTAAAAGGATTTAATGTAGAAAATAAAAGATGAGAAATCAGGAAAAATCAAATTTTTAAAATGTTTATTATCATTAACTACCAAATGATATTTTTTCTTTCATTGTTGAAACAAAAAGTGCAATTTTTTTTTTTTTTTTTTTTTGTGTGTGTTAGTGTATAATATACTAGTAGTATAGCATGGTGTTGCTCGGGTGTAATGAAAGCTTTAAAACTAATCCATGGTCCTGGAGCTCAGACTCGGCCTAAAGAATATTTGTGTGAAGTTTGGTGAGAATCGGATAAAAATTGTAGATTTGTATAAAGGACATACAGACAGATAAACACACACAAACATCTTGCCTTTTTATATATATATATATATATATATAATCGATTTTCTGCACTATTGTAAGAACTGCAACCTTGAAAATGCTGAATATCGTTTCTTATGTCTTTGTCTATGAGTGCATCAAATTTGATTAAAATCGGACCACTCCTTCTATAACCTTTTTTTTTCAATATTTATCAGGGGTACCTCAACACAAAACCTAGCTAAGAACACTCGCAGACGCTTGTAGTACAACTGTGTTAATTTTCAAGTAAATCAGTTCAGCCATTTCGGAGTCTATAGGTAACGGACACACACAAAGTTCCATTTATAAATAAGTATATATATATATATATATATATATATATATATATATATAATTATTACTGTAACCATTAAGCCATAAATAACAATCACTATGGTTCTACTGTGAGCATGCCACATACCAACAGACAACTTAGAAATAACTCTTTCTATGAACTGGCATATAAAATAATTTAATCAGAATTCCTTAACTTCCAGCTAAGTGGCACTTGTTCCCAAAAGTTTCTATTTGCTTCACTTTCTGTCAGTGAAGGTGGCTGCTTTGACAATCTCACTTTTAAACTTTACATAAAAACATTTTAAGATTCAAACTTTTGTGATATATAAATGAATTCTAAATGTCTGTACTTTCTCTAAATATTTCTTTTCAGACACTAAAAACGTCAGATGTTTCCAGATCCTTGTGAAGAGCAATGGAAACCCAGACATATGCCTTATTAATAATTATTATACAGAAGAAAATATTAACTCTACCACTGTGAGCATTCTCATATCTACACTTTGGAATTTTTTAAATTTTTTCCTACTAAAATTTAACTCAATACAAAGCCCAAGAGCCACTAAAGGTAGTGGGTTATGCAATGATTCTTTTATGGCTATAAGAGTAAGTCAATGCAGATTATAAGGATATTAGGATTGATGCCAGAGTGAAACTTCCTCCTTACCAATGGAATATAAAGGAAATAAAGATGATTTGATTCTGGATGTAGCATGTTTCCTGGCTGTAAAGTCCTAGACTGGTGGAACTAAGGAATGTGGCTTACAACATTTTCTATAGAAATATTAAGTAGCAAGAGGCTTGCTATGTTTTGTCTGTAGAAAAGGGATCAAATTGTGATCAAATACAGATTGGAATCCTATAGAATAATTTAAAGAACAAATAGAAAATGTTTATCACTCTAACCTGTTTTGTTTCCTTTTCTTTTTTTTTTTTTTTCTTTTTTTAAAGGCTTCATCAGAGAATCAGTTATGGAGAAAAAGAAAAACATTCTGGTATTTTTATTTTTCTGTTCTGATTTTCATTGCTATTGCTTAATCATGTTACACATGCATCTGACCATATATATATATATATATATATATATATATGAATTGCCCCAAGCAAGGCATTTTACTCCTACTGTTTTGCAGGGGTTTACATAGGATGAAAGCTATGAGAAAGTGACTGGTTATAGGGAGTGTCAGGAAGTGGGTAAGAGAAATATGACTGGCCATAAAGTGAGGGATCAATTAATATATTGATTGTAATATAAAATTGATCCCCCACTTTATATTTACATAATTTCTTGTCTGTTAAGTTGTAGAAAACGAATTAATCATAAAATGAAATACTGATTAGCTACACATGCATGTCTTTTAGATTTATTTACATTCTCTGGAATATAAATGCATAGAAAATTTTTATAATCATATTGCCCCCTCCCCCCAAACATTTTGAATTTATTGGTTTCACAGTAAAAGGGTGGGACCTAGTTGCTAATCTTGTGGCTCGAGTAAATTTATATATAGAAGGCACCATGAGCTAAGTTCATCAGAGCAGAAGCCGTGAAAGTATTTGTAGACTTGTTAAATCAGTGAAATATTGTCATTTATAGCATATGGAATGCCAAAAATTATGCTAACATGATTTATGGTATTCCAAGCCTAACAGAAAAAAATGTAAATATTGCTTTATGTATATCAATGAACAAAAAAAAATTGTAGTTGTCTGGGATTCGGATAATCGTGTGTAGACATAATGTTTAATTTTTGGATGTTAATTTGGAATGTTTTTATGTCTATCACCATTTTATTTTTGTGTTAATTTTCATTGTTTAATCAGGCTTCACATGCATTTGATTCATTAAATGTTATGGCATTCTGAATTCGAGGAGAGATAATGTCATTTCAAAGTTCCAAGAAATTAATGGATTTCAAGCCTAAATGAAAAAAACAAAAATAGGCTTTATTTATGTAAGACAAACTATAATTTTTATACACTGGTTTATTTTATTTTATGGCATATCACCCTCAATGGGTTATTTAATGCTGACATGATTTTTAGGATCTGTTCGTACAGATAGAATATCTTTCTCTTTTTTTCCAAAAAATGTATTTTTATACTTTCATAGATTTTGACTAGTTTCAGGGTTAACTATTTGCTCATAGCTACTACCCCTTGTCTGTTTTTAAAAACTTAAAATGTTTCTGGTAATAAATACCAAATTTTCTCTTCAGGCAGTTGAAACAGAGATAAATGTGACTGAAAAAAATCGTGACTATCAAATTGAGGTGTATACTTGGCCGCAGCCAAATGCAAAACCAGTAGTCATTAAAAAGAATTTCAGTGTTTTTGGTAAGTGACTCAGAAGTTTTATTTCTATCTGGGCTAAGTTAAGCAACTGCTACTCTGGTCAGTAGGTAGTTGGGTTCCAACTTGGGAATACCAGGTGCTGTAAGCTTAGATCTGTGGGTGGTATAATGGCTTGGAGTTCTAATTCCTATTAAGTTTATTATATTCACTTGCACATGAATCCCCCTTGGGAAAGGGTATGAATCTGTCTCTTCTCCCTCCATCTATGGATTAATTAGTAAGACTTACATCTATAAACCATTATTTCTCCATCCCCCACAAAAAAAAAATCTTACAATCTAAAAACATTTTCTGGCTTTAAATAACCTGCAATGGGTTGATAAACCATAGAAAATGAATCCTATTTATTGCACTAAGGTATAAGTATGAGATAGCTGGTGAGGCTTGATAACCTTGACCTCCATGTGGGAGCATCATTCCTTTCAGTTTTGCTTATAGTTGGTTTTTCTTTAGTGATATTGTTTATTTACTTGCGGACTGTTGTTGGTTTGGTGGTGGTGTTTGTTGGGGGTTGTTGTAGTTGTTTGTTCTTGTTGGGGGGTTGTTGTAGTTGTTTTTGTTCTTGTTGGGGGGTTGTTGTAATTGTTTTTGTTCTTGTTGGGGGGGGTTGTTGTAGTTGTTTTTGTTCTTGTTGGGGGGTTGTTGTAGTTGTTTTTGTTCTTGTTGGGGGGGGGGGTCGTTGTTTTCACATTTTGGTCATTGTACCCTGCAGTCTTCATAAGATATACCAATCCAAATAAGTATAGCAAATGTTGAATTTAAACCTTTATTTAATATATACAAATTATCATTTTACTGTTAAAGTCCAGGGATATCTCCTAGTATTGCTTGGTTATTGTCTCATATCTTCTATCTATAAGGTTTTTTGGACACTGGTTACATTAACCCTTTATTTAATCTATGGAGATTGATTGTTCCGGTTTCACTGCTAATGTCCAGGGATATCTTCTGGTACTACTTAGTTATTGTCAGCATATCTTCTGTGCGTTTTTGACTGCTCATAAAATATAAATATTATGTGGGGTGGGAAACATTTTTATAGATTAGAATTCATTATTGAAAAATGAATTTTATTTTTTTTTTTTGTTAAAATCATTTTCGGGGTGTTCTGTTTCTAATATAAATACAATGTCAAATTCATATCTGATTTTTCTGTACTTCATTTATATTTAGAGATGCCAAGTTTGAAACTGAAGTATGTAGGGATAATGATTAGGAAAAACACATTATTTTTTAATTTCTTTTTTTTAATTTTAATTTTTTTATTTTTTTTATGTTTTTTTTATTTTTTATTTTATTTTATTTTTTAACAAAATAAGATAAGGAATTTATTTACAAATTTACACACTTGAAGTTTCAGTAGCTTGTTTCAGGGCAAGTAATTAAGTGTTAAAGTTTAAAGTAGTTTTGATGAATTGTCAAGAGAAAATATTCATATTAAATCATAGGACATAATATTCCAAAATGCTTAAAACAAGGTTGTTTCTCGCATAAGTTATATGGTTGTATTCAACATGAATAAAGATGTTTTAAGGTACTTAGCTTAGGAGTTTAATAGATTTCTTTGAAATTCTCCTGCTCTCGTTAGAGACTGATAATATATCAGCATGTAATTTGATACCGGCATTATTCAGACACGTGGGATTCTGCCTTTCTTCTGTCTGATTCAACATTCTCTGCTTATTTATATCAAAAAGCTGATTTGGCATCAGCTTGTTACTTTTTCTCAGTTTATAAGCTGTTCCCTTTTCATTGGTCAAAGTAAATTTTCACATTGGCTCGTTAAACTTTTGCCTTTATCTTCAACCGAGAGCCAATCCCTTCTTCTATTGGTCAAAATAAATTCTCGGTCAGACTTGCAAATTTGAAAACACGAAGAAAACTTTTCATTTCATATTCACCACGAAACCACATTAATAGCTGCGTCAATCAGTTAAGTGCCATATGTGATACATGCTTGGGCGATCATGTCTTGAAAGAGACATGACTGACTGAGCAGAAGATTATCCTGCAGTATGTTGCCATTGCTTTCTGCGGTAGACTGGTTGCTCACCAAGACTGTAAAATCCAATCCGTCTTGCCATTTAACCCATAGCTGAAAGGAGAAAAGATGAATTAATATCTGAAAGGGTATTTGCGTATAAGTGAATGCATCAAATTCAACTGTAATTTGAACTCTGCTTATCAAATTTTTTAAATTTTTTTTTTATTTTTATTTTTTTATTTTATTTCGAACTGTGCCACAATGCACATCCACATACGAGTTGCCGCCTATTCTGAATTGGGACATAGGACAATTTTAGTAATATATTGTTATCAGTGACATTAGCACAGCTTCAAACTTAATAACGAAGTATAGATGACTTTTTAAAATGTCATAGATTTGACTTTGTATTCATATGATGAACAAGGCTCCTCACCTTCTAGAATGATAAAAAGTCAATATATTTCAAGTCTGATGGAATGATATGCTTTGGAAGTTCTGATGAATCCAAATCTGTTTTTTTTTTTTCCCCCCCAGCAATTTTGTCAATTTAAATAGTGATGTTTTGCAATAGCTGTTTATTTTTTTCTAAGTTGAAGTATTTACATTGACTGTTGTCCTCATCTTCATTGTCATATTCCCAATGCTTCGGACACTATATGCTCTGGCTTTCTTCAGGTGACTGGAATTTTAAACCAAACCTTTTTGTTTCGATCACTGCGGTAGGTTTTCTCATTACGTGAGTCCTGCTACTCCTGGATTTCTTAGTTATTTGACGTCCCTGCATCTTCAATACATAATCATAATTGACGCTTACATTTATATTCGTCTCTCTCCACCTGCATATGCGTAATTCCATCAATAGGAACTTTACTGTAGTCTCAGGATGTACGTTATATTGCAGTGGACATCGCCTGAAAATGATAAATTGAAGAGCAGAGTACAAATTCCAGTCAAAGTTGTTTCTTTCACTTATGCACAAATGCCTTTGGAAAAGGTATCGCTCCATCTCTACTTCCTCCAGCTATAGGTTAAATAGCAAGACAGATTGTTCTTTTTCCTTGGTTGGCAACCATCTACCGCAGAAAGACATGGCAACCTACTGTGTGTGAATAGCGGCAGACCAAGGAGAGGCTTGCAATGTTTTTTTGTGTGTGGGGAAAGAGGTTGCTGGGCAGAAAATAATTAATCCCCCATGAGGATGTGAGATGTTAACATCAATAAAATGCTTATGGCCATAGCACATTGAAAAATTGGTTCTCACCCAATCACTGAAATTAAATAACATTGATCCTTGTTGATATTCTGGGAATTCGAACTCAGCTCCCCGGCTCGGAATGAGAAATTGGGGAGTCAAGTTTGAATTCCAGTTGAATTCATTGCATTCACTTACGCGCAAATACCCTTGGGGAAAGGTATTAATCTCTCTTCCTTCCACTTATGGGTTAAATAACAGGACAGATTGGGTTCTATAGCCTTGGCTGGCAACTAGTCTACTGCAGAAAGCAATGGCAACCTACTGCGGGATAATCTTTTGCCTAGTCATTCATGTCTCTTTTGAGACATGATTGCCCAAGCGTGTATCATGTATGGCACTTAACTGACTGACTGAATATAATAGTTGGAATCATGATTAAGGCTTCTACTGGTCATAAAGTGGGGGATCGGTTTTCTATTGTTATGAGTAATACACTGACCACCACTAATTACTACGTAATAATATAGTACATCTCTTTTGCCTCTAGCTACGAGTCTAATAACAGGACAGATTGGGTTCTATAGCCTTGGCTGGCAACCAGTCTACCGCAGAAAGCAATGGCAACTTACTGCAGGATAATCTTCTGCTCAGTCAGTCATGTCTCTTTCAAGACATGATTGCTCAAGCGTGTTTCACATATGGCACTTAACTGACTAACTGCTAGGGAATAACAGGTACCGTAAGCTGCATGATAGGACTAGTAAGTTGGAGATTTTATCTTGCTATTTATACTAAAAAAAGACCTTGATACATGGAGTTGGGTTACTGGTGAATCAATGAAGTAGAATTCCAAACTACTACTCATTTGAATTGGCTGATCAATCTGCTCGCTAAATGAATTATCCAGAACTAGCAGTATAGCCCGGCGTTGCTTGGGTGTAATGAAAGCTTTTATATGTATGTTATCAATTTTCTGCACTATTGTAAGAACTGCAACCTTGAAAATTCTGAATATCGTTTCTTATGTCTTTGTCTATGAGTGTATCAAATTTGATTCAAATCGGACCACTCCTTCTATAACCTGATTTTTTTTTTTTTTTTTTTTTTATTATTGATTTTCATCGGGGTACCTCAACACAAAACCTAGCTAAGAACACTTATAGATGCTTATAGTACAACTGTGTAAATTTTCAAGAAAATCAGTTCAGTCGTTTCGGAGTCTATAGGTAACGGAGAGACACACACACACACACACACACACACACACACACACACACACAGACAGTTCCATTTATAAATAAGTTTAGATTTTCAGTTTTCATGGAAATTTCACATGTCTTTCAAAAATCACTCCACCAGGAAATAAACTTGTGTGCGAAGGTGTAATATTCACATTTTTGTTCAATGCAGTCATGGATTCAAAGTGACATGATCGCCAAAGTATATATCATGTATGGCAATTAACTGACTGGATATATAGTCTAGCGGCTAGAAAACAAAAAAACTAAATATTTTTTTCTAAATAGACAGCCTGTAAAGAAAAGGTGAAATGTTGCAAGAACCTGAACATGAATTTATTGTGGGTGATCTAGCAATCAAAGCACTTTCTATACACTTTTGCCTTTATAAATTGCCCTATCCTTGGACCCATGTTGTTTCTTATTTTCATCAGTGATCTTCCCAATGTCATCAGTTAGTAACTATGTATTTATGCTGATATCATAGATATTTAATAGGTCTGACAAAGTAAAACTGGCAGATGCCCTTGAAAGAGATCTCTAATTAGTTAACTGGTACAAGAAATGGCTTGTAAATTCTAATGCTTCTAAAATGAAAATGCTATCTTTTAACTCATTTGAATTCATTGCATCCACTTACACACAAATACCTTTTAGGAAAGTTATTAATCCATTTCTCTTCCCTCCAGCTATGAGTTGAATAGCAGGATGGATTGTTCTCTAGCCTTGGTTGGCAACCAGTCTACTGCAGAAAGAATCTTCTGTCTAGTCAATCCTGGATTGTAAGTAACTTGATTGTCAAAGCATGTATCGTGTTTGGCAGTTAAGTGACTGTAGTCTGAAGTCCTTTTAAAGCATGGACTATCAATCAGGGAAACTTCCCTCAAGAAGTTTTGGGAGCAGGGAGAAAAATCTTTTACTTTTTCATAAGTTTCTCATTCACTGTAATCTTCATGGGAATAAAATTGTTTTAAGTATTCCAAACTTTTATTGATAATTTTGTCTATGGAATTATAATACCCTGGTATATATTTGTCTATGGAATTATAATACCCTGGTATATATTTGTCTATGGAATTATAATACCCTGGTATATATTTGTCTATGGAATTATAATACCCTGGTATATATTTGTCTATGGAATTATAATACCCTGGTATATATTTGTCTATGGAATTATAATACCCTGGTATATATTTGTCTATGGAATTATAATACCCTGGTATATATTTGTCTATGGAATTATAATACCCTGGTATATATTTGTCTATGGAATTATAATACCCTGGTATATATTTGTCTATGGAATTATAATACCCTGGTATATATTTGTCTATGGAATTATAATACCCTGGTATATATTTGTCTATGGAATTATAATACCCTGGTATATATTTGT
This sequence comes from Ascarosepion bandense, assembly GCA_037127315.1. Lineage (NCBI taxonomy): Eukaryota > Metazoa > Mollusca > Cephalopoda > Sepiida > Sepiidae > Ascarosepion > Ascarosepion bandense. Next base: position 535,917 of record JBBBDQ010001422.1, read on the forward strand.
CTATGGAATTATAATACCCTGGTATATATTTGTCTATGGAATTATAATACCCTGGTATATATTTGTCTATGGAATTATAATACCCTGGTATATATTTGTCTATGGAATTATAATACCCTGGTATATATTTGTCTATGGAATTATAATACCCTGGTATATATTTGTCTATGGAATTATAATACCCTGGTATATATTTGTCTATGGAATTATAATACCCTGGTATATTGACCTCTTTTCAGGTCATATATTTTAGTTATGAATTAGAACAAATTAATGTACATATATTCAAGTTTAAAAATTTAACATTTTTTATTGCTGTTAAACTCTTCTCTAAAAATAATCCATCTAAATGTATATATACTAATGTGGAAAAGAAAGATTGATTTTTTTTTTTTTTTTAATTTAAATTTTATTTTATTTTTTTAAATAATATATGCATAATATTTGAATGAACCTTTTTAGAGGTGGACAATCTTTGTGTGTAGTGGAGAGACACAGACAATCTTGGAAAGTAGAGGGACAACCTTCTATTTACAATGAAAAGGGGGCATTGGACAGAAAATGTTACTTTAAACTTTGTTACCTATTATGACTATTAATGTGATAAGCTGTTTTATAATATATATATATATATATATACTGCTTTTTCAGTTTGGGTTGTTAAAAAAAAAAATGAAATTCTTTTTTTTCTTCTTTATAGACTGCTCTAAATGGCACACACCTCTCAACTCTTTCTATGATGGTGAAAGAATAAAAGTAACGTTTCAGAAAGCCCCAAAGATATGTGACATGAGAAAATATTCAGTGACAGTCCAGTCCAAAGAAGGATTGACCATGGGGAACAACGTGGTGGAGGACAATGTAACTTTTTTTTTTTCTTCTACTGTTGGAAAAAGAACTTAACCATGGCATATTTTTATGTTAGATGTTTGTATTTATCCACTTCCAAGTGGATTTTTTATGCACTCTGCTCCAAGGTTTTTATTTTTTAAACTTTTCTGTCTTTTCCGCAAGATGTTTTTCTCATACCCCCTTTTTTTTTCTCCAGATATGTTTCTCATACCTCGGTTCTTTTTGTTTTATTTTTCTGTTCATGCCTACACTCAATTTTTCCTAGATTTTTATTTTTCTGCTTTTTTTTTTTTTTTTTTTTTTTTTTCTTTGGTTACTTCTTCATGCCACCCTCCACTCACACCCCGGCCCGGCTGGCTCTAATCTTTTCTTTATTTTTTTAAAATTTTTTTTTCCCTCCCAAGGAAAGGATTGTACTATTTATTTTACACACACACATATATATGTGTGTGTGTATGATTTTTGTTTTTCATATCATATAGAATGAACAAATGATCTTTGTCTTGTAATATCACTTTTACTGGTACAACACTCCAATTATTTGTTTCAGAATAGCTTCACTGGCATCTAATCTTTTTGATGTGGCATATCAAAACTCTTGGCTGGACTGTTTTGCTTGAATGATAAGAAAAATTCTTTCCTAGCACCATACCAATATGATAGCTTTGCATAATCAGAAAATGGCAGGAAGCAAAACAAAATGGTTCTGACCCACTGCAACCCATTCATTGCACCTAAGAAAGAAAAAAATATACACCATGTATCAAGTCCCTTACACAACCAAACAGGTATTATTAAGCTGCAATAATTTGTAATAAAAAAAAAAAAATAACAAAAAAATTTGATATTCTAAATGTGTGTGCATGCATCTGTGTCTGTCTGTTTCTGTGTGCGCATGCGCCTGTGTGTGCGTGCTACTCAAGTAGTGTAGTGTTACAGAGTAAAAGGCACCATTTGTGTCGAAGATGTGGGCCCATAGACAATTTGTATGTATTTCTTATATACGCATGCAAAAATTGCATTTATTAATTTGTATGAATATAGAATTATTTTTAGGTAAAACATGTCTTTAATGAGATTGATATGCTTGTTTGTTTATGAGAAACTGATTAGACTTGGGAAGACAAGAATACAATGCTGCATGCATATCAGGTGAAGTGTTTGGCCTGTTTCTGTCTTTCATCCCAGTTCACTCAAGTAGTTGTAAGTTGGTCGAGGGTGACTTGAAGGTTCCCTTTTCTCTTGCTACTACTTCACAGTAGGGGTGGGCATGACTCCTATCCCTGGATTTCTTTGCTTACCCTTGATACTTCTCTCTGTTGCTGAGTGCTTAGCAAAGAGGTGCTGAGTACAATTTTTAAGTCTTTGGTATGACCCAGCTGAGGATCGAACCTGCAACCTCCTGCACTGTACCATTGCACTATGGCTGGTATAATAGCAATAAAATAGCTTTTTATTCAGCAGTGGAAATCTCCCCCCACCCCGTTTTTAACATAAAACAAAATACTCAATGGGAGAAACACACACACACCTGTCAAATGCTATACGTGATACACAGTTGGGTGATCATGTCTCAAAAGACATGACAACTGACTGGGTAGAAGATTTTTTTTGCAGTTGGTTACCATTACTTTCTGCAGCAGGCTGGTTGCCAACAAGGGCTATAGAATCCAATCTGCCATGCTATTTAATCCATGGGTGGAGGGAAGATTAATACCTTTCACAAGGGTATTTGTGCATAAGTGAATGCAATGAATTCATCTGAACTCTGCTCTCTCATTCTAAGTTTAATAGTTCAAAAGCATCTTCACATCTTTGTGGGTAACAAATTATTTTCCATCCTACAACCCTACTCTTACAGACAAGATGTCACAAGCCTCTCACTGTTCTATTGCTATTTTCATGGAACGTGTTCAGATGAACTATATTTCATTCCACCTATTCAAACCTTCACAGCTAAATCCTGCTATACTATGCACATCATAGTGAACCACCTCTCTCTGTGTTTCATTAGTGAGAAGTTCCAATCAAACAGCAATTTTTCCTGCAAACCACTGCTCTGTGGAACCAACTCCCAAGGGGATGTTTTCCCAATCACTACAGCCTTAACCTGTTCAAGTCTAGTGTTAACTGTTATCTTCCCCACATATCCTCATAAACTGTGCTTCTTACTTCTTACTTTGTGGAACCAACTCCCAAGAGGATGCTTCCCCGACCACTCTAATCATAACTTATTCAAGTCTTGTGTTAACTGTTATCTTCCCCACATATCCTCATAAACTGTGCTTCTTATCTCTTATTTTGTGGAACTGACTCCCAAGAGGATGCTTTCCCAATCACTACTGTCTTAAACTGTTCAAGTCTAGGATTAACTGATACCTTCTCCACATATCTACCTAAACTGTGACTCTTACTCTGTAACCTCTATATTGAATGACTCTTCGGCCTTTTGCAAGTTGAACATCATTTAAAAAAAAATTTTGCTGCAGGTTTCAGTAGGGACATATTTTCAGTTCCTGTGCAGTCCTGGAAACCATCTTTATTAAAACAAAACTCCTCTCCTTGTGTAAACAGGAGTTACCAAACTTGTGATGGAGAAAGTAGTTTTTCTCATCTCAATATATTGTATAGTATTTACCTAGTCCCTCCCACTAAGATGTGAATGTGACACAAGGTCAAGGTTTAATGTGGGGAGCCTGAACACACAAGCAAGGGCCAAAAATATATTGTATACTAGCAGTATAGCCCGGCGTTGCTCGGGTGTAATGAAAGCTTTAAAACTAATCCATGGTCCTGGATCCTCAACACTTTGGACGTTGGCACGAAAGACTAAAAAGCAATAGTTGTTTCCAGTTAAAGCGAAACTGTAGACTGAAAGAAAAATGAATGGATGCAAGTCAAATTTTGATTTCCTGGTATTGATATTAAATAAGTTTTCTTTGTCGTAAACTGAATTTTGAAGGCTAAATAAGTCCTGAGTAAATGGTATCATGGCTGAGAAACTAAGAACTATAATTATACCTACTTAGAGCCAAACCCGAAGCAAAAACTAAAATAAAAGGGCTGAAAAACTGATTTTAATCTGACCTGGTAGGATATCAAGGTATCGATTTTCAGTATTGAAGTCAAATAAGTCATCCAAGGATAGAACTGCAACCTTGAAACTTCTGAATATCGTTTCTTATGTCTTTGTCTATGAGTGTATCAAATTTGATTAAAATCGGACCACTCCTTCTATAACCCAATTTGTTTTATTTTTTTTTTTTATCGATTTTTCAATATTTATCAGGGGGTGCCTTGACACAAAACCTAGCTAAGAACACTTGCAGACGCTTATAGTGCAACTGTAAATTTTCAAGAAAATCAGTTCAGCCGTTTCAGTCTATAGGTAACGGACACACACACACACACACACACACACACACACACACACAAAGTTCCATTTATTATATAAGTTTAGATGTGTGTTTTGTTTTTATCATGTGCCTTTTTTTTTTATAAGCACTCTGCATTATTAATATTACTCTCCTTTCAACTGTATTTTTTTTTTTTTTATTGCTTCTAAATTGCAGTATTATTAACTTCAGTTGTTTTCTGTTGCCATAGCAGGATATGACAACACAACTATGAAATTCAAACATACTATTGTTCAGGGATCAGTTATTGTCAGTGGCAGGATTAACTTTTTGTACATAAAAGCAAAGAAATAATCTTTTGTTGGATTCCAAGCCATCTAGGTATTCAGGGAAATAACAGGGCAGACTTAGAAGCAAAGTAATGAAAGATAAAATGGAAAAAATCAAAATTCCTTATACTGATTTTAAATCTGTAGTGAAGAGAATAATTTTTAAAGTGGTAAAATTATTGGGATAGATACACTAACAACAAACTCCAAAACATAAAACCCACGATTGGAGAATGGAACATTCAATATGGAAATAGAAGAGAACAGGTTTTGCTGACCCGACCTCACATAGGCCATATCTACATCATGCACCATCATTTACTGGAGGGCAAAGAATCCCCAATATGTACCAGCTGTCAAAAAAAAAAAAATTTGAAGTGTCAAACATATGCTTTTAGAGTACAAACTTAGTGCGAAAGAAGTATTACCAAACAAGTAGTTTTGAAAAAAACTATTTATGGAAACGAGACCAAGCAGGATACTCGAATTCTTAAAAGAAATTGGAATGTACTCAAAAATATGACTGGTTGAATGCTATCTCACACGCATATAGATATATGTATTTCTACCAACTTGCTATATATTCCAAAACTTGGTTCTACCAATGTGCGTTTGCAAATCTTGTGTATGTAATACATATAATGTATGTAGGCTGAATTTGGCTTCAAATAACCCGTGGTGATTGATATGTCAAAAAATCTAAACAGCCAAATTTAATATATACATTTTTATAAAATATTTTAATTATTTAAAATGTGTTAAATATATAAATTTGTTAAATGTATGGGAAAAAAAAAAAATTTCAAATATACGCACCCACCGTAGTGGGGGTGCTAGAGGGTGTCGTCATTGATGTCTTTGCGTGAATCACTAGGAGGTTTCAGGTCTCTCAACATCATAGCCACCCCCCCCCCCCCCCAAATCACTCACTGCACCGACCCAACCAGAGATGATCAGTCTCTGGTCCACCATCAATAAGCACTTTCAGACACTGGAAAAAAAAATTTGAAGTCTTACAAATACTTTCAATTGGCGACAGTCAGAGCCAATTTACATTAAGAGGCAAACTGTACATGAACTCGTCCTAAGATATATGAACCAATTTACTTGTCAAACGGCTAAAAAAAAAAACCTCAACTAAGAATTAATCAAGATTCGTTTTAAAAATAAATATCTACAAATGTATGTAATTTTTAAGTCGTTTTATATATATATATATATATATATATATATAATATGAGGATAAAAACTTGTCTAAGAATTTATCAAAATAAAAAAAATCCGTTTAAGAAAAAAATACAAGTATCTACAAATATGTATAAAATTTAAAATTGTTCCCCCCACCAAAAAAAATTAGGAACAAACATATATACTTTAAAATCCTTTTAAAACCACACATTTATAAAAAAAAAAATATATATATATATATATAATATATTTTTAAAATCGTATCACCCCGAGAAAGGCGGTAATGCCACTGATGTGCAGGGGGCTACGTAAGAGAGAAAATATTGGAAAAGAGAAAGCCGGAAACCACATCCTAAATGGGAAACAAGGGATGAGCCTCTTCACCCGTTCAATTAATTAATGTATTTAATTGTAATTAAGTTTTTGTTTTGTTTTTTTTTTTTACTTGTACACAATTTATTATATATTTATGTGTGGTTTTAAAAGGATTCTAAGATACTTTTGTGTGTGTATGCATATATATATGTGTATATAAATTTTCTTTTTCTAAAAAGTCTCTTTTTTTTTTTCTAATAATTTAATCCATGTATTAGGTTATTTTTTTGACACATATCAAGCATTTCTAATATGAAAATTTTTTTCTCTTTTTTTTCATTTCTATTCTTCCCTTTCTTTGTCTTTATTTTTCTTACCTCCCACTCCCCTTTCTGTTTTGTTTAACCCTATTCTCAATTTCACACCACTCCTAACCCCTTCCTTTGTAAGGTAGATGAAACCAAACTTTTCCTTTACTTCACTTACAACTCTATTTAAAAGTTCAAATCTAAAATTAGACATGAATTACTTCCGTAATTTTTTGTGACAAAAATTTTCTCAAATTATTCTTATTTTTATTTCCATTTTGAATGAAGTACCGTTGCTGAAGAGATGTAAATCTCTCTTAGGGATTTTATATCAATGTTCATTCAACATTTTTGAATATATATATATATATATATATAAAATTTGTTAAATATGCAAACTTCTTGAAATTAACTTTTTTTTTTTTTTTTTTTTTTTTTTTTCTTCTAATAATTCGATTCGGTGTTAAACACCGTAAAACAAACACTTTTTGTACTGAAAATGAAGTCAATAGAAATGCCAGCTTAAAGTGGTCTCCCATTTTGGGACAGACTAGGCTTGATATTAACTTTGGTGTTTGTATGTTGTCTTTCTATATTATGTGTTTGTCTTGTTCATTGTTTACTCAAATATTCACACGGATTAGTTTTATCCATTTGCTGTTACAATATCTTGAATTAGTGAAAGACTATGCAGTTTTGTATGTGTGTGTGTGTGTTTTTTTTATTTTTTTATTTTATGGAAAGTCCACTGTTGTATATCTTTCTGGTATTGATAACTTTCCATTCAAATATTATCTATATATCTATATATATATATATGTGTGTGTGGAAAGCCAACATCTTACATTAATATAAATGTATTTTTCTTTATTTTATAGGGAAATTCATTCACACTAAGAACAGTGTTTAAATTACCTTTGTGTAAAAGGAAATATTACATTGAGGTTAGTATATTGTGAATTTTTTAAAAATGATTTCACTCCAAGCAAGGCCATTTATCTGTGCATTTGAATATTTTTGGTATGTTATTTTGAGATTCTTGAAAAAATCCAAAGGAGGATCTGCAATATAATCAATCCTGACTAGGTAGTTCATCTTCAGTCACTTTCTCAGTATCATGATGTAGCTTCCCTCTGTCTTTTCTACAAGCTTTTTTTGCATGTATTTAGTAATGCTACTAGATTGGCATTTAGGTCCCACCCTTTTACTGTTGAAATAGTTAAATGTTACCACCTCTTCTACTCTAAGAGTTTTTTTTTCTAATTTCCTGCCTATGGAACTCCTTCCATTTAGTTGCTTCCCTGGTAGCTACAATCTCCAAAAGTGTAAATGCAACATCAATTGCCATTTTCTATCTACTTGATTCCATCTGTCTCTTATCCTTTCTTTGACATCTGCACCATGTTTTTTCTCTCTCACTGTAACCTCCTATGCACCAGTGGTGGTCTTGCCTCGCTATATATATATATATATATATATATATATATATATATATAATCATCTCCCCAAGCAAGGCATTTTAATGTTCCTGTTTTGCAGGGGGTTACATAGGAGGAAAGTTATGAGAAATTGACAGGTTATAGGGGGTGTCAGAAAGTGGGTAAGACAAGTATGAGAATACTGATGAAAGTGGAGTGGATCTAATTGTGTATGATTTTAATTCTTTCATTTCTTTTATTAAAATGTTCAGAATTATACTTCCAAAATCTTAACATTTCTTTTCTCAAGGACACTAGCTATTATTGCTCTTTCTAACATTGATAAAAGTTTCTTGGTTGTTAATCACTTGTCAATAGCTTTTGGGATGAAAAAAAAAATTCAGTTTCAGACAAAATAAAGAAAAACAAGTCTTTTATCAATGAAGATTTAAAGTGAATAAAATATTAAAGATTCAAATTATAGTGAACATACCATTAGAACATATTCTACTAGCAGTATAGCCCGGCATTGCTTGGGTGTAATGAAAGCTTTAAAACTAATCCATGGTCTTGGCGCTCAGACTCTAAGGAATATTTGTGTGAAGTTTGGTGAGAATCTTTTTTTTTTTTTTTTTTTTTTTTTTAATCATCTCACCCCAAGCAAGGCATTCCACTGCCACTATTGCGCATGGGGCTACATAGGGGAAGGTAAAGAGAAGGAGTGGTTAGACATAGGGAATGTCAGGAAGGAAGGTGACAGATGAGTAAGGATAGCGAGGATGAGGGTTGGGCAGATGGGAAGAGTGTTTGATAGAATGGGAGCAGGTTAGTGTGTTAGGTGTCTATTGACCTTACATTTAAACTCCTGGAGATTGTAGCCGTCGGGGAAGCAATTGTGTTTGGAAGAGAATTCCACAGTCAGGAAGTGCGAGGATAGAAACTGTTGGAGTAGAAGTTACGGCTGCATTTTATCGGTTTCACTGTAAAAGGGTGGGATCTAGTTGCTAATCTAGTATCTCGTGCAAATTCGTATTTAGGGGGCACCAGTGATCTAAGTTCATCGGAGCAGCAGCCGTGAAAGTATTTATAGAAGAGACACAGGGAATCTGATAAAAATTGTGGATTTGTATAAAGGACATACAGATAAACACACACACACGCAAACATTTTACTTATATATATATATATATATATATATATATAATCGATTTTCTGCACTATTGTAAGAACTGCAACCTTGAAACTTCTGAATATTGTTTCTTATGTCTATATCAAATTTGATTAAAATCAGACCACTCCTTCTATAACCCGATTGTTGATATTTATCGGGGGTACCGCGACACCAAACCTAGCCAAGAACACTTGCAGAAGCTTATAGTACAACTGTGTAAATTTTCAGAAAAATCGGTTCAGCCGTTTCGGAGTGTTTAGGTCACGGGCACACAGCTTCATTTATAAATAAGTTTAGATTAATCAGTTTCAGACAAAATAAACAAAAATTAAAAATTTCTATAAATTAAGATTTGGTAAAATGAACAAATTAGGCTAATTCATATTATCATTGACATATTAAAACATATTCTATTGATTTGTTTGAGACAAAACTATAATTACTTATCAAGGAACATATGATAGAATAGAGCCTTGCATTTTTCTGTTAAAGATTCATATACCGCCATTTATATAAAGACTGCAAAAGAAAATGAAGCAAGTCTGAGTGAAAGTTTGAATTGTAGCAGTAATGAGAGTGTAGAGGATTGTCAGAATTACCAATCAAATGTAGCAGATATGGCAAAGGTTATTTTAGAAATAAGCAATGTTGGAAGCAAACCTAACTCTGGCCACATTTTTTAATTTTATATATTAAAAACAATCAAAACAAATGTCAGTTAAGTGCCATACGTGATACACGCTTGGGCGATCATGTCTCGAAAAAGACATGACTGACTGGGCAGAAGATTTTCCCGCAGTAGGTTGCCATTGTTTTCTGTGGTAGACTGGTTGCCGACCAAGGCTATAGAACCCAATCTGTCATGTTATTTAACCCATAACTGGAAGGAATAGATGGATTAATACCTTTCCCAAGGGTATTTGCATGTAAGTGAATGCAATGAATTCAGCTGGAATTCAAACTTGGCTTCCTGATTTCTCGTTCCGTGCCGATATCCAATGCACCACAATGCACATCCTTCAAAACAAATGACATGTTAAAATAACTTAAAATTGTATTCCAACAAAGATAAGAATAGATCATGAATCAACCATCCGTCTGTGCATGGAATACTGCTGTCGTATATGGTCAGGCGCCCTGCAGTTCATCTGTGTTCTTGACAGGCTCCAAAGAAGAATCGGCAATGTGATAGGTACTGACTTGGCGGCTCAACTCCAGCTGCTTTTTTACTGACGGACGTGGCTTCCCTCTGTCTGTTCTATAAATATTTTCATGGTTTCTGCTCTGATGAACTTAAGCCACTGGTGTCTCTGCCACAGAAGTTTACTCGTACAACCAGGCTGGCAACTGGGTCCCATCTATTCACAGTTAGATCAACCAAATGCAGCAGATAATTCTACTCCAGCAGTTTCATTTCTCGCACTTCCCGCCTGTGGAACTCTTTTCCATATTTTTGCTTTCCTGACAGCTACAACCTCCAGGAATTTAAATGCAATGTCAATACCCATCTCTTAAACACTTGACTCTAGTTTTTTCTACATCACGCCGTATATCTTTTTTCTTTCTCTCTACCTTTGCAACTGTCATCATACCTGTATTCCCATCCTTCTCTTGCTTCTTTCTCTGGCACCCCTTGTAACTGGTTCGTCTTTCTCTTGACTCTCCTATCTAATCTTTTACTCTTATGTAGCCCCCTGTGCATCAGTGGCATTAGCACCTTGCATGGAGCAAAACGATAAAAAAAAAAATCAGTGGTTGGTAATGTAAAGTGAGATTAATATTGGTGAATTGCAAAGTTCAAGCTTCAAAGTAAACATGTACAAGGTAAAATAAGCTGTCTTGCTTACTGTGAGGTTTCAACTTTTTTATTTTTTTATTTTTTAGTCATATCACCTCAAGCAAGGCGGTGATACCACTGATGTGCAGGGGGCTACATAAGAGTGAGAAGATTAGAAAAGAGAAAAACTGGAAACCATATCCTAAACAGGAAACAAGGGATGAGCCTCTTCACCTGTTCAATAGACGTGGGTGAACTGAACTGAAAAGAAAATTGTTTTAAAAAGATTTCTTAAGTGTTCCAAGTTTGATTGACTTATTTTGTTGAGATAATGTATTAGGTGATTAATATTAGATGCGATAGAGTATTCTATGTGAAGGAGAGTTTGTAGTTTAACTTGGAAGTTTCAGTAAATGAATTAGCATGTTGTTGACGTGAAGTTAGACTGTCATTGATTCAAGTTTACGCTGGCTGTATGGCGAATGGAGTGGGTGATTGTTGTCTGTTACTTTAAGTGGATTAGCATATGCTTTCTGGGTCAACTGATTGAGGAGACTAGCTCAGAGGTTTAAGTACTTTTCAGGATGGATCAACTGTGCTGAACTTGTGGGTCTCATACATTGACACCCACACACACACATACATACGCATGGTCACGCGGCGTCTACGTGACAGTCGTAGTTCCCGCCAAAAACGAAGCCTTTAAAAACCGAAAACAGCACGTGAGACAGCAGTTAGGATTTCGTCCCGGGGCGAGGGCAGACAAGAACAGACATGCCTCCCTAACTCATACAAACACACGCGCACTAATTGCGGGTAGCAGTTAGTGGCGCAAATATTTTTTTATTCTCTTAATTTTCTTCTCTGACATTAACTTTCATTGAAACAGGACTCTACAACTTCTTATGCATGCTTTCTCAACCCTATGTAACCTTTTTCAATATATTGTTTTTCCGTTTACTTTCGCCTTCTTGTTCATTCATAAATCTTGCTTCAAACCATAACGAATGTTACGTCGAGTCGACCGTTAAAATATAAATTAGTAAGTGGACGGCCTTCATCCACTACAAACTGGAAAACTTTCTCACATGCCGACAATTCTATTGGATAGAATCAACCAATCAGATTGCCAGTTTTTGTGAAAATGAACTGTTTGGTAAATTGTTGCTAGATTGCGATTTAAAAATTGTCTTGTACTAAGTAGTATACTCGATTTTCTACAAAATGTATGCAAATGAATCAATGAAAGTTTCTTGTTTGTGAGAGTTTCCACACAAGATCATTAAATATTCCTGTGTCTTGTCTTTCCTTTCATCTGTAAACTGCTTTCATAAGAAGAATCTTAAAACAAAATTTTGGTAAGTCACCTCAGCAAATTCTTGATAAAATCTTGTATTTGTATAGTTATTAGATAGGTTGAATTTTTCAAGTAACACATATTAGAATTGAAGCAAGTAATTTTCTGTTAAATATTCATGTATTCACTATGCTTGTGTACCAGATATAGATAAGACAACTGACCTCACAGAATTGATTATTTTTGTGAGGACAATTCTCCACTTGCTCAACTTGCCAAAAGTCAAATCCAGATGTTTTATTTGTATTTGGTGAATCCATTTCAGTTGCCCCTTAAAAATAAGGGAAAACTAAATTACATTTGATTATCTGTCGTGAACTAATTTTTTTCTCCGTCTCTCTGTCTGTCTGTCTATCTGTATCTGTCTCTGTCTGTCTCTGTGTCTCTGTCTGTCTGTCTGTCTGTCTGTCTCTCTTTCCAGATCTGTAAAGCTTGGGAGTTGGGCGGTGGCTGTAAGGATATTTTTGGAGACTCAGTATCTTGTAGTTATTCTCGTACTCCTGAAGAGCTGTATATACCTCGTAAGTCCATGTTATTACTAATTGTTTGAAAGGATTCTGTTCTCTTGTATAATGAAGTTTTTTTTTTTTTTTTTTTTTTTGTTACTTTGCATCTTGTTTAAAGAATTAAAGAACAGAATTTTTCTTAGCTATTATATGCTTGTTTCCCACTACAAAATATCCAATTAATCTTTTTCTTTAATTGTCAAAGCAAATACAGCATTTTTTTTTCTTTTTTCTTTTTTTCTTTGACATCTTGGACAAGTCTGGTAATTGTGTAAAACAGCTGCTTCTCTAGGTTGCTGCATGAAGAACACAGAAAATGGTGAAGCATTAGAAGTGCACCATTCTCAAGGGAATGAGTGAAAAAGTTTTGGAATTTGAACAAGTTGTGCTTATAATTGAAATGCTCCTCAATATTTTGTTGTTTATAAATGAATTTCTTCTCTTCCTCATCTTCATCTATTTTCCTTATCCGTGGGCTGTGCGTCCCCCTCCCTTCTCCTTCCGTGGGCTGTGTGTGTCCCCCTCCCTTCTCCTTCCGTGGGCTGTGTGTGTCCCCCTCCCTTCTCCTTCCGTGGGCTGTGTGTGTCCCCCTCCCTTCTCCTTCCGTGGGCTGTGTGTGTCCCCCTCCCTTCTCCTTCCGTGGGCTGTGTGTGTCCCCCTCCCCCTCCCTTCTCCTTCCGTGGGCTGTGTGTGTCCCCCTCCCTTCTCCTTCCGTGGGCTGTGTGTGTCCCCCTCCCTTCTCCTTCCGTGGGCTGTGTGTGTCCCCCTCCCTTCTCCTTCCGTGGGCTGTGTGTGTCCCCCTCCCTTCTCCTTCCGTGGGCTGTGTGTGTCCCCCTCCCTTCTCCTTCCGTGGGCTGTGTGTGTCCCCCTCCCTTCTCCTTCCGTGGGCTGTGTGTGTCCCCCTCCCTTCTCCTTCCGTGGGCTGTGTGTGTCCCCCTCCCTTCTCCTTCCGTGGGCTGTGTGTGTCCCCCTCCCTTCTCCTTCCGTGGGCTGTGTGTGTCCCCCTCCCTTCTCCTTCCGTGGGCTGTGTGTGTCCCCCTCCCTTCTCCTTCCGTGGGCTGTGTGTGTCCCCCTCCCTTCTCCTTCCGTGGGCTGTGTGTGTCCCCCTCCCTTCTCCTTCCGTGGGCTGTGTGTGTCCCCCTCCCTTCTCCTTCCGTGGGCTGTGTGTGTCCCCCTCCCTTCTCCTTCCGTGGGCTGTGTGTGTCCCCCTCCCTTCTCCTTCCGTGGGCTGTGTGTGTCCCCCTCCCTTCTCCTTCCGTGGGCTGTGTGTGTCCCCCTCCCTTCTCCTTCCGTGGGCTGTGTGTGTCCCCCTCCCTTCTCCTTCCGTGGGCTGTGTGTGTCCCCCTCCCTTCTCCTTCCGTGGGCTGTGTGTGTCCCCCTCCCTTCTCCTTCCGTGGGCTGTGTGTGTCCCCCTCCCTTCTCCTTCCGTGGGCTGTGTGTGTCCCCCTCCCTTCTCCTTCCGTGGGCTGTGTGTGTCCCCCTCCCTTCTCCTTCCGTGGGCTGTGTGTGTCCCCCCCTCACTATTTTTTATTTTGTCACATATCAATTTTTTTTTTTTCTCTCTTCCCTTTTTTTTACTTAATGTCACATAACTTCACTTTTTCCAGGTGTGCCTTGCTCTCAAGATAAGAATAGAAAAAGTGGAAAACCAAGCACCCCAGAGGAAAGCAATATACCTAGGATAGTATTCATAGTCTCTGGTCTGTTTTTAATATATTTAAACCTGCAAGCCATTTACATCTTGAGATGTAAGTATTAGGTAGGGTTTCTGTTAGATATCTAGGCAGCTATAAGTTTAGAGCATGAGTAATTTCTTAAACAAATTAGGGAATTCTATAATGTTCTAACAAATAAGGTGAATCCTTGTTTGCAAGAGTGGTTTTATTTCTCTTTGTGCTGTCCAAGCAAATATTGAGTAACCAGTCTTGATTGTCTAGCTGATGTCTACTTAACAGAAGACATGAAAATGAGTTAAAATGAAGTAAAACTTGTTACTCTAAAGATGTAGATCAGGAAAGCAACAACAATCAATGCCAACATTAGCTAAAACATCAATAATGAATGCAATAATGACCAAAGAACTGGCGGTCGGTACCAAATGTGGCCAAAGCCACAACATTAGCTAAAACATTGGTCAATACCAATAATGGCCAAATGCCAATAGTGGCCAAAACACTGGTCAAAGCACCAACATTGCTAAAATACTAACAGTCAATGTCAGTACTAGCAGTGTCCAACTGGTCAGTCAGTCAGTTAAGTGCCATACGTGATACACGCTTGGGCGATCCTGTCTCAAAAGAGACATGACTGACTGGGCAAAAGATTATCCCGCAGTAGGTTGCCATTGCTTTCTGCGGTAGACGTTGCCAACCAAGGCTATAGAACCCAATCTGTCCAGTTATTTAACCCATAACTGGAAGAAATAGATGGATTAATACCTTTCCCAAGGGTATTTGCACGTAAGTGAATGCAATGAATTTGGCTGGAATTCGAACTCTGCTCCACCGATTTCTCGTTCCGAGCCGATATCCAATGCACCACAATGCACATTCCAAATTATGCCCAAACCTCAAGGACACATGGACCAGTGAATAAAATCATTGGTTATTGGTTAGATCCAGTGACTTGATGCAAAGAGCAGACGCCATGGAAATATTTGTAGAACAGAGGGATGCCACATCCCGTCTGTGAAAAAAATGGCTGGAGTCGAACCACTAAGTCTGTACTTATCACATTACTGATTCTCTTTTGGGCCCTGTCTAGAACACTGAGATGAAAATCAGGGGTGCCTGACCATATATGACAGCAGAACTTATAAGTGTATATGAACCAAGTATAAGGAAATCTTTGATTTACCATTTTTTTTTATCAAGTTTGAATTGATTGGCAATTGGCTGATGTTTTACCATCTGTTTTAATAAACGATCTAATAAATAAATAATTTAATAATTTTGTTGTAAATTCTCAAAAACAAAGAAAATATATAACACTTTCATGTATTAAGGTTTAATTAAAAAAATTTTTTAAACAATAAATATTGCCAAGGTGTGAAGATAGTTAAGGTAATAGTGGTGTCAAAGTAAAAAAAAAAAGCTTTTGACATTTTTTTTTTCTTAATTCAAAAACTAATCTCTACTAAATCTTTTATATTAACCATTTACAAGATACATTTCTACTCCTAGACTTTGTACAGAAGTAGTTGTCTTTTGTGTAGTATGTGTTTTTGTTATTTTTCTTGAATTTTCCCCTCATTTAGTGTTTATATGACTTTGTTGCTTTTTCCATTAGATTTTTAAAACTTTATTTCACTTTTTATTTCTCAGATTTGCAAACAAAGCCAAAGAAAAAAGGTATTATCCTGTTTGCAGAAGATCATCCCCCTCACATCAAAGCCATATACAATCTTGTTGATTACCTGAGGACATGCCACTTGGATATTAGATTTGCGTCTGATTTGCTGAAACACCATGACAATCGGTTTAACATATTGGTGGAGGCAATGAAATCTGATTTTGTCCTCTTGATTACTTCATTTGCATTTCAGAAAAGAATGGAAGCTTGGAATCGGCAACAAGACTACATTGAATTCTTCAAAGAAAAAAATTCCAGTTTCCTCTCTAAAAGATTTCTTGAAAAAATCCTTCTCCAAAACAATGTGTCGGTATGTAGATTTGATCATGTGCCTGCACGTGGCTACTTGTCAAAGTCTTGTTATTCAGTTCCGAGTTGTCTAGGAAAAATGGCCAGAGATCTTGCTGGTGGTAGATTCAACATGTCCACATTGAAGTATTTTTTCAAGAAGCAATTCTGCTTGTATAAGCTAGGCATTACCATCGGTGATGCAGCTCATTACGAATCTACAAACTCTGATTGGTTTTACAGGAAATACTTTTGCCCCAAAGTTATTGAAAATGAGGAGAATAGTGATATTGAGTAGCACAGAATCTGTTGCATAAACAGAAATGGGTAACCCGGAAGATAGAACCTTGTGGAGGTTAATTCTGTCAAAAAAATGTCGAAAAATGTATTTAGAAACTAGCAGTATAGGCCAGCGTAATGAAAGCTTTAAAACTAATCCATGGTCCTGGAGCTCAGACTCTTTGGACGTTGGTACGAAAGACTAACTGGAAACAACTATTGCTTTTTAAAGTGAAACTGTAGACTGAAAGAAAAATGAATGGATGTCAGTCAAAATTTTGATTTCTTGGTACCAATTTATATATATATATATATATATATATGTTTTCTAAACATATGCTATTAAATATAAGAGACAATGAATGTCTATTATGTTTAATCATGAGCCGTTCTAAACGTCGTATTTTTGCTTTAATTTCAGTTGAAAATAAAGACAAAAATTCTCCAACATTTGGATAATTATTTATTGGTTTTCTTCTAAGCTTTCGGCTCACATGAGCCATCTTCAGAGAGGTAGTTTAAACTGAAATATTATAAAATCCACCATCACCGACGATTTTATTTTGTGTTGACATAAAACTCCGCTTGGCAACGGCAATAGTTACCAAAAATAAACGCAGTTCTTAAGTTTGCGATGTGGTTTTATGACGTCACACCGCGGGATAGCGTGAAATGACAACAAAATGCAATGTAATGTTATTTCCTGTTTTAAAGTTGATTTTATTGAGTGTTGGTTGTTTTGATTTGATGTACATGGCCTCCAATATCTGCAGGTTCCTCTTACTGTGTGTATGAGTAAGGATCACCGTATTGTTGACCAAAATCTGTCTGATATTACCTACATGTTTGTTTTTCAGAGAAATGTTGTTTAATAGTACTCTGATCAGAAAGATGACATGTAAGTCTATGGGAGAGCGTGGTTGTAGTAAAACCAATATATGTACTAGGTTTTTGATTAGTATCAGAGATGCAATCTCTGAATGGGCATGTAAATTGGTACACTACGTTGGTTTTTTGTAAAGAATTTAGTTTAGTGCTTGTTGGGTTATTATAGACTATGAGGTCAATTGTTTTAAACTTTTTATAATATATAATGAGTTTTATGTCAACACAAAATAAAATCGTCGGTGATGGTGGATTTTATAATATTTCAGTTTAAACTACCTCTCTGAAGATGGCTCATGTGAGCTGAAAGCTTAGAAGAAAACCAATAAATAATTATCCAAATGTTGGAGAATTTTTGTCTTTATTTTCAACTGAAATTAAAGCAAAAATACAACGTTTAGAACGGCTCATGATTAAGCATATGTTTAGAAAATTACTTGCTGCCTCGAGATACTAAATATATATATATATATATATATATATATATATAATAATCGATTTTCTGCACTATTGTAAAAACTGCAACCTTGAAACTTCTGAATATTGTTTATGTCTGTCTATGAGTGTAATCAAATTTGATTATATAACCCGGTTTTTTCGATATTTATCAAGGGGTACCTTGACACAAAACCTAGCTAAGGACACTCAGACGCTTATAGTACCACACACACACACCAGTTTTTAATAGCAAATGTCAAATTATTTTTTATAAAAATATTTTAGGTTTTTATAATTTGTGTAATTATTTACATTTATTTAATTAAAAATAGTTAAAAACAAAAAAATACTTCATTTTGTTTTGCATTTTTCTATTTACAAGTGTGTTTTTTATTTTTTTTTTTATATTTACTTTATTAAAAAAAAAAATTCTTTAATTTCAGTCAGTCTGTTAAGTGCCATACGTGATACATGCTTGGGCAATCATGTCTCAAAAAGACATGACTGACTGGGCAGAAGATTATGCCACAGTAGGTTGCCATTACTTTCTGCAGTAGACTGGTTGCCAATCAAGGCTATAGAACCCAATCCCTCCTGTTAACCCATAACTGGAGGGAAGAGATGGATATTTCCCAAGGATTTGTGCATAAGTGAATGCAAGAAATTCAACTGGAATTTGAACTTGGATCCAGGATTTCTCATTTCAAAACTATATCCAGTGTGCTGCAACGCACATCCCCTTATTATTTATTAAAAAAAAAAAAAAAAAAAATATATATACACACACACACACACACACACACACACACATACACACACTTTTTTTTTTTTTTTTTTCTTCCCTTCCCTCCTAAAATTGATTCTGTTTATTTTTGTGTTTTTGGTTTTTGTCTGTTTTTTTGTTGTCACCCAATTTCTATGGATTCTTCAGTTCAACTGGAAAAGCTTAGCTCTTTTCAAATCTTTTCACTCTTACATAGCCCCCTGCACGTCAGTGGTGTTACCGCCTTGCTCGGGGTGATATGATTAAAAAAAATCCAGTTTTCACACGAGTTGACATACCCAAGACTGGCAGTAGTCCTTTTGATTTTTTTTTTTTTTTCTCTATCTCTCAACCTCCCCCCCCCCTCCACCGATTGTGAAAGACTAGATATAAAGGGTGGGAGGGAAGATCTGTAAGTTAAGTGCCATACGTGATACATTTTTTTTTTTTTTTTTTTTTTTTCTGTGGTAGACTGGTGTTGTTAACCAAGTCTATAGAACCCAAACTGTCTTGCTATTTACTCCATAGTGGGCGGGAGAAGACAGATTAATACCTTTCCCAAGGCTATTTGTGCATAAGTGAATGCAAAGAGATACAATGCCATAAAATCAAAGCAGGATAAAGATTCTTTGATAGTGAAATTGTCACATTATCATTTCTTAGTCTTGGAGAAGACTTCTCTCATTTCACAGACAAAATGAAGAAAAAGTCTTTCATAGGGCCTTTGCTTTAAAAACTGACATCAGTTCAGCATTATAAGTTTTTTTTTTTTTTTTTTTTTAACCTTGCAGATGCTAGTCAGCATTGAGTTGAAATTTGACTAAATCTAAATAAAATATTTTTATTTATTTTATATATATATATATATATATATATATATATATATATATATATATATAGGTTAAACTTCAGACCTAATACAAATTACTATTAAACTTTCAATGGCATCTTCCAGGTATGAAACAAAATAAAATTGGATCACATAAATGAAAAGAGAAAGAACAGATATCAGCATTCGTAGAGTCTCCTAAGACTTTCTCAATATTTTTATAGAAAAAAACATTCACTCAAACATGAGAATTGATTAAAGATAGTTACTTAAATTTGTTTTAACACTGTCGGTTAATGCCAATATCATAAATTCCCACATAATTTTGTAAGATTCATTTACTTGCTCAGAGGTTGTCAATGATCTTCATCCTTGACTTTGAGAAATTTCATGATACAATCTTTTGTTGTTCTTGAAATTTTTTTAATAAAAAAAGTATTAAAATAAGTCCAACATTAAGCCTCCCAGAGAGTAAAATACTACGCCTCCTTGGCCTTACACTCTCGGCGGACCTCAAATGGAATGACTATATTGAATCCATTGCCAAATCTGCTGCTATGAAAGTCGGCTCTCTGTGCAGGGCCCGGAAATTTTTTCCACCTGAAACTATTCTGCACATATACAAATCTACTATCCGCCCGTGTATTGAATATTGCTGCCATATCTGGTCGGGTGCCCCTGCTGCTCTCCTTGGGCTTCTTGACAAAATACAAAGGAGGATCTGTAACGTGGTTGATACTGACTTGGCAGACCGGCTGCAGCCGCTCTCACACTGGCGTGATGTAGCTTCCCTGTGCCTCTTCTACAAGTACTTTCATGGCTTCTGCTCCGATGAGCTTAGATCACTGGTGCCGCCTAAGCACGAATTTACACGAGATACTAGATTAGCAACTAGGTCCCACCCTTTTACAGTTAAACAAATAAGATGTAACCGTAAATTCTACTCCAACAGCTTCTTTTCTCGCGCTTCCCGCCTGTGGAACTCCCTTCCACAAGTCTGCTTTCCCGACAGTTACAATCTCCAGGTGTTTAAATGTAGGGTCAATAGACACCTCCTATCACACTAACTCCCAACTATTCTCACAACACTCTCATCTACCCAACCCTCATTCTCGGTATCCTCACCCGCCTATCACCCACCCTCTGTTATTTCCTATATTTAACCAGCCTTTCTCCACTCTACGTAGCCCCCTGCACAGTAGTGGCAGTGACATGCCTTGCTCGGGGTGAAACGCTTATTAAAAAAAAAAAAAAAAAAATGCATATAATTGTTGAAGTAGATAACTTTCACTTAGAAGAAGAAATTCTATTATGTGCCCTATCCTTTCAAGACATAGGCAATCATGGCTTTTCATGTCTCCCAATCTTTGGTGGCTCTTAATGTTTTCTCCTGTTACTCCACGCAACCCCTGTTCTGTCATCCACCTGATCAGGCCCTTGAAATATGTTCTCCACTGCCTTCTGCTGTCTCTTTATCCTTCTATCTGGCCTGTCAGTATCAGATTCTCTAAGCCCTCCTTCCTCATTGCACATCCCAGGAACTTCAGTTGTCTCTTCCTGATGCTCGCTATTAGTTTTCTTTTCAATGCCATTTTTCCAAAATCTCATCATTGCTCACAAGTTTGGTCCGCAGCATTCTTCTGTAAAACCACATTTTCACTGCTTCAAGTTTTTCCCTCATCTATGATGATATTGTCCAGTATTCACTGCCGTATTGAAAAACTGACATCACATAGCAATCTAGCACTCTCTTCTTTGTTGCTAGTGAAATTGTCCTGTTTCTTAATACTCTTCTCAGTCCCTGGAATGCATCCTTGTGCTTTTGGATCTCAGGAATATAAATGTATAGAAACTGCTGTGACCAAAGTGAGGGGTCAGTTTATACATTGATTGTAATATGGAATTGATACCCCACTTTATATCCAGTATGCTTATATAGAACCACATTTCAGCTGCTTCAAGTTTTTCCTTCTTTGATATCGTCCAACATTCACTGTAATATTGAAGAACTGACATCACATAGCAATCCAGTACTCTCTTCTTTGTTTCTAGTGAAATTGTCCTGTTTCTTAATACTCTTCTCAGCTCCTGGAAATCATCCTTGTGCTTTTGGATCTCAGGAATATAAATGTAGAGAAACTGCTGTGACCACAAAGTGAGGGGTCAGTTTATATATTGACTGTAATATGGAACTGATTCCCCCCCCCACTTTATATCCGGCATTCTTCTGTAAAATCCACATTTTCGCTGCTTCAAGTTTTTCCCTCATCTATGATGATATTGTCCAGTATTCACTGCCGTATTGAAGAACTGACATTACATAGCAATCCAGTACTCTCTTCTTTGTTTCTAGTGAAATTTTCCTGTCTTAGTACTTTACTCAGCTTCTGGAACGCATCATTCGCCATGCCAATTTGCCTTTGGATCTCTGTGTTGCACTTTCCATCTCCTGTTAGAACACTTCCTAGGTATCTAAATTTTTGTACTTGCTTGATTCTAGTATCCCCTAGCTGTATTTAAAGAATGACTATATCTAGAACAGAAATTTTTGAGATGGAATGAAGACATTTTCAATGATGTCATTCTAAGAGATTGATATGCCTTTTGCAAGTTGCCCAGGTCTCGCATCTGTACAGTAAGGTGGTTATGATGATATCTGAGTATGACTATAGTCTGCTCTCCAGCTTTCTATAGGCACTGCTATATATATATATATATATAATATAAATTTTTGTTTTTTCAATAAAGTGTTTATTACCATCATTATTAACTACCTGATGACAGTGTTCTTTCAATGTCAAAACTAAATGTAAAATTTTGTAGTAGTTTGCACATGTTCTAAAGTAATAATTAATAAATATTCATTGGTCTATTTTTACATTGAGCACTGTTTTAAATTAATGTTTTGAATGTTGCAATTATTTTTTTCATTCTTATTTATTTGGAGATGTATGTATGTGTGTGGAAGATGTGCATGTATTCTGGAAGCGAAAATCACACTACAGCTTGTAGCATCTCATGTGACCACACGAGAGTGGGGGTGAGAAATATTAAGTATGGAAAGCCATTGGGGTAACCTATATATATATATATAAAAATCCTACATTTTAAGCACAACTTAGAATTTCATGCATTATGCAATCATCAGGTACATATGAACTGACTGTTTTTTCGATTTGAATTATTAAGTATTAGTATTCCTTAAGTTATAAATTTTAAATTGGGGAAGCAAGTATTTTTATTAAACATATAATTTAGTTAAGTTTATACTGAAGCTCAAAAATGGAATAGGAAACTCAAATTTGAGGAGAAAAATAAATTTCAGGGTCCAATTTTTATTAATCTTACATTGAAGAGGATATCACTAGCTTACTTATACTGGATCTGTGCATGCACACACACACACACACACACACACACACACACACACACACATATTTCAAGTGAAGAGGATTCAAGGTTTTTTTTTTATATTGAGTTCTCTGGAATTTATTTTATAAAAAGTGCTCAATATAATGAGTAATATGGAGCTTAACCATATAATTATATTATATTATATTATATTATATTATGTCAATTTTTCATTGCTACATGAAAATTTCTAGGTTTTGAGATTAATTCTCATCAGACAATGCTGGTATGGTTGTGCAGACGATTTACATTTTTTTTTTTTAATGTAACTCGTCTGCACAACCGCACCAGTATTGTCTGATGATGAGAATTAATCTTGAAACACAGAAATTTCCATGTGGCAATGAAAAATTGATATAACTATATATATAAATATAGAGGTTATAAAATTGAAAGAAACGGCTAGGAGATAAATCACAATGGATCATAATAATATTTAAACTGATCCAGCCAGAGAGCTCAATTTATTTAGATTCGCTTATTTGTTTACAGAGCCAATATTTATAACATAAAAATTCCAATTTTCCAAGATAAGGTGGCCATCAAATGAACAAATTAATTTATTTCCCCATGATCATTTGTTTTTGCTGATGAGCCAGTCAGTTAAGTGCCATACGTGAAACTTGCTTTGGGCGATCATGTCTCGAAAGTGACATGACTGACTGGGCAGAAGATTATCCCGCAGTAAGTTGCCATTGTTTTCCGCGGTAGACTGGTTGCCAACCATCGCTATAGAACCCAATATATCCTGTTATTTAACCCATAACTGGAGGGAAGTTTCCCAAGAGTATTTGCGCGTAAGTGAATGCAATGAATTCAACTGGAATTCAAACTTGGCTACCCGATTTCTCGTTCCGAGCCGATATCCACTGCGCCACAACACTACATGACTTAAATGGCCAAAATAAAATAAATTTGGATTCAACCAGACACCTTTTAAGACCAAATGCTTCAATTACAAGTCTACACTCAAAATAGAAAACTTAAAAACTGTACAAAATTGGCTAGCAGAAGTAACCCCTCAGATACCAAATGATGACTCTGCTCCAGTGTGCCTCTTTAGAGCTCTTTTCTGAAGGTATGACAAAGGACACATTCCAGAAGCTGAGTAAAGTATTAAGAGACAGGAAAATTTCACTAGAAACAAAGAAGACACTACTGGATTGCTATGTGATGTCAGTTCTTCAATATGGCAGTGAATGCTGGACAATCTCATCAAAGATGAATAAAAAACTTGAAGCAACTGAAATGTGGTTCTACAGAAGGTTGCTGTGGATATCATGGACTGAGTATGTAAGCAATGATGAGGTTTTGAAAAGGATGGAAACAAAAAGGAAATTAATACTGAGCATCAGGAAGAGACAACTAAAGTTCCTGGGGCATACAATGAGGAAGGAGGGCTTGGAGGATCTGATACTAACATGCTGGGGAGAGGGAAAGAGACACAGGGGTAAGCAGCGTGTAATGTACTTGCTGGGCCTGAGCAGGTGGATGGCAGAGCAGGGGTTGCAGGGTGTAACAGGAGAAAGCGCGCTAAGAGCAACCAAGGATAGGGAGATGTGGAAGGCCATGATCGCCTATGTCCTGAACAGACACGGCCCATAAAGAAAAAGAAATAAAACTAAAAGACATGCCTGTGTAGCTAATCAGTATTGAGAAGAGGTGGATTCTTACCTAATCAGAATTTGATAAACAAATTAAAATGTGGATATAAAGTGGGGGATCAATTCTTTATTATAATGAACATATAAACTGACCCCTCCCTTTGTGACAATGTTAATTTTTACTTATTGGCTTGAGCAAATGGATGGGAGTTAGGGAGGGGTAACAAGAGAAAGGGTGTTAAGAGCTACAAAGGATAGGGAGATGTGGAGGGCCATGATCGCATACGTGCTGAAGGGACATGGCATATAGAAGAAGAAATAAAACTAAAATACATGTCTGTGTAGCTAATCAGTATTGAGAAGAGGTGGATTCTTACCTAATCAGAATTTGATAAACAAATGAGAAATTATAATCTGGATATAAAGTGGGGGATCAATTCTATATTATAGTCCCTATAGAAACTGATCCCTTATTTTGTGGCCATGCTAGTTTCTATACATTTATATTCTAAATTTATGTACCTGAGCAAATGGATGGCAGAGCAGGGTTTGGCAAGGGTGACAAGGGATAGAAAGATGTGGATGGCCATGATTGCCTATGTCCTGAAAGGACAAGGCACATAGAAGAAGAAGAAGAAGTGTTATAGTTTTTAACAAAGAAGTGGGAGCCATTTCTTAAGACATGATCCAAACAATAGCTGCAATTTGGCGCTAACCTGGTCTCCTGTAGAAAAAAGGAGAAAGGAAAAACCAAGAATAGCATAGTAAAGGCCGATGGAGGAGAGGAAAATTGGTGTTCTTAGAATGCAGAGTGGGCAGTAGGCATGAACTAGACACCCTGTCAAGGCCTTATGTGCTACTAGACATGTTGTGGTTTCAATTGGCTTGTTAGTTTTATTGCAAGAAATGGAAGGATGTAATATCCTTGTATTTAAAGTAGACACATGTCAATGGCTCTGTTACGCAAAAGTACTGCTGGTTGCTTTCTGGAAAATAAAAATTTATATAATCTATGTTACCACGTATTGGACACGTCTTTACTGATGTGTCCTAAGGCTTCATCTGTGATCATCCTAACAATAGATATATGTCAACTAACTACAAGAAAATATGTATTATTTAACATTTTATAAAGTTTGAATCAACTGTCAATTAACTAAGGTTTTGCCAGCCATTCAAAGAAAAAATATTGTGTAATTAAAGAATTCTAATCTAAATCTATCTAAATCTAAATCTAAACTTATTTATAAATGGAACTGTGTGTGTGTGTGTGTGTTTGTGTGTGTGTGTGTGTGTGTGTGTGTGTGTGTGTGTGTGTGTATCTGTGTGTGTGTGTGTGTGTGTGTGTTTGTGTGTGTGTATCTGTGTGTGTGTGTGTCCATTACCTATAGACACCGAAACGGCTGAATCGATTTTCTTGAAAATTTACACAGTTGAACTATAAGTGTTAGCGAGTGTTCTTAGCTAGGTTTTGTGTTGAGGCACCCCCGATAAATATCGAAAATCGATAATAAAAAAAAATGGGTTATAGAAGGAGTAGTCTGATTTTAATCAAATTTGATACACTCATAGACAAAGACATAAGAAACAATATTCAGAAGTTTCAAGGTTGCAGTTCTTACAAGAGTGCAGAAAATTGATAATATATATATATATATATATATATAAAAAACGATGTTTGTGTGTGTATCTGTTAATCTGCCTGTATGTCTATTTTTTTCAACCCTTTTTTATTTTAGTTTTTGCTTTGAGTTTGGCTCTAAGGAGGTATAATTGTAGTTCTTAGTCTCAGCCATGATACCATTTACTCAGAGGACTTATTTAACTTTCAAAATTCAGTTTATGATGAAAAAAACTTATTTGATATTGATACCAGGAAATCAAAATTTGACTTACATCCATTCATTTTTCTTTCAGTCTACGGTTTCACTTTAACTGGAAACAACTATTGCTTTTTAGTCTTTCGTGCCAACGGCCAAAGAGTCTGAGCTCCAGGACCATGGATTAGTTTTAAAGCTTTCATTACACTCGAGCAACACCGGGCTATACTGCAAGTATATATATATATATATATATATATATATATATATATATATATATATACACACACACACACATACTAAGTGCGATTGGTAAATTGTCGCAATTATTTTATGATTTCAAATATTCTTTAAGCTGAGTCTGTGCTCTAAGACCATGGATTAGTTTTAAAGCTTTCATTACACCCGAGCAATGCCGGGCTATACTGCTAGTAAATATATAGTGTTTATTCTTTTTCTTGTGAATTCTCAAGAACAAAAACTATAAATTCATTTTCACCTTATATTTAGGTTTCATTAAAGTTCTAATCATCACTTTTTAGAACAATAATCATTGTTGAGGAGTGAAGGTAGTTAAAATAATATCAGTTAAGGGAAAAAACCCTATTTTTGACATTCTGCTTTTTTGTGAGCACAAAGGTCCAAAATTGCCAACGTTTCAAACCCATATCCTGTCGAAATCAGTACAAACGAACACTTTTATTTTCTCTCCATATATTCAAACTATAATTAGAAACCGAACATTTTGTAAAATGAAAATTTCATTGATATATTTCCAAGGTGTTTTTATCTGAAGTCAAGAAGATATGACAATATATAAAAAAATCCACAATATATAAAAAAAAATCTTTATTATTTACTATTTTATAAGATTTGAATTAATTAGCGATGAACAACTGTTTTGCCAGCCATTAAAATGAAGAAATATAATAGTGTAAATGAAGAACCTAATAAATCCATGGTGTTTATTATTTTTGTTGTAAATTCTCTGGAACAAAATTCATTTTCACCTAATGTTCAGGTTTCAATAAAATTTTAATCCTCCCCTTTAAAACAATAAACATTGCTGAGGAGGGAAGATGGTAAAGATGGCAAAAATGACATTGATAGGCTTAAATTTGCATCAGTTGAAAACAATCACACAGGCAAAGGCCAAAACAACTATGAAAAAAAAACAGAATGACCGAAAACAAACAACTGTATCTTCGTTGACATATTCACAATGTTTTGGCTGTTGTACACATCTGCCTTTTTCAGGATTTGTCTATATTTCCGAGATGAAGTATTGTAACTATTTACACTATTTACATTGTTCATAGTGTTATTCTCATCTTCAT
This sequence comes from Ascarosepion bandense, assembly GCA_037127315.1. Classification (NCBI taxonomy): domain Eukaryota; kingdom Metazoa; phylum Mollusca; class Cephalopoda; order Sepiida; family Sepiidae; genus Ascarosepion; species Ascarosepion bandense. The sequence continues at coordinate 563,499 of JBBBDQ010001422.1, forward strand.
TGTCATATTCACAATGTTTCGGCTGTTGTACACATCTGCCTTTTTCAGGATTTGTCTATATTTCTGAGATGAAGTATTGTAACTATTTACACTATTTACATTGTTCATAGTGTTATTCTCATCTTCATTGTCATATTCACAATGTTTCGGCTGTTGTACACATCTGCCTTTTTCAGGATTTGTCTATATTTCCTGAGATGAAGTATTGTAACTATTTACACTATTTACATTGTTCATAGTGTTATTCTCATCTTCATTGTCATATTCACAATGTTTCGGCTGTTGTACACATCTGCCTTTTTCAGGATTTGTCTATATTTCCGAGATGAAGTATTGTAACTATTTACACTATTTACATTGTTCATAGTGTTATTCTCATCTTCATTGTCATATTCACAATGTTTCGGCTGTTGTACACATCTGCCTTTTTCAGGATTTGTCTATATTTCCGAGATGAAGTATTGTAACTATTTACACTATTTACATTGTTCATAGTGTTATTCTCATCTTCATTGTCATATTCACAATGTTTCGGCTTTTGTACACAAATCTGCCTTTTTCAGGAATTTGTCTATATTTCCGAGATGAAGTTATATTGCAACTATTTACACTATTTAAACATTTGTTTCCATAAGTTGTTATTTCTTCATCTTCATTGTCATTTTCACAATGTTTCGGCTGTTGTACATGTAGTGGACGATGGGTCCACTTACTAATTTATGTTTGCGAGTTGATTCGACGTAACTGGTTGGTGAAATATGACAGACAATAAGAAAGAACGAGTAAGGCGAAAGTAACCAGAAAAACAATATATTGACAAAGGTTACATGGGGTTGAGAGAGCATGCATAAGAAAGTGAAAAGGAAAGAGTCATTCCCCTTCGTCTGTTCGTAGAAACAAAATAAGATGTATGAAGTTTTTACTCTAGCTGAAAGAAAGGTTTGTAACAATTGTTAAGATTATCGTAAAGAGTTCAAAGTTCAAATCCTTGATGAAGAAAGTCAGACAGAAGACAAAGTTCTGTGTCTGTGTGTGCGTTGAGTAGAGAGAGAGAGAGACTTACATGCGAATGTAGCAGTCTTAGGCAGTCTGTAGATTTCTACTGACGAAGGTTGGAAAAATTGTAAATTTATGTGTAGGAAGTTATTTTATGTAAAGTCCTGTTTTAATGAAAGTTAATGTGCATAGTGTTAATGTCGGTGAGAAGAAAAATAAAAAAATATGTGCGCCACTAATTGCTACCCGCAATTAGTGCGCGTGTGTTTGTGTGAGTTAGGGAGACATGTCTGCTCTTGCCCCGGGACGAAATCCTAACTGGCGTACCACGTGATGTTCCCCGCTTTTATTAGCATACGTTCACGTGGGAAACTAAGTTATCATGTGAACGCTGAATCACCATGTATGTGTGCGGGTGTCAATGTATCAAACCCCACAGTACACATCTGCCTTTTTCAGGATTTGTCTATATTTCCAAGATGAAGTATTGTAACTATTTACACTATTTACATTGTTCATAGTGTTATTCTCATCTTCATTGTCATATTCACAATGTTTCGGCTGTTGTACACATCTGCCTTTTTCAGGATTTGTCTATATTTCCGAGATGAAGTATTGTAACTATTTACACTATTTACATTGTTCATAGTGTTATTCTCATCTTCATTGTCATATTCACAATGTTTCGGCTGTTGTACACATCTGCCTTTTTCAGGATTTGTCTATATTTCCGAGATGAAGTATTGTAACTATTTACACTATTTACATTGTTCATAGTGTTATTCTCATCTTCATTGTCGTATTCACAATGTTTCGGCTGTTGTACACTCCAACCTTCTTTGGGATCTGTCCATATTTCTAAGATGAGATATTGTAACTATATAAATACTAAATAAAGGGTTCATTTCAAAATTGCAATGTATATCACCTGAAGAAGAGTTGAGTCACTGAAGGGAATTAACTGAAACTGAGATATTCTAAAAAGGCATGGCACGTGGAACTAGAACAATCTACACCAGTGGACTAAATAAAAGGTTCAGTTCAAAATTCTAACATATATCACCTGAAGAAGAGTTGAGTATGGTCCATTATTGTTCATAGGTTGGGATGATCTATTATGACAGGTCTCTAATTTGTATTTAGATACATTGTACTTATTTTCAATTTTACTAGTTAAATTGTTCACCTATATTGCAAATTGTAGGGGATGTGAGATAATCTATGTGATCAAATAATTGCTATTCACTTATTACAAGTTACAAGCGTGTTCAGAATCCAATCCACAAACATTTATAATTTGTACAATGATGAAACGAAAGAAATACAACAAAATTCTGTAGGCAACAAACAATATAACATTCATCTAAACTTATATATATATAAATGAAACTTTATATAAACTTATATATATATATAAATGGAACTTTGTCTGTGTGTGTGTGTGTCCGTTACCTATAGACTCCGAAACGGCTGAACCGATTTTCTTGAAAATTTACACAGTTGTTCTATAAGCGTCTGCAAGTGTTCTTAGATAGGTTTTGTGTTGAGGTACCCCCAATAAATAGCGAAAATCGATAATCGAAAAAATCGGGTTATAGAAGGAGTGGTCCGATTTTAATCAAATTTGATACACTCAGACAAAGACATAAGAAACGCTATTCAGAAGTTTCAAGGTTTCAGTTCTTACAATAGTGCAGAAAATCGATAATATATATATATATATATAAAAGGCAAGATGTTTGTGTGTGTCTGTTTATCTGCCTGTATGTTTGTATTTTTTTTCAGCCCTTTTATTTTAGTTTTTGCTTCGGGATTGGCTCTAAGTAGGTATAATTGTAGTTCTTAGTCTCAGCCATGATACCATTACTCAGAGGACTTATTTAGCCTTCAAAATTCAGTTTACGACAAAAAAACTTATTTGATATCGATACCAGGAAATCAAAATTTGACTTACATCCATTCATTTTTTTTCAGTCTACGGTTTTGCTTTAACTGGAAACAACTATTGGTTTTTAGTCTTTCATGCCAACGTCCAAATAGTCTGAGCTCCAAGACCATGGATTAGTTTTAAAGCTTTCATCACACCCGAGCAACGCCGGGCTATACTGCTAGTATAATAATATACACAATAATTGTAGTGGTGATAAGAATACCAAAAGAAGTTGCAAAATAGTATCTTTATGAAAAAATCAACGTTGAATTTCTTTCACAATAAAACTTTCAAATGGTGTGCTCTGTTTTAGGAACAGTTCAAATGATAGAAAAGTTAATTTGTTAAATTAAATAAATGTTCCTTTGATGTTACGTGATGGATGTCAGTTGAAATGCATGTGTGTTGAAATTGAATTAAGTGAATCAAAAAAGTAAATTTCTCACTTGAGGATTTAGGTTCGCTCTACATGGCAAATAAGTTTTTTTCGTTGTAAACTGAATTTTGAAGGCCAAATAAGTCCTCTGAGTAAATGGTATCATGGCTGAGACTAAGAACTACAATTATACCTACTTAGAGCCAAACCTGAAGTAAAAACTAAAATAAAAGGGCTGAAAAAAGTACAGGCATACAGGCAGATAAACGGACACACATACAAACATCTTGCCTTATATATATATATATATATTGTAAGAACTGAAATATCGTTTCTTATGTCTTTGTCTATGAGTGTATCAAATTTGATTAAAATCGGATCACTCCTTCTATAACCCAATTTTTTCGATTATCGATTTTCGATATTTATCGGGAGTACCTAGACACAAAACCTATCTACGAACACTCGCAGACGCTTATAGTACAACTGTGTAAATTTTCAAGAAAATCGGTTCAGCAGTTTCGGAGTCTATAGGTAACAGACACAGACACACAGACAGACAGACAGACACACACACACACACACACACACACACACACAAAGTTCCATTTATAAATAAGTTTAGATAATTAGGTTACAATAAAATATGTATCTTAATGAATACTAGCTTATGAAAATTGAGATGTCGTAGAGTGTGGGTACATATCATAGATTCAGAGTGAGGCTGTAGACCTTGCTCTGGCCCTGCATGCAATTGATGCAACATGGCATAGACAGTATATTGAAATTACTTATTGATTTCCCAGCAGAATAAGTTCTTTTTTTTTCCTTCATTATTTAAGAACATTTCTTGAAATTTTTCTGCCTGAAAGATGTTCCTGAAAGAATAAATATTTATATCTCATTTTGTCTCACCACTTCGTTTCTTTGATCAACACATGCGCTTTGAAATAGTAACAATAGTTGTGCACCCAAACCTCTAACCAAGTAACAAGAGTTTGATGGCCATTATGTTAGTGGTGAGTTTTTTTTAACTTTGTGTTATCATTACAGACTATTTCTCTCAGATTAGCCAATGAATTTCAAGATACTGTAAAGTATCAGCTGTCCATATTGTGGACAAGTGTACATATCTCGTCCTGGATTAGTGCTTCACAAGAAACACAAATATTAAATTGCAATACAGTTGTAGCGGAACTCTGGATCCTGATTGGTCGCAAAATTCAAAATACGTTAGAGAAATGGTTTTTCTACAACTAAAGAAAAAATCATTCAGGAGCTACCCCACGTGACTGGATTCAATATTTAAGGATGGTATCTAACCGGTCACAGCAGTCAGTCAGGGGAGTTTCCCCACTTTTTTAGGTGCCCCTTGTTAGTTTGTGGCATTGTGGTGTATGAAGGATTGGGAATTGATGGATGGGTTCTTGTGGTGATTGTGCAAATTGTAATGAATGAATGGGTCGTGAAAGTGTTTAGCTAAGTATAGGATAGTTCAGTGAGTACCAACCTCTCCCCCTCCCCTTTTCGGCTTTGTGTCACAATTTTGTAATTTTTTACAAAATAAAGTGTCAGTTAGGGGAGGCGGTTTGTTGACACACATCTAAAATGTAACTAACCTCAAATCAACTCGGAGATAAGGTCAGGTCACATCTTGTTCTCTTTCTCCTTATCTATTTCAACAATTACTACTACAAACATTTGGTACGAACTCTACCCTTAGAACATTTGGTACGAACTCTACCCTTAGAACATTTGGTACGAACTCTACCCTTAACCTCTTAATGTTTCTAATTGAACATTAACTTCTACAACTTATGTTATTCCTTCTTTTAATAAATTTCTATTTTAAAATGCAAAATGTATATTTTATTATTCCATTCTTCTACACTAATCCACACATTCCAACCACCAACAAACAACCTTCTGATGAAAACCTTCTGATGATAATTCAACATAAATCCTGTAAGCTGTAGGGAGTTCGGTTAAGTCTGACACAAGGCCAAACCAAAGAAACATTAACTAGCTCCCTACACTTCACAGTAATCATTGTCCCTCCTAGATCAAAACTGAATGGAAAATTCTGCAGACAACCATGTGTACATGTACACACACATACATTATACTACAAAACTCCAGTCCAAAGTATTGGTAGCACATAGTCTCCAGGTAACCAAAACAAAAATTAATAAAAAGAAAAACCAACAACCAATAAAACAAAATCTAAGAGAAAAAAAACAATAGAAAAAAAAGGAAACATAATCTAAGAAAAAAACCATAAGACAGACATCAAAGAGTAATATACAATTCTCTGTGTCTATTAGCGAGTCAAAGCAAATATGCTTCCCAGTGAAAAAATTGAGAAAGCGACAAAGTTTGGGCTGCTACTAAAGTTTCGCACTATTGCAACGGAACGCATTACTAAGAGAATTTTACATTTTGTCATTCGCACACACGTTCTATCTATCTATCTATCTATCTTCAAGACATGAAAGTTTCATGATGAAACAAATGCTTTGACACATTAAGAGAGCCGGGCGAAAATTTTCGAAGCGACTAATTAATCTAACACCGTGTCATATGACTAAATTTTCTATGCTAACAAAATTTTACATCATCTCACGAGGCATAACATTAACAACATCTTAAAGAAAACACAATGACGGACCGTATTAATGTATTTCCATCTCGAATGTAAGTAATATAGTTCGATTATCATTTTCAAAATTACAATTAAGTTTGGAATTTTAGTATGTCGCTCCCGAAAGTAACTGACCTAAAAAAAAAAAAAAACTTTGCGTGTTAAAAAAATGGCTATGAACTTGTTTTCTTATCTGACCATAGTCCATATTTTTGATATTATTAAATAATTTTTTATTTTTATTAACTTGCAAATATCTTCTATAAATAAAAGCTGTCTTGAGTAATCTTGATCAGAATTGTATCCTTACAGAGAATTCATTATATGTCTCACCTGTTATAATATTATTGTTACATCATAAAAATTTTATTTGGGCTATTAAGGTTTTTTTTTTTTTTTTTGTACAATTTTGCAAAATAAAAATAAATTATGATATTTCAGTAAATTAGGCCCTTTAAATTTATTTACAAAAAAAAATGATTAAAAAATTAAAAATAGGCTATATTTTTTTGTAGGGTATGTTTTTTTAAGTACGGTAAATAAACTTATTTTCTAAATATTTCCAAGGAAAAACATTAAAATTATTGGAGTTTTTTTTTCTTTTTTAATTAATCATTGATGACTCTGGAAATTGAAAATTATTTTTCATTTTTAACTAACAATTTTTGGTTATTAAAAGGTTTATGTAAGGTATATAATTTGCTTTGATTTTTTTTTGTTTGTTGTGTATGTCAGTGTTTTCCGGAATCTTTTCATGTTTCAAAAAAAAGTTAAATGGGATCGAGTATGTTGGTTCTAAAGTTGGCGTTCAGTTTACGTTACAATTTTAAGTACAGGATGCGAGAGAATTTAAAATACCTCCCACATGAGACATTTTTAATAATTTTAGTGTTGATACCTTCATAACTATTGTGAAATTGTCTTACTCTCTACTACAATAATAACAATTATGTGGGAGGTATTTTGTTTGAGTCATTTGACAAACTGGACCCTGACTTTGTGCCAACTGTGCCCGTGAAAGAAGGGTACAAAAAATCCTACTGAACTAAAAAAACACTAATTATTATTATTAATAATAATAATAAAAGACATAAGTAAAACGTTCAATTAAAAAAAATCAATATTTCAATTTTAAGATTTTTTTTTCTGTGGTAGAGAATTTGGATGCATATTTGCAGCCATATTTGCGTAATAAAGCACAAAAAAAAATTCAAGGTCCAGATATGAATTCAAAATTTTACAAGTTAAAATCAGCTGTTAGTTTAATTTTTCTTGAAGAGAGAAAACATTTTTCCAAAAGAAATGAAATGTTATTCAAGCGAATGAAAGTAAACTACATCATAAAAAATCGTTTTTAAAGAAAAAAAGAAATTCTCTTCAGTTAACCAACCAAAATTTAACAGAATTTTATAATGAAGAAGGTTAAAATAAAATTCCAAGGTCAGATTTACTTTTTAGACACGTTAATTTTAAATTCCACAGACACACAACACACAAATGTTTTTTGTTTAATGAAAGTCTCTTTTTTGTGCTTTAACTCTTTGCGTTAGAAAAAGTTACAAATTTATGGGAAATGGGACTCTTTGGTGAGCAAGAACTTTTGCTCGATTGAAAAAAAAAAAAGATCTGTTAAATTATTTATATATTATATATAAATATATATATAACTCAACTCAACCGAAGTGTTTGGCAAACAACTGTTTTTGCCTCTGTTTCAACGTTTTCTGCGGTGAATAATGCTGTCAAAACTCCTGAAAAAGCATTAGCATCTTTTTTTTTGATCTCATTTTTTTTCACCTTCTTATTGAAAGATCAAATTACTCGTCCGTGAAATGTTTTATTAATAAATTTTCTTTTCAAACAACATGAAACAAAACCTGAAAAAACGAAATAGCTTTTTTGGTGTGTGTGGGCGGAAACACCTGCTGATTGTTTTATTCGTCGTAAGTAAATTATTTCACTCAGTGTTTTTATTTGGAATATGATTACCTTAGCCTAATTCTTTTAAGTAGATTAAATGTAAATTAATTTCATATCTTAAAAAAGGTAAAACCAAGGGTATTTTCTTTCCGTATGTCACGTGTTGGGTGTGTGTTTTTTCGTTTGCCTCCCTTACATTCCTTTTTTTTTTTCTAATCTCATATTCTGGATTTCAACATAATAAAAAAAAAAAAAAAAAAAAGAAAGAAAAAAGTCGTACGTTTGAAATAAAACGAAAAATACTGCCCGATAAGTTATTATCCTTCCTCCCCCTTACTAAAAAAAAAAAAAAAACTATTTTTTTTTAAATATGTAAGATCAATAAGTTTTGCAATTTAAAAATGTTTAAAATCTTGCAAAAATAAAATCTGTGACACATTATTTTTGGAAAATTAGCAAATGTGCAGTGGATATTGGCTCGGAACGAGAAATCGGGGAGCGGAGTTCGAATTCCAGTTGAATCCCTTGCATTCACTTACACACAAATACCTTTGGGAAAGGTATTAATCCGTCTATTCTTTCCAGTTATGGGTTAAATAACAGAACAGATTGGGTTTTATAGCCTTGGTTGGCAACCAGCCTACCGCAGAAAGCAATGGAAACCTACTGTGGGATAATCTTCTGCCCAGTCAGTCATGTCTCGAAAGCCTGTATCACATATGGCACTTAACTGACTGACTGAATGTTAAATTAATCGGTTACACAAGTATTACTTATTTATAGCATGGAATTTAGAATAAAATTACTTCCTAAGTTAAACTTTCTAACCTTTTCACCATATTTGAAATTCTAACAGATGTGAGATAAGTGTATGGCGATCACAAGTGACATAATTGTCCAAGTTTTTTTCTTGTAAGCGGAAGAAAACGTGAAAATACGTGACCTTTTAATGTACATATAGAAATTACCATAAGAAAATTTCAAATACACAAAAAATAATTTAAAATTATCTTAAAAATATGAAGGTATGATGATTTGTATTAAACTTTCAATTTTCGATAAGTAAATATAATCCTTACTTAATAAGTTTATAAACTAATGACAACAAATCTTAGAAGTATTTTAAAATATTTTTGAAACTTTATAAATTATCATAATTAAAAAAAAATGAAAACAATTCTTTTAAAATTTCATTATTAATGGAAATGTTTTTTCTTCAGACTATTATGTCATTAATATACATTGTTTATTAAAGCAATTCAAAGCTTATCATATTGAATAATGTCAGTTTTATTGCATTTTTTATTTTACTATGATGAGCAGATTTTCAGAAAGAAAGATAATATTTTTCAAAAATATAATAGATGATTTACATTTCCCATTAAATTCTGTGTTTAACTAATAAAACCAATTTTCCCTACAAAATTTAATTTCTGAAAAATTAATGAATTTATATGGAGTGGGTGGGAGGGTAACAGATGTAAAAAAAAAAATATTTTACCAAGATTTTTTAAAAATAATTTAAAAAATAATTTAATTTATTTGGGAATAAGTCCTGAAAGTTTCATTAAAATCTGACAATTATTTGATTTTTGCAAGAATTTTCAAATTAATGTGTTTGTCACTGGAAAAAAAAAACTGTGTAATGTTATGTTTTCCATTGTAAACTCTCGTGACGATTTGGTTACCTACTAACTAAAATCAAAACAAGATTTTTTCCCAAAATTTCAAATGTGTTAGAAGGGATTAAAAATTTTGAAAAATAATTAAAAATATGATCTTTCTTCTTAATAATAATATAAACATTTTGATAGAAAAAGTTTGTTTTTATTAAGTTTGGAGCCTTTTATTCTGAAAATTTGCTGTCAATAGTAAAATAAATGCAATAAAGCTATGACATTATTTAACTTGATAAGTTTTTAATTGCTTTAATAAGGACATTATAGCAGGAATTGAAAAAAAATTTCGATGAATAATAAAATTTTGAAAGAATTGTTTTCATTTTTCCTTTTTAGTTATGGTAATTTATAAAGTTTTAAAAATATTTAAAAAATACTTCAATGATTTGTTGTCATTAGTTTATTCATTTATTAAGTGAAGATTATATTTACTAATTGAAAAGTTTAATGCAAATCATCATGCCTTTGTATTTTTAAATTTTTTTTGTGTGTTTAAAGTTTTTTTTTTTTTTTTGTATGGTAATTATTGTGTACCTTAAAAGGTCATGTGTTTCACAGTTTCTTCCCTGTACAGGAAAAAAATTGTACAATTATGTCACTTGTGACCATCATACACTTACATATCTCGTATCTGTTGAGCTGTCAACACATTTCAAATATGGGGGAAGGTCAGAAAGTTCAACTCTGTGTTTAAGAAATAGTTTTATTCTAAATTTCATGCTTTATAATTTTCCAAAAATAATGTGTCACAGATGTATATTTTATTTTTGCAAGATTTTTAAAACTGAGAATTAACTTTTATTTACAAATGTGTTGATGGCTCAAAAATGGCTGAAAAATTGGAAAAATTAAAAAAAAAATTAAAATATTTTATATTCCAATCAATATAATTTCTCTTTGAAATAAACCAGAGTATTTTGCTTACTGGAAAATAGTAAATTTAATCATTTAGCTTTCAAGTAAAAATAAAATAAAAGTTTCAAGAAAACTTTTTTATTTTTAAAAATTCAAGTTAATAGTTATCGAAAATGAGTGGAGGTACCTACTTTTTAGAAAAGTCATAAACTCAAGAAATAAAAATGCTATCGGAAATGCATATATCAGTTATTTAAACATCAAATTATATTTTAATTACCGAAAAAAAGTTTAAATTTTAATTCCGAAGCAGTTTCATTTTGTTTCTCATACATGATTTTTTCAAATCCAAATGATTTCTTACCATATGTGGTTAATTTTAAAAAAATACATGGGATGTATGAGAAGCAAATCAGTGTACGCAAAATTTGTTTAAAAACAATGTAGGAAATAGCAAAGTAATTTCTATAGCTTTTTTTCTTTAGTATTTGTCTATATTTCTGGGATGAAGTAGTATTCACATAATTTGGACTGTTGTCCTCATCTTTGTTGCCATTTGTATGACGTTTTGGCTGTTGTATGCTCTGGCCTTGTTCAGGTGCAAGGAATTTTGAACTGAACCCTTTATTACGATCACTGGAGTATATGAACTCCATTCCTTGTGTAAAGCCTTGATTGGAAGTCATGAGTTATCTCCCTCTAACCCTGCAAGTTCATATACCCCAGTGATTGTAATAAAGCACCGGAAGAAGGCCAGAGTGTACAACGGTCGAAACCTCATACAAATGGCAACAAAGATGAGGACAATAGTTCAAATACTGCTTTTTTTCTTTGTATAAAAAAAGTGGGGAATAAAAATAACAGAAAACAAAAAAACTCAAGACAAAAAACTATTAAATCCTTAGCCATTTCTGAAATTAGTATCAGAAACAATCTTTCTTTATGTCTGTTTTTCTCCTTCTGTCCAGTAGGCCAATAATTTATTAAAATGAAACTGTGGACCAAAATGGTCATGTCAGAAATAAAACAATATTATTTCATCCATAAATTTATGAAGCATTTGTGGCCAATAAACTCAATAAAAATATCCTTGTTTCTCTGACTAGATATCTTCAAGGTATTCGACACAAATTGACATCTTGACCTTCACAATCTCAAAGGCAATGGTGTGTCTCTGGATGGATATTTGGCTTAATTCAATCATTCCTAACAAATAGATTTTTAATTCATTTCACATTAACGTTGGTTTCTCCCAAGGCTCTATCCTTGGACCTATGTTGTTTCTTATTTTTTATTTATTTATTTTTTTTTCAACAATCTTCCCAATGACATTTGTTTGCAGTTAGGAATTTCTGCTGATAACACGACTATTTACTCTTGTAGCAAGTCTGACAATGTAAAACTGGCAACTACTGTCAAAAAGGACCTCTAATCAGCAGTTAACTGGGACAACGAATGGCTTGTAAATTTTAATGCCTACAAAATAAAACTGCTTTCATTTAATCACCATAAAGAATCTTTTCTGCCTGATCTGGCAGATGTTAACCTTCAGGAGAGCAATTCTTTGCATCTCCTGTTTTTTTTTCTTCTGACATGAATTGGAGTGATTACATTGAATTAACTGCTACATCTTTTGCTAAGAAAGTTGGTTCATTATGTTGTGCCAGACAATATTTTCTTGTCAAAATCCAACTTCCACATTTGTAAATATACTCTTCATCCATGCATTGAATACGGCTGCCATATCCGATTCACCACTCCTACTGTAAGTCATGAGATTCTTGACTAAATTCCAAAAAGGGTTTTATAATATAATCTATCCGGACCTAGCATCTTGATGTCAGTCAATTTCTTAATGACATGATGTAGCCTCCTTTTTTTTTTTTTCCCATTTGTATTCCTTCAGGAGGATCACATGTACTTGTAATCATAGCAGCAGGGGTGTGTTTAGGTGTTGTGGAATTATTTTTGCAGTGGAGGCTAGTATTTGTGCTAAAGTCGGTCCTAATAGGTTCGACGTACAAAACGTTAGGAACTTGATATAATATGTATTACGCAGTGTAATCTTGCCAGATCGCTGACTACTTTCATATTGTTGGCTACTATTGTCCAACAGCGACTGACCCACCTTCCTCTTACTATTCCTACTTAAATTAGATGGGAGAGTCTATTCACTATAGAATAGGTGTGTTTCACCATAACATTAGGGCAAAATAACCTGACAGTATCCATTTCTTTTTAAGCTGATGTAATAAACCAAAAAAGAACAAGTTTTATATCACAATATATATTAGGGTCCTAGGAGCACCACACATGTACTGTAGCCATAGCAGCAGTGGGTGTGTCTAGGGTAAGAAAACCTGACAAAGCCCATCCCTCTTCAGGCTGATGTAATAAAATACACAAGAAAAATTTGATATCACAAGTAATATACATTAGGTTCCTAAGGGCATCACATGTATTGTAGCCATAGCAGCTGGGGTGGGTCTTGGGCAATATGACCTGACAGTATCCATTCCTCTTCAGGCTGATGTAATAAACAAGAAAACAAGTTCTATATCACAAGTAATATACATTAGGGTCCTAGGGGCATCGCGTGTACTGTGGCCAGAGCAGCAGTAGGTGTATCCAGGGTATGGTAACCTGATGAAGCCCATGCCTATTTAGTCTGTTGCAGTAGAATTTAATAGACAAGAAAAATTTTATATTCCAAGTAATCCACATTAGGATCATAGGGACATCACATGTACTGTAGCCATAGCAACTGGGGTGTATCTTAGGCATTGATAACCTGACAGTATCTGTCCCTTTTTAGGCTGAGGTGATAGACAACAAAACAAATTTTATATCACAGTGTGCATTAGGGTCCTAGGGGCATCATGTGCTGTAGCCATAACAGCTGGGGTGTGCCTTTGGCAAGCTAAATGAACAGTATCCATCCCTTTTCAGGATGATGTAATAGAATGTAATAGACAAGAAAACACATTTTATATCACCAGTGATATACATTACAGTTCTAAAAGCACCATACGTACTGCAGCCATTACAGCAGTGACATGTCTAAGGCAAGTCTCCATCCATGTCTATTGAACGGGTGAAGAGGCTCATCCCTTGTTCCCTGTTTAGGATGTGGTTTCTGGATTTCTCTTTTCCAATCTTTTCACTCCTTTTCCTTTTTTTTTTTCAATTGGAGTAGATAGATTAAACTATTGCCCGGTCCACACTCCACCCACGTCTATTGAATGGGTGAAGAGGCTCACCTCTTGTTCCCTGTTTAGGATGTGGTTTCCGGTTTTCTCTTTTCCAATCCTTTCACTCCTTTTTCTTTTTTTTTTTTTTTCAATTGGAGTAGATAGACTAAACTATCACCCGGTTCACACTCCACCCATGTCTATTGAACAAGTGAAGAGGCTCATCCCTTGTTCCCTGTTTAGGATGTGGTTTCCGGCTTTCTCTTTTCCAATCTTTTCACTCTTACGTAGCCCCCCTGCACATCCGTGGCGTTACCGCCTTGCTCAGGGTGATATGATTTAAAAAAAAAAAAGAAAAAAAGTTAGCTTGCCAGAGCCCATCTCTCCTGAATTTGGTTTTTAATTCAGGATTTCCCTTCTAAAGTGGTTGTCACTTCAAATCAAGTGTGTTTAGACTTCTATGCACATTTATATTAATAAGAAATAAAATCTATCAATATATAAATTCTGTGACCTTGTGTGTCCCTTCATCACACCCTCTAAAATAGACGTACATTGATCGATAAAAAACAAATTTTGGGTAGAAGTGCAAATAGGCAAGGAATACAAAGTACAGTTGGTTTTACTTGGGTTTGTAGCTTAGTACAATTTTCATTATTATTTTAGTTATTTATTTTGAGAAATTTAAGTTTTTATATATACAAGAATCCAGTATTCTGTTTACCTGTGTTTGCAAGAACTATAAACAAGTCACAAAGCCAAATACTTCAAAAAGTTGGAATTTAGCACAAGAAAGAAATATTTATACGTGGCCAGTTGTCTGTTGCATATTCAAGAGTAAGAAATGCTAAGAACTTACTCTTCACTGTTAAAAAGGATAAAAAGAAATGTTTTTTAAAAAAAAGCTATAAAATCTTACAAAATTAAACAAATTATTAAACCAAAAATTAGGGTTTTTGTCAAAGTATTTTTCTGAACAAATTAGCTTATTTAAATTTGGCTTGTGAAATGTAATGAAAAGTAGAGTTTGAAAATATCAGCAAAAATAATGGTAGCAATATCTTCAACAATATTAAATATTATGTGGATTTCAACATACATCAGTGCATTGCAAAAAAAAAATTATAGTCTGATTAAAAACTCCTAATAGATATAATCGAAATAAAAATTGTATAATTACACTCAAAGGTCCCTTTAAGTTAGATCTAAAATATAAAATTTTTTCTTTCTTTTCTTTTTTCTTTTAGAAAGTGTTGAGATACAGAGAAAACGAAAGGAAAAAATGTTGTAACAATAATGGATACATCAACAGAAATGGAGTTTCAAAAGGGGTTTTGAAATAGATGGACACTTTTGCCTTTAAGATTGAAAGAAGAAATATATTTCCCAAAAATATAAACTTTTTTCAAATTTGAAGTGAATCTCTATTCTGATTAGTTAAGTTGAACACACACACACACAAATATTTCTGACTTTCCATATCTATAAATAACAAATATATTGTTTCTTATATTCAAATGAAAATCACTTTCACAACAATGATCTCACATTGCCTGATGAAGTAAAAATCTCGAAACAGAAATTTCTGTGTCATAATGTAAAATATATTAATTTTAATTAAAAAATAAACTTATATATATATATATATATATATATATATAAAAAAACATATACTGTTAAATATAAGAGACAGTGAATGTCTATTATGTTTAATCATGAGCTGTTCTAAACATTGTATTTTGGCTTTAATTTCAGGTGAAAATAAAGACAAAAATTCTCCAACATTTGGATAATTTTTTATTAAGTTGGTTCTAAGCTTTCGGCTCACATAAGCCATCTTCAGAGAGATTTCATTAATGTATTTTTGTAAAGAAGTTTGTCGAGAGTCAGATGTATTGTTAGTATATATATATATATATATATAATATATATATATATAAAATAAAGGCAAACGTTATTTCATGGTAAATCGGAAGTGTAGGCCTATTTCAGGCAAACCATCATCAGCTTCCGTCATATATATATATATGTATAGAGTTTAATTTGTTACCTTTTCATCACCGAGGCCCATGGTACAGTTGGTATGATGTTTGCTTAATAACCTAACTGTCTGGGTTTCAATTCATGGTAGTGGATGTGCACTGCTGATGAGTCCCAAATATAGGACAAAACGGCCGTCCAGTGCTGTCTGCATTCTGTTGAGGTCGAATAAAAACTCGATGAATTACTTAAATGTATATATATATTGCTGGTAATGTTTTATTTTTTTCAAAAATATGTTGCTGGAAAAAATTTTTTTGTTTTTTCAAAAATTTATTGCTTGTAATAGATATTTTTTAGAAATGTATTGCTAGTAATATTTTTTTCCTTCAAAAATAAGTTGCTGGTAATATTTTCTTTTCCAAGAAAGTATTATTGAAATTTCCAATATAAAAGTCTTTTTTATACTTTCATAATTTTGACTACATTTAGGTTTTATACACTGATGCTGACCAAAATGTTCATTTTTAGAATTTTTTTTCTGTTTTCTGCTGCTTTCACTTATTTCAACAGTTTTATTTTATGTATTGTTATCAAGATCACCTGTCTATTGAAAGTTATTGACTAACTCAGCAAAGATAATGATGTAAATCACATCCCAGCAGACAAAATAAATCCTGTTGATATAAATGGATCATCTATTATAATATGAGTATCCACTAAATAAAAAAAACAAAATATATAAATTTTTGCATGAACTTGAAATGGGGAGTAAAATAGTTACAATTAATGGATGAATAAAAGTTTTAAAAAAAGTCTTTTGACTAAAAGTTTTGTAGATATACCATTTCTCAGGGTCAGATAAATCTATTGAATTCATTAACATGGGTTTATCTCAGAAGAAATACCATATACAGTACTAAGTTTGAGAGGAATTAATGGTTACAATAAATAAATAAGTTAGTTTAGATTTTAATCTCATTTGGAGCTCTTTAGTTTTTGAGGTTTGAAAAACATGACTCGGTTTTCTAGGTTTTTATAAGTTTAATTTCTAAATCCAAACAAATTATAACTACCACTGGAAAAGCATAAATAGTGAAAAAAAATTGATTCAAAATGACAGAAGAATTGAAGAAACCTTGGACTTTAGAAATCAATGATGTACACAATCATGGCATATATTTTACACACTTATGAAGGCATTGCAGTAGTAGTGGTATTGGGGGTGAAAGGCTAAATTTATTTTGTTGTTCTTGAAACAGATGTATGGGTGGTGTAGCAGATATCAGCTTGGAATGAGAAGCTTGAGAGCTGAGTTCGAATTCCAGCTGGGTTCGTTACATTCATTTAAATGCAAATATCTTTGGGAGAAATATGTGAATACATCTCCTTCCCCCATCTAGTGGTTAAATATTTAGATTAATATCTCAAAAAAAATTCTCTAAAAGATTTTATTCAATCAAAAAAAAAAAACAACAAAAAACTTACAATCCAAGATATGTTCTGACTTTAAATAACCCATAAAAGGTTGATAAGCTGTAAAAAAAAATCAATCATTCACTTGAAACTCGGCAGCCTAAACAACCTTTTCATCTATCCCGTTTGAATCGGTTGTACTGTAGATTACTGATTTAGGCTGTATTATGTTCTTTTATCGGGTTTTAGTTGGATTATTTTTAATGTTTTTTTTTTTTTAAATAATTTACCACTAAAAAGTATTAAAGTGACAAACACCTGTTATTTTTTTTTTCCTCATTTTTAATCCTTTCAAAAGAATACAAGTATAAACTAATAAATACTAAACTTTGTCAAATGCTTTGAGTTATCCAATGCTACATCCCAAGCATCAGCATTCTTATCTAAAGCTTGATAGCATCTTTCAGCACTAACTGTAGTAGATAGACTAAACTATCGCCCGGTTCACACTCCACCCACGTCTATTGAACAGGTGAAGAGGCTCATCCCTTGTTCCCTGTTTAGGATGTGGTTTCCGCCTTTCTCTTTTCCAATCTTTTCACTCTTTTCTTTTTCTTCTTTTTTTTTTTTTTTTTTTCAATTGGAGTCAGTCAGTTAAGTGCCATGCGTGATACACGCTTGGGCGATCATGTCTCGAAAGGGACATGACTGACTGGGCAGAAGATTATCCCACAGTAGGTTGCCATTGCTTTCTACGGTAGACTGGTTGCCGACCAAGGCTATAGAACCCAATCTGTCCTATTATTTAACCCATAACTGGAGGGAAGAGACAGAGACTAAACTATCGCCCGGTTCACACTCCACCCATGTCTATTGAACAGGTGAAGAGGCTCATCCCTTGTTCCCTGTTTAGGATGTGGTTTCCACCTTTCTCTTTTCCAATCTTTTCACTCTTACATAGCCCCCTGCACATCAGTGGCATTACCACCTTGCTCGGGGTGATATGATTAAAAAAAAAAAAAAATCTTCTCCAGACAGCTATTGACTAAGAGAAGCAATAACCATATTGCTGATCTCAAAGAAGACTCAGCAAGGTGAGATGCTTAACCAATGCAGTGTTGATTAGAGCCTCTTGTAATTTACCAAAAAGGAATAGAAGACTAAATGATAAAGTCTCTAAGTTGCAAATTAAAAAAAACGGTGTCTGGGATATAGATGGTGGCGTGCAAAGGGCAAAGCTGATAGGGCATTGGCCCTAGACAACAATCCTTTGGGCTTTTCTGATAGAGTATATTATTTTTGTTTTTATTTAAGTAAAGACAAATTTAAAATTAGATATTAAAAGTAAATAAAATAGTTTTTAATTTTAATTTTAAAATGTTTATATTTGACTGCTGGTAAATTGGCCAAAACGGAAGAAATTTTTAGACAGGGTTCAAATGCTGCCTCATATTTAAAAAAAAAACATCTTCAAAAAGTGCTGTCTGATGTTGGGGATGGACCCCACTTATACATGCTCATCAGTTTGGGCTGCTCCCCAAAAAATAAACAAAGTATACTGTTGTGATTTTGTTTTGAGTGAGAGTAGGAGGCACCAGTCATAATCCTCTCCCTAGGTGCTACCAGAACTCTGCATGTTGCTGGATATAGACATATTTTGAGCATCTCAACCAGTTGTGGAGCCTTGATGCAAGCTAGAACCTTATTGCACATATATGAACACATTTGCATGAAGTTACTCAAAAGTAAGACTCACTTGAGTGACTGTGTTTTTTGTGTACTATTACCTTCAGTATGTCTTGTGAGTGTCAAATTTACCAAATCCTCTTTCTTCATTTAGTACCCTAGAAATTTTGCCTTTCTTTCTGATTCTAAGTGTCTTTTTTGTTTTCATTTTTCTTAAAACTTCCTTCTTACTCACATGTTCAGTCCATGGTATTCTCAGTATCCTTCTGCAGAATCACATTTCTGTTGCTTCAAGCTTGCTAGGTAGGTTTATGCATTGTTTTCCTGTGAGTTCCACTCTGACCCAGAGTGGTAGCACCTTTTAGGGTCCCATATGGGTAAATAGTGACCCCTTCCTAAGTAAAAATCAAAACAATTATAAAAGTTTTTTTTAAATACCAGCAATACATTTAAAAAAATATTAGCCAGGAATACATTTTTAGGAAAAAAAATTATCAGCAATACATTTGAGTCATTAAATCTCTCTTTACAAAAATATGCCAAAGAAACCTGATCTTCAAACTGATTTCTTACAAAGAATATATATTCTATTCATACAAACTAAAAATCTCTTTGGTATTAAATAACCCATTGAGGTTGATATATCATAAAACAAAATAAACCCATAAACTGAACTCTATCCTGTGAGTATCATATTTTCCAAGCCCTCTTTCCTTATATGCTCTATAAATTTCAACTATCTCTGCCTGATGTGTATCATTTTCTCTAAAACTTTATCATTGCTTATGTATTCGTTAGATGCAATTTCTCAGCTTCTTTCTGTAGAATCACATTTCTATTGCTTCAACTCTGTGATTAGATTGTCCAGTATTCACTGATATATAGAAGGACTGATATTATGTAACATTTCATCACTCTTTTCTTGGTTTCTAACAAAATCTTATTTCATAATACTTTGCTTAACTTTTGTAAGACCTCTTCCAATGCACCTTCAGATTTTGGTATTGCATTTTCCATTCACTGTTTTAGACATTTTACTTTCATTGCTTTATTTTGGTCTCTTTAAACCATACTTTGTTTCTTTTCTAAGTTATCATTAAAATTTTTAAAACCATTGGTGTTTCATTGCCTTCATGAATTCATTGAGTAGTTTCCGTGGTTTTGACCCTAATTCAAAGTAATGCTTAAAAATTGTCATAATCTCAATGTTTTGATCTGGCGTTATGACATTTGAAACAAAAGATACAACTGAAGAGCATTGATAAAGAAATGTCAGCTTAAAAATAAATCCATTAATTCTTTAGAAAGTGCTTTTTTTACATTTTGGGGACGAAACTGAGCAGATATGGGCTTTTGAGAAAAAATATCTGTTGTGGAGTAGTTTTCACACTGAAAGTTATAATCGTGTTCTGTCGGTTGCTAATTGACTAAATTCACCCTAAATGTTAGGAACTTGGTAATCTTCCACTGAAAGCTGACTTCTTAGTATTCGGCTAACTGCTGACTAATATCAACTGCCTAGTAGTTCTACTGAACCCTAATAGAACTCTAAAGAACTCTCTAGAACTTCTTGAGTTAACTTCCTGTTAACTCTTATTAATATAGGAGGTGAGAATCCATTATCTGAGGAGTAGGTGTGTTTCACCATAATATCTTAGTGACTTGGGTACGCTTTCCATAAAAGGGAAAATAATGCTTTGTGATGTTCTTTGGAGCTGACTGGTAAGGTATACCAAATCAAACTGGTTTTTCCTACAAAGGAGGTTGCAGGTTCGATCCCTGCTATAGTGCATATTTCTTTTTGAGATTTTTTGAATACACAGGCTGATAGATCTAATAGATTGTTCAAAGTAAAGATAAAAATGGGGAATCTATTTCAAATACGAGTGTCAATTATAATAAGGTTTGAATTAATAAAAATATTGATATATCTTAGTGAGTTTAGTTCCATATATGAGACATGCTTGGGTGATCGTGTCTTGAAAGAGACACGAATGACTGAGCGGTAGATTTTCTCACAGTAGGTTGCCATTACTTTCTGCAGTAAACTAGTGGCCAACTAAGGTTATAAAACCCAATCTTTCCTGTCGTTTAACCCATAGCTGAAGGGAAGGGAAGATACGGATTAATACTTTTCCCAAGGGTATTTGCATGTAAATGAATGCAACGAATTCAACTGGAATTTGAATTCGGATCTCTGATTTCTTATTCCAAGCTAATTTTCACTGCACCCCGATACACATCATATAACATGACGCGCATGTCTGTAATACTACTAATAATATAGTAGAGACATAATAAACCAATAAAATGAATTGTTTAAACTTATCTTCTTTGTTAACTATTCTGACTCTTGTGGTACTACCTAGGATTGAACTCACCTTCTTTGGCGAATTCTCAGCTTAATGAATTTCTTCTAAGCCATAGGTTCCCAACTTTTTTGCTGCAATTAACTCAAAATACAATTTCACTATTATCCATTACCCAAATGAACAAATACCTGTAATATACATCAAAAGCAGACAAAGTTAATGGAAATTATTCAATACAATAGTACCAATCTATAATAATCAGAAGTATAGTAGCCGTAATTCTTAATGTGAGTGTTGAGCTTGTATTGCCTGTGCCAGTTTATTTGTTCTTGGCTTTGTAACTGAGAGGGCTATTCGAGCGTCATTTGCCACGTTGAGTCTGCTACGTTTCTTGGTCTTCATTCCAAGGACAGTAGAAAAAGCTTGTTCTTATAGATAAGTGGTTGAATTCCAGCCAGCATGGCTCTGTTGAGGTCACTCAAAGTTCAATACATTGTCTTCACACACACAGGCAATTCTATAGATATTTTGAAAGTGCATTCAAACTGCTGGCATATGTCTGTGTGTGCATGTATATATATATACATATACATACACATATACATTATAATTAGTACAGAATATTTTAAGGGACTGGATATATTGATTGATACTTTAGTGAAAACAATTACCAAAATTTGACTATGATCACAGTTCTATGATCTGGTGTCTAAAAACTGGAGAAATTTTGATTTTTTTTTTTTTTCCTACAAGGCTTGAAAGAAAGATACTTTAAGAGAGATTGGGGTAGGGGGAATTCTTCCTTGAAATGCTGCCTCGTTAATAATTTGGCACAGTGTGAAATTATAAGCTGATTGCCTCTTCCCAAACCAAACATCCATTACCCTCAAAATAATTTACCCAGGGGTTGGGAACCATTGTTCTAAGCAGTGGCAGTAGCTTTTCTTCCTTCCTGCCAAAGTGGATTTAACCATTAGGCATCATTTAAATTTATTGAAATTTGTCATCAGTGAACATTTTTCTGCTGTCACTCAGTTTATTAACCAAGATCCTGTTTTTAGCATTCTTGACTCTGAGTTTCACTGTCAGAAAAATAAGTAAATAAAATTTACTTACTATTAATGTTCTATTTCTTTAGATTGATCACTTACTGTTGGTTGTAATCCTGGGTAGAATGACTGCAAAAACATCTCCCTAAATTTATAAACAAATTGTACAAATGCATGCTGGGATTTCTACCTAGCCAATAAAATAAACTACTCAGTCTTATCTACTATATTCCTTTTCTTGAAATCAGAATGCTGTTATCACTTGTCTATATTCCCTTTTGTTTGAAATCTCCTGCAACTCTTCTGGGCGGTCTCCTTGTTTAAGTTGGTGAATGCTGCCATAATCCTTGTCTTCAGTTGATCCTTGATGTAACAAGGAGTTTTGTTGGTTTTAGCTCAGCTGTGCCTCATACATAATGATCAAGGGGATTGCAGTCTGGGGGGTTAGGTGGCCAGTTGTAAGGAGGGGTGATGTGGTTGCAGAAATTGTCTGATACCCATAACTGGGTCCTCCTACTTGTGTGGCATGGTAAAGAGTCTTGTTGTTGGGCATAATCTTGCATCAGCTACCCTCTTGACCCAGGGCAGCACTGTCTCCTCAAGGCACTTGATATCTCTGTATTAAGCTTGAATCCCTCACCAACAAATTCGGAAGCTCTTTTATAAGAATTCTTGTAACTCTTTCTGAATCCTCTGCACTGTCCTCAGATTGACACCCAACCACCCTGAAATGTTTATATTGGAGCTTTGGGCATGGATACCAAGCAGTACGGTATGTTATTTCCAAATTTTCGGTAGAGTGAATTGTGTCATAGTGCTCATTTTCTCACAGATGGGGCCCAACTCAGTTGACAAAATCAAAAACAATGTGCATGCATGAAATTAAAAATATAAAGTGGTAACAATTTACCCATCACACTGTATTTTTGATACACCTTAATAAATTTCAAATAAAAAACATTGAGCCTGGTCAGTACTTAAATGGGTGACCACTTAGGAATATCAGGTGCTGTAAGCGTATAGTGACGGATGTGCGTTGTGGTGCAGTGGATATCGGCTCGGAAAGAGAAATCGGTGAGCCGAGTTCCAATTCCAGTTGAATACCCTGCATTCACTTAAGCACTGGTACCCTTGGGAAAGGTATTAATCCGTCCCTTCCCTCCAGTTATGGGTTAAATAACAGGGTAGGACTTAAGACCCTGCCCTTAAAAACAAATCCCAATGAATCTTGATACTCGAAAAGAAAAAAAAGTATTACTAGACACAAAACTTATATAAAAACAACAATAAATTGTTGAAAAGAAAAAGGTATTACCAGCAATAAATAAATAAAAATTTAGTTGGCAATGAATGACCCGCCGAGGTGTTGATATGCCACAAAAACAAACCAACCAAAACCAATCAAATAAAAAAAATAAGTTGGAAATTACAGGTACACCATCAGTCTTCCAGCAACTGATAGTGTGGCACCTCTTCTAATTTGAGCAAAATTATGTGCTACCATTTGAATTTCACACAATTATCAGACTGAGTAGATACTAGGTGGCAACACATTTGGTAATAGTTTAATATAAGTTTCTAGCACTCAATAATGCTGTAAAAATATGTGAGATACATAATTGTTGGGTCAAAGGTTTATATAAGAATTGTTGTTTTGTAACTTTTCTTGGTTTGGCAAGACGGATCATTTAGGCCAGTTCCCACTGCCCTGTAGAGTCATTATAGCCAACAGGAATCACTTTTCCCTTCTGATCACAACAGAAGTCTATTTGTGTTTGCTTGTAATAATTGTAAACATGTCTTAAAAGAAGCTAAAACGTTGTTTGCTGATAGAATGAGGTACCATATCGCATCTAACAAGTTTGATTCTTGTGACTACTGGTGCCTCTGTAATAGTATGTTATGTAAGTCCTTTCTTTGCTCAATTTGAGGTGTTAACATCTTCTGCTACTGATAAATTGGAAAGTCTTTCATAAATTCTCTTCAAATTCTACTCTTGATTCATCTGGGGTACCTTTGCTTTCTGCTTAGAACTGAAACTATAATGGTTTGTTAATTTTAATGCCTTGAAAATGAAAATTCACCTTGTTAATCGTCTGAGAAAATCTGTTCTTCCTTCTGTTAGTATGGCTGAGGTTAACCTCCACATGAGTGACTCATTGCATTTTCTTGGACTTACATTTTCCACTGATATGAAGTTGAAAGATTATTATTTGTCTATATTTTTGAGATGAGGTAGTACTTACATTATTCGGACTATCGTCCTCATTTTTGTTGCCATTTGTATGATGTTTCAGCCATTGTACTTTCCGGCCTTCTTCTTGTGAGTTGACCCTAAGAGTTGTGAGTTCAATACCAGACTACAGCAGTGATGGACAAGTAACTTACAGGGTTAGAGGGAGATAACTCATGACTACCAGAAGAGGCTCTATGCAAAGGAATGGAGATGATATACCCCAGTGATTGTAATAAAGGGTTCAGTTTGAAATTCCTAGTACCTGAAGAAGGCTGGAGTGTGCAATGGCCGAAATGTCATACAAATGGCAACAAAGATGAGGACAATCATCCAAATAATGTAAATACTTGAAAGATTATATTGAATCAATTGCTAGGTCAGCCTCACCTGAATCTATCTTACATATTTATAAGTCTACCATTCATCCATACTTTGAATATTGCTGTCACATATGAACTGGTACACCTGTTATGTATTTAAAAATTCTTGATAAAATTTAAAGAATCTGCAATGTCATTGGTCCTTACCTGGCATCTCGGCTTCTGTCACTTTCTTATCACCATAATATAACTTCCCTGTGCCTATTTTTAGAAATAATTACATGGTAATTGTTCTGATGAACTCTCCTGTATGGTATCTAGACTTTATGAATTGAAGTGCAGTACTAGATTGCAAGGTCTCATTATTTTGCAGTTGCAATGGCTAGATGTAACCCTAAGTTCTATGCACACAATTTCTTCTCTTGCATTTCTTGCTTATGGAACTCTCTGGCTTCTTGCTTTTCAGTCAAGTTTGATCTTTAAAAATTTAAATGTGATGTCAATTGTTATCTTTTGTCTTTAATTCACCTTTTTATTCTTATTCCTTAATAATGTTTTTTCTTTTTTTTATATTCTTTCACACTCAGTAACCTCCTGCATCTTGGCTTAATGGCAGGACAACAGACATAATTGGGAAAAAAACAAATTAAAAACATTAAAAAATCTAGGATTTACAGTCTATATAAAATCCAATGAAAAATAGTAAATTTCCTGGGTATAAAAACAACAGAACATGCAAACAAGACAGAAAGCCAAATAACGTAATATATACTGACAAAAATTCTAACCCCCTACAGCATATTAAAACAAATACCCATATCTATAAATACTTTCAGCAAATTAAAAAAAAAAAAGTTAAAATACTTATTGACAATAAAAAACATAAATCGATATAAATATTCAAATGAAAATATAAAAAAGAAAACAGTCCAAACAGAAAATGAAATTTAATGTTCAACCTGCCTTATAAACAATACAATGAAAACAAAAAATAGGCAAAATATTGTTCAAACTAATTGGCAAACATTTCTTGAAAAACAGTAAATTATCAATAAAAATAGTCAAAATCAGTTAATGGATAATATGAAAAAATAACCAAGCACAATAAAAAAAATACTCCACAAAATCAAAAACACTAACTACAATCACAATAAAAATAGCCATCAGCAGAATGATACATCAAATGTAATTATAGAAACAAAGAAGACTGTCCACTTAATAACAAATGCTTAACCAATAACACAGTATGCAAAGCTACCATAACTAATAATACTAACACTTTTTTAAGCACTTAAGTACATTTTCAAATGGTAAAACTTTTAGGTTTAAACTGCAGGTGGAATCAGCTTTCAAAGATTTTGTTGCATCACAGCAGATAACTTTATTAACAAGGAATAAATAATCTCGTTGATTGATGACAGAGGTGCATAGGCTTGTATTTTGATTAATTTCAACATTTCTACAGTTAATTTTTCAAAAATAGAATTATTTTATAACAACCTAATACTTTCTACCTTTCCTCCTCTGCACCTCTCTCTCCCTCTTTCTTCCTCTGCACCTTTCTCTCCCTCTTTCTTCCTCCACGCCTCTCTCTCCCTCTCTCCTCCTCCGCACCTCTCTCTCCCTCTTTCCTTTTCTTCTTAGATTTTCTATTTCTGTTATCATATAGTAATAAACAGCTGGTATATATGGCTCTATACCAGTGGTTCTCAACCTTTTTCCAGCTGCCACAATCCCCCCTCGGTTCACAGGTTATATTCTGAGCAACCTCTTTTCACAGCTATATGAAAACATTTCTTTCTTGATATTAGGTATAGTGCAACTCCCAAACAACTAATTTAACATTAGACAAACTGCCTTGCCTTTATTGCCATTCCTGAAAACCTAAAGCAATGACCCTGTGGGACATCAGTTGCCTGATCTAGCTAGCATGGGGCGTATCCTGTTCAGATAACATCAGCTAACAACAAACATTTTTGAGTGGATTTTGGAAAACAAAATAGAATAAAAATGTGTTTATATCTAACTCTTACGTTAATCTTTGCTTATGGCCATATCAAGTTGGAAAACTAATTCCCGTACAATCACTGACGTTAAAAATTGTTGAGCCTGGTAACTACCTTGTTGGATGATAGTTTGAGAATACCAGGGGCTGTAAGCTTGGATGTGCAGGTGGCATAATGGATAATGTCTTTGACTTGGTAATCAGAGAGCCAAGAACAAATTCCTGTTTGTTTCATTATATTCACTTACATGCAAAGCTACCTCTTCTCCTCCTACCAGCTATGGGTTAATTAGTAAGACTTGTGATCTCAACAAACAATTATGATCTCAAACAAAAAAAACATCTTACAAGCTAAAAATAGTGTTTGGCTTGAGTTGATAAGTGGTAGAAAATGAATGAATCAATCAATGAAATACTGATTAGTTACCCAGACAAGTCTTTTAGATTTGTTTACATTCTCTGGAATAGAAATGTATAGAAACTACTGTAGCCATAAAGCGAGGGATCAGTTTATATATTGATTGTAATATAGAATCGAGCCCCCACTTTTCACATAATTTCTTGTAGGTTGATAGGCCATAGAAAATGAATGAATGAATCAATATAAATACTGATTAAATACACAGACATGTCTTTCAGATTTATTTAGTCTTTGAAATATAAATTTATAGAAACTACTGTAGCCATAAAGTGAGGGATCAGTTTATATATTGATTGTAACATAGAATTGATCCCTCACTTTATATTATTATAATTTTTTGTTTGTTTATCAAATTATGATTAAATATGAATCCACCTCTTTTCTTCCCAGCTATGGGTTAATTAGCATTAATTGTATCATCTCCCATCTGCCCGCCCACCAAAAAAAAAAAAAAAAAAATTCTTACAATCTAAAAATATTTTTCTGGCTTTAAATAACCAGCAATGGGTTGGTAAGCTGTAGAAAACGATAAAGCATGTTAATTTTTGTCTTTGTAAGGTAAATGTGTTCTTTAAGATTTTGTTATGGGTATTTAAAAGATAAATTATTACTCTGCTTGAATGTCACCATACCACCCCTACCACACCTCATTTTCTAATTCCCCTCACTGCTGTGAAGGCAGTGAGGGGAATTAGAATTTCTGAAGATTTGAACAAATATAAGATTTTGGGAGGTAGAAGTGGGAGAAGCTTCTTAGTAACAAAATTTTCAGCACTTTCTTGTATATATTATATGTCTGTATTGATTTTGAGGTTTCGAGCCATCCTCAAGAGAATTATCGAGGTAAAGAAAAAATGTACAATTTTATTTTTTGAATTTTGATTTTTTTTTTTTTTTTTTTTTTTCCAGGATTAAAGAATTTACATATTTTAAAAAATCTTCTGCCCAGTCAGTCGTGTCTCGAAAAAGACATGATCACCCAAGCATGTTTCACGTATGGCACTTAACTGATTGATTGACTTGAGTTTAAAATATCACAGAAATGCATTTTTTAATCAGACATTAGTAACCAGATTATTTAATATTTCTTTAAATATATTTCAAATATTGTGTAATATAACTAAAAAAATAAATTAACAATATGATTTTTGCTTTTTTTCTTAGACATTTTCACAGAATGTGCAGCAGGTATTATTCAAAAAGTACCAACCCATATGTAACTAATCCCTTCCCTTGTCAGTTTTGACAGACACTTTGTTCCTAAATCATAATTCTAGACTTACGCTTCCATGTTAATGATATTCCCACCCCTTTTACTGGCTGTAAGCATTTATTGTCTTCTGTGTATGATCACAACCATAGATCATAAAGTCATTTATATTACTGTCTTATCTCACTGAAAATAACTCATCTGAACTGCCACCTGTCTCCACCAAGCTGTTGATTGACAAACAAGTTGTGATGACTTCCCATAACATATGTATTTGGTTCGTTAGACAACTTTAGATAGGTGGTGGTGTTTCTTTTTCTCTTGCAACATTTTATAGTTGGTCTTGTGATTAAATAAAACCTTTTCTTTGTATCAATGAGGCATTTTAACTTTTAGGCTACTTTATCGGGGATTGAAAGCTTCAAACTTTTATATAAGAAATATTGAAAAATATTGATCAGGTCTACCTACAATACTGAAATTTAATTCAATGGCCTTGTAAAGATGTTTTCATTATGAGATATCTTAAGGTTTTTTTCTTTCTGTGTCTTTTTCATTTCTCTCTCTCTCTCTTTCTTCTCTCCTCTATCTCAAAAAAGAAATTGTCAGTGGCCAGGAATGAATGCAAGCATTACTGATAGAATAGGGCTATTATATGTATAATGAAAATTCATTGCTAATGATTTTACTAAAGGAATTTATTTTAATTCATTTACATTAAATTAAGTGCCTTAAAAAGGTTGGGGGGGGGGCGATACCTAAGGCTTAAAATGAATTTTTATAAATGAAAAAAATTCTTGAAGCTTTTATTTTAGTTTTAATTTCAATCTAATAGGTTAAATTTAATATTTCCAATAAGCAAAATACTTTGCTTTATTTCAAAAACTAATTTTAAACCAATTTAAATTGACTGGGAGGAATTTTTTTTTTTTAAATATCTAATTAGTGCTCTTTTTTACTTGTCTTTCATTGCAATGTAATTCTCTTTATTAAAAAATCATTAAAAAATAAAATATACTTTTTTGAAATTTTTTTTCGGGAATATTAGTTATATTTAAAGTATAATTAATCTAATTTGAGACAACTACTTGTGGTACAGTGGATATCGGCTTGAAACGAGAAACCGGGGAGCCGAGTTCGAATTCCAGTTGAATCCATTGCATTCACTTATGCACAAATACCCTTGGGAAAGGTATTAATCCGTCTCTTTCCTCCAGTTATGGGTTAAATAGCAGGACAGATTGGGTTCTATAGCCTTGGTCGGCAACCAGTCTACCGCAGAAAGCAATGGCAACCTACTGCGGGATAATCTTCTGCCCAGTCAGTCATGTCTCGAAAAAGACATGATCGCCCAAGCGTGTTTCACGTATGGCACTTAACTGACTGACTGACTTAAGTTTAAAATATTACAGAAATGCATTTTTTAATCAGACATTAGCTGTTTAAGGTGTTTGTGAGTTTGACAGTTTGATATTTACCTGATGTTGTTCTGTAGAGGCTTTAGGTGTTAAAAAAAGTAACCTTCTATATATAATTTATAAGTACTTGGTAATCTTAAAAATTTAAGAAAATATTCTCTATGATCTAATGTTTATTTGCTTATTTTCTGATCATGTTATATATGGTCAGCTGTATATAGAAAATTACGTTTATACATGCCAAAAAAAATTTGTATTTCCACTGAAAATTTTTTTGTGTGATGATTTGTACTAAGCTTTTTAATCTATGATTAATAAATATAGTTTTCACTTCATAGTAATATCATCTCAAATGCTGAAATTAAGACAGTTTTAAAAGATTAAAAAATTCATGGCAGACAAAGTGACTGAAATAGAGATGACAGGCTCATGTTTGGATTTTGTCAAGAATCCCATGATATATAGCAGGAGCACCAGAGCAAATATGGTAGCATGGATAAATAGTAGATTTAAAAACATGCAAGACGGAATATAGCACAAAATATTATCTGCCATGATATGGAGAATCAACTTTTCTAGTGCTCAGTAAACCTAGCATTTGATTTGATATAATCATTTCTTTTAACGTCAGGGGAAACCATGAAACCAACAAAGTGTAACAAATTGATCTTCAGAAGATTGACTTGCTGATAGAAGACAAAAACGGTTCTCTAAGATGATTAGACTATAATGGTCTCATTTTGAAAATGTTAAAATTTACAAGCCATGTCTTTTTTGGCCTATATAACAACTGGTTAAAGGTCATCTTCAAGATCAGCTGACATTTTTACTTTATCACACTCATCAGATTTACTTTTAAGACAGGAGTAAATAGCTGTCTCATTAGTATACATACTGAGTTGGAAATCAATGACCTCGAGAAGGTCGTTGATGAAGATAAACATGAAAAATAAGTAATTCTAATTAAAATGTAGAAAAAATAAGAATAAATCTTGTAAAAATTCATTATTCATTGAAAATATTTTTTCTTAAGACAATAGTGTCTTTAATTTATACAATCAATTAAAAGCTTGTCTGATTAAATAATGTTTTAGTTTGATTGCAGTTTTTTTGTGTTACAGAGCAGATTTTCAATAAGAATTAGTGATTTACATTTTCCAAATAGTCCTGCCTTTTTTAATATGAAAAGGGATAAAATTTAATTTCTAGATATTTCTTTAAGTAAGGTGTGTGTATGAGGGTGGTTGTGGTTGGGTGTTGATGGTAATAGACGTTAGAAAAAGAAATTTCTACCAAGATTTTCTAAAATAATTTGATCTGTGAATATGTCCTAAAAGTTTTCATTAAAATTCAACAATTATTTGATATTTACAAGAATTTCCAGCTCTATGTATTTTCTACTGCAAAAAAGGTGCTATTTCCTATACTAATCTTTGCTGATGCAAGAAAAACAAGATTTTTAACCAAAATTTTGAACTTGCTAGAAATGATAGAAAAAAAAAAATAATCAAAAAATACTTTGACCTTTCCTCTTAATTAATAACTTAAACGTTTTGACTATAAAACTTTGATTTAATCAAATTTGGGGCATTTTTCATCATACTATGCTCTTTTTTCAGCAAATTAACCATCACAGACAATCGTCACCCCCCCCCCCTCCAATTAGCATGGATCAGGCTAGTCTCCCTGAAAGCAAAACAATGCATTTTCTCTCACAACAGACTTCAAGTGGAATGACTACATAGAATCCATAGCTAAATCCGCTGCTAAGAAAGTCGGTTCTCTGTGTAGGGCCAGAAAGTTTTTTCTGCCTGAAACCATCCTGCACATATATAAATCTACCATCCTCCCATGCATTGAATACTGCTGCCATATCTTGATGGTATTCCTGCTATTTGTCCAAAAAATGTATGTAAAAATATCAATTTTAAGTCACTTAACATCTGTCTGCAACAAATATTGAAGTTGTAATAGCACTAGAAAAGTGCATAAAATCATGTTACTTTACAATAAATAAGAATAAAATTTCAGTGAGCCTCAGCCTATTTGCATTTCAGTATTCATGACTTCACACATTCACAAAATTTTTTCTAAAATATATCTGCAGCTGGTTTCTTAAAAGTGGCGCAACAGTTGGGTGCATGTGTGTGTTTGCTTGAATGCTATTGGCTGGTGATTAGATGGTGGTTCAAGACCGGCAGCCATTGGTTGATATGCAAAATGCTTGACCACTTTTGTGGAAGCTGTAGACCTAACTAATGTTATGTTCTTTAAATATTTGTGAATTCACTTTTGTGTTTTTCTTTTTACATACGCACTAAGGTGCCGCCTAAATGTCCAGCTTCTTCTAAGGCTTCTGGCAAGGAGCCTAAGCAGCAGAATTATTATTTTTGTTTTTGTCTGTTACTACTATACACACACATATTTAATATTTTCAATAGTTGTACCTATTTATATGTAAAAGAAAACGGTTATTGTATGTATGGAAAAAAAAATTATGCTAAGTCTTGGGGCACCATCACAGTTCTGTTTTTAGAAAATGTTTTAAACTTGATACAGTATTTTATGTCTTGTCACATATTTTATGCAATACTTTCAATGGTTGTATCAATCTATGCGGAATTAAAAATGGTTATTGTACATATGAAAAAAAATTATGCTAAGTGTATGGTCACCAATACAATACTATTTTCCAAAATTCTTTAAAAGTGGGGGTTGTTTGAGTTTTGTTTAACAGCATATCAACCTCTGTGGGTTATTTAATGCCAAAAAGGTGGGCTTTTGAAGTATTTTTTATAATGTTCGGTTATAGTGAAAAGGTTGTCAGATTTTTATGAAAATCTTGTTTTTATTCTATATTTTAGAAAACTGAAAATGTCTTATAGTTTTTTTATTCAAAAATGTTTTGCTGAGAATTTTTTTTCCTTCAAAAATGTATTATTGATAATATTTTTCCTTCAAAAACATGTTTTCTATAAAAGTCGATTTTTATGTATAAATTTCTATAAAAGTATTTTATACTTTCATAGTGTTTTGATTCCAGTTTGGGGGTTAACTATTTGTCCATGGCTGGGACCCTAACAGGTGTTACCACTCCAGGTCAGAGTGGATCTTGGAACAACAGCAATTAAGAGGTGGTTCCATGCTCCTCACAAACTTTTAAAAAGGGTATGAAATGTTTCTTAAGTGTTTAGGATGAAAGTTTAAGGTATGGTGTGTGTGTGTGTGTGTGAGGTGGGGGGGCGGTTAACAATCAAAATAAGTACTTATAATCACTTCGAAAAGGGGTTACAAATATTTGCGGATTCTAACTATTCGTGGCTGGTTCTGGTCTCTAACCCCTGTGAATATAGGGTCTCACTGTATATAAAATCATATTAAAATTGCAATGTAAATAAATTGAATGTAAGTATTGATAAATTTAACTTTTATTTTCTACTATTGCAAAATAATTTTAATAACTGTTAATATGTTATTATTTAACTGTACAAAATCATTTTATTTTATAATGTCTTAAAGCAAACCACATTCTCAAATAAAGAGTATTACAATGTACCTTAAAGATTGCCAAATTGTAAACATCTACATTTACAAGTATTCATAAATTTAGACTACTTTTATTTTTTTTTTGTACTATATTAAAAACTAAAATTTATTTGTTTGCAAGCTTAAAATAGATTCTTATTGGCCATATATTATTAAAAAAAAACATTTATAATTAAAATACATAACTGGGAATGGGTATTTGTGGTTTAGCCAAGTGACAAGTAAATTCAACTTAAGTTGCTTCTCCTGGAACAAATTACCAACATAGGTGAAGTATACATACATACATACATACATACATATATATATATATATATATATATATATATATATACTAGCAGTATAGCCCGGGTATAATGAAAGCTTTAAAACTAATCCATGGTCCTGGAGCTCAGACTCTTTGGACATTGGCACGAAAGACTAAAAAGCAATAGTTGTTTCCAGTTGAAGCGAAACTGTAGACTGAAAGAAAAATGAATGGATGTAAGTCAAATTTTGACTTCCCAGGTATCGATATCAAATAAGTTTTTTTTGTTGTAAACTGAATTTTGAAAGCTAAATAAGTCATCTGAGTGAATGGTATCATGGCTGAGACTAAGAACTACAATTATACCTACTTAGAGCCAATACCGAAGCAAAAACTAAAATAAAAGGGCTGAAAAAAATACAGACATACAGGCAGATAAATAGACACACACACAAACATCTTGCCTTTTATATATACATATTATCGATTTTCTGCACTATTGTAAGAACTGCAACCTTGAAACTTCTGAATATCGGTTATGTCTTTGTCTATGAGTGTATCAAATTTGATTAAAATCAGACCACTCCTATAACCCGATTTTTTTCGATTATCAATTTTCATTGGGGGTACCTCGACACAAACCTAGCTAAGAACACTCGCAGACGCTTATAGTACAACTGTGTAAATTTTCAAGAAAATCGGTTCAGCTGTTTCAGAGTCTAACGTTTATATATATATATATATATATATATATATAAATCTCAATTGGTAGTGGTTGCTAGGTGGAAGTAAGAAGAGGCAAAGAGACTCCCAAAGCAAAGATTTTGCTTGGCCATTAAACTAATAACTAAATTATTGAAACAAGAATCATGTTTTCATTTCTTGTGGTGTTGATTTAACCTTCTGTTCCTTGTGAGGGGGCAATGTTCCTTTCCAAGATTTTTTTGTGCTACATCTAATCTATGCTTGAAAGAAGGAATGAGTATAGTCGAATGCTTTGACATAATGTGATGGTGAACAAGTGTGTCTTGTTAAATCAATTATGAATGAATAGTAAGTTCGATCCTCACTGTGTGCCACACACTTTCGACTTTGTTCCATATCTAAGCTATGCCTAGAAAACTGCCATAATTGGGCACTTTGATGTGGTGTAATGTTTAGTAAGCTTGTCTCGTTAGATCAATTATGACTGAACAGTGGGTTTGATCCTCACTGGGTGCCCCATACTTTTGGCCTTGTGCCACATCTAGAGTATGCTTAGAAAAACACCATGTATATATTCTTCTCGCACACCTCTTGAGCAGACAGAAAGCAGTTTGACAGCATCTTCAGTGAATATTGTAATAATTATTATATTTCTTTTATCTATGTAGGGCCTTGACCCTGATGAAGGCCAGGCTAAAGGGAGCCCAGAAAGGTCATAGTTTACTGAAGAAGAAAGCTGATGCATTGACTTTGAGGTTTCGAGCCATCCTCAAGAGAATTATCGAGGTAAGAAAAAAAAATATACAGTTTTATTTTATTTTTTGAATTTTGATTTTTGCTGTTTATTTTTTTTTTTCCTCAGGATTAAAGAATTTACATATTTTTAAAAAGTACAAAATAACCAGATTATTTAATATTTCTTTAAAATATATTTCAAATATTGTGTAATATAATTAAAAAATAAATTCACAATATAATTTTTGCTTTTTTTTCTTAGCATTTTGTATAATATACAGAAACCAACGTCATCTTTCAAGTGTTCCGTGAAATATGACTTCAGATAAACCTTTCCAAAACAGAAACTACAGAGTTTAGCAAAAGTAACATCTCTCTTTTTTTTTTTTAATTCTAATTTTAATTTTTGAGCTGAGGTGGATAGGACAACATGGACCAATCGAGTAGCCATCACTATCACTAGACTTTTAACATCACCAGACTTTTTCTTGTGGTGTGTACTGAAAAATCTTATTTACAAAACAAAAACAATTCCTGAATTAAGATGCAAAATTTCTGATGAAGTTTCTGAAACTAATGTCGAAAATGTCAAATGGTTTGTAGAGGTGTTGCTGATAGGGTTCAGCGTTTTATTAAACATGAGCACTAGAAACAAGTTAAATAATTTGTTAACCATAAAAAGTCACTTTTTTTCAATATGATAATTCTTATAAAATGTTTTTAAACTACTGTAATATATTACCTTGAACAGCAGAGTTAATTGACAGGTACATCCGGCTGCAGGTGAGGTCAGCAAAGGACAAGAGTCATTGACAGTAGATGATGTCAAAATGCAACAAAAAAAATGACAACCGGCTTGAGAAGCAATTGAACACCAGGTGTGATTGACAGATGTACCCGGCTGTATATAAGTCAACAAAGCAACAACCCAAATATGCATGGGTGTTTTAAGACTAAATAAAGTCGTTATATTTAAATTTAGATACCTGGGAAGTGTTCTAACAGAAGATGGAAAGTGTGACACAAAGATTCGAAGGCGAATTGGCATGGCGAAGGAAGCATTCTAGAAGTTGAGTAAAGTATTAAGAAACAGGACAATTTTGCTAGAAACAAAGAAGAGAGTACTGGATTGCTATGTGATATCAGTTCTTCAATATGGCAGTGAATGTTGGACAATATCATCAAAAATGAAGGAAAAACTTGAAGCAACTAAAATGTGGTTCTACAGAAGGATGCTGCGAATATCATAAATCGAGCATGTGAGCAATGATGAAGTCTTAGAAATGATGGAAACAAAAAGGAAATTAATACTGAGCATGAGGAAGAGACAGTTGAAGTTTCTGGGACATGCAATGAGGAAGGAGGGCTTGGAGAACCTGATACTAACATGGAAAAAGAGACAGAGGAAAGCAACGGATAACATATTTGAAGGACCTAATGAGGTGGATGATGGAACGAGGGTTGCATGGTGTAACAGGAGATGGCATGCTAAGAGCCATCAAGGATAGGGAGACGTGGAAAGCCATGATCGCCTACGTCCTGAAGGGACAGGGCACATAGAAGAAGAAGAAAGTCTAGAATTTTTGGCTGAAGACAGAACTCCTGCTGGCTTCTGGCTCCTGACAGTTCCTCATGTGTGTGACTCACTCTGACTGCCCTCCTGCTCCACACAAGCATCATCGACAAAGAATAAGAAAAAAATTATAGATGTTTTTTTTTTTTTTAATCATATCACCCCGAGCAAGGCGGTAACGCCACTGATGTGCAGGGGGCTACATAAGAGTGAAGAGATTGGAAAAGAGAGAACCGGAAGCCACATCCTAAACAGGGAACAGGGGATGAGACTCTTCACCTGTTCAGTAGATGTGGATGGAGTGTGAACCGGGTGATAGTTTAGTCTATCTACTCCAATTGAAAAAAATAAAATAAAAAAAAACGAAAAGAGTGAAAAGATTGGAAAAGAGAAAACCGGAAACCGCATTTTAAACAGGAAACAAGGGATAAGCCTCTTCACCTGTTCAATAGACGTGGGTGGAGTGTGAAAAAAACATTTAGTCATAATGTGCTTGTGTCTTGTTCATATATTGCCCTGCAGTGGGACCTCAGAATATGCTGACTGCTCTCCAGGTGTGTGTGTGTCTGTTTGCTTTGGGTAACAACTCATGATGCTTGATAACAAGATCCCAGTGGTTGAGAGTTTTAGAAGTTGAGCTATACATATTCTTCTAAACTCCAACACACAACTTTGGACCCTACTTGAACTCGACGCATGGTTGGAGAGGCCAGATCCGACCAACCAGCTGGCCACATCAAGCCCTAAGTCATACTAAAAAAAAAAAAGGTCGTCAGGTTTACCATATCAAACATTAAACTGACTTGGTGGTGGCTGTAAGGTCAATCAGACTGAGAACAAAGGATCTGACATTACAGTTTCAACCTCTGTGGAAAGCCCATACTTAGGTGGACAATCCCAGATATAACAGGTGCTTGAAACCCTCTACATGTTTGAGTATACCAAACATATAGCTCCAAAGGAATGAGGCTAATGAGACTTCCCCCCTCATCATCTCACCAATATGGGGCTGTAAGGTGGATGGGGACGCATGGCTGATGAATAATAATAATTAATAAATGAAGTACGAGCAAAAAAAAAAAAAAAGAAGCAAAACCAAGTGACTATACATTGATATCGATGCAAAATGTGATACAGAAAATCAATCAATGGAAAAATTTTTGAGATTCATAAAAGTAGAACAAATAGAAGACAGACTAGGAATAAAGTTGTCACTTTTTGTCATAGAAAAGATCTTAGCATCTCAGATAACTTCAAAAACAGTTAAAAAAAACAAACAAACTAGAATTAATACATTACTGATAGAAGTTAAAGGAAAACGTGACGCTGAAACTCAAGTAAGGATGACCAAATTTCATGATAAAAAGTAAAGGTCTATCCACACTATTTTCTTTTTCTTTTTTAACAGACCCAATTTTCCAGGTAGCAAATCTAAGGTTCAACCATGATTAGATAAGCTGACAAATAAGAGACAGGCTCGTTCTTCACATTAGCAAAGGTTAAGGTTTTCTCATTACAGTGTTAATAGAATAATCATCAATTTTATATTTTTGTATGGCAACATATTTTCAAAATTATCTCTTCAATTTTGTTACCTGTTCCTTCCTTCTTTGAACACATTTATTCAGTAGGGTTTAAAATAATTAAAATATATAAATTTTTAAACCTACTTATCATTTTACTAGCAGTATAGCCCGAGTGTAATGAAAGCTTTAAAACTAATCCATGGTCCTGGAGCTCAAACTCAGCCTAAAGAACATTTGTGTGAAGTTTGGTGAGAATCGGATAAAAATTGTGGATTTGTATAAAGGACAGATAGACAGACACACACAAACATCTTGCCTTTTATATATATATATTATTGATTTTTTACACTATTGTAAGAACTGCAACCCTGAAACTTCTGAATATCGTTTCTTATGTCTTTGTCTATGAGTGTATCAAATTTGATTAAAATCGGATCACTCCTTCTATAACGCGATTTTTTCGATGTTCGATATTTATCGGGTGTACCTCGACACAAAACCTAGCTAAGAACACTCGCAGACGCTTATAGCACAACTGTGTAAATTTTCAAGAAAATCGGTTCAGCCATTTCGGAGTCTATAGGTAACGGACACGCACACACACAAAGTTCCATTTATAAATAAGTTTAGATTTGTGTCCAAAGTCTTTTTTTTAATTTATTTATATTGAATTAATTTACAAAATCTATATAAAAAATATGCAACTCTTATATTCATTATATTTTTCTGGTATAAATGAATAAAATACAACGAATATTCAAATAAAAATAAAAATTTTCTTAGATCATTATTACGACATACTAATATGACTTTTTAAGTTTTTATAATTTTAGAATGAATCAGACATCATGTCTTCAATCTTTGTTTAGTACAAAATGACCCCGAAATAGGGCACATCCCCTGCAAAATTTGGGGGTTCCCCTCCTCCTGAATTGGTAAGCTTTGCCCGCCAATCCCTTGTATATTAGAGAAAAAAAAAAAATGGCAGGTTAGCCACATCAGATAGTTTGAGAAGTGTGTCTTTTAAAAGACTGTCTCCCTGGCTCAAAAAACTGTCATTGGTTGTTTTTCCTTCAGAGGAAAACGTTGGTGGAAAAATATCCAATTTAGAGGTAACATCTGCAGAATCCTGTTGTTGCTCTCTTTCAATCTGCCTGTTCTAAATTTTCTGCTTTGGTAGCAATTTCTTGATGTTTTTTGACAGCATCTTTGTCTTTTTGTCTGATTTTCTCTCTCTGATTTTTCAAATATTCCCTTTCTTCAACAGGAATCTGAAATTTCAAAACATGATTGAATGATTATATAGGAAAGAAAATATCACACAGAGAAAGGAATATTATCACTTTTAAATTATCAGAGATAAATTTATATTTTTCACTTAATTCAAATTTTGAAAATCGTGACCTGAACTACTGCAAATTAAAGAAAAACAAGCATAGAATTTAAATATTACCTTCCTGTGAGGAGGACAAGTGCAAACTATGTGCTTTGTTTGGCAATTTTCTTTATTGCATTCCACAGCAGGGTCATCACATCTTAGGACAGGTAGTTTACAACAACATGAAGAAATATCAAATAATTCGTCCAGATGTTCCTCAATCCTTTTCACTTTGGATGCAGGAAAAGATTTTCGGTTAATCTGCTTGGCTGCCTTGAAACATAGTCTATCCACCTTCTGCCCGATGTAATATTCCCTTAACAAAGGCAATCGTGAGTTCGCCGCTTGCCAAATACTGATTATTTCCTTTGCTATTAATTTGGAAATATCGTATGTTCTCATGCGGGGATGGCTATTTGCAAGGAAATAGCTGAACTGGATGACTTTTCGTAAAGTTGGGGGTTCTGTTTTATCCAAAGGACAAGGTAGACCAGAGAATTTTTTAGAACTACCACCACGGGTTGAAACCGTACGTTTTTTTCCAGACATTTTTTTAAAATCTTTGAAGGTGGGGGGGGGGGGGGTAATTTTAAGTTAATTAAACTTCTTTTAGCCTAGTTTCTCGTTCCAGTAAAAATGACTGACAATTATGGCAAGAAGGAGTGTTAGGGTTAGTTTTAACTTTTTATGGATAGTGTAAGCATTAAATGAGGTTTACATTGTTTGAATGAGCATAAAAAGATTTTTTTTTTAAGTTTAGAATTCAAGGGCTGAGTGCAAAAAAAAAAATTAAACTTGAAAAGGCAGGATCACTTTAGGATCGAAAATGATTTTTCAGAAAAAAAAAAAAATTATTTAAAGTTGTTATTTTAAACGCAATATATTTTTTCATTAACTCGTAATTAGTGATCAACATGAAATAAATTGTAATAATTATAAAACTTTTAAACCTAAACTAGTCGCGTTATTAAACATGACCTGGATGATTGGTGTAAGTAAAATTTAGTTTTTTTGGTTATGCTTAAAATAACTTGACCAATTTTATTTTTAATTAATTATCAGATGATAAAAAATTAGAATCCTAAACCGAAACCAAGCCTATTTTTATAAATTGGAGAAACAACTTTGTAGTTGCTCTCAGCAAAAATTTAAAAACAGTTCCGATGCTAAAAGTAATGATTTACCTAAAAAAAATGTTCTGGGTTAAACTTAAAAAGGATGTCGAGTAGAAAAATATCAGCTATGATAAGAAACTGGAACATTTACTCAATTTAATAAAAAAAAAAAATATCGAAGGTAAAAAAAGGAGTTTACCTTAAAAAAAATGGGAATAATTGGCCTTTTTTTTGTTTGTTTGTTTCTTCCGCGGAAATAAACACAACGTTTTACATAAACGTCAGTAACTTCGAGATTACAAAATTATATCGATTAAACAAAATGTTTGCTTTCTTCTTCAAAAAATACAAAAGAATTAATTAATTTTATCCAATATAGTTACAAACGAACAGTGGCTGAGATTTCAATGTAACAACGGCAACGTTATAACGGTGAAAAGTTAAATAATACCCATCAAAAGAAAGTTCCGGCACAAGAAACATGAACAAAAAATACTTCTTTGTTACTGTTGATCACAAAAAAAAAAAGAAAAGAAATTTTTTTTTGTTTTTATGAGATTTTATGGTGTTTTTAGTTCTTGTTTTGTTTTATGGGGAATTGTTTATTTCTTTTTACAAAGAAAAAAGAACCAATTTTTAACACTGACCACAATGTTAACTTAAAACATTTTCTCTATTTTTACTTTTCGAAATTATAATTTACATTTGTTTTTAAAAATATGTAAAAAGGGAAAAGGATATTGGTTAAACTTATATTGTTGAATAAATCGTTAATTAGTTGTTTCAGTTTCCGGAATTATAATTAATTTTGATGTATAGAGAAAAAAAAAAGAAAGAGTTGAAAAACTTATGCCAGGTAGATAATGGTTAAACTCTCTCTACTGAGAATTGATAGCTTTTTTGTTTTTTCTTTAACTAATGTTCACCCAATACAAGGCCCAAGGATCATTCAAGATAGTAAGTTGCTGTGTGGAGTTGTATTAGTGTAAAGAAAGGACAAAATAACACTGAAAGATAGGCAACAAATTTGAGACTTCGAGAGATCAAGGTTTAAGGAAGGGACTGGAAACCCAATTCTAAACAAAGATAAACCTTTACTCCCATTCAAAAAATCTGGGAGGAGTATGAACCAGACAATAGACAAGTTTATCTATTGCAAACTGTGGAAATATTAGATAAGCAAGGGTTCATATAGTTGAATTGAAAGACATGAGAGAAAAATCTAAGCCAACCAAGCTTAGATTCATTTCTTGAAGCTTAGTTTTAAGAGATGAACACAGTATGGGTGGGAACCAGTAATACAGAGTGCCAGAGAAATGTTGGGTTTATTGTAAGCTGATTAATGTAGGAACTAAAAAAAAAAAAAATGGACAAACTCCATCTTGCACATAGTTCAAGGGAATTAATTTGTAGGGAACAAAGGAGCAAATACAGTATTTACATTATTTGGACTATTGTCCTCATCTTT
Source organism: Ascarosepion bandense (assembly GCA_037127315.1). Classification (NCBI taxonomy): domain Eukaryota; kingdom Metazoa; phylum Mollusca; class Cephalopoda; order Sepiida; family Sepiidae; genus Ascarosepion; species Ascarosepion bandense. Next base: position 605,433 of record JBBBDQ010001422.1, read on the forward strand.
GTTGATATTTGCATGATGTTTTGATTCTCCTCACATCTTCCCCCGACACCACCACACACACCACCACATTTCCTCTCTTCCCCACAAAGTCTTGTTCAAATATACACCTGATAGGGATTTGGGTATCAGTTAAGTGCCATATGTGATACAGGCGATCATGACTGACTGGGTAAAAGATTATCCCACAGTAGGTTGCCATTGCTTTCTGCAATAGACTGGTTGCCAGCCAAGGCTATAGAACCCAATCTGTCCTATTATTTGACCCATAACTGGAGGGGAGAGACAGATTAATACCTCTCCCAAGGGTATTTGTGTGTAAGTGAATACAAGGAATTCAATTAGAATTCAAACTCGGCTCCCTGATTTGTTGTTCCAAGTCGATATCCATTCACTGCAATGCACATCCAATTTGGGTATATATATATATATATATATATATATATAAATAATGCTATATTTTAATCAATACAAGGATCGAGAGTCACTCAAAGTAGAGTTTTAGAGAATGAAATGTGTGATGTGTCAGCAGAGGTGATACAAAGTGAAGATTATGAAAATAATTAAGCCCCCCACCTCTGAAACAGGAGGAGTTAAGATTTTTTATCATCCACTTCACACTTCTTCCCTGTTTTTTTGAACAGGAGTAGAAGTTTACCCATTTTTTCTTGTCCAGGATTGGTTCTCTGGTTCTTTCTAAAGTCTACTTCAACTCTATACTTCTAACACATCTCCTCACTGGTCTTTTGAACAGGAGTAGAGGTTTATCCCTTGTTTCCTGTTTAGGATTTGGTTTCTGGTTCCTTCTAAAGTCTACTTCAACTCTATACTTCTAACAACTTTGCCTAAACTCTGAAATTTTATTTACTGCAAGGAGTATTGAATAAATTGTCACCATTTTATATTTGTATTTTGTCAACTACACAGTACAGGGCTTACAGCCTATCACGTTGAATACACCGGTTCTTGCGCAGTCACCGAAGTTAAACAACGTTGAGCCTGGTCAGTACTTAGATGGGTGACCGCTTGGGAATACCAGGTGCTGTAAGTGTATAGTGCGTTGTGGTGCAGTGGATATCGGCTTTTTTTTTTTTAATCATATCACCCTGAGCAAGACGGTAACGCCACTGAAGCACAGGGGACTACGTAGGAAAGAAACTCCAATTGAAGAAAACAGTGAAAAGATTGGAAAAGAAAAAGCCTGGAAAGAGAAATCGGTGAGCCAAGTTCCAATTCCAGTTGAATACCCTGCATTCACTTAAGCACTAGTACCCTTGGGAAAGGTATTAATCCGTCCCTTCCCTCCAGTTATGAGTTAAATAACAAGGGTAGGACTTGGGGACCCTGCCCTTAAAAACAAATCCCAATGAATCTTGATACTCGAAAAGAAAAATGTATTACTAGACACAAAACTTAGATTAAAAAAAAAAAACAACAATGAATTGTTGAAAGAAAAAGGTATTACTGGCAATAAATGACCCGCCAAGGTTGATTTGCCATAAAAATGAAACAACCAACCAACAACACAGTACAGCATTCACATACTTTTCTATTCATTTCAGACTAAAATTTCAGTCTTTTGAACAGGAGTAGATGCAGCTTACAATAAACCCAACATTTCTCTGGCACTCTGTATTACTGGTTCCCACCCATATTGTGTTCATCTCTTAAAACTAAGCTTCAAGAAATGAAAATAAGATGTAGAACAGGAATATAATTTTAAAAATAAAGCCTGAGAGACTTATTTGGAGACTTTGATGTAGATGACCTACTATCTTTAAGAAAGGAAGTTGATCCAAAATATAAGGATTTTTTTTTTTTTTGTTCAGAATTGGTTTTCCAGTTCCTTCTAAAATCTACTTCAGCTCTACACTTGTAGTGTCTCTGCCTGGAATCTGAAATTTGATTCACTAATTATTTTTTTCTATTTTTTTTTTTTTTACACTCTCATCTCCAGTCTTTTGAAAAAGGATAGACAATTTTCCATTGTTTCCACATCCCTCTAAAGTCGACTTCAACTTCTAACATCCCTGAAATTTTGACCCATAGATGGAGGGAGTAGGGATGAATTAAAACACCAACGGGCCAGTAATATTAAAATCCAAAGTGGAAGCTGCACTGGCTAAATTGAATAGAAACAAATCAGCAGGACTAGACGGCATTATAATAGAGATGCTGGCCACCTTAAACGATTTCAGCACAGATGAAATTACAGAAATAATAAATGAACTCTACAGCAGCAGCAATATCCCAGAAGACCTGAGTAGATCAATTTTCATAGCACTGCCTAAGAAGCCAGGTGCAAATGAAGGCAAACTCCACTGAACAATCAGCTTAATGAGTCATGTAACAAAACAAAATAGCTTAATGAGTCATGTAGCAAAATTCTGATGAAAAGAGCATGCAGCTGAATTAGACTAAAAATAGGACAAGAACAATGCGGTTTTGTTAAGGACACTGGAACAAGGAATGCAATATTTATGCTTAGAATGTTGTCAGAAAGGGCAATACAAATGCAGAAGAATGTTTACCTGTGTTTCATACATTACGCAAAAGCATTCAATAAAGTACGTCACAAAGACATAATATAGATGCTTGGTAAACTTGATATATTCGGGAAAGACATCAAAGTAATCAAGAACCTGTACTGGCAACAAACTGCCTTTATATGGACAGGAAATTAGTTCAGCAGACATACAAGGATAGAAAGTGATGTAAGACAAGGAGGTATATTCTAACCAGATCTTTTCAACTTGTACAGCAAGATATTTCTGAGAGCACTAAAAATCTTGACAGGATTTGCAATCTAAAGAATATAAGATACGCAGATGGAACAGTGCTGATGGTAGACACGGAAAGTAAAACTCCAAGACCTCCTACAGGAAGTAGTTACAAATAGTGAAAAGAAAGGGCTACATATAAACTACAATAAAACCTAAAAGAAAAAAGAAAAAGTGGAGTTCAAAATGCCAAATCCAATGTAGAGGAGACTAGAATCAAAAAGTACAGAAATTTAAATACCTGGGACGTGTTCTAACACGGGAAGTGTGAAACTGAGATCCGAAGGTGTATTGGGATGGCCAAGGATGCATTCCAGAAGCTGAGCAAAGTATTGAGAGACAGGAAAATATCTGGGAAGTATTCTAACAGGGGACGGAAAGTGCAATAATGAGATCCAAAGGTGTACCTGTATGGTCAGAGATGCATTTCAGAAGCTGAATAGAGTACTGAAAGACAGGAAGATTTTGCTGGAAACAAAGAAGAGAGTACTGGATTGTTATGTGATGTCTGTCCTTCAATATGGCAGCGAATTCTGGACAATCTCATCAAAGATGAAGGAAAGACTTGAAACAGCCGAAATGTACTTCTACAGAAGGATGCTGAGGATGCCATAGGCAGAACATGTAAGCAACGACAAAGTTTTGGAGATGATGGACATGAAAAGAAAACTGATATTTAACATCAGGAAAAGACAGCTGAAATTTCTGGGACATGTAATGAGAAAGGAGAGCTTGGAGAATCTGATGTTCACAGGACAGATAGAGGAAAGGAAGAAACAAGAGAAAGCAACACATGACTTACCTGATGGACTTGAGTAGATGGGTGGTAGAGTGGAGTTTGAGCAGCATAACAGGAGAAGGGTTGTTAAGAGCTACAAGGAATAAGATGTGGGTGGCCATGATTACCTGTCCTGAAGGAACATGTCACATAGAAGAAGAAATAAATCTAAAAGATATGCCTGCATAGCTAATCAATATTGAGAAAAGATGGATTCATGCATAATCAGAATTTGATAAACAAATAAGAAATTATAATGTGGACTTAAAGTGGGGGATCAATTCTATATTATAATCATTATATAAGCTGATCCCTCACTTTGTGGCCATGTTCGTTCCTATACATTTATATTCTAGATTTATGGACTTGAGCAAATGGATCACAGAGCAGGGTTTGGGAGGGGTAACAAGTGAAAGGAAATAAATCTAAAAGACGTGCCTGCATAGCTAATCAATATTGGGAAGAAGTGGATTCATACCTAATCAGAATTTGATGAACAAAGAGTAATGAGAGAAGTGGGGTTAAGAGCTACAAGGGATAGGGAGTAGTGGAGGGCCATGATCACCTAGATCCTTAAAAGACATGGCACAAAGAAGAAGAATATCTTTCCGTAGTGGGTTTGTGTGTAAGTGAATGCAACGAATTCAACTGGAATTGGACCTAGGCTCTCCGATTTCTCGTTCCAAGCTGATATATTCATCCCTGATTTTGACTATTCTTTTGTCTTTTATTTTATTGCAGTTTTTATAAAAAAAAAAAATGTAATTTTCTTTTCTTCATTTCAGACTAAAATGTTGATGGGAGAAATTATGAAAGAAGCTTCCTTTTCTTTGGCTGAAGCTAAATTTACGACTGGAGACTTCAACCACATCGTCCTTCAGAATGTCAATAAGGCACAAATTAAAGTTCGATCCAAGAAAGACAATGTAGCCGGTGAGTTTATCAATAACTGCTTCAATTTTTCTACTCTAGGCAATAGCATACTGGTTAGTACAAATAATTGGAACCCATACAACTTCAACCTTTTATATTGGATAATGTTCTTTGCTAAGCTAAAATTTAGTCTGGCTTGATGCCTTAGTAGTGGAGTACCAATGAAGGATCATCTTCACTACACTCTCTATGTGCCATGTCTTTTCAGGAGATGAGTGATTGTTCTTTGCTATTTCTCATTTTCCTTGCTTGCTACTATATTTGTTCAACCTTACAACCCGATCCCTCTTTGTGTCTTTTCTTTGTCCGTTTGCTCAAATTTGTCAAGTTATTTAGATTTTTTACCTCTGAAAAATTTTATAGTTTGATTTATTTTGTTTTACAACCTCAGTGGGTTATTTTTGCCAACAAGATTTTTACAAAAGATTTGTATGAATAGAATATGTATTCTTTGAATAGAATATGTATTCTATGAATAGAATATGTATTCTTTGAATAGAATATGTATTCTTTGTAAGAAATCAGTTTGTAGATCAGGTTTTATTGATTTACTTTTGTGACAAGGGTTTTTGTCAAGCATCAAATGCATTACTGGTCATATTTTCTTTTTCAAAAATATATTACTAGTATTTTTACTATAAAAATCTATTTTCATATTTCATAATGTTTTGACCCCAGTTTGGGGGTTGACTATTTGTCCATAGCTGGGACCCTAACAGATGCCAGCATCCCAGGTCAAGGTGAACCTGGGAATAACAGAGGTGGTTCCACACTCCTCAAAACCTCCCAATCAGAGACCTTGCTGTGTTCAATTCTTGCTGGATGCCCCAAAAAGAAATTTAATATTTAATAACCAAACAAGAGTTGACATGTTGTAAAACCAACCAGCTACAGATGTGTTTATATGTCGATCTCAATTTCTTTTAATGCCCTTCTGAGCTTGAAATTAGTTTAGTTGTCATCTAGTAGAGGTGTTAGCCACCGCTTTGGTATTTCAAGGTGCCTCAGTTTCTTAGTTACTATATTAAAGACAAATAAAATAAATGTCTGAAAATGAAACGTTTTTCCTAAAATAATTGGGTGGGGAAGGGGTCATAAGCTTAGAATTCTTCTTTTATGTGTCATGTCCCTTCAAGACATAGGCGATCATGGCCCTCCACATTTTCTTATACCTTGTAGCACTTAATACCTTTCGTTTTGGGATTTCTCCCAAACTCTGCTTTGCAATCCATTTGCTTAAGCTTATCAAGTATGCCATGCGCCATTTTCACCTCTCTTTCCATCTATCCGCCCTGTGAGTATCAGATTCTCCAAGCCCTTCTTCCTCAAGAAACTTCATCTGTCTCTTCCTGATGTTAAGCATGAGTTTCCTTTTTGTTTCCATTCTCTCCAAAATCTCGTTGTTGCATCATGTTCTACATAAAGACGCTGAAGACATGATGGACTGAACATGCGAGCAAGCTTAGAATTATGAACTTCAAATTGATTTGTACATATTTGATGTAAAAAAACATAGAAATATTAACCAACTTAGACCTTTATGCCCCCACCCACACAAACCGGTGTGTCAAAAAGACAGGTTTTTCCCTTGACGCTGTTATTATTTTAACTATCTTCACTCTTTAGCAATGTTTATTGTTTTAAAAAACAAGGATTAGAATTGAAATAAAACCTGAACTTATAAAAGTGGATTTATACATTTTTTTGTTCTTGAGAATTGACTACAAAAATAATAAACACTAAACTAGAATAATTTTATATTTACAACATTTTAAAAACTAATAAAAATATATTAAAACTATTGCAATGCAATATTTTATCATTTACCAGTTCATAAATAAATATGAAAACAATTTTTTCTGTTCATAAATTTATAAACATAAATTATTAAAATATGTGAACCGACTATAAGGAAATTCTTATTTACCATTTTATAAATTTTGAATTGATTAGCATTTAGCCAAGGTTTTGCCAATCAGTTCAATAAATAATATAAAATAATCGTATAAATAAACTTCTTGGCTGCTTCCAGCTGTACTGAATTATTATCCAATAATGACATTTATACTTTCTTGCTAGCTTGGGCCTCCATACAATGAAAAAGGGAAATAATACCTTGAGCTGTCATAGCCACTTGTAAAAAGTATTTATTTGAAATTATTTTTATCCCCCCTCCTTTTTTTATATGGTCTGATGGAAAAGGCATTTTATTTTTACTTCAGTATTAAGACACCATAATTTTTTCCCTTGAAGAAGCGGGTAAAATGTTAAAAAATAGTTTTTATTTTTGATTATCCTCAGAAATTGTCATCTTCAATGTCTTGCTAATTTGTTTTTGATTTTTATTTTAGGTGTAACTTTACCAATTTTTGAACATTATCAAGATGGCAGTGACAGTAAGTCTCTCTTTCAGTTGTTGCAATGGAAAAGTTAAGCTGTGCATCCATAGTGTATTATAAAGTGTGTGTGTCTTTTTGTGTCCATACTAAAAAGTTGAGGTAATGTGTCTGTCTGTGTCCATATCTGTATTGCAAAGAAAGTGGGTGGTATATGTATAAGTATGTGCATGCATCCATATTGAAAATGGGGGCGTATACATATTAGCACATCCGTATTGCAAAAATGAAAAAAATTATTAAATTATTGTCATAACCTTAACAAACATTTGAACGTACTCAGACATCAGACAATTTATTTCATGATTGAACATTGGACAATTTACATTCACTGTAATTTAGGAAAAAGTTTTAAAACTATAGAAAAAAGAAACCTTGGGCTTATTGCCATATAACAATATTTTGAGCGGAATGGAGGTAATTAATTTTATTAATTAATTATTAAACTATAACTGGAAAATCTTTTAATTACTATTATAGATCAGAAGAAAACATACTAAAAGACATTTTTCTTTATTCTCCGAATAGGAACAAAGAAAAAGAAAACAAAAAAATAACAAATGGTATTTCTCTGTTGTCATTTTAAACCCGAGAAAAAAGAGGAAGAAAGAAAAGACTTAGATTTGTTTTTATGTCAGGGAGTGTCACGAACAATGGACACTGGTTTTGGCCACCCATGGGAATTAACAATTGTCATTCTAAACTTAAAAGAAAGATAAATTCAATTGATATTTTTTTGCTGGGCATTAGTAAAAGCTGAAAAGAGATTTGCCTTTTTAATATTGTATCCAAAAGGCATTGTCTCACTAGCGTGAATTGTGAAAAGAATTAAGGTAACAAATATCTGATTCTGAGTTGAAGTAATTCAGAGAAGACATTTAGCTTGACATCAAGCAGGTAGGAAGGGTAGAGCAGATAACGAAAATATTTTCCGTCACCTAAAGATGTTGGTGACTCGGAAATGGACATTAAAAATGCAAGTGTGGAAAATTCTTATCTAAGTGACAATGTCAATAGACCCTTGTCGGCTTGTTTTGGGCGAAGCCAGTTCAAAAAGGTTAATAGCGATTGTTTTTAAAAAAAAAAAAAAAATCCCAAAAAATTGTTTTGTGAGAAAGAAAATTCGCTGGTTAAGTCCAGCCCAGAAAAGAGGTATGGGAAGATGACGTCATGAGACTGAGAGGAATCTCATTGGTCCTGTGAACCAGTGCCGAAAGTGGGAGACGATCAACAGTTGACATCATGAAAAGAAGACTAATCCCATTGGGTAAACCAAAGGCAACAACGAGTAGCAGCTAACCTCAGCATTCTGTTGGTTGCCGAGATGAGGGGTTAGACACCCAGCGTCCGTCAGCCCCACACCATGGCATGGGCATAAATACAGGATCCCGAGGGACCAAAATCAGTAGAAGTTCAAGTCACAGTGGAGTTCGAGTCAGCGGCGGTTCGAGTCAGTTGGAGTTACCGGCCCAGAGATGTAATGACGAAGATAGGTGCCATGTTGTTGGGTGCCAACTGCAGGGCCCGCTGGCCAACTCGAGTTAAAAACAGACAAGAAGAGAATTTGCAGACAAAGTTTTGAGATCGCCAACTGAATGCAGTTTTCAGTTGGAGTTGAGTTGCAGCTTGAGTGGCAGAGAGTCTGAGTTCCTGGTCTAGAGACGTAATGACAAAGAGATAATTACCACACAGTTGGGTGCCAACCATAGAAAACCGCAGCCTGCCAAAGACAGTTCCCAGCTGAAGAAGTAAAGAGACAGAGAGATAATTGCCATGCTGTTGGGTGCTGACCGTAGAAAAGCCTGTTGCCAGAGTTAAGAGACAGACATGAAGAGACTTTGCAAACAAAGTTTGAAATTGCCAGAGTGACCCAACCTGGAACAAGAAATCCATCTCGATTTCGTTTCAGGAAGACGAACCGCGCCAACCTACCCACAACCTAGCACTTCGACAATATCCACAACATTCCGGAAAACAAGCAACAAGTTGACTAGACTTACAACGAACTCAGAACTCTGTTTGGAGCAGCAAGTTGCAGCCAGCCATATTTCTCGTTATTGCTTAGGAGAATAATTCGATTTACTTAAGAAACTTCTGTTCCGCTACCAGTTTGATAGAAGCAGGGAATGGGAACTATTCAAGAGACTATTGTGTATATTCTGTATATAAAGACGTTATTTTGCAACACTTCGGATGTTGGTCCACTTATTTTTCTTGGTGCTATACTTTTTCTTTCTTTTATTATTCAATTGTGTGCACGCTTCCCGGTTTGGTTTAGTTCGGCAGAGAGACAACTAGTGGAGAACTCACGTGACTACCTTGTGATTAATCAACACAATGTAGGACAAGGAAAATCACCATGACAGAGTCAATTTACAACCAGCTATTTGGATTGAAACCAGCAGCGACCAGCCGGGTGGTGGCATGGCCATATCTCACTAAAACATTGGTTCTTATATGATCATCGAAGTTAAGCAATGTTGATCCTGGTCAGAACCTAGATGGGTAACAACATGGGCATACTGGGTGCTGTAAACTTGGTTGTACGGGTAATGGATAATGGTATGGAATTGGAAATTGGAGAGCCAAGTTCCAATTCCTGTTGGGTTCATTTTATTCACTTATATGCCATCTACTGCTTCTCCATGCAGCTATGGGTTAATTAGTAAAACTTTTATTACTAAATCATTATTATCTCAAAAAAATTTTTACAATCTAAAATATTTTCTGGCTTTAAATAGCCTGAAAAAAGTCAATAATAAAAAAGTAAATTTAACAAAATCTCTTGTTAGTTTTTAACTGAATTTGTGTGAATGGTGAAACTTTTGTGAACTAATTGTTGTGGTGGTGTCATTGTTAAACAAACTCCCAAAGACAAAGGACAAAAGTTCAAATCTTTGCTATTTTCATGACAGTTGTAGAATAATGACTTGAACCGCAGTTGACAATGTTTCTTTTAAATTTGGTTCGATTTGGTATTTGCTTTTTTCTTTACAGGTAATGAACTGACTGGTCTGTCACGAGGTGGTCAGCAAATTGACAAACTCAAGAAGAACTATGCCAAAGCTGTTCCAGCATTTGGTCGAACTGGCTTCTTTGCAGACATCATTTGTTACACTTGATGAAGTCATCAAACTGACCAACAGGCGTGTCAATGCCATTGAACACGGTGACTTTTTTCTTCTTGTGTTATTTTTTTAAGGCTTGTCAAGAACTATTTTTTATTTCATCTCTCGTGAAGTCTTATATATATATATATATATATATATATATATATATACTACTGGCCATAATTATTAGGCCACCCCATTGTTTAAAAAAAAAATGATATATTTCATGCTAGTTTTTAGTATTTATTGCCAAGTGAATAATTGTAAATGAAAATAGAATGGTTCTTTTGTTAATATTGCACAATAACATGTGCATCAAATGAATTTATAAATATTTAATAACTATCTATATTGCAGTTTCATTAATGAAAGAATGAAGAAAATTTAGGGTGATTTGGAGGAGTTCATCTTTGCTTTCCTTGCCTTGTAAAATTTTGTGAAGTAATAATAACAAAAGAACCATTCTATTTTCATTTAGAATTATCCACTTGGCAATAAATACTCAAAATAGTATGAAATACATCATTTCTTTTAAAAAGCTGGGGTGGCCAAATAATTATGGCCGGTAGTGTGTTTCTATAATAAATCTTTAGGTCATTTATAATATAAATGTTATAATTCAGTATTTTAATGAAACTATTTTAGTTGAAGAGGGAGACAAAGTGGGTCATCAGTGTTACTGTTGTGATGTGGGGCCTGGCAAGACACAACACAACTCTTGACAATCGGTCATGATAGTATTGTCTTCCTTTTCTAGACAGTTACACAGAATTAATGTGTTTTCTCACTGGATCTGCTTAGTCTGTGCAGCGAAACAATTTTGAGAGGGATCGAGTCTTTGCCAGGATTTGTCATTATTGGCCACAATCTCAACAATATAAGATACGTGGATGACACAGAAAGAAAAATTACAGAAGGTAGCAAGAGAAAGCGACAAGAAAGGACTGAGCATAAACTGCAGGAAAACTGAATGTATGATCATCAGCAAAAAGAAGACCCCCAAAATGCCAACTACAGGTCAGAGGAACTAAAATAAGAAAGGAATTTAAATACCACAACACACGAATGAAAAGAAAAAACTAAAAACATTCCTGTGTAGCTAATCAGTATTGAGAAGAGGTCGATTCATTCCTAATCAGAATTTGATAAAAAAAAATAAAATGGGGGATCAATTTTATATTATAATCAATATATAAACTGATCCCTCACTTTGTTTCCATACTAGTTTCTATCTATTTATTTTCTAAATTTATGGACTTGAGCAAATGGACTGCAGAGCAGGGTTTGGGAAAGATACTAAGAGGAAAAATATTGAGAGTGACAAGAGACGGAGTGAAGTGGAAGTCCATGATTGCCTATGTCCTGAAGAGACACAGCACATAAAAAAAGATGACTTATGAATGGATCATTCCATTCATGATAGTAAGGGAGGGTAACTGGTTCTTACAACAGCAGTTACAAACCCTTTCTTTTTACTTAGAGAATAAAGCTACCAAAACCTAGACATACGAAATTTTTTTTTTTTTTTTTTAATCGTATCACCCCGAGCAAGGCGGTAATGCCACTGATGTGCAGGGGGCTACGTAATAGTGAAAAGATTGGGAAAGAGAAAGCCGGAAACCACATCCTAAACAGGGAACAAGGGATGAGCCTCTTAACCTGTTCAATAGACATGGTGGAGTGTGAACCAGGCGATAGATAGATCTATCTACTCCAATTGAAAAAAAAAAACAAGAAAACAAAGTGAGAAGATTGGGAAAGAGAAAGCCGGAAACCACATCCTAAACAGGGAACAAGGGATGAGCCTCTTAACCTGTTCAATAGACATGGTGGAGTGTGAACCAGGCGATAGATAGATCTATCTACTCCAATTGAAAAAAAAAAAACAAGAAAACAAAGTGAGAAGATTGGGAAAGAGAAAACCGGAAACCACATCCTAAACAGGGAACAAGGGATGAGCCTCTTAACCTGTTCAATAGACATGGTGGAGTGTGAACCAGGCGATAGATAGATCTATCTACTCCAATTGAAAAAAAAAAAACAAGAAAACAAAGTGAGAAGATTGGGAAAGAGAAAACCGGAAACCACATCCTAAACAGGGAACAAGGGATGAGCCTCTTAACCTGTTCAATAGACATGGTGGAGTGTGAACCAGGCGATAGATAGATCTATCTACTCCAATTGAAAAAAGAAAACAAAGTGAGAAGATTGGGAAAGAGAAAGCCGGAAACCACATCCTAAACAGGGAACAAGGGATGAGCCTCTTAACCTGTTCAATAGACAAATACTCGAAATATGAGTGCATTTCCCTACAGATTAATAAGGCAACCAATAAGGCATTTTGTGTATTCGCACAGTTGATAAGCGGTCTTTTTCTCTTAATATTTTTCCAAAGCATCTCATGAGAAAACATCCATTTTTTTAAAATTTTATTTTTATAAGCAAAACTAAGTCATCTTAAAAGAGGAAAAAATATAAAATTTTTCTTGCCTGTATTCAATTCTGAATGTAGCATGTGCAATTCTTTTCTTGAGTTGATGACCCTGTCATTAAACTCTGCACAACTGTTTGCATAGTTTGTGTCGTCTGCAATGATCACAATTGTCAATACTGTTCGGTTTCATTTAAATACAGTAAGTATGTGGGCTTCAGGATATGAGACCTTGCTGCCAAAAAATCAATCTTACTATGGACAAGCTTTATCTATATTCTTTATTAAACTTTAATGATGGCCCTTTATAGAGTCTTTGTTAAACTTTAATGGGCAGCCTTTATAAATTCTTTTTTATGGATTCAAGTACATATTGTTGTGATGTTAAAATAGGTGGGAAAAAACCTCAACTCCATTTTAAAATTTATTCTTGATAAAATTTGAATCTGCAATGATATTGGTCTTGACCTGCCATCTCAGATTCAGTCACTTCCTTACTGCCATAACGTAGCTTCCCTGTGTCTTTTTTATAAACACTTTCATGGTAAATGTTATAATGATTAAGCACAATACTAGATTGGCAGTCAGGTCTCATCATTTTGCTAGATGTGAGTGTAAGTTCTATGCTAACAGTTTCTTCTCTTGCAATTCTCATCTGAAACTGTCTTTCAGTTTTCCAGTCAGGTTTGATTTTCATAAATTTAAATGCAATGTCAATTGTTATCTTCTGTCTTGTTGTTTTATTGTCCTTTCTCCTTAATAGTTTTTTTTCTCATATTCTCTAACACTCAGTAACCTGTCCCCGTATCTTAGTAGCTTTATTGCCTTGCTTAGGGAGAAATGATTAAAAGAGAATTACTCTTTTGAATGACAGTAGGAAAAATGGTAATTGTTCAACTGAGCTCTTCACTAGACTTTTTGAATTTAAGAGCAGTACTAGACTGACATCGAGATCTCATCAAGTTACAGTTGGGCTGGCTAGATGGAACCATAAGTTATGTGCTAACAGTTTCTTTTCTTGCACTTCTCACTTGTGGAACTCCCTTCCGCTTCTGTTTTTCCAGTCAACTTTAATCTGAAAAAATTTAAATGCAATGTCAATCACTAACTACTCTTCTCCTGATTACTCTTTCCTTTCATTATTAATTCTTCTACTCCCCCCTGCAAACCACTTGTGTCTTAGTGGCTTTACTGCCTTGCATGGAGTGATATGAAACAAAAAACAAACAAATAAATCATTGAATTGTAAATTGTTGTTTCAGTTATCATCCCTCGTATCGAACGTACTTTGAATTACATAACTGGGGAACTTGATGAGAGGGAAAGAGAAGAATTCTACAGGTAAGTAATGTTGGCGCCTGGCTTAGGCTTCAAATGTTCTTTTGTTTTTCTTCAGAATTAAGCAGTACCAAACAAAGTGGCTCTATAATTGATGGGACTCACACTTCACTTTGGAGTAGCAGTCAGGAAACTAATTTTAATTAGATTTTCACTGGGTGGTGTACATTTTGAGTATTAGATTAGACTGTGCCAAACTTAGTAAATAATTGAACATACAATAGGCTGTGCTAAGGGTAGTTTTGCCCAACACCACAAGTTGCTACAAAACCGAAACATTAACCTGAGAACTTAAGTCATGTGTTAGTCACATGGGATGTTTTGTTACCCCAAAATGTTTAAACTGCTTGTTTCTTTTGCTGCCTCCCACTACTCACCTGATTCAATGAGGGTGGATAGTTGCAGCTCAATTGTCTTGGGAGGTAGAGGTCTTTGTCTTCTTTGGGGTGTCCTGTCATTCCACCTGACTAATGAAGGTAAGTTTCATGATCTATATTTTATACGTGTGTAAATAGAAAGATATTATGTCGGCTAAATTCATAATTACAAGACTGCTGAAAGAATTATACAATTTGTAGAAAATTTCTATATAGAAATTTGGCTTGCATATAGGATCGCCTATTTCTGAAATTCTTAGAATCTGGCCCATTCAGACACATCAAATCTATCAGCCCTACTTGTCGTCTATGATACATAGATGATGTCCTCTTATTTTACCCCCCCCCTCCCTAAGTGATACTAACCTATTGAACATAATAATGAAACTGAATAAGGTTGAACCCACCATTGAATTTGCACACAAATTTGAAACAAATAAATCTCTAGTATATCCCGGCGTTGCTCGGGTGTAATGAAAACTTTTATATATACATATTATTGATTTTTCTGCACTATTGTAAGAACTGCAACCTTGAAACTTCTGAATATCGTTTTTTATGTCTTTGTCTGTGAGTGTATCAAATTTGATTAAAATCGGACCAGTCCTTTTATAACCCAATTTTTTTTGATTATCGATATTTATCGGGGGTACCTCGACACAAAACCTAGCTAAGAACACTCGCAGACGCTTATAGTACAACTGTGTAAATTTTCAAGAAAATTGGTTCAGCCGTTTCGGAGTCTATAGGTAACGGACACACACACACACACACAAAGTTCCATTTATAAATAAGTTTCGATTTAGATTTTACCTTAGACCCCTCAGAATATGCAGCCCTGAATATCCAATTGAAGAAGAGAAATATATTGAGAAAACATTCAAACTTCTCCACTACTTCCACCATTTCATGCTCAACGTTAAAAAACATGTTTACAAAATCAACAAAGCCAAAAATTGGATACTTCCAACAAAAATTACACAAGTTTACATCTCTTGAATGTTACTTATATTAAGGTCTGTGTAAATTTTAGAATATTTGTAATTTTTTTTATAAATTTAGTAATACAGGACTTGTTTAAAATGTTAGCCTTCAACAAAATTAAAAATTTTCATGAAAAGATGGCATTACGAATGGAACTATAGACAACCTCTAAAGTGTGAGGTTAATTTTTCCTATTTTTAAATCTTTAGAGCAGAGAGAAATATTTTTGTAAATAGTTCTGATAAAGACACGAAGAATATTAATTTTAAGAAAGTTATTTTTCGCTCCTCTTTTCAATCCATAAAAACCCCAACTGATTTTTATAATCTGCAGAAAAGAGCTGGATCAGTCACTTGTTAATCAATTGACACTTTAAGCTAAAGTTACAAGATTTTCATTGTCCAGTAATGAGGACGTCCTTTTGTTATGTTACACCACTATCCCTCTGGCCAAAACAATGAGGAACATGTATCCACGATTTACATTATTTGGACTATTATCCTCATCTTTGTTGCCATTTGTACAATGTTTCGGCTGTTCTATGCTCCGGTCTTCTTCAGGTGCTAGGAATTTTGAACTGAACCCTTTATTACGATCACTGGGGTATATCATTCTCATTCCTTGTTTGAACAAGTAACTTAGAGAGTCCGGTTAGTGACTACCAAGATGCTTCGCACAAGGAATGAGAATGATATATGCCAGTGATCGTAATAAAGGGTTCAGGTTGAAATTTCTAGCAACTGAAGAAGGCCAGAGCGTATAATTGCTGAAACGTCATACAAATGGCAACAAAGATGAGGACAATAGTTCGACTAGTGTAAATACTACCTCGTCTCAGAAATATAGCAAATACTGAGAAACATGTATATATAAAATATAATCTTACATTTTTATTCTTTGTCTGTGATGAGTGTATAGAGTAAGAGTGTTGCGGGGGAGAGAGAGAGGTCGCACACATATGAGGGAGCCGTTGGAAGTTGTTAGCCACTCTCTGCTACTTTGGACAGCAGAAGTCGTCAATCATTTTTACTGACTCTCACCTTGCTAAGCCAGTTGTCGCCTGTGTTCCTGCCGACACCATCCACAGTTGGGTATATTTGTCAATCATATCTTTGTCGTTCAATGTAATATGTTACACTTGTTCATCGTAGTTAGGTTTATTTTTTGTGATTAGATTCAGTAAACTTTAAAAAAACGTTGGAAGTGTCACTTTTTTTTCAAAGCTATACATTTTCCGTTTTTAAAAATAGATGCAAATTTCTTATTTTTCTCTTCAGGTTAAAGAAAATCCAAGAAAAGAAAAAGAAACTGCAAAAACAAAAGGAATCTGAAAATGAGGAAAAGAAGAAACAAGGAATTGTGATGGCAGCCGCAGCCAATCTTCTTGACGATGAACATGATGAAGATCTGTTGTTTACCGATTGAGAAACTGATATGAAAGCATCCGACTCCGATTTGGTCATCTCTCCTTCCCAATTAATATCATGTTTAGTTTTGCAATGACACCAACACATTCCATTCTGATTTGGGGGAGAATGACTGAAAAAAAAAAAAAAGGTGGGGGGGGGGGACCTGTCTAGAAGCAGCAACAGTTTATTGGTGGAAAAGATTTTCATTACTGCATTTTTTTTTTTTTTTGTTTGTATTAAAAAAAAAAAAATCCTGTTATTCAGTTTAATTTATGAAAAAAACTAGATAAAAAAAAAAAAAAAAAAAAAGAAATTTGATTTGATAAAAAGAAAGTTGTTATAAAATTCTGATAATAAATTCAGTGAGTGTGTGTGTGTGGAAATGAAATCTAACTAGTCAGTGAAATAAGATTCATAGATTATTTTTTGTCACGTGATTGAAGTGAAATAAAAAAACAAAACAAAAAAGTCATTGTCTTAGTTTATGGCCATAATGTAGTTACCTTCCCTTAGTTGCAAAGAGGCCAATTGGCTT